>CM041538.1:14975681-15575681 GCA_023238725.1 Scortum barcoo | reverse complement strand
AACTTTCTTTCTTCTTTTTTTTTTTAAAATCACACTGCCTCTTTGTTTTTATTGTGTGAGCCTGCGTTTAGAGTGCTGCTCCACTTACTGCAGACTGGGTGCTGCATGGGTCCCTGACCCTGCTCTGTGAAAGTGTGTCAGCGTGGAGTGTTGAGTTACCCGAGCTGGCACATCTCCCCGTTTGCATGTGACACCCTTTCTGTTCACATACAGTGACATACTTTCACTGTTCCACTGCTGGATGCAGTATTGATGAAGACGCTTACACATGTCTGTTATCACACCAGATAACACATTATTTCTAAACATTGATGTTGCTCATTCAATTACATTAAAATCTAATAAATTAATGCAGAGTGTTGGCTTGTCCTTTCACAGGGTCCCGACTATGAGGACATAGAGGCAGAAATTGACAAAGAACTGGAGGAGGATGAGAAACACCAGGGGATGAAAAGAAAGCTGAAAAGCCACAAAGAGGGGAGGAAACCAGAGGAGTGGGCAGAAGATGAAGAGCGGTGGCCATCACCTATGGAGCCAATAGAGTATGACTCAGACAGAGACAGCCCGGATAAGTCCACACCTGCTCCAAGGATCCCCCCTCCTCCAGGGATGGACGACCAGACGGATGAGGAGAAGAAGTACATTCTGGAGAAGATCCAGCAAGCTAACCGGGAGCTGCGGGACCAGGAAGCTCCGGACATGACGAGGCAAAGGCGGCTGCATTTCAAAGAGAAGCTGGTGGACCTGGTGGTGCCGCCGCTGCAGTTTGAGAAGGATGAAGGCAGCGGTGAGGTCGAAGGGGGCAGCAAGGACCGAGCAAAGGATTCAGAGGCGGAGATGGAAGTGTCAGGGAAGCTTTCTGAGCTGAAGCTTTCCCCTCGGGAGGAAAGCACGGGATCAGGAGGATCTGGCAAGGCTGTGGAGAGCAACGAGGGAGGGCAGGGGGCGAAAGGAGGGCAGAGTTCCTTGTAGAGAAGGATGGTAAGTTTGACCTGGTCAGTCTGAAAGAGGTGGAGAGTCACGGACTCCTCCCTCCCATCGCAAGCAACTACAGCGAATCCTCGCGCTCCTCCCCGCGACCCCAGGAGCCGGCCGCGAGATCCGACAAGACTCACAGGTCCTCCTCCTCTCCTCGGCCTCGTGCCGGCTCCTCGCCCTTCCAGCAAGGCGTGGATCAGCTCCGCGCACCCAGACCTCCAGCTCAGCCCAGGAACAGGCCGAGCTCAGCCAGCCACAGCCAGAGAGGCAGCCAGAGGAACAGCGGCAAGCGGCGGGTGCAGTCGGCCACGGGGACGCCCTGCCAGGTCACCTACACCCTCTCACCCCAGCAGAAAGAGCTGCTGCAGAGGACCCAGGAAAGGAAGGAGAGGCTGGCCAGAGAGGTAGGATAGTCAGTCAGATGGGGGCTGATGTTTCCACGCTTCTGACTCTAAGACTCGCTGTTAATTACTTAAATCGCTTCCCGCGTCAGGCAGAGCAGAGGAAACAGGAGGAGGAGGAGCAGAAGAGGCAGGAGAACGAGCTGGCGTTTAAGGCCTGGCTGATGAGGAAGAGAGAGCAGCTTCAGGAGGAGAGACGGATCCACAGAGCCCAGGAGATGGAGAGGATGAATTCTAAGGTACGTCCACAAGAGGGCACACCAACCTAACACAGTGCGAATGTACAGCTTGAGAGCGTATGTGGGGTCAGTGGTAGGCTGCGAAGAATGTATTATCCACAACACTGTTATAGTAACTATTTCGTTTTGCTCAAGTATGTAGCCATCTACTCTAAACTGGATGCATAAAAACATGCTATAAGAAAATGCATGCCCTAATTTCCACTTTATTACTGGAGACATTTCTCTGTCCTCTGTCTGCAGAGAGACCCCAGTGACCCGGAGGAGTCCTTCAGGCTGTGGCTACAGAGGAAGCAGGAGCAGCAGCAGAAAGAGAGGCAGCTGGAGGAGATGAAGAAGCTCGAAGAAGACAGCAGTTACCTCTTACGGAGCCGCGAGGAGTGCGAACGTGCCTTCAAACTGTGAGTTCATGTTTACCTTTTTGCTCATTTCAGGGCCTGCAGCGGCACAGACTGTAAGTGCATCAACGTGTCTCTCTTGCTGTTGTTTTCATACATTGAAATTTGGGTTAATTGCAATGTGGTAAGAGATTATGAATGTTTTAATCAACATCTGTATCCTCGTATGTGTAACATGATGCTGTGGGTTTCTGGGGCATCTAATCTCTATCTTCTTCCTCGTGCCCAGGTGGCTGAGGCGAAAGCGAGCGGAGAAGCGGGCGGAGCAGCAGGCGGCCCGAGAGCGCTCCCGCAGGCTGGTGCTGGAGGAGCGACGGGCGCGACGCATGAGGGACCTGCTGTGCACCGTCAGCGACACCAAGCCATTCAGATTCACCGAGCAGCTAGCCTACCGCTTCTGAACCGCACAAATCCAGCAGGTCAAATCACCTCACAGGGCCCTCACACAAACACACACAAAAAAAACTACATTAAATTCTATTTTGATGCTACAAATCTCAGCGATCATTCGTTTAACCACAGACTGGATGACTCAAGACTTTAAGACAGTTTATCACGTTCAGTTGTTTTTTGGCTTTTGTTTGATCAGTTCTACTTTTGTGTTGTGTTAAAAAAAAAACATTTACCGCAGTGACCTCTACTCAGTGTGAACACACCTTGGAAATAATTCATTAAGGTGTCAAATGTAATGAGTACATGATTTTTTACTGTATTTACTAATGCTTTGTGTAGTGGCAGATGCACTTTACTTTGAATGGAGCTTTCCTTAAATACAACAGCTATTTGTTACTGTATGCCTTTTATCTGAGAGTGTTTGGTTACATAGATATTCAAGGATACATTCAGTTTTATAATTACTTGAATGGGTGACACTGTAAAGGAATGAAATATATATCTATATATAATATAAATAAGAAAATTATTGGTAAATATACTTGGCTGTTTCAGATATGAACTAGACAAAACACATGTAATTGATCGGTTTCTTCATATAAAAACACTCTTTATACAAAAGTATGACTAATTTCATGCTGAGCAATATGTCATGAATAAATAAAATAAAAATACACAAGTACATCAAGATATGGAATATGTATTTTTAATTTATAAGAATGTACACATACATTTTTGTGTGCTACAGCATTTCAGAATTAAATATCAGTGAAACAAAAGTGGCCAACCTCATTAAACGTCAGGATTAAAAGTTTCTGGTTTGAATCTCGGTAGTAAAAAAAAAAAAAAAAGACTCTTTGTATGTTTCTCTCTTTACAGTGCACGACTCGGCCTATCATCTGTATCATCAACACAAATATAAAGAAATGAAAACACCTAACAAATATGTATTCCTTGAAACAGGAACGATTGACATCTTTTACGAAAAAAAGTTCCTTATATTCAATGCCGACAGTTACAACAGCAGCTGTCTATTATTACAAAAAAAAAACAAAAAAAACACATAAATAAAAGTAAACCATAAACACATACGTCATGTTCTCATGTGAGCAAACATGTAAAACAGTATTCTGCTCTGTGCCCAGAAAAGGAGGGGAGTGATTTCTAACGTTGACAACAGGAGGTGGAGTGGAAAAAGTGACACACAGAGGAGGACAGAGTGCATGATCATTAAATATTCAGCATATTAGAAAACATGAACGTACATCTTTCTTAAATTCTCTCTATGAATGCTACTTGAAAAATCAGATACCCAAATTAGCGAAACAGTGCACTGCCTCTGTTGAAAAGAATTATTACTGGCACTGACATAAAACAAAAAAACATTACTGAATAACATAATGTTAGTACTAGCATATGTAACAGTACCCTTTGTGAAGACTTAATCTATTATTATATAACTACTGACCACTGAAAGAAAGGTATTTTTTTTATATCTGTACATAGTGTTTTTGAATAGAAACCCACTGAATATGTTGTTCAGAAGAAGAACAAGCACGACTTGAGGCAAAAATAAAAGTCATCTGCCGTTCTTCTCTTTGGCTTCTTCACAGTTCAGTGAGATTATGAGCAGTCTTACATGACAACAGTCCACTCTGCAAACTCACCAGGTACACCTAAACAAAGTGAGCTGATTCTCTGCTATATTCTCTGCTAGAGGCTGGAAGGAAAGAACCAAAGGTAAACTCAAGTACTGGTGTGTAGAGAAACATGAAGGAAAAAAAAAAACAAACAACACCACACGACTGACATCACACAAACGACAACATTATTAATCTTGCACTTCAAACAGTACAAAAATAGAAATGTTCTGATCCAAAGCTCAATTTAATAAATAGTTAAAATATATAGAAGGATTTGGTTGGTGGGGATGGGGTGCTTCTACAGCTCATCTTTAGGGTTGATGCTGAGGCCCTGACCCCACACGGACTGTGTGTCCAATGCCTGGATCACCTCGTCCGCCTGCAGTCTCTCCTGGGAGAAGAAAACAAAAAATGAGTGAATCTGTAAAGTTGTAACTTCAGTTCGCACTGAGGACTGAGGTGACCGTTGGCTGATTGCTTTCCAAGGGTGAAATGGGACCATCCGTCATTTCCTGTGTTGGTCTGATGTGCCTCCCAAACTTACTGAGCTTTGTCTCATATTGTAAATTTTCTTATCAGTGTCCATATCTGAGCATCTTATGAGCACTTTAATCTGAGCACAGAGTCTGATGAAGCAGCAGCTCTCCCACCTGTACTTGTTTGCACACAGTGGGAAACTAAATGCTAACACATCTTTGTTCAGTGTGTTTTTGATAATCTGATGGTCACCAAAGGAAATATAAGCTTACCAGTTCTCTGAAGAGTGGGTCCAAAGTGAACCACAGAGCGACAGCACACCTCTGCCCGCTAGTGACGGCCTTCACACCGTGCGGGTTCTCTCCTCCTGATGAGAAACCCACCATCCGGCCGCACTTGGGCTTCACCGATGCCTGGAGATGATGGAAGAGACAAAGCCGGAATGGAAGAGAGGATAAAATGATCATTATCAGCTCGTGTTAGTTGGACCGACACTTCACTTACTAAAGTTCTGATTGAGCATGTTTACAATAAAGAGCACTAAATTTGAATCTAAACTGTTGTTATGAACACCCTGTTGTGTTTATGTGTTGTTCTTAATAATCCTACTTCTTCCTCTCTTCAGACTGCCCCCTGTGGTTATCAACCCCCCGACCTGCGCAGTGAAATCATTTTGACGTAAATCTCACATTTCGGGAGAACCATCTTACCGTCACTGTTTTGGCATCCATTTCTGTGAATATGAACTCTCCACCGTCAAAATCTCCATTTAGATATAACAGTGCACTGAAAAAGGAAGAAGTGGAATGAGATTATTGTGCCCTTTATTATTCTTTCACTGAGTAAGGCAGCTTCAGAGCAGCTTTATTGTTTTTAAATTGCGTTTACAATGGTAGCCTCCTACCTGTAGTCCCTGTATGTGTACGCTGGCGGTTCCTTCCAGCACTCGTTGGCCTCGGGGTCCAGCAGGCAGTTGTCAGCGTGGATGGGATGGCTTAGGTCATTCCTGTGATCTTGTTGGCCTGTTGGACAACCAGCAAACAGAGAGCATGCAGTGAATACATATATGTGTGCATTTCTGTGTCGAGTGAAGTATGTTGTGTGCTGTGTGTAACCGACCTGTGATGGCCGTCCGGCACACCAGGTGTGTGTAGGAGAAGTGCAGGGTGGAGTTAAGCAGGAAGTAAGACTCGACGATCCTTCTCGCTCGCTCGCTGATGTCGTAGAACAGGCGGGCGCTCCTCATCGGGACTCTGCCTTCGTAGCCATACTGCAGAGAAGAAAATGCAAAAAGAGAGACTGATGTGTATATTCAAACATCAAGCCAAGAAAGATAGTAGACAGATAACAACACTGTATATGATATAATGCTTAGTGATTGGTTTACCTGCAGAGTTTTGAGTACAGTGGCACCTTCAAACTTCTCATTGGGAGTGTGTGGAGACGTCCTCCCTCTGTAGCCATCTCCTGCCATGGTGACAGCCTGAAAGCAAAGGAAAAAAAGCGAAAATTAAGCTTTAATTACAGGCCCACACACAGAACTTAACTGTCAGAGAAGAGACAAACAGTCACTTATCATCAGTCAGGAGTCATTTTCAAATCTTAAGAAGTTTTAACGCTTCCAACCAAGACTAAACACACATCATGAGATTTATTTCTGCTTCGACAGTTCCAGTATTTTAAATCTTCATCTTATTAATATTGTGTAACGTCCTTACATGTGCCAAGTGTCTGAGGTCTGAACACTCCTCCTCAGATATAACATGATCCAGCAGCACCCGCTGGGTCCCGTTCAAGGCCACAGAGTTCTGTACCAGCTGCACGCTGTCATACAACAAGGGCCCACCTATGCAGATCACAGGGCAGAGTTTAAAGAATGCAACGTGTTATATTAACCAAGTCAGGGAGGACTTAACTGAACATTCATGACTTTCTCTTTGCAGTTTAACTCCTGTTGCGTTTCATCTCTGGTTGCAGTGATGGTTTACCTTCTTTGAGGTGCTGCGGGGCGGCGGCGACAGTGACGTTCTTCTTCTCTGAGATGGGAACGTACTCCATCCATCCATCTGTACCAGAGGGAATCCTGCAGGAACAGAGAACAGGGAATGTGTTTTGTCATTAGGAGTCAAAATCCTGGTTTCAAACTTTAAAGTGGCAATAACTGAACCATGTGAAGGCATCAGAAACAAACTGTGAAAGTAACACTGACATATCATTATTTATGAATGTGAGTTGAAGATTCAGTCTCTTTATCAGGTCACCTCTTGAGGTAAATATAAATTAAGTGTGTCTGTCTGCTGTTTGGTGCTGAGCAGGTGGTATACAACTTTTTGTTTTAGAGCTTTTTCAATAAAAAAAAAAAATAGCAGAAATGTGAAAATGACATTATGAGGGACCTCTTTACCTGTTGGAGTCGTCTCTGCCGCCCGAGCTGCTCCAGTAATTCTGCAAGAGAGACGTAGAAACGTGAAATATGGCATGTGTCAGTGTGGCCAGCAGGTGTCGCTGTTGGCTGAGAGTACAGCAGTGGACGGTGGCCGATGCCAGACACCTGTTACCCTGCCTCGAGTCAGCCAGGCAGCAGGGGCACATTAATGGTTTACACACCCAGCAGAAGATCTGCTCTGCATCAGAGACATGTGGATTGGCTTACAGAGCACCGCCCGTTAAATTACACTAACTCTTTTCATTTCTGGGCAAAACCGAGAATTAAAGGGCACTTCTGCATCAATAAATGGGTGCAGTCTGCTTTGAGTTTATAGTTACTCATGAAAAATGAAAAATGTTCGGGATAATGAGGCATTCTGTCAACTCACCCCCTCTGTGAATTCCACCCCCATGATTTTGCTGCCCATCAGAAGGAGCTGCAGTTCCTGTTTGTGCCTCCTCAGGTACCAATCAGCTTCCTGCAGACACAAACACACTAATGGGTTATGAGCTGTTATGACCTTTTGTTCCTTGAGAGATGTTGGCAGGAGGAACTCAGCTCCTGCTAATGTGTTTTCTGAGATTTATCTTTCAAATCTTTTGAAGAGATTTGTTTTTGTTTCCTATTTTGCCTCTTTTCTTTGTGCACTCCAACCAAGTGAAAGTAATCATTTAGTTTAGCTAACACACTTTGCTTGACACTGCTTTGTTTTTGCTTTGTTTTTGTTACAGAAGAGACAAAAGCATTAATGGCTTAATATTCATCTTTCATGTATCAAAGCTCGTCATCATAACATCTCCTAACTGTAAGTGACAGTGGTGTCCTGTTCCTCTCTCTCAGCCCAAATAAAAAAAAAGGCACTCCTCGCCTCCTACCCCTTATATTTTAGTTTGCACTACAATCAATACTGCTTATTTATAAATTTTTTATACATTTGTATATTGTATTTTATATTAGGTTGTTCTTTTTATTTCACTGTATTGTTATTGTCTTTGTGTATGATGCTGCTGCTACACTGCAATTTCCCCTCTCTCTCTCTCAGTGACAGGACTAATGGACTGAGGTGGCTTCTCTCTTTCTTTGTGTAAGTTTTACTACGGTCTCCAGCCTGAAATAAAAACATGAATGGAAGAAAACATCTGCTGTTTCTCAGGCCCAAAATAATACAGTAACGTTGGGTGCTGCTTTTAGCTGTTGCATTAACATGGATTACGAATTCTGATTTTGATAAGAATTTAACTTGCCAATGCTCCCTGGTGAACAAATCATATTATGGAAACACTGTTGGAATCCTTGCTGTTTCTGTGCTTCCTTATTCTTGTAACTAACTGGCCGACATACAGAATATGCTGATGCAGGTATATTTTCAGTAAGCTGATTACTATGTGTAAGTATGTGTAAAACCCTGCGTACACTTGGTTTTAAAACGCGTTTCAGTGAGGGGAACACAAGTGGACAGCCGAGACACTTCTCCATTCACACATGAGTCTATCATGTGTTTCCAAGGTGTCCAGCTCGCTACAAAGTCCGTCAGAAACATGACAGATTTCTTTGTGGGCTAGCTAAGAAAACAAAAATGTTTCAAGAGCTAACAGACACATATGGGCTTTTTGGCCTTGCCCGGGACGCATACGGAAGCATTACAATAACTTAAGCACTTACACTACAAAGAGGTCAAATGCGTCCCAGACCACCTCAGCGAGTGGTCTGTCAGTGAGTCTTTGTGGTCGTTGAGACCTGCATTAAACACCGTCCACTTGTGATCCGATCACTCAGGGCACACTTTAACACCAATGGTGCTAAAACAGTGTGTGTGATAGTTTTGTACATTAGAGTGTAAATGTGCTATAAGGAGAGGTAGTTGGAGGGTGGGGGCTTTCAGAGGGAGTGAGGCCATGATGATGAGTGTTATGAAACTTGAGTATCCAGTAGTGTTTTTCTTGTAGTGATTAAAAAAAGAGAATCCCTTTTTCCCCCTCCAGCACTCTAAATGCAAACAAGCCTCCAAATTGTTACAGGGTGTCTGTGGGCACCCTGACATGACTTCTCCTCCTCCATGGTTCCTGAAAGGCCGGATTCTTTGGCAGGGAGCGCAGGCCAGGCCTGGCACGGAGATCTAGGACTCCGTAAATGAGCTCCCCGAGGCTTGAAGGGGAGAGGCGATTCGTTGGCCAACAACTGTACTGTAAACTGACGGGACTGGAAACGTCTTGAGGACTAGAAAAATGTAAGCTATGAGTAGGAAAACAAGCATGAGCTGCAACACGTCGGCCCTCAGCCTCTGTTTATCTCACACACACATACATGCACAATGTCAGCAGCACACACTCGCACTTTCATGCAGTCCTGCTGGGAACCTCGCTCACTCTAATGAGTACCAGGCTTTCTAGGAAAAATGAGGTTGTGTAATTGGGACTTCAACAAGGCGCTGCTCAACTTCTCCAAGCAGCTGATCAGAGTTTAGGAAGGACAAATTCTCAATGCTGAAGTGGCTGGTGAGTAGCCAGACTGAACAAATTAAATTTTCTCCAGCGGTCAGAGATTCAGCCTTTAATCATTCGGAGAGTTACGAAAACCGGGGGGAATGATAAGGAGCTCACCCAGAGGAAGAAATATGTTGTCGTAAACACATTGATGGAGCAAATACTTTTAGCTGGATGGGGAACATATACTGCACAAGTGAAAAAAAAACTTTAAGAGGCAATTGCTGCCAAGTGGCGAGTAGCAAGTTCATCCAAGAAATACAGCAAGCGGCCTGCTGCCTCCCATCTCCTCCTCCCCCCCACGAATCCTCTTTTTCCTTTTCCTCCCCACTCTTTTTCCCCACGTCTTCTAAAGTCTTCCCAGTCATATTAGTGTCAAGCTTTTTTCCCCACTCATTTTTCTCTGTGTTGAATTAACTGTCCGCAACTCAGTCAAAGGTTTCGTCCCTGACTTCAACACACAAAATGGTCTTCTCACATTACAGTTTCAGCTTAATCACACTGGTTCCCAGTTAGAATTGATTTAAAATGATCTGAATTACCTTTGAAGAAAAATCCCAAACTATATAAACTGTACTGTGTGCTTATCCTGAGTGATGTTTAAAGTTCCCCTAACTATCCCACCAACTACACTTGAATTAGTCCAGAACAAATATCAGTTCTACTGCCATTTTAACCTGTTTTATTGTTATCTGTTAGTTCTTCTACATTACTGTGTGCCTGTGTTTTGCTTTTAAGCACTTTTTATTGTTTATACCATACTCTAGTATGGAAAAGTACAAGATGAGTAACCTAAAATACTATTATTAGCTCTCACATCTCCATTTTCGTTAAGTTAGTGATGGTGATCCACCTACTCTCTCACAGTCACAGCTCCTAACACACAGTGATCCACCCATCTGTCAAAATACCCTCAGGATGAGGTTGCCTCTCTAAGATAACAAGGGGTCTGTAAAAAATAAGAGATCCATTACTGTATCTTTCACTCGCAGAATCCAAACCATCCATCCCTCCCCGCCACACGATTGAAGCAGATTCTGACCTCTCTCGGCTTGGCATCGTGTCCCAGCGTCTCTCTGTAGTATTCCACGTTTTCCGTAACAAACTCCTCTCCCTCGTGGAACAACAGGTAGGTCAGAGCACACTGTAGCGCCTCGTTCAGCCTGCCCACTGCAAAAACAGAGAGAGAGCGAGAGTAAAAACTGTTAAAGCTGTTTATTTATGAGCAGGTCCACAGGGCTGAACAGGTGGTGGTAATGCAGGAGGCAGGAATAATCCAACAAAGGCACAGAAGAAGAAGAGAGGGAAATTGGAAAACATATAAAAACAATATACAATATAAAAAGTAAAGCACTTCAGATTTTCAGAAAACTGGATTTGCAAATATTTCACGAGAAAGGAAACACATTCAACACATTTGTTTGACCCCAAGGATACACACAGTGAGTTTTGGTGAGTAACAGTGCACGTAAACACAACTTGTGTTTGTTTATAAGAAAACTCCTTAAGAACATTTTAAAGAGCTGTAATTTCCCCCAGCCACTCTCTGTCTCTTACACATTCTGACAGGTGCAGATGAGTTGCTTTGGATTTCTACTGTTTTCTACGGAGCTGCTGAACTACAAATCTACTGGATGGACTGGATGACCAGAGTGTGTGTGTGTCTGTTTGTATGAGAATTGCGGAAATGTCTCGGCTGACATTCTGAAACCATTACCACAATGGTGAGAAAGGCAGGCTCTGTTGTTGGCACAGAGCTGGACAGCCTGACGTCCTATGGCAGAGCGACAGGATGCTGAACAGGCTCCTGTGCCATCATAGACAATCCAAATCATCCACTGCACAGCGCCATCTCCAGGCAGAGGAGCAGCTGTTGTCACTGTCCTGCTCCACGGACAGACTGAGGAGATTGATCCTCCCCCACGCCATACGGCTCTTCAACACCTCTTGGGGAGAGCGATCAAACAAACACAGAGCTCTGGACTTACTACACACTCACACCACACACCTTGGACACACACGCACTTTATCACACACACATACACACACACGATCTATATGTTGGACTCAAGTGTGTACAAACCGCTTGTTGCACAACTGTATGTTACACACTGTCATTTTGCACAACTGCACTGTAGAGCCAGAACTGCCAGATGTTTTATTTTATATTTTTATTTTATATTGATATTATTGTTATTATATATTGTATTTTTATCTCCTATTTTATTATAGTTTTTGCATTTTTTCTGAAACTTGCATGCCCCTGTGTTTCCATCTTTCGAAGCTGCTGGAATTGTGAATTTCTCTTGGAGATGAATAAAGTATCTGTCTATCTGTCTATCTGTCTATCTATCTGGAGCAAAAGGTGCACTCTGGTTGACATAGTGGAAAAAGCACACATACACTCAAACACACACACAATGACACACACACACACACTAAAGAGGAGTTGTCACTTATGATAGAAGGATGTCAGTTATGAAATGACAAAAATACTGGAAGACCATCCTGTACTATCTCCCTGTGCTCAACATAAATGCACAGACAAACATACACACGTCTGCAAGCTTATACACACCTCCTGCTCTACACTTACGCTGCTAAGCGCACACAAAAACACATTCTTTACTAGCTTGTAAAGGCGCAGGGTTAACTGAAGACTTCCTGTCTTGGCCGATGCCGAGGCGGCATATCTCGCTGCTGTCAGCTGCGTGTTCCCAGGTCAATAAGAGCCTGGAGATTTAAGCTCAGTCAAACAGAAAAACGTCACTGCAGATTTATTTTGGAAACTTGAGCGCCTAAAGCACGACGAGAGGCTGCTGAGTGATGGCAAACGTCTATTGCGGCAGTGGGGTGTGGAGCCACTGAGGAGTGTAAAACACAGCAGGCCGCGGTGCTGCTGGCTGTCAGAACACTCACATTACTGACATGTGGCGACTACCAACTGCAATAGATTTCCTATTTTGACAGTACGTATGCTGATACTTAAAAAAAGAAGGCTTAAATCCTAACATGCTGCTTTAAAATACAATCCAATTAAACTCAAAAACATGACTGCCAACATACTAAATCATGGAAAGCTTAGATTTTCAAGTGGGTAACACCCAAGTGATTTAATGAGCACTTATTTCACATAATTAAAGTTTATTTAAGATCATGGTGGGTTGTTTTGAATGTATCCTTCCCCTGCAGGGATTCGTTATCCTACCAGATATTTCTGTTCCCTATTAAATGTTCAACCCAAAAATATAAAGCAATATATTTTTAGGTTCATTTTATATGACTTAAATGTTAAGTTTCCTCAACACCTGTAATTCCTGTCTGATTTGGCAACGTTTGTGGATTTTAATAATCTGGCTCCTAGAGTCCAATTCAAAATGACAATCAAGAAAGAAATGCAACAGGAGAAGAGTATTTGGTGTATTCATTTGCAGCGCATCCGAACAAACGCTGGGCTGAGGATTCATTGAATCTTGTTTTAATAAAGAAATAAAGGAAAAGCTAAAAAGGTGTTAATTACAATGGCACTACGCCAGCACTGACTTTTGATGCATGCATGGCTTCCTGTGAATCCCCTATATGTGGGTGCATAATTTGAATCTCTCATGGAAAAGGAGGACTGCTAGTTATAATGAAGTACTATATAGAAACGGAGAATGCAAACATAGCTGTAGATAATATTGTAAATGGGTTTTGATATCATGAAAATACTTTAAAAAAACGCACAAAACAGAGGTAGATTAGTCATTTAGTGAGCAATGATACACATTTCTACCTTCACAGTACAGCAGAATAACTGACTCATTGACACACTTTTTATAAACTGAGGTAAAAAAAAGCTTTTCAGACTTCCAGACACACACATGCACGCACGCACGCACACGCCAGCAGGCGTTGGGAATCAAAGTCTGCTCTCTGTGTGTTTGCACAGACCCAATGATCCACTTCTGATTTATTAGAGCCACATGCTTGTGGGTAATTAAGTATAATCTGGTGATCTCATAACCACTCAGCACACCGTCTTTCGTAACTATGCTGCGTTGCTGTGCCAACACCCTTGTCTAGGAGAGATTTTCACAACTTGAACACACGACAGGAGGCTATCCATTCATTAGACACACACACACACACACACACACCACATACCAGATAATGTCATTAAAACTTGTGAGACATTGTGAACCTCCGAACAGGGTGCGGTCAACTGCTGATTGATTGTGATTGTCTGCTGCTCTTTGTGGTCACCATGAGTTCTTGTGTATGCATGTGTGTGTGTGTGTGTGTGGGTGTATGATCTATGGGTGTATCCATCTCCTTTGTTCATAATTACACCAAGTGGAGTCAAGTCAGATGTCATGTCTGGGAACAGTACACAGTATAAACTCTCTCCATCATAAGAGTGGTTAGAAGTGCAATCAGGAATCAATAAATCCACTCATTCATCTGTTTGTTGTTGTTTTGAACTAGTAAAGGCTTTGAACAACTTACCCTGGTAGTAGGCAAACTGAAGGTAGTCATAGTGCAGAGGCAGGTAGTTCTCCATGGGTGAGAGGCGGCCTGGCCGGGTGGCGAGGTCTCGAACACACTCGTGTTCACAGTGCAGCACCTGAGTGAAGTGATCTGCAATGAAATGTTTTCAGATCAGTTTTCAGATCCTCAATATCCTGCCAGATCCTCCCCAGCTATGGCATTTGGCTTCTTATTTGGCATAAACTGAAAACTGAAACTGAAAGAGTTAATCCTGGAATAAAAGCCCCTAAATACAGCCCTAAAAGCCTGCTATAGCCTCCAACGACAGTAAACCATATTTCTCAACCATTTAGTTGTTGTAATTGAAACAAAATTATTATACATCTCTAAATATAATCTTGTTGTAGAAATGAGATTTGACATTTTATAAACTGTGCCAGAAATACACACTGTAGATGGCAAAGGGTTTAGAAAAATGGCATTACTTAAAATGCTAAAAAGCTAAAGTTTCAAAACTACAAAAAGGAACATGTTCAAAAATGTATATGCAATCATAATCAAAAGTGTTCAACTAATCCACATAATACAGTTTTAAAACATGTCATCATATGTTCTCATAAATGATAACAATGGCATATCTGCAAACATCTGCTAATGAGCCTCTGGGTGGTCCGTTGCAAATGTAACGCGCCAATGCAACACGGTCACTACGGTATGATGTCATGCCATTAATTCTGCTGAGATCATTGGTATGAGATCAACCTCGGGGGTTAAAGGGCCACTCTGATTTACACATTTATACACACACACACACACTATAAGAGCAATAACAGCTGAAAATAACGAATTAGCTGTTAGCATTACAGGCAGCTTAATGGAAACTGACAGCAGCTGGTCTGCAGCTCAGAGGACAAACAAAATCATTACACAGATTTCTTCGACTACAGAAGAACCAAAGATATGTCTGAAGACCTGAAGGTGGGACAGACACTACTGTGAGATAGTTAAGAACTATATGAACCCAAACATGACGTTTCACTCTAGATCAAAGCTACATGACTTAACGGATAAATGCTGACTATATAGATCCCCACTGGGCATGAGAGCACATCATAATATGTCCCAATGCTGAAAATAATAAGAACCGTGTAAAAACAGATGTTAAAAATTGCTCTTAAAGCACGCCAGTGGTGGTAAACGTCTCCTGCTGGCCAGTTTTGGTGGAGAGTCTGTTTAGGACTCATCTAAATGTGTATTTGTGGAAAAACAAACAGATTGGCGCGAGTTAGACTCGATGAGCTGTGTCAAATCAAATCCAGCCAGTCCAACATCATGCTGTTTCCTGTCGTTGTGAAGTAGATCAAATGGTTGTTCCCTTTTCAACAGCACAAGGCCTTTATTTCTCTGTTGCTCCTCGGGTGGTGATGTATCCTGCTGTTTGTCGATCCTTCAGGGGAGACAGATTTCACAGGGTGCTACATTTCACCTCCTTATGCCAAGCCAGCAGAGAGGATGACAGCATGCTCGAGCGTGAGCGTTCAGTGAGGTCACTCTTTGGAGCTGCAGCACCACTTTTCTCAGAGTTGTGGTTTTTTTTCAGTCTCTCAGAGGAACAGAGATCCAAACTGTGTCAGACCGGAATCATGCATTACTGTAAAGTGATGCAGTTTCTTTGGTCAAAAGATGATTTCTTCTGAAAATGAAACCCCTACACGAGGCAGTAATTCCATGAGACCCTCTCTCTTTTATTAAACTCACAAAACCGATTATATTACATACATCTTAACATAAATAAACAACATAATCACAGACTCTACTATGGTGCTATGGAAAATAATCCCCTGATTATAAGTAAAACAAAGCGCGGCCAAAACTAATTAGCCGTCTTTTCTCTGTTTATGCAACCGGGCTGTACATATTTGAGACAAAGCACACTTGTCAGCAATTACACTGCGGCTACTGCACAAATACCCGCCTTCGCTTTCCAGAGAGAAAGGCCCGACTCGTGTCAACAAAAGCACCACTGACCAAAGTTGATGTATATGTGTAACTGTATAATCGCGTAATTATGATCTGGTGCCAGAGTTTTGCTGCGGATGCACGCCACCCCCCTTCCCACATCAAACATGTCTGACTCTTTGCAGGAAGACGGTTAAGGACCACAGACTCCATCATGTTGTAAACAAAATGAAATAATAACACAGTACATAAAACTTGAGCTCGGCATTAAAACTGTATGAGTAACGCTCGGTGATGAAACAATGATGCAGCTCCTCTCTATAACTACCAGCCTGATGAGTGCCAGTGGCTGCTGGGCTGAGCTGTAACTGTCTTATAGTGACCTCTGTTGTTGAACTACTCAGAGTGAAGCAGCAGCAGATTGTTGCACACTGTCTCAGGTACAGAAGCCTCTGAACCAGAAACCGAGAGCACCAAACTGGACTAAAACACTCCCCACAATATTTCCGTTTGTCATTTGTATTAAATGAGCTGCAACACTTTTTTTTAAATTAAAAAAAAAAAAAAGAAAAAGTTCCTTTAAGAAAAAAATGCCAAGAAAAATCCCCAAGCTGCAGTGCTGCGGTAAAGACACAAGGTTAAGTGAGGTTAAAGAGAGACGAAGAACAAGAGGAGGCAAAAGAGGGCGGTCTCGTAGCAACCCACAGGGGTTTCGGGTGGGCTCAGTGTGCTATCCTGGACCTGGTTCAGGCCGTTTTCCTGGACCGACAATGATGGTAATAGAGCGTGTCTGTAGCTGAACACAGCTTGGCTCTTAGATTTGAGCAGCAGAGAATATCACTCACTACATCAGCACCAACTCGAACCGATCCTCCTTCCAGTTATTTCTTACTGGTACTTTCTTTTATTATTTGATTTATTTCTCAGAGACTGTGTGTATTGATTTAGTGGAAAGCCCACTTTCCTCTGGATCTGGATGTATTCTAGTGCAGTGAGTTTTGCCAAAACATCCAATTTAAGCTCAATATTCCCAAAATCAATATCTTGATTTGGGCAGTCCATAAAAACAGCCAGCTCTGCTGCGTGCCAAGAGTCTTCTACATCATAGCTTATTGAACACACCTTAATGGCATCCCAAGTTGGGTTTAGTGACACCCAGGGGTCCGTAATGTGGTCACACCTATTAAATACATGCATTCTTTTCTGCATGCCGTTTTCCAGCAAATGTAATAATCCTGGACCGCAGCGCTGTGGTAAACCACTGACAATGAAAAACTTGCGGAAGGCTGTGGGACAAAATCTGTTTGCGCTTGAGTCTTGCAAAATCAGTCTCGGGGACCGGATGTCTTCGTCCCCTGTTTATGTTATGAACATGTTTGTTTTCACCACAAATTAAACTGAACACTCTCTGTTCAGATTTGTACCCATGAATCTGCTCTTTGCAGTTTGACATTTTTTTCCACCTTTTAGTGTCCAAGAAATTCAAGCCAATGCACTTACATATAAATTTCTGTATTTCAACACGGGAAGTGCCAAGAAAAAGTTTGGCGACAGATGAAAACAAATATTGATTAAATAATTTGGAGATTGACTGTAACTAACAGTATATAATTATTTTAAGTTTCTTTTTTAGCTTACAATTCTTAAAGTATTTTGGGGCATTTCGGGTCTGAGATGACAAGAAATGAAGGAAGAGAGAAGTATAATGACATATAACAGATATATAACAGCAGCCAGAGTTTGGGATTACAGTGCGTGGTATGAATTTTATCTGCGAAGCCACCACGATGCCTGGACAGCCTGTATTTCAAATACAACATCTTACATTGAATACACACTGATATAGTGCCTGTTTGGGCTAAATTGTTTGACCTCCTGTGAAGGCGATCAGATAAACAGTTGTCGAGATAATTGAAGGACAGACAGACTGACATAGACTCCTTCAATTTCAGTTAGATATAAAATAAATCAAAACTTCCCCCATTAGTGCAGTTCTAGAAATATGTCTAGGAATCTACAGTAACACGGCTGTAATCCTTCTTCTGCCCTTTGACCCAATGCCGACTTCCACCCAGTGCCAAGCTGCTGCCAGGGAGATTTGATCAGCTAGTGAGCATGAAGGGTGTTGTTTGGCTTCATCTAAGCCTCCGCAGACTCTCTCAGCACAATTAAGTCCAGCTCAGGCTCGGTAGCACTGTCAGTGGCGTTGGTGGAAAAGTCACATTAACTTGATGAAGTGCTCCACGCACTAAATAAACAGTCTCAGTCCTTTCATCTAAAACTGTCACGGACCCCTGAGACCTTTCAGAATGAGCTCAAGATGAGATTTATGAAACCGCTGTCAGATGGTGGTGTGTCTAAAAATGACGCAGAGTAGTATTTACAAATACAAGGGTTTCTCAGAAGGCAGAGAGTCTAAACATCCCATCATTGCATTGTAACGCATACAGGAGATGGTCAAAAAAGACAGTAATTCACACAAGCAATAAAAGCAATATATATATATATATATATATATATATATATATATATATATATATATATATATATATATATATATATATATATATATCAAGATCAAAGACATACTGTGGAACTAGTTAATTATTTCTCTGATTTTGCCATTTTTTAAGGATATATACAGCTGATTACACCAACAGGTCATATCTTACAGATGTTTTTTGTTCATGTAAACCTGTTCAGACCTTGGCTCTTACCTGATACGACTTCATGGAGACTGTAACGGTAGCGGAGGTAGTCATAGCCCTCAAACCTCTGTGGCCATTGACAAAGTGCCCGACACTCCATGTCGGCTTTATAGTACTCCACCAGTGCCTCCTCGAACAGAGGGATGGCCCCTTCGTAGTCGCCTTTGTCATACAGATTCACCGCTGCTGTGAAGGAGCGCTGTGATGGAGGAGAAACGGAGGACCATGAGAGAGAAGCATGATGGGATGAGTATTTATGGCCTTTGGTGTTCAGCAAAGCTTTGTATGATTTGCTGTTGTATTTGCTTTATTTTTATAAAAGCAAATGTTTTTTGTTTACAATTACAGTTAAAAAAAAAAAAAGATAACTGTAAGGTCATAAAAGTTTTTACAAGCCGCCACGTTTTCTGAAGCAGCAATCATCATTTGTTTGGAATAAACAGAGGAGGAGGGGGAGTTAGCCAGAGAAAATTGTTGCAAACAAGCTGCTTCCAGAAACAACATACAGAAAATCCAAAAACAGATTAAAGTCTAGAAAAAAAAAAGTGAAAAACACATTGGTCCAAATACAAAATGTATTCAACTACACGAACAGAGTACAGAGCTAAGCTATGATAAGTACTGCAAATTCCCAGAGACACGATAACTTAAATGATCAGGTGGTATAAAGGACAGGTTAAGATGTGAAGAGAGGTCCTGCAGAAACTTAAGCTTGAATTATAGATGGAGAGAATGGATGGGCATAGAAGGGGAAATGAGAGAGGGGCTGAGAAAGGGTGAAAAACTGTAAACGAATCCATGCACAAAGGATCCAAAACTCTTTGGCATTCGGGGCTTCGCTGCAACCAGCACTAAAAAGCCCAAATGAGTTTCCAGTCATTGAACTGCAAGGGCCATTAACACAAAGGCCTCTTCATGCAGTGACAACAGCTCTACTTTTCCCCTTTAGGAAAGAAGTTAAGTAGAATGGTAAGTCAGACAATTTGGCCAGGGTTGGAAAAAAAAAAGGCTGAAAGGCAACAGGTGACACTGATTATCTGAAACACGCTCAGGCAGAATCATCGAAAGGGACAAAAACAAAATGAGACAAAACAAAGTAAAGTAAAAAACATTAAAAAAAGTTTCCCCATTTACCTGGTGAGGCCGGGCTTCCCGGTCCACAAAGTGGTCCTCCTTAACACCCTGCAGGTCTTTGTACTGCTCCAGGTTCTGACCCATCTCCACATGTTCTGGGTTGGCCTGGAAATAGGTGTGAGCCGCCGCTGCCGCCTTGTCAGGCTGCTTCAACTAAAGAGAGAAACAGAGCGAGAAGGAAAGAGAGGCGTCGTTAGAATAATGATAAAACAACAGACTTCAGCTCAATTCTTCCAAAACCTGCACATTAAAAGGCACAAATTCGCCTTCAGATTAGACATTACAGGTCAAATTAGTGAGTTTGCAGGAAGAAAATGTTCGCTAAGTATTTGCTTCTCAGTCCCAACAAACACATTTTTTTGTTGATGCAATGTTTCGTAAGTATCAAAATATGTGAAAGTAGATTTTCAAAAATTTAAACACAAGCAGACTTTCATTACAGCAGCTTTTCATTATTAAAAAGTTCATGTGTTCCTCTGAATCTTTGCAACTTTAACTGCTTTTAGAAGATAAAGAAAAACAGACAGACAATCTGCAGACGTTCTTCTGAAGCCTTTCCTGCAGGAAAAAACAGACCACTTGTCCAAAATACCAGGGTGCATTCAAGCCTTTCCTTAAAAATTGACTTTTGGCAAGTAATTTGGAATCCACTTGAAATAAGTAATATTTCTGAGTTTGGTTCATCAGATCAGAGGAGAACTGAGCAGATTTACAGGCAGGCACTGTTCCCATCCACATCCTGTCGTTACAGAGAGCTGTTATCGTTACAGCTAATATGAAGGACAAGGTCTCTGCACCCAAAGCAAATGAACTTACTGGATGTCAGGAGTATTAATATGAAATAATCAGCAAAGGCATCCCATCCTCCCCTTTCGAAATGTATCTGATTTAAAAAACACATTACTGCTGATAGTTGTTGGATGCATAAGAGAAACACTGAGAGGCATGGCAGTTTATGTTCACAAGTGATGTTGATACAGTGCAGACTGTGTCCAGTGTGAATAACTTAGAGATAAAACAAATGAAAGACGGCAGCTGGTGTGCATCAATGTTGGCAGATGGTTGACTGATAAACTCACCCAAACAGAAAAAGTACATTTCACAAACTGTACACTTTTGAAAAGATGTTTAACATGTAAAAGGTTACACGCGAAGGATTAGAAAATCGTTCTCAATATAATTGTATAGTTACACAAATCACAACAATATAAAAGGGAAATTAGAATAAAAACAGTGGAGCATGTAGTGACACTCAAGAAGCCCACAGGAGCTTATCATGCCTTAATTAATGTAAAACTACAACAAATTTATAACTTTAACTTACTTTTTTTTTTTTTTACATATTTTCTCAATTAATCGATGATTCGTTCAGGCTATGAAATGTCAGAAAATGCTACATGAAATGATGAGAAAGAGAAAAGCAGTAAATCCTGATTAGCTTTCTTTTAAACAACTCATCAGTTAATCAACTCATAATTTTAGCTCTAGATCGAATGTCAGAATTTGTGTTTATGTCTAAAAATAATACAGTTAGAAAAAGAAGTAAGAGGTTAGCAAGAAAAAGGATATTTCCTCTCCCCCATGACCACGGCACCACTCTATACATCACAGTCCATCAGTTAAGATGCCTCCCTTTAACAAAAGGTATGTAAACCTTGTGGATCTGCTCAAAGCAAAAAAAAAAATCCCAGTTAAGGGAAGGAAGATCCCAGATGTCTGGTGAGAGCTAATTTCTTGAGCCTTTAAGATATTACTTTTATCCCTTAAAAAACACATCAGTTTGGAGGAACTCGACCATCAGAACATGCCTGGTTCTGATCAGATAAGAGCCTAATCATACCCAGGCCTCAACATGGGTTAGGTTTCCCCCTGACATTTTCCACAGGAACACAACCACCTTAAACAAGAGCCCTCAATGAGTTTAGCTCACCGCACAAGTCCATGAGATTAAAACAGCCAACTGATACATGCTGCCCTGTGACCTTTGTCATAGTTTGTAAAAAGTAGAGTTATGTTGTGTCTGACGATGAATGAATGGGATAAAAAGTAGGAGATGAGGAGTTAGGCTGGAAACAGACGGAGGATGACGTGCTGAGGAAATAAAAGACAGAGGGAGAGAGGTGAAAGCAGACAAAGGTTGGAAGCAGAGCTCGCTCTCTTGCGATTGTATATCTCTTGCAGCAACAATACTGAGTTACAGTATTGCAGAAACATCTGACTGCATTTGTTTAAATCCTTCCCAACAGGTGCAAATGTAAAGCAGATGCCAGTGTTTCACAGCTCCTCTCCCCACGGTTGAGAAGGTCAGTCTGGCCTGGCTGCCAAAAACACAGTTGGCTGAGAGAGCCTCTCAGCACACTCACCCCTCTGTTTTGCCACTCAGCACCTAGTCATGTTTGACAGGAAAGACATTTGTACTCTCTGTATTGTTTTCATGGGGTGAGTTAGTGAGATAAAGCTTGGGAATTCCCACATTTTATCCAAAGTGGGAAATCTGTAGCTCAAGAGTGGAATTAGCTTTTCTTCACGGGCCCACGTAGAAACAAAAACAAAGATCTGTGTTGTCTATTGAGGCAAACAATTTCCAAAAGTCTGCACAACACATCATAGAACACAAACTGAACTGCTGTAACAGAGAAAGCATCCTCCTCCTCCCCCCTCACCCCACACACACACACACACAAACAACCTGCTTCTTTATGAAGAATGACTCCCCGTGTGCAGACAAAACTGGGACAAAACTCCCTTTCTTTCATGCTTTCATGTGGTAGAAGGAGAGGGAGGACAGAGAAGCCCAGCAGGACATGCTTGGTTACCCCTGAAGGGACCAAAGAGTGGGGAAGGACCAAAGAGTGGGGTGGCGTCGAGTGCATTCCTGCTCAGATCACCTGGCTGGAGCCACCGGGCGACACAAGCTTGACTGACCAACCAACCAGCGGAGGAACAGAGCTAGGGAAGGTGAGTGGCACATATGTAAAAAGATGGGAAAACTTCACTTACAAGATAAGAATGCTAACAGAATGATGCATCAAATCCAAGCAACATGACACCAGTACAAATGTGCAAAAAAACATCTGTGTGTCCCTCTTGATTCACTTAAATACCTGTACTGGACATTCTCGGATCAGTCGTGTTGCTTTGTGATGTCTTTTGTGTTTTTCACATGGATTCATTATCCACATTCAACTCTCTGAAACACCTACAAATTGATGACAGAAAATGTGCGAAAACAGCTAACTATGTCTGTAATTATGTACGAGTAAATGCAGGAGTAAATCACTAAGTAAAGTAGAAACAGACTGCACATTGAGGAAACCTGAGAACACCAAAAACTCAGTTGCAACACTTGAGCACACAGTAAAACGTGGAATGCATTAACCACTGATGAAATCAGTGCAAGTGTGTCTGAGGGTGGATTTTTTCCCCTCTAACTGATGGCGCAACCTCAAGCACACAAACCAGCTCTATAATGTGTCCTCCATGGCTGCATTCCTGATGAGGACATCCTGAGATAATTTGGGGAGAACATGTACCTTAAAGACACTACTGTCAACTTGGCTGTCCTGGATTTGATAATCATCTGATGATATATTTTGGCCACGTTCACGCAGACTAAACAGACAAAGATCGCAGCAGCTGTGGTTGTACAAAGGAGGGAAAAGGTGAGGGGGGGGGTGTGTGCAGTCTGCAGGCCCCCGGGCTGCACTCACCTGCCTTCACCTCCTCTGGCCCCAGCTGCCCTCAGCCCCACGGGGACAACCTGGCTTGGGCCAGAAGACTGGAGGAAGGGGGGAGTTACTCCAGTGCGCCATCACAGCACAAACACAGCTGTGGTCAGCCACTGCCAGGTCTATTGTCCTGAGACCAGACATCTCAGAAAAAGGGGAAGCCTTGAATATGATAGACTCACTGTATTTTTCCTCTTTTGGAGGGGGGTTTCACAGGCACGGCTCACAATAAAGTGGAGCTATGGTGTTAAAATAATGATCTGGGAAAGACCCTTTCTCTAAAAAGGAGAAGAATATAATATTCTATTTCGGTAATTAAGATTAATCCTCTCCATCTTAAACAGGCTGTAAGAAAAAAAAAGGAGAAGATCCACTGTGTGTTTTGAAGCAAGACTCACACTTGGGTGACAATGGATTTACAGTCATATTTAACAGTACCTGAGCTCACACATACAAGATGGTCACTACTTTTTTTTATGGAGGCAGATAATTCAACATGGAGTATTTCTAGGAGTCCGAGTACTGCATCAAACTGTCAAAAAAACCAAAGGGGTCCAAGCTTGGAGATTCTGAAATGAAAACACATGGTCATATATCAAGCTTTCGCAGAATGAGAAGTTAAAACACCCCCTCAGGATGACAGAGCAGAGATCAATCATGGGTTTAAGGCGAGATTGCCCAGATACAGAATAGTGTAATGGAAAACAATAAAGCCTGGAAACAGCTATGCAGGGCTAAATCAAAATGACTCTCCTCTGTCTGCCACAGAGGAGAAAATGGATACTAAGAAAGTAAGTCATTTTCTGTGAAAACCTAAGCCACTGTGTTACTTCTCTCCCTAGGATTAAGTCAGTATAGTTTATGATATAGTGTATTTATGGGAAACTAGCTTAGAAACTCCCATTTAATAAACCAGACCAGAATGTAGTCAAATATTCCTTTACCATTTATACTTACGTATCCTAATCCAGTAAAGAAATATCTTGGTTGACAAACCCAACTCTCATGTCTCATTCAAAGTAAATCTGCAGTTATTTGAAGCCAGAAAAAAAGCTCACTCAAAAATTGCACAGTTCTTATAAAATGAACGACACCAAAAGTTACACAAATTGACCCACAGTGTATGTAAATACATACACAGTGTATGTAAATACATACAATGGATAATGTGACCGAGCACTACACAACAGAAATATTTGATCTTAATCATGAAATTAAACTCTACAAGATTTAAAATCACAGCAACAGTAAAACTCTGCCATTAAAAGCAAACCTTTGAACACGTTCAGAAGTGTACATCTTGTACCACATGAGTACATTTTTCCTCTCACACGAATTTCAAAGGAGCACCTGTAGAGGTGAATAACTACCACTCAGTCTGAGCCCTCAGTTTGCCCTCCCCACTAAAGAGAAACCTGTGTCAGAGCTGCTGGACCGCCCTGCCACTCTGACAGAAGCGCTCTTGATGTGGGCACTCGGTAGTGCCAAGGCAAACCTACATTTGCATGCCTTTCTCCTCTGGGCCTCCTGCATGATTCACAGGTATGTAAATAGGCTTGGGCTGGCGCCACAGATGCAGAGATGATGTTGTGACAAAAAAAAGCCAGTATCCCGATGCCACGGACAAGCCTGGTCACAGTTATGCACATGGCTTGGCAGAACTACCACCCAGAAAATGAAAGGACCAACAAGTGATCAACAAGTGGTCAAACCTGGCAACCACATCCTGAATACCTGAGAGACAAGCTGTTTCAAAAGGGGTTTCTACTGGTCCCAAGAGGTTAGGAAACTCAAATGAAGCAGACAGAGGTTAGTGTTCAGGTTAACACTAGACACACACACAAAAAAAAAAGTCCACGTGCAGAGAGGATTTCAAGGTTAAAGAGTGTGTCCTTCAGATCTCCTGGTGTAGACCTAAAGGGGTCAGTATGCTCCAGCCAACTAAACTACAACAAAAGCTTTCCGATCTTGGATTTATGAGATTTACTCCCAGGGTTCGAACTCCTCTCAAGCTTGCTTGTTTCCTTTATTATACAACTATCTTGTCACTTTTTGTGTGTACAACTCAGTGCAACACTATGAATACATTCCAGGAAAGACTTAAAGCGTGTGCTGTAACCTCCATATCCTCTCTGATGGCTGGAACAGCTATTAAAACATTTCTCCTTCCCACAAGGTTGGACGACATGTAATAGAATCAGACTATTTAGCAGCATACCATCACCTCAGGGCTGTATTCATACCAACATAAGCGTTGCATGAAAAAGTATAAACACCCAATTCACTTCAATGAAATACAAAATTGACACAGTGCAGGTAATGACGCAGATGGCTTCAGCAAAGAAAGCTGACCATGGATTGACTTTTGGTGATGCAAAATCATCTGACTGATTTAATGTGTTGTTCAGTCAAATGTGTACAGTCTTGGTAAATTACTTGCTAAGTGAAAAATGTATTCTACTGCTCAGGACAGAGGATAAAAAGATATCTTTAGCATGTGATAAATCTTAAAACACATCGCTTTTCGCAGGTTGCTTCTCACCAGTATCTGTAACAATATACGCTCCCACTCCAGCCAGCTGCAATTACATAATAATTTAGCCTGCTAAATCTTGACCAACCCTTCTTGGAAAGGTGCATTAAATCATTACTGATTACCTACACTACAGTATGGCCTCACACCATTTGATGGCATTCCAGCTGAAACATCTGCAAGCGTGATAAGAGTGTCCTCATATAGCCAACGACCGTTGGACGGCCAGCAAAGGAGAGAGTTTTCTGCTTTAGAAAAGTCTGTGTGATACAGCTGTTTAGGAATATACTGCAGACGAACTGTCATAAACAATATCCAATACAAACCTATCCTTCGCTGCAGGAGATATTGAGAAAGTGTGATTACATGCCATCACAAGTAAACAACCAAATGATTATGATTTTTTTGGGGCAACTTATCTCTCTGGTGACGTCCATTATTATGCAAATAAGAAATGTTTACAGCTAAACCTGAGCTTGTAAAACCTCTTGAAGGGGATGGTAAGAAAATAAATCTTATTCTTAAAACCAAACTAAAGATAATACCTAAGAGCTCTATGGACTCATAAGGAAAGACATCTTTACAGTACAGAAGGACCTTGAACATTCCCGCCATCATCTGAGGAGCACCGAGTCTGTTTTTATCTATTCAGGGACTCTTTCAATGGGAAGAATTCACACCTGTGTAAACAGTCACTTTTTTTGACCAGACCAGTAGCAAGCTTACTGTTCCTACACCAACATTTGAGTCATGGGGTGAAGGACTGCAGCTCGTCACTTTGTATTTATCCCCTAAACAAGCAAGTGAAACACATAATTATCTGTCTTTGGCTGGCAGCACATTATGAGCACATATGTTTGAAGAAGACATAACAAAACCATATATCTCAGCAGTCTAGCCATAACGTGAGGCCAACTTCATAAGATAGTTTGCGTTTATCAGCTGGATCGTGGCAAGAAAAGAGTAAGTGGCTGTTGCTTTTTTAAGGGCAAGATACCAAACTCAACAGTATCGAAATGTGTCCGCAGCACAGGGTAGTGTATTCTTTTACCAGACTACTACTAAGAGCAAAGTTCTTGTACAGCTGATTGTGTTAAGAAAAATATTAAATTTTGAGAATGTTTCAGAAGATTTTTTGTTGAATAAAACAAGTGTTTTTATTTAATAAGGTGAGGTTTTTAAAAAAATGGTACTGATGCCAAAACTCGGGTATTGCAGTCATCAGAGCTGCAATGATTAGTTGATCAGATGGTCAGATGATCAAAAGAAACAAGAAATGAATCAATTCATTCAGCAGAATAATTGATAATGAAAATCAGTCCCTTATAAATAGAAATGCATCCCTCTGAACAACTTATTGAACAATGACATGGATTGCACAGTAGTCTTTCTATTTCTACATCAACAATGGGGTCTTTATGGTTTCCGCAGTTGAGGGCCATTTAATTAACGAGTTTCAAGCTTGAGAAAACATATGGCACTTCAAGAGGCTGGCACTTGGATATGAGCATCTGGATGGAAAGACGATCGAGACCATTTCCATTTCACAACTCTTGTAAATCATTAAGAGGGGGAGTGAGATTGGGATTACATTTGTCTGGCGATGAAAGCTGCATACACCCACTGACTCCGTCAAACAAAGCTCATTATTGGCAGTCATAGCTGTAGCAGCTACACTGAGGGAAGGTATTGGCACCAGCGCCTGGCAAGAGGAGCTTGCTATAGGAAAGTTTGTCTAAATGGCTGATTACCTCCCCATGAGGCAAGCACCCCACTTCCTTCCACTCTGGATCGTTTCAAAGGAGCACAGCGAGCAATTTGATTGATGATTCAAGGAACCTCAGAAATTCTTGGAAGTCTGGAAAACAACTCATGTCTGTTTTTGAGAATTTACACTGAAAGAACCCACTACTATAATAATACAATATGTAGATCTCTTGTCCAACTAGACTTAGGGAGAATGTCACAAGATGAAGCACTTTAGTGGACACACACTTGCACACGTGGCCAAAACCGTAAATATAGAGGCAAAGGGTGCTAGTGATGTATGTGTGACGCTAATTGGAAAAGAAAACATTTCAGCCTCTACAAATTAACCTC
Source organism: Scortum barcoo (assembly GCA_023238725.1). Lineage (NCBI taxonomy): Eukaryota > Metazoa > Chordata > Actinopteri > Centrarchiformes > Terapontidae > Scortum > Scortum barcoo. Next base: position 15,547,609 of record CM041538.1, on the reverse strand, counting down.
TTCATCATGCACCCTTTAGTCTTTCGTTCATTAATTTGGTAGCTTTGATGGACAAAAAAAACCTGCCTCAGCACACGTGTACTGTACACACAAGCCACATAATGTCTTTCCTGTACACTGAAGGTATGAATCAGTCGCTTGATCATCTCAGCTAAATGAAGCAGACAAGGGTTTGTTTTTGCTCTGCCGCTTAATCAAATAACACTTTAGCACAAGATGTGGACTGTGAGCCAGGCCGGTCAGGAAACCAGCCAGCTGGTTGAGGTATACATTACATGCAACATGGCTAACACGTTAAGCACATGCTGTGGGCGGGGGAAAAAAAGGAGTGCATGTGGGCAGCTTTTCCTCTCAGTGATGTCATGGGTAAAAGTTGTCTACCTCAATGTCCTCTCTCCCCTCTCTTCCTTGTGCTCTCCATCACACGCCCCCTTCTTTCTCTCATCTGTCCATCCTGCTGACAGCTCCGCACAGTGGCCTCTTTCTGCCTGTCCTCGCCCCACCCTGGGCCTGAGCACGTTCCTCCTATAAGGTCATGTCAAAGGAATGCCTGAAAAAGCCTCACCGCTGTCCCTGCTAAAGAGCCCCTTTCATTAACCCGAGGAGACACAGGAGGCGTGACAAGTCGGGAAGAAACCGGCTCCTTCTTCCACCGACGTCCATCCGTCACGTTTTTCTTTAACATCCCTGGCAAGCAGAGTGCAGAGGCTGGGCGTTGAAAAGAAAACAGAAGAACAATAATAATACCACAGCACACAGGAGGAACTTCAGCTTGGTGTTGCGTGCCCGAGCTGTCCGCTCTGAGGCTGCTGGCTTTGATTACGAGGGGGAAAAATGAGTGAACAAACTTAACCACAGTGGCCTGAACTCATAAGGAACCCAGAATGTGGAGCAGGCGCTCGTGATTCAGAATCTATTAGCTATCAAAACACAGTTCATGTCCATTATGAGCTAATCTGGATCAGGCAGCTTGAATTGTGATGGTTGTTGTACATCTGTAGCTGTGTCTGCCCTGTGGCTGACATCATTTGGCTGCAAAAGGAAGTGACTGCTTTCATTATCCTCTCCATCTCCAGTGACAGCTCAGTTAAGCTTTGTGGGAGTTAAAACCGTGAGACTACACAAACCTTTTTCTCTAAGCTATCCTGAGGCCACCCGACACCACACCAGCTACTGTATCCTTAGTCAACCATCACGCTCTTTCCCATGTCTGATCTCGCTTCCTGGGCAGTTTCAGAACACACAAGGCCAGCTTTGTGTGGAAACCTCAAAAACACAAGGTGTGTATGTTTTAAGCAGTGCAGACGGGGTGGAAAATCACCTATAATGTCTTCCTCCTCCCCTGCTGCCTTCATGCCCTCCTCCCTACACCTCTGTCAAGTTCCCTCCTGCCCAAAATACAGTAGTAAAACACACACACACACACACACACTACACACCTTTCTCTCAGGAACTTCTAAAAACAGACCTGGTCAGCCGACGTCTTATTTTTACACTACTACATTTTCCTCTGATTCCACACTCCACAGTTTCCATTCACATAAAGGTGCCTTTTTCAAGACTGGGGAAAGAAAACACACTCTGACTGGCCCCAGAAATGTGGGTAACAGTTGTGTTTTGTCTCTGTAACTTTGCGTTTGGTTGAGGATGTGGTGTGTGTATCAAAGGTGTATACAGACTGGAACTGGAGCCCACACGGGACACCACAGATACCAGCAGTCAGGTTTTTCCTCAGCAACGTCCACTGTGTTGCAAGAGCTTCAAGAAATATTTGCCTTCTTCCCGGAAAGTTAGGTCCACACGGGTTACATTTTTCAGGTGTTACACACAGTTATTTGGTTGATTATTTGTTTAATCTGTACAAAAAACTAAATGTAAAAACTACCTGTGGACCTGCGTCTTAAGCCAGCCAAATGGTTTATCAAGCATCCTGTCAGGAAGTTTTTTTCTATAACTTTGTCAGTTTAGTGCTGCCACTAGTGATTTTCTAGCAGAATAAAGTCAACCTAATTCCTCTTCAAGGCACCCAATATTGTCTTGTCATTGTCTTGAACATTCATGTTGTTAAATCTAAATTCTTTTACATTTATTCACTGCTGCAGTGTTTTTGTTTGCACTGTCACCACAGCAAAAAGCACAGTATTCCCCTTTCTTGATTTCTTCTACATTTTCTTTACATGGTGGTTTGCTAAACATGTGTTTCCAGTGGAAATGTATGCTACGTCCCCAATAAATTCAAGTATAAAAGAAACACATGTCTGAATGACATCCGCATACTTCCAGCTTAACTCACTGCAAGAATAAGATTACGCGTATTTTCCTGAAAAAGTCAAACTGTCCCTGCGACATGTTTTCCACAGAAGTCACCACTATCTCAGAGGAGATAACATGAGACCAAACCACTTCAGAAATTTTGTGGACCTTTCACTCCGTTTCCCCATAAAGCTCCAGAGATGAGGGGATTTCCCGTCTGAGGGAAACGTTACGAGGAACAGCACATTTGAAGGAAACATTTACGGGCACGCCACTCAGGGGTAGGGGTCAAAGGCCACCCTCTCGCATGAGCGTGGGCGCATTCAGCTTTTCCACTGCGCCTGAAAAGTCTGGCTGGAGAAGTAAGATGAGGTGAGCATAATGTGGTGTTTAAGTGTTAAATCTAAAGCAGACAAATGTTTAGTTCAAATACAACACAGTCTTCAAGAAAGCACAAAGGAAGACACTATGGGGAACTGTGTGTGTGTGTGTGTGTGTTTGTGTTTGTGTGTTAGGCAGTCAGTATGTGTGCCCCTGCAGACAATGTGTGCCCCTGCAGACAATGCCAGCATTCATCCAGCCACTCAGTTCTCACCCTGTCCGGCCCCCACATACCCCAGAGAAATATAAAATATATTTGTTCATGTTGAAATCAATCTAGTGTTGTAGCAATGAGCAGCTTTTAAAAGACAAAGGGCATTAAACAACGCCCACAGCAGTTGACTTCAGCTGAGCGGGCTTTGCTGAGAGACTGAAAAGAATCTGAGAACCAAGATGACGAACATGTTCAACAGAGGAGTTATAAAGTAAACTAAAAGGACATATGTTTGATGGCTCCCAACGATTTGACACAAATCCACATAAACAGTTCTTTTTATATGGAAGCGTCCACTTGCGAGCAGCTTCCCATGTCACAAAAAAAATGTTAACATAGTTAGTGATGAGTGAGTCGGCTGCCACGACAGAAACATCAACTAAAAAGACTTGAGTTTCAGAAGATTTCCCCCCCCCCAGATTACAGTATGAAAGGTTCATGTGCCCTGAAGGAGCATTTCCTGATTCCTTCAAACGTGGTCCGGCCCCACTGTCTGATGAGGTAACGGATACGCCTTTTTCTGGAGGCTAAACCAAAACAATGCCAGAGCAGACCTGCCAGAGCAGACCTTGAGCGTTTTCATCGCGGAATCGACCATCAATCAAGGTGCCACTCCCCCTCCCTGGGCCCTGGAAAAAGCAAACCTCCCCAGGCACACTTCAGACAATTGTATGGAGAGGGTCAAGACATGGCCAACAAAGTAAGCAAAAAACAGTCAAGGCTGCATGACTTCAGGATTACTTAAAGGAGAGAAGAATGCGCCCCCCTCTTCTTCTTCTAAAGGTGCTGGTGGTATGCGAGCTGAGACTAAGCTCCCCAGATCCACAGCAGAGTACGAGGGCTAAAATGAGAGGGGTAGTACATTATATGAAGCCTCCCCAGCATCATGGTGAGCCAGCTCAAGTGTTTTTAATGATAAAAGGCCCCTGTGACGGTTCCCTTGCCCCTAATTAAACCTCCTCTTCCCACGCACAGAACAGATAAGATTGTGTGGAGTTTACGGTGAGTGTCTTTTCAATCCCCCCCACCCCCACCAGAGTTACACAGTTTAGTTCCCCTGCAGAGACCACCGCTAGTGAGGAAGCAACCGGATCCAGGATACACTCCCTCCGGGGATGAATGGTCCAACTTTAAGGAGGGAGGGAGACGGAGGGGGAGAGAAGCTTAGTGCTCACTCAGCTGCAAAATTGTCCACAGGCAAAGGGAGGCAAGAAATGCAGACACAGGTCAGTCATGTACACTCAGCAGGAGGCCAACAGCAGATTCCTCTTCAGAAAATATAAGCTGTTTGACTTTTGGCTCTACTGGTGAGAGATACATTTAATGTGATGTTTTTTCCCTTCTCTTCCTAAAGCAAAATAAAAGACACCTGTTGCTTACTTTTCTTTACATTTTCTGCACTTTTTCTCCAGTCATGCCGTCTTTATGGAGACTGAACCACTCAAACTAGACGGCTGGTCATTTGCGTCCCACAAACTGAGATTATTAAGGTTGTTTTTTTATTACAGAGGAAATCTAATGGCTTATTTAAGACTGGCCTCCACTGGCTGCTCATAAATTTGGGACCTCAGTGGGAAGCTTTCTGTGTTGTGTTGTTCAATAAAGAAGAGAAGAAAAACAGCAAAAACAACAAACTAAATAGTGTCTATTGTGATGGTGAATAAATCACTGTGCAGTAAATTCAGTGAGGCTATTTAAGAATGTAAGAATGAAAACCTTGATGTGAAATAAGAACAAAGTGTTGGATGTAAATTGCACTGACAGGCTGGAGCCATCACTGTGGAAAGAAGAATTCTTGACATAGTTGGAAACCAAACTAACAACTGAGAGATGATTTAAGGTTCGACTGTAAAGGGATTTGCACAAATGCTCACACACCTTGACACACACTTTTACACTTGCCCGCTGGGAGATTTTGGCACAGACTGTGCATGTGATGGCAACAATAACTTAAATTTATTGCAAGTCCATTCTAACAGTCAAAATACACTCCACACATAATGAGATGATACAGAAAGCCAATAAATCTTCGGTGGAAGTGTCGGGAGAAAAAGCTGACAGGACCTCACTTCAGACATTTTCTCACCGCTTCTCTCTGGGACGCGCGTTTTTAAAAACCCGGCCACGCTGCCATGTCACGGGGTCGACACGCTGCCGGCCTTTTATGCGCAACTCAGAACTGTGTGGATGCATGTGTGAGAAAACCCAAAGGTGTGAATTTGTTTGCGTGCATGAGTGTCTGTCAGCTGGTGTGTGAGCGAGCGGCCCCAACTCTTCTATATGAGCACACACACATAACAAAGAGGCTAATTAGTGACACTGAGTAAAAGTATAAAAACTTATACTGAATAATATTTAGATTTTCATAAAGTCCATCTGCTCCACAGTTTGCATCTTTTGCTTTTGCTTCAAAAACTGCTTCAAGGATCTCAGGGAGGTTTTCTACATGTACCTTGAAACGTTTGTTAAAGATGTCCATAAGGTAAGCATGACCTGAAGATGAGCTCAGGTTATCAGGTTTTATTGTGGAAACTTAAAATTGTGCAAAAAAAAGGAAATTAGATTGTAAATGGATTTTATATTCACGGCACGTAAAACATCTGGGGACTTAAGGTGAGACCCCCAGAACGGTCAAGAACCACCTGTTTGGTCACCCTCAAACTCTTTGTGTCCGCCATATGGCATCAGATCAGTTTGTGACTTTTTGAGGTTCTTTAGTCCCAAATAAAGTAACCTTCTGTTCAGCTTTAAATTGGTGGATGTAATTAAAAACCACCCACAGGGCGATGGAGGTAAATCTCCTCAGAGGCCTCTAAAAGTGATTTGTGCTCCCTTCATAAACACGACATGTTCCTGTTGCTGCTGTCACATTACACAAATCTAGCATTCTTGACACACAGCATGCCGACTGGAATTCAGTCCGAACACACACACACACGCACACACACAGACTTCAGATCACATGATATTGATTCCCAGATATTTTCCTAAGATTCAATAAAACCTGAGGATTTTGGGACTAAAGCATATGTATGTGTGTTTACCGATCTCTGTGTCATATCAGTGAGCAGATGTTTTCCATCACAATAAAACTCAAATGATCAGTTTATGTTCTGTTTGCTTTCAAGGAGAGATGTTTTTCGGTCTTGCAGGCCGCTGGATAAACATGTGGTGTGTAAAAAAAGCAAGCGAGTGTATGAGCAAGCAAGTCTGCGCCTGTCCACCTCTTCCTGTCTACGTCTAAACTCTCTGCACAGACAGGGACCCCTCCCTCTGCATTTTCCTTTGATGTGACTGGTTGCGAGCAGCTGGACAGGGCTGAGGTCAGAGGTCGTGTGGGTGCCAGGCTGATGACTTAGTGGCAAGACTTCCCAGGAACCAGCATGCCTTGCATTCTCAAGCAGTGACGAAAGAGCCGTGGTGTTCAGAGAGAAAGACACACAGCAACGATCCAATCAGTCATTTGATAAGTTTTAACAGGACATTCAAATCACACCTAATAAGTAGACAAGAACACCTTAGAGTTTCCGTTTGTAATTTATTTGCTGAGATATATTTATCCCCTTTTTAATTTTATACTTTCAAAGATGCCACCGTTTTGTGTAGAGCAGAGCAACACAAAGACAGCCAAGAGTCAATTTGATACACAGTCTGCTGTGTTAATCAGATCTGATCAGATCTGACTGGCTCCCAGTCTGTCAGGGTGTGCAGTGGCAAGCTGGAACACAGATGGGATCAGGAAAGTACCCAAAAAAAGAACTGAGGATTCAGATAGTGTGTGTCATGCCAGGTTCAATGGATAGTTATGTTGGTCTGTCCATCACTTTGGACCAGACTAAATATCTCAACAACAAGGGGATACACTGTTCCACAATTTCACAAACATTCATGGTGTTCAAAGGATGAATTATAAAAGCTTTGGTGACCTTTCCACTAGCACCATCATAAGGTCAAAAGTTCAATTCTAACACCACACCAAGACCTTCCTATACTTTGGTTAATGATTAAATCCCAACAAAACTAATGACTCTCCCCTCAGCCTCCGTTTTACTTTGTGTTTAACACTAATTTGGAAATGTTAGCATGCGAAAACACTAAAATAATATAATGAATATGTTAAAGATTATACTTGCTGAGCATGTTGGCACTGCAGTCACAAGCGCATTGAATTGGAGCATTAGCATTTACCCTAAAAGCACCGCTGGGCCCAAGTACAGACTTAGCATGGCTGTAAACTTAGCCTTGTTGTTTTAAAAGTTCATCATCGTGCAGCACTGAAGTGACACTCACTAATTTGTACACCACTCATCTATGTTTCAATAAAAAAAAAGGTCTCAGTCTTATTAGTCTTATGAGCTGTTTGAATCTCCACTGTGGAAACCTCAGCTAAGAGCTTTTCTTCTTTCTTTTACTTCTTTCCTTTGCTCTTTGGTGTATTTTACTACACCATCTGGAAATCTGGACGTAAAAGAGATGCTATCAAAAGCCTCACCAGGCTCAGAGTGTGGTTACAGAGCGAGGGGTGACTGTGGCACAGCCCAGTACTGCGTTGGTTTATAAAAGAAACTCTATATGTTGTGCTGATAATAGAGCAGGGCAGCAGTGCTCGACTCTACCGTGTAATCTAGGTTGTGGTTTTGTACAACATGAATGAAACAGTGAGTTTTAAGTCGGGTCGTACTTGTAATTTCAGTGATGCTGCTGGCTCATCTTTGCTGCTGCAACCTCAGATTCATCAGCCAAGAACATGCAGTGTATTATTTAAAATTACTGCAGTGAAACAGAACCAGAGGATGCTGCAGTTAACATCTTACCTTGAAATGAAAATACACAAAAATAAAACCATGCTAATCTCTTTCCATCATAAATTCAGATCTGGCCATAATATGCTCCATATGTTTTTCCCTTGAGCCCTTAAATACGGTTCAAGCAAGGATTTCCATCCTTCATTATGGACAGCCGCTTCCACTTTACTTCTGCCCTCCAGTGTTCTTTGTTACAGGGGCAACCCTCACATGCCTCTCCCGCAAGAGCTGGTGGGACTACTAGCGTTGTGGGTGCAGGCTAATGGAAACCAATTAACCCCAGTTGGGTCAAGTCTGTCCATTTGGTTTTTGTCCCAGGCCAAATTAAAGTAAGAGTAAAAAGTCTGTGTCTCCATGATTGGGCCTATTTAAGGACACTGAGCTCTCACAAGCGGCAGACACTAAATCCAGCTCTGAATTCGCTATAGTGTGATATGTAGGAAAAAAGAGAATGAGTGTCGGAGGAGAAAGCTGGTCCAGATGTGAGCAGTCTGTTTACAATCTTACACTATTTGCTTGTCTATTGATGACATCATTTAGAGTTTATTTCCTGTTGTAATGAATGTGACATGGCCACACACCGAGAGGCCCAGTGTCCACATGCATCTGTCTATGTGAATGAGAAAGTATGAGATATACTTGACATCGCAGACTCAACAAGTTGCAGTTTCACCAATGTTATTTCTGAAGTTGAAGAAAACTAGAAAGAAGCTAGAAACCTCGACAGAACAAAAATAATCAGAAAAGACTTCCCATAAAAATTCTTTTGTTTGTCGTAGTTGCTTTACATCACAGAGGCGCCACAAAATGTCATTTAAAATGTCGGTGACTGTTTTTAAATTGACTTTAACACAGCACTGGAGTTACAGCAGCACCTGAAGCTACTATCAGAGGATAGCACTGTGGGAGATGAAAATAATCACCTCCGTCTCTTTGAAAAAGATGTGATATCCTGTGGAGATGGAGCCTTGACTATCGCTCTGAGACTACTTTTAGCAAAAACAGGATTGACTGACTGCCTTCAGATACAATTAAACTGTAAAAGTTTTCCCACAAGAGTCACACAGATTTGGTATGTACTTCCAACATGACATCAAAGGCAAAAGGCTGCAGCCACAGTTTCCCCCCCCCCCACATCTGGTGGTTTAAAATGTTGATGCAACTGGCATTTGACCACTCAAACTGGAGTTTGTCAGCACTGCCAAGACAGTAATATTCAAATGAAACAATGGTTTTATAAACCACAGACTTATAAATAAGATTGGCAACCTCTGCAAGAGTTGATAGAACTGGTAATCAACGAAACATTTCAGTTGAAGAAGACTGAAATGTCTGTCCCAAATCAAAAAATTACAGAGACATTTTACTAAAACAAACATCAAAATCCTGGTGGCCCAAATCCATTTGATAGATAGAGATATTTCACTGGATAATTGAAAACATAGACCTACTGGAGGCGCTACAGGAAAAGTCAAGCGATCACCAAACTCTGCAGGCTTCATCTACGAATGTCTCTACAAAATTTTATTGCAATCCGTCCAACAACTGTGGAGATATTTCAGTCTCAGGCAAAATGGTGGAACTTCTGACCGACCGCCTGAGAGCCACACCACAAGCATGGCTAAATTGTGTGTCTCTTTTTTTTAAATTGTCACTCTTTAAATCTTTATTACTTTTGGTCCATGCTGTTTGCAGGGTAAATATAAACAGTTTAAAAACCAACATAATGACCTTGAGTACTGAAGGTCTGCAGTTTGAACGCAGCTTCACGGACTGACTGATGGACAGGCAGTGTGGCTGACTACCTATTGTGACTAATCAGGAGCATGAAATTCACCCTGACACTGTCTCAACAACTAAACCACCGTCAGCACTGAACTCCACTTGGAATAAGTGTTTCTCTATGTGTTGCTTCTCTAAGCGCTGCGACTGACAGTGAATGACTGACAGCAGCTAATGCCCTCTTTGAAACACTTTAGAGACAGAGATATCCATCGGCATCCCTCCGTCTGCATGGCAGATCGGCCCACCTGGCAATAGTTTCAGGCTGCGGTCACGCTGGGTCACAGGCAATAAAATCAACACGCTTTCTACTGTATGATCGAACGCCACCCCCTTCCTCCAAACAACACCACGGGAAATAAAAATGTGCTGAGATTACCTGTCGAGGTTAAGCAAGAGTCACCGTGAGATCAACTTGGATTGGATGAAGACAGAAAAAATGTGTGTGGACGGAGGGATGCATGTGTCGAGTTATTGCTTGTTGATAGGTCCCACCTGCATCAGCTTCCTTGCTGCCTTGCATATGCACACCTCAGACAGAGGTTTGTTTGAGCATCTGTGCACTCGTGCATGAATGTGCGTATCAGCACGTCCACTCGTGAGTTCTCCGATCTCCCCACTGGGGTTCAGAGCTTACAGACTCCCCGGTCTAATTGAGCAGGGAGAATAAATAATGATGAGCGCTGACTGTCAATAACGGCACACATGCGCTCTCGAATGCTCTCCCCTCCAACGTTTCAACCTCCCAGCAACACACAAAAGCCGACAGAGACAAACAGCCCCGGTTTTCTTCTGCCAAACAACACAGCACAGACTTGGAGGATCTCTTTTTCCAAGAATCTCGAACATTCAGACTCTGGTAGCTTGGACATTCTCTGCTCCACTTAAGACCTATTTTCAGGGATGTGACACTGGCAGGAAACAATGCCAGCAGCCACTTAAAATAGCTAACAGCAAGGCTTCTGGATCTCTGCGACTATTAAACATAGAGTATTTTGAGACATTTGTTGGATGGATGTCACCTTTGACTACAGAGGTGAGAGGCTCAAAAGGTCTCAGTTTCAGGTCTGGATTCTTCCCTGTTAAACTGCTGTGAGGAAGTGGTTTGTCAAAGACAGACACACAGGTGGTCTGGAATTAGACATCTGTTCATTATAAGACATCTGCTTCTCCTCTGCACAAAAATTCTGGTTGTAGCTGTCAGACTGTGGTCAAGCAAGTGCCCATCTGACACCTCAGTCCTGAAGATGGAATTACGAAATAATCGATGTAACATCTAAAAACACAGCTGGACTGATTGGGCAGGAGAGAAAACAATAAAGCAGATAAACATTTCAAAACGTCCATAAATATCTGCACTTTAAGTACCACATGTGCCACACAATGAAATCCATCTGAAATCAGAGCTTTGCTAAAGAAACTTTGCCTATAAACTCATCAACTCATGCAAAAACAGTATTAAAACAGGCTTATTAAAGTTTATTGAGAAAGTGAGAAATACCAACCAGGTTTAGCAGGGTTTCCCCTAATTGAATGACTTGGCCTTAGTTATTATACTTAGTTACTCCCTGTCAGATTATCTGGTTGCAAGTGACACTCTCACAGCATACCTAAACTACTAGCTTTAATAAAACCTTTTTACCCTCTGCATAAAGTCAACAGAAAATTGTGTGTTCTGCCATTGTGATGGAAATAAAAATAAAAATAAAAACAGTCCTGGTGCTTGGATAACATCAAGAATCATGTTCCTTGAGGTTTTTGGAAGATGAGTTTGGACAGACATACAGTGCACATCCTCTCCCAGCCTTGGGCTCAGCTGATAAGAGTTGAGTTTTGGTTTGGACAAAGAAGGGCTCACTCAGTGGTGACGCTGTGTGCTTTAGAACACATTCTTCCCTTCGCAAGGACGCCTGTGAAGCTGGATTAAGTGCTCCTGTTTGAACAAAATCAAAGCACTGGTCCAGGCTAGACATTAAAGATGAGATGTGCACTCTCAACTACACCCCGCGACTTGAAAGCACAAGCACCCTGTCGATTTGCTGCATTCAAAGGATCATTTAAAATGATTTATTAATCCTAGAATAACAGTGGAACACAACAACAACAAGTTGTGAGCATGAAATTGACATATCATCACTTTTTAAGTTAATATAACTTTTATAAACAGTTGCTTATTTACATATCCCATAGTTACAAGTACTTTTAGCTCTATTTTTGGTCTCTACCCACTCCTGCTTGCTCTTCAGCTACTAAATGCTCCACTGTGTTCCCCAACCAGTCGCTAACTGTGTCTGTCTGGCTGTTTGTTGCCGAGCAGGTAGTGTACAGTGGGTTATTATAGCTTTTTAGCTGAAAACAGCTGCCTGCTGTGGGTGAAAACAACACTATGATAGCGGAAAGAAGGAGCCAAAACAATAAAGTTGTGGGCTGGAAAGCTAAACAATGAGCTGAAAATTGCTATAAAGCTTAGAAAAGCAGATAGAAGCTGCAGATTCAGATGGTAATTCTCTGTCGGTTCGACAAGTGACCCCTTTCACACTGTCATATGTCACACTGTTTTCACATTTACATGTGACACATTGGAATTATAAAAATGTAGATTATAACTGCTTCAAATCCTTGTCTCGTGCCTTTGAAAAAGACCAGATGTCTTTCATTTAAATACTGGACCTAAAATTGGTTTCCAAAGCCAAAAAATGTTCTGGATTCTCAGCAGTAGGGGTCCTTTGGAGCTGAGGTGACAACCACTATGAACAGAACAGACCACATGTTCCCTGTCCTTATGATTTCAGCTAATTCTCAGGCTCATAATTAAATGTGTGTCTCTAGAAGCCTGATACAGATTAATTAGTAAATTCCAGACTCAGTCTTCACACACACACACACACGCTGATACCGAGAGGCTGTTTACCCTGTAATACTTACTTTACTATAGACATAAAATGAAACCGCTGTGCTGAGCGTAAGTGAAGGAGGAAGAGAAGAGAGGAAAATGTCTGATACTGAACTTGGACTGTATTCAAACTATGAGTCAGGAGGCGGAGAAACACAAGTGTACTCATAAACCTGGAGTTTTTGGACAAGAAGGCTAACAAGGTGCAAACAGCCATAACGTTGATGTTGGCGTTGAGTTGTTTGTGCCTCGCTCCGTTGGATTCCAGTGCAATTTTGCTTTCAGCCCTTATTGGATGCACGAGTCCCCAAATCCCAATGATGTGAGTGAAATTTCATCAGAATTTAAAATTTCATGACTTTAGCTCTCACAGCATCTTTCATGGTGACGACATTCCCACTCTGCTACAGCATGAGAGCACATTTTGGGTGTGACTCTGCAGGAATAGCACTAATAAGGGTCCTTCTAGGGAGGAAAAGAAAATGACAAACTGACATGTTAGCCCACGTGCGGGCCAGTGAGGTCAGAGTTCACCCCACCCAGCTGTTTAACATCAGGGCCTCAAGCGTAACTGGTCTATATTTCTATTAGTCTCCCTCTATTTACTTCAGGGGACATACTAAAGTTAATTACTCTTAGGAGAAACCTTGAGTGACACAGAGCAGGCTGGACCTGAGTGTTGTCACAATGTTTAATTAATTGGGGGTAGACGCTGAGTGCAAACAGGCATTCACGCTGCACAAAGGTCAGGTCCTGTTTCACTGGGGTATACTTCACTCAAACAGTACAACACAAAACAAGCCCCCTGAGACATGTATGTTACAGCGTGAGATTACTCAGTGCAGTGGCTTAATGTGAATTAAGCCAGATGTGTACCTGTGTTTATTTGTGTGTTTATATATCTGAATATACTGTATGTTTTCAATATTTAAATCTACTGAGTGCTATCCGAATGCCAAATGGCCAAGTAAGTTGCTTAAATATTATTTAACCCCTCCAAAGTTGAGTCTTTGTGTTGTTGTGTTAGACATAGGCTTGCTCAGTGGTTTAGTGCCAAATAGTTCAATATCCTTAGGTGATTTCTTTTATCTCCTTGATATGTCTATACAAATAATTTGGTTTGAAGAGATGAACTTTGAACTATAGAGAATGGTTTCACAACTCAGTTTTTCTTTCCTCAAAAAGGACTGTCTTTTATATTTAGAGCTGTTATATTAATTTCCCCTTTGAAATGAGTTTCCTTTTGTCCAGACCTGAGTCACCCCACAGACAGCTGCTGAAGTTATAAGAGAGAATGACCTGTTTGTTTCATTTCCTTGTATGAATCTCAGTTGAACTTTGTTATGTTCCCTAACCTGATTAAAGATACTACATCAAGCAAATTGTGACAAAATTTAACCAAAATATTTAACATGGAGTTTTAGATTAGAAAGATTGCCTGCATTAATCAAATGTAGAAATCTAGAGGGAAGAAAGAGGTCTTTCCACTGAGTCACAGCTCAGATAACAGGATGTCCCCAGGGGAGGTGAGGAAATCCCCAGTAATAATGGGGGGAAAAACTCCTCCAGACCTCCCAAAACAAACACTTTCTGGAGAGCTTGACCACAACAACCATCACTGTTTGAACCAGGTGGCTTTTCTGCCCTTAAAGTGTCCCTTTAAAAAGTATTTAAAAATGGGGAGATGATGAAAAGACCTGAAGAAATGCATCATCATTACTGGTGATGTGTGTGTGGGCGGTTCCAAAAATGTGATTCTCCTAGTGTGCACTGACCTCATTTCCTCCCTGTTCACATCTGGCTCATAAGGAGCCCCTGAGAATGAAACCAGCCATATCTTGCCTTGTCTAGTCTTCCTGCCTCCGTTCACCCGGGACGGAGATGTGACACGGCAACTGCTGTTTCCATTAACTTCATTAGCAGCAGGCCGCAATCCGCAGACACAGTATTCCAATAACAGCTCTTTTGTTTGGGTTTTATTGCGGGGGCTGCCTTGCCAGGAATTGCTGTGATCTCTATTATGTGTGGCACGGTGAGGAAGAGTAATCGCTGGAAACAACCAGAAAATGAAATAATCACAGTCATAAAACCTGAACTTCACATTCTTCACCATCACGTCATTGGAAAAAGGGAATTGGTGAGGATTCTGATAGCCTGAGGAGGAATGGAGTCCACTGAATGCATCATAATGACACGCTCACAAAATAGGGGTTATTCCCAAAACACAATCCCTAAATTACAAAGCAGGGGGGTGACAGGTATGTGCCTAAACTTTCACTGACAATCCACAAAGGTATGTACCAGCATTTGCATGCCACAAGTGTTGGAATAAGCCACTTGTAAAGCAGGTAATAATACCTCCTACAGTCTCTCTAAGGCCTGAAGGATAACTGAGGATGAAGGGGTGTTTTGTGTGTAAATGTCTACACTAAGCCACGACAGCTGTAAGTGGTGGGACTAAGAAAAACAAGCCAGGCCTAGGACATTTCCAGAGACCATACGTAGCTTACAGGAAACACTGGAGAGTGGACCTTTAACATCATTTAAGTATAAGTAGCTGTTTTTCCTCTTGTGTAACAGAATGAGGCACCACCACCTTTGTCACTCACTCAGAGGATGAAGTCTTCACATGTGTGCACTTGTTTGCCTTGAGGTGCTGACGAGAGGTTGAAGCAAAGGTGAGGGTGACTTAGAGCAGACCAGCAGACCACTTTCACAAAAGAAGACAATAACAGATGTGTATCAGTATGCACAGAAGCCCCTCTAATCCCAGAGCTAATATTTCATCTTCAGGCACCAGCTGCTGTGATGGAGTATCAGAAGACACAGCTAAATGGGAAAATCAGTCAAGACTGGTCTCATGGTAATGCTTCGAACATTAACAGTACAACGAGCGGTGGTGTCAACAACCAGCTCTTTTTAGAGATAGACCTATAAGTTGGTCAAACCAACACAAATTACTTGTTTCAATTTGAAAAGTGATTTAGAAAATAGTGTTGCTATGACAGATTTTGTCCACTTTGTCTGGAAAAAGACAGAGACCAAAACAACTTGATACAGTTTGCTGCTTACTGAAATAAAGCACAGAGTTTGAAGTGCTATAGAGTTTGAATAATGAAAATATTATAATAATGATTCTGTTCAGAAATGTTTGCCATGAATGGGAACAGCTTGAATAAGACAGACACAATTCATGTTGGGAAAGAAAACTATGATTGCACGATATCCATCATTCATTCCACATTTAAATTCTTGTAGCACCACTAATTCACATGAGCTCATCCTGCCCTGGCAGTGATGCGACGTTTGAGGCAAAGCCTCTCACACCACACATGCTGCCCGAGCTGAAGCCTCCTTCAGGCTGACTGTGCACTTAAACCTCACCGCCTCGGCCATAAACCGCAGCCGGGCTGTACAGTAGACACAAGCAGCCCATGGAAAACATGAAACACGGAGGCCTCACTGTATGTGCGACATGCCTACACGTTACTGAAAACCACACTGCACCCGGCAAGTAAGAGGACATAAAGGGCTGTGTTATTGTTGGCACAGCGAGCACAGGCCCACACAAGACTTAAAGAGTGAGGATGAAGAGAGGATGAGGAGACGATCGTATACAGAGGCATCATCAGGAGAACACGGATTAAAATATACTTTCATTTAAAAAAAGTTGAGGTATTTGAAAAGATGAGGATGACCTGGTGCCAAGCTTGTCCCGGCCATGGCCTGATGTATATTAAAAGCTGTCAAGATAAGGTGAAATTGCACTTTGGGGAAACTACACTGTGGAATTCTAATAGCCCGTAGCAGAATTTTCCCCATTCAAACTGCGTATAACAAAGAATAGTTGTTTACAGTCCAACATCTACATGATGTCATGAAGCAATTTGTGTAGAATGCTACAATGGCCCTACTGTAAAGAAAGTCATATTCCTCTCTGCAGTCTCGATCTGAGTCCATGTTACAAACTCTCTTGGGGAATTAACCGCTCATTTCCTCAGAATGACACAGTCTCTGGGATTCAGCTTTCGGTCCCAAACCATGTAAAAATTCCTCTTTGATGAAGAGATGCTATTGGCCATCAAACCACAGAGCAGCGAGTCTCTCATTGGCTCTGTTTGTATCCCTGCTGCTGCTTAGAAACCGGCCCACAAGGTGAGCTCCCGCGCTGAGTTCAATTAATTAGTAGCCTTTTCTGGGAGGAAGTGGCAACAAAAGAAGGGTGGACGTGCTCCTCCACACTGGTCCTCAGATGACATTCAACATCTTAATGAGATGTGGGGCAGTTTGTGTGAGCTGCCGTTAAAAGTAAGGAATTTATTTAATTACAGTACACTGTTTATGATTCATTTCAGCTGTTCCAAGGAACTCAAAACATCACACTCTCGCAAACATATGCCCTAAACATGCGAGATATTCTTAGAGCTTAACACCTATAATTAAGTAAAATCACTTTAACTACCATGCACAACCTTACCTCACAGCATTACTTTACAAGAGCTTGGGGTTTGCCGGTAAAGCAACATGAAAGGAAATATCCGAGAATTGCGGATTTCTAATACGTCAGCACTTTGGAGCTCAGTAACCCTTCCACGGAAAACTGTGCACTCCTCAGTGGAAGCCAACTAGACCTGAGCGTGTTTCAACTCTGCAGTGAAGAAGCTGTTTTGCAATTTATGATTCAAACAGCAGTCAGATTTAGGAGCTCCGAGAACTCGTCTGCATGCCGAGACACAGCAGAACTTACTGCACCGAGTAACTGACCTGTTGCTTCACAGATGTTGTGATAAGGGTTTTAGATGCAGCCGCGAAGCCGCCCGTTTACAAAGGACAGAGACCAAAACAACTGTCAGAGATTACAAACTCACTTAGCAGCATGTGTCCTCTTCATCCACAACGCTATCTGCTGCACCATTTAACAACACAAGAGTGTGATCTTCTGAGACAGTGGTGCATGTTGTCAGCAGCATTTTGTTTTTGTCTAATAGTTCATCACCAGTTCTGGATACAGTGGTATCATTATCATTACAAGATAACAGTTACTTGATCCGTCAAATAGAGTTTTATGGCTGAGTTGGTGTGCTTTGGTATTAACTTTGCTGGTGTTAATATAATTAACTTGGAATCAACTGTTGACTCAGCATGATTAGCAGCTGTGCTTGCTACTTAGCAACAACAAACATGGCGTTACTACCCCTGCCACAAAGTATAAACATTACCTCACATGAACTGATAGAATAATGATGATAATAAACGTTAGGCAAGATGGTAACTCGGTAAATATTAACACAGATTCAGCTCTACACCTCAAGAGAAAGTCATATCTAATCAGGTCAATAATAAGTGAAGGGAAATGTACTGCCAGGTTTAATGCCACCTCAACTAGTGCACCTCAACTAGGCGAAACAAAAGATCAAAAGTGAGGGACATGCAAGTACATGTGCAAGTGTTAGTTTTACAGTGCAAAGGAAGGCCAAGAGGGCAGCTTTTAAAGTGTGTAGGCTATTGCATGTTGAGCATTATTGATGGCCGTGAATACAAAAGCAACCCACAATCCTTTTGTCGTCCTAGCACGGAGCTCCACAGCAGTGGTCCAGTGGCAGGAGTTCAAACTCTTTGTACTGGTCAGGACTCACATTCTAGAGGACTCACATTCTGTAAATACCTCTGAGCCGGGCCTAGAGCACTCCCAAGTATTTTGCTGCTAAATTAAGAAGCCTGTCAAGCCTACTTAACTAGCCATGTAGAAATCTTACCATACCAGATGACAATAAAAGAGGGTAATCCCATTTCAATTAAATTCCTATAAACCAGAGCTGTCACAGCAGGGAATTTTTTTTTTCATTTTTCTTTAAAAGAAAAGACACAGCTGCCCTTGTTTGAATAGTATCTACCATGGTATCTGGTTAAAATCAAAATAATTTCTTCTCCTGAAAAGTGAGGATATTTGTCGTGTTTTTCGTGTCGTGTTCGTCATTTTGCCATCTTTAGGTGGACATAAGACTTGTCACATCACAGATGCACAATAGCTGAAGTGAATAAATGGCTAAAAACGACAAAAAATTGCAAAACAATTGAGGAATATGTGTTTAACACTAATGTAGGACAGAAATTCTACTATAGCCTCAGAAAATTAACATACAGGTGATCTCAAAACACAAAAAACACAAAAATGAAAATAAGAACTGAGTAAAACAAGGATATTATCTTCCTTTTGCTGATATTTTGCACAATCTACACCATGGAGTGAATTCAAACAGCATGTTCCCCATTCCTGTCCTTCTGGGGGCCTCTTCAATTAACGAAAATATCCACCATAACTACAACAACAAAACTCGGAGCTTCGGCAAACAGGAACCAGAGATGGGACAACACAAGGCCTTCAAGGACAAAACAATAAATGATGGTAAACATGCCACGCAATTACACAAAGCAGACTTAGCCTGGATGACATTGGATACCCTCTGCATGAGCATCGAACAGTCTGAACTTTCTACGAGTTTCTCTTTTCTCAAGAGCTGAATGGGTCTCTGGCCTTGGCTGTGTCATAATGTTTATGATTGCAGCAGAGGGAAGCGCTTATTTTTCTGTATTCCTCTGTCTGCACAAGTTTAAACGATTACTTTTGCACGTAGACATTCAAGAAGACGGATGCCTTCCTCTCCGTTATTGAGCGCATGTGGAAGTACGTCGTCTTGAAGAGGCAGCGATGGGCTTGTTTTCTCTCAAAATCACGACCGGAGCCAAAACATTTACATTCTTTGTGGGGCTCTCCCACTGGGTGACATCACTCTAAATGCTTTACATAAAATGAACTTTCAGATCTTCCCTTGTGAAGATGACTCATTACTAAATTGGCAAAGCAGAGAGGGACATAAACACTCTCCTAAAGCAGGAGCCAACAGTAAAAAGCTATTGTAAATTAAACTGGAGTGTGGACATGTAGTGTTAGCTGACGGTACTTTTCAGGGATTTAATCAGGCCTTACATTTTAGGATGGGCCTTAATCAGTAGATCATTCTACATCATACGAAATGTCTTGAGGTGTATTTCTTACTGACAGAATGAATCAACTCACAGTTTCAGCTAATTTTTGAAGACACAAGAGAACAGAAAGAGAAAGTAGAGGACAACACGTCCATGATGAAACACTGTACGATGTAAAGAATGTAAAGAAAGGAAAAAAAACTTTCTGATCACACACAGCATTTGACTGAAACGTGAAATACCATCACTACTTTAGGTGCAAATCAATTCATGTTTTAACCCACAGTGCACCTATTTTTAGCCCTTAGAAGATGTAAGTCTTGTAAAACGTTACGAACATGATAAATGATTTGACAAAGAAACCACAGATTTATTTGTACATCCTGCAACTTTGGTCACTGCTTATCAGGGTTGCTAACACTGGGTTGTTTTTCTCTGTGTACTCAGTGTTCATTTTGCTCTGAACCATCACAAACACTTCAAAAATACATATGGCATTCTTTAAACGGCACTGTGAATAACTTTTATAACTCTGGGCAGGACACAGAGTACAAAACGACACAGTTTAACTCTGTTTGTACATTACTCTGAATGCCGACAGCATTTATTAGAACTTTCAGCTCATCATCTTAGTTTTATGAGCCACGACTTCGACTGTTTTGGTTCACTCTCACAGCATTGTTTTAGGATGCAGAAGACAGCAGCTTTCAACTCTAAAGACCCTTTGTATACAACTTGCTCAGTACCAAACAGCAGACAGACAAACGTGGAGCATTTAGCTGCCAAAGAGTCAGATATTTCCCTCAGCAGGTGGGGGAGACCAAAAACAGAGCTAAAATAAAGAATGAATATTAGACTTATGTTCACCAAGTCGACAGCAACACTGTTCAAAATGAACTATGGTGTTGATAGTGAAGTGCTGCATGTGTTTAAATGGAAATGCTAATAAGTTCACCATATCAATTTGATGATAACACGTCAGTTTTGCGTGTGCAGCTCGTTTCCACTAAACTCCCAAGTGGCCAAGTTATTGCAGGTTTAAATTATTCGTTTGTTGCAGCTCTGCTTTGAGCAGATGGGAACTAACTCTATTAGACAGATGACTACTTTGTTTTGAACTCTTATTTTCAAAGCCAAAGAGCTGTCAGGGACTTTCAGCCCTGAGTAACTGCCTCTGTCTCGCTTTTTGCCCTATTAATCAGTTGAGCTAATCTTTAAAGCTGACCGTAGGAGCCAGAAGGAGATGATGCGGAACTGACCTCGCTTTAACTTTTTGAGGATGATATATTCCTGCTGCTCAAAGAAACTCCAAAATCTACAGAAAAGGTTATTTAAGGACATTTGGCTCAGGACGTATCAACACATACGCAGTTTTATCCTTTAATCACAATCTCTGGAAGCCATGAGATATGACCCATCCACGTGTCAGGAGTCCAAAACTGCTTTCAGCTCTCTTTGGGGATTTAGGCAATTTCTTTTAGAAACAGATGAATATATTATTTCTAAATAAATGTCTCAGTTCAATTTAAGCAGCGTAAATAATGGTGTAAACAACAATCAAGAGGCACGTTGAGGCTATCAAGCAGCTCTGTGAAACACAGGCTCGCTGTGTTGACACAAGTAATGCATATGGCTGATAGATAGCTCACCCCAGAAACTGAGACCAGCAGCTCGTTGATAGCCATGATCTCATTGTCTCATAACCCGAGCCACTGAGAAGGACCTTTAATTGGCTAAAGATGCCATAATGCAACCCAAGGGAAAAAAAAAACAAAAGTACCTTAGTGCACATTTCAACCTCAGCTTTACTTTCTCCAATTCTGTTGTACTACTTTGATAAAACAGACAGGCCTATCTGTGGCTCACTGGCCCTGATGCTGTTTAGCTATGTTATTAGCTGCAATTCACAGAGATCTAAACCAGATGTGGAGACGCAGCAAGGTCAGTGTCGGCCAGGGGTCAGGTCAATATGGGATCATGAAAACGACTTTCCCCTGTCCCCTAAATAGGTGTAATAGTAACTGTTTCCCTGCAGGGAAACAGGAGATGCTGAGATCTAACGACAGAGATAAGCAGGTCATACAGCGGCAGGGGATAATAGTTGGAAATCCTGGCGTTATGCACTGCTAAGATAAATTACTCTTTGGCAGTCAGAGGGAGGAAGGTGGGGGGGTTTGCAAATTGAAAATAGTCCCCTTCTCTATGCCAGCTGTCAAACTTAACTTGGTGATGTGTAGCGTAGGGTGGAGCTGTAATGTTGTCTTTCCATGGTGTGAAATAAAGACATCTGCACTGGAGTGTTTATAACACAAGACAGGCAGGACACGGCTGAAGTACATCTCAGGCCTGACCTTGTTGACCTTTCAATGTAAGACATATTCTGATATTACCACATATCTGAGCTCCTCACACATATACAACACTCACATAAACAGTGCCACATGAGCACACATGTACTACAGAGTCACCGTGGGACCATCGCCCTGCAGGCTGACGACAGCGGATTGGGCCTGGATAAACAATCAACACTTCTAATGGAATTTTACAGGAAACAGATGTGGGGTCAAAAAGGCAAACAAACTGCCCTCAAAATATGGATGATTCTCACTCCTGAGGAATACTGGAGGATTTGGCACAGGATCTATGATTTACATGTTCAAAAAGACGTAGTAAATTTGATTTACTTTACTTTATAATTCATTTATCACATTTCACATCACATTTAGCCAAAAGGCTCATTTTCATCTGGAGTTGTCCAATCAACAGCGTAAAATCCCCAAACTCACTACCACAGAAAAACGTAATAATTCATTTTGATAAGCTGGAAAAGAGGGTGTTCAGCATTTCTGCATTTACTTTTACTTAAAGATTCATAGATCATCAAGATAAATTCTCTGACATTGAACAACTCAGTGAGTGGACTACTTGTTTTAGCTCCATTCTGAATTACACTGAATTCATTCAGTCACATATTCTAAGTCACAGTAATTGTAGTCTCGTAACTGGGCTTCACCTCAACTGACCCTTAGTTAGCCAGGGTCATAATATTGGACTCATGTGGGTTTATACCATAGAAATTTCAAATGTGAAAAGCATGGAAGAGCAGTAATGTTAAAATAAATGCAATCATATGTGCTTCTATAGAAAAGACCTATTCTCACAATAACAATATACAACATCAACACCAGAGCCACACTTTACCCTGGACAATGATACAGCTGTGGTCTTACTTCTCTGTATAAAGACCCAGATTCTTGTTGATCCAGTCAATGTCACAGCTCATTTAAGGGTGGAGACTGTTGTCGTTTGGCTCTGCTCCAGAGAGGAATCATAATATCAGAACAATATCAGTTACTCCTGCTGTGACGGCACAGTGGCCCCACATATGATCCCACCATGGCACGACCAGTGGAAAAAAGCGTTCTGGAGACATGTGACTCTGACAGGGCTCTCAACAGGCTCTCCGCTACTGCCACCAAAGCGCAGCAGCTACTTACTTGATACTATTACCACATTTGTCAAAGAAGACTGAAATTTTACCAATTTACCAGAGGAGCTTCATTTCAAACATGACAGAGCACTACCGTTTAAATATTTACTAAAACATTACTGTGTGCATTTAAGCTGTTGAAAGACGAGAAGAATAAACACCTGTTTGTATTTTCATTTAAAATAAAACTACTTAGAAAAAAAAAACCCCCCTTGCTATCCAATGCTTCACTACAGATTTGAGTTTCTGTACACTACCCACCACTCACTTTGCAGTTTCCACCCAAAGCCAACAGCTCTCTACTGTGAGAAATTATCTGCGAGCAACTTGAGACGTTAGCACAATTTATAGCTCACGAATTGTGCAGGACAAGCTGTGAGGTGGATATAGGATCCCTCGGAAAACCTTAGGAACATTTCTACCCTTTGTGTTGACTAAAATGGTTGGCTGAAATTCGAGCCAGAGGTTCTGTCAAAGCCAAATATGTGTCACAGGACAGTAAGACACAGACAGATCCTGAACAGGCTACTGGCTTCATGTGAAGAAACATTTTGGCAAAGAAGAAAATTAACGACACCACCAGTCACTGTACTCTTTCAACCCTCCCTATTTTAACAGCTGGGTTTACAGTACATGACACACTCATAGATGTATGAATATGCAAATAAAACAGATCAATGTATGGTCTCTCTCTTCAGCATCACCCATGTCAATAAAAGGTTTCTTCTCTCTGTCGTAGCCAGAGCAGGGTTTACAACAAACTTTCTATAGTTTTCTGTTTAAAGCAGTACATCTTCAGAACAGTATGAAAGTTGACTTTTTACTGTGGAAACACATTCATCAGACACGGGAAAGATTCGCATAAACACTCTGTTTGTGGGCATTATGTTGGTGTCACACTCCACTTCAAAATAAACATTTTTTGTTTTTCCACATTTTGGTGAAAAAAGTGATCATATCAGCTGTGTAGAAGATAACATGACAGATTGACATGGTTTCTGTGCTTGCACTTTTGCAGCAGCCAGCACATACTTCAAGTCACCAGTGAAGCTGAACAGATGCCTGGCAAACTCTGTTTTTTCCACCCCAGCCCTGATTTCTCCACTCAGACACCCAGGAGTCTTTGGCCAGACTGATAATCACCAAACACAAAGACTAATACACACACAACCACAATTTACAGGCACAAACACACGCTTAATGAATCTGTAGTAACAGCAGCTGTCCTTGCTGCCAACCCTTCAGTTACTGATATATATATATATATCCACATACACAAGTTAACGTATATCTAAATGCTGTTCTGCAGCTGATTGGATCTTTACAGTGAAACTTGGTACAAATTCTCCCTTTGGTGACAACAGATATTGTGATCTTCCATAAATTAAGAATATACTGCAGTCAGAGTGCAGTCACAGTGATAAATATCTCAATTAATCAAGAGCAAAGTTTCAGCTCTTGAATCAGAAATGTCCTGGTTGCTGTCAGCTCTGCTGTTTTGTTTAGCCCCTGTCTCATATTCATGGATGCCAACACTTGACAAAGTCACCTCCGAGCCAAGTACGACTCGCTTCCACAACCTGCCTGCCGCCGTCTCATACCAGCTCCCCAACCACTGCAGCGTTTTCAGCAATGATCCACCAACAGCCTCCTGCCACCTCCTCCTCCTCTCCTGCAGGCATTTAATTGTTAATCAGGGTGAGAACAATATTGGCATGTTACACCACAGCGTGCCCCCACATTCCTGTGGTCCGTTATCCGCTCAAATCCAGTCATGCAGAAGGCCTTTGGCACAGCCAAGTGCCACAATGTCTGGCCGTCTGGGCAAAGCAGAGCACTGCAGGCTAGGTTCAGGGAACCAGGGGGGTGACATGTTGGCACTGCAGGTGTGTGCAAAAGACAAAGCAATGAGATCATTAAGACAGCATTCAGTGTTGCATCTCTTCGCCAACTCCCCTTTTCCATGATCAATATAACATAAGACTGTTTATATTGTTCAACTGTCCAGCAAGTACACAAAGAAAATGTACACCCACATCTATCAGAAAATACTTTCAGTAATTCTATTAGTTCTACGTTTTATATTCAGCACAGTAGAATGACATAAACGATGTTTCAGCTCAGATTTCCTCTCGGGGAGAGTAATAGTTTTTTCATCGTAGGGATGAGTCTTTTTATCCCAAGTGTCTGTCACTGGTTTAACATTTTAGGAAATTGTCTGATTCAGCTTGATATCACTCTCATGTCTGTTTGGTAAATATGAAGCCACAGCTGATTAGCTTAGCTTAGCACAAAGACTAGAAATAGAAGAAAAGAGCTAGTCTACCTCTGTCAAAATATAATAAAGTCTGCTCTTGATGCTGAGCTTTATGTTTCACAAACTCTAAATGGAGTCACAGCCTTTGTTTCTTTCAGCCAAATATACGTCAATCCAGAATGAAGAGTGAGTTAGCCACTTTCTACTGTCATCTACTCCCGTACTGCTTCTCCCTGCCAGTCACACTGCAAAAAAAAAAAAACTAAAGCAAAAAACGACCAACCCCGTGAACACATC
Source organism: Scortum barcoo (assembly GCA_023238725.1). Classification (NCBI taxonomy): domain Eukaryota; kingdom Metazoa; phylum Chordata; class Actinopteri; order Centrarchiformes; family Terapontidae; genus Scortum; species Scortum barcoo. Next base: position 15,522,250 of record CM041538.1, on the reverse strand, counting down.
AAACACATAAATCTGACTTGGCGGCAAATAACGTGCCTGCCTCTGCGCAAATGCTGCTTAATTTAACCAGCCCAAAGACAGAGCTCACTCTCCCTCTGCCTAAACCCTTTGCTTCACTTATTATCAGCTGCAGATGACAAAAGGATCATCTGCGATTTCCATCTCACTCCTGTGAGCTCGGTCCACACATAATTTGTTCATTTTCCACTCGTTCCACAACGTTCCCCGTGTCCAACATTCCTCGCTGGGGTTCAAGCTGATGTGGAAACAGACACGTCCCCCCTCACAGCAACCTGCAGCCCAATTCCATTGATTTCTCTCAAACAGCTGAAAAATGAGAGGATTAAACACATCACAGCAAGAATGCACAAAAGCATTGCGATGATGACTTCCTTTGTGATTTCCTTTGTGGCCGTCTAAGGCGAGGGGGACGGGACTTGAGCCACGGGCTGCCTGCTGTGTTGTAATCTAATCATGGTGTTCACAGTGGAATCGAGAAAGTGTCGGACTTTAAGGAGAAAATTCCAGAAGAGGCACAACATCAGCAGGTTTCAGAGACCACTCTGACCTACTGTCACCTTTTAACATTGTGCTGGGAGACACGGGGAAGTTCTCAAAACAAAATGACGATGTGATGGTTATTGAGTTACCCAAATCCCAAATCCCAAGATAAATTAACTTAATTAAATCATGAGAAAGTTGCCTCCTTCTCTACTATGTCACTGCAATTAGACGTGTGTGTCCATGTCAAACCATAGTGAGGTTTTGCAACTGCTGCCAAATCTCCACATTTTTCGGCACGGAGCTTGTAAATTCTTCCTCCTAAAAATTGATGGGACATTTACACTGATGTCTCCAGAGGTCTGTCTGGTCTCAGAAATGAGGTTAAACTGGGCGCAGAGGATGAGAACGTCGAGCAAACCCTGTTATGGTCTGGTAACATGAGATGCAATGTATAGTGAGCATAAACACACACACACACACACACACACACACACACACACACACAAGAGAGTGGCATTTGTTTGCATAATAGTTGCTGAATAAAAGTGGTAGGTAGGTTTTTCAGTACTTTGAGGTGTACACATTTAACCCCTTTACATTCAGTTTCATTTAATTTTCCATTAAGAAGCTTTAATGTTGTTCAAATGTCCTACATATCCTGATCCTGTTGTTCTAGGTCCTCATTTAAACTATATGGTTTTGACATGGAGCAAAATATTCAAGCCCAAAGCTCCATGTTTTATGTCTGCATCTTTTAATCCAATCAAAATGTTTTCAACCCCTGCTGTGTGACTTTATACACACACAAAGTGTACGTATACACTACAGGCCAAAAGTTTGGAAGCAACTTGGAAGTAAGTTTCTGTTCACAATGCCTTTCTTAAAAACCAGCATGAGTTATATGTATTTTGGGATGTATTTACTGCATGATCAGACTTTGCTTTCATTGATATGCACCATTTTCCTCAATTTACCTTTAGGTATACATTGATGTTACCTAGACAAAAAAGAAGAGGAAGGTGTTCTTCAAAAGATGGTTTGGCCCCCTCAGTCTCCAGACCTCTCTCCAACTGAGCTTGTGTGGGATGAATTGGATCGATCAGTCAGAAAAGCACATCCCACAAATCAGCAGTCTCTTATTGATGAACTTAAGAAAGCTTGGAATGCAATTCCTGGCACATACCTTAAAAAACTTGTGGAACAAATGCCTCGTATATGCCATGCTGTTGTTGAAGAAAGCAAAGTCTAAGCAAGAAAAACTCAAATACCTGATAATTATAGTAAAAATGTCTTCTGATAAGTTACTCTTTATATAATAATCATGTTTATTTTGTTGCAAAGTATACCAATGAAACTATGATCTTTTTTTGTACAAATTTGATCTTGCTTCCAAACTTTTGGCCTGTAGTGTACATATTTAGTATTTTTGGAAACTTCGCTTAGCTGCACAGCAGGAGCTGAATGACTGACCCACTGGTGGGTTGTGCGATTAAACGGCTTATGTTGGTGCACTGACTTTCTTTTACCTAAAGATCATCATTTTAACCAAATTTCAAAGAAAACACAGAGATTCTACATCTTGAAATAAATTTTACTGGGATTTAATGTTTCCATGCACTTAAGTTTCTCTTGCAATAGTAAATGTCTGCTGTAATGGAAAGTGAAAATAAAAATGTGGAAAATGTAAATCTAGCTACTTGCTATGCATGGGTTCACCCAAAATAAAATTAAAATAAAACAAAATAAAAAGAAGGAAGTTTAGAGTGTTTTATTTCATTCATAGTTTTTTAATACCAAATTCGTAGCAGAATGTTTGCATTATGATGTTTATCTTGTTTATCCGATTTTAACACACAGTTTCATAATCAGAATAAACACTGATAAATTCAGTAAAAAATCAAACAAAGAATAATGAGCCCTACTGTCACACTCCCTTCTCGGAATAGCAGCGCTGTGAGACTGATCAGTTTAAACATACGGTGGCCGAGATATGATCTCTCCTCACCCCTTGGGGCAGTTCAGGGCCTTTGATAGTGACTTTAGCGAGGGCTGAAGCCAGCGGCAGAGATCGCTGGAGGCCATCAGGGTTCGGCCTTAGTGGCGGCAACAAAAGTCTCCCTTTAATACCTGCAGAGGGTGGCGTGCTTCTCTTTTTTTAGCAAAGCAAACAGATCACAACAGGAAAATAAAATATTTGCCCGGCTAAACGATGGGCGAGCTGGGGACATGCGCAGCGGCCTGAGAGAGCAGAACACTTGGTGACTGTGGAGCCTCCTCCAACAAGCCCAATGGCAGCATTATGCCAGAGGCGGTCAGAAGGAGGGTGTGTGACGCTGGAATGTTATTTATTTTCACAAACACCACCAAGCACGCCCATACTAACGCACATGTAAGGGTCCTGGCACACGTTTACACACACACACACAAGACTCAGATACATGTGAACAAACTGACTGGTCTGATGTGCTCTGACCGGCCCGGCCAATCGGAACACCCAAACTCTGCCTCTCCTTACCTGTGGTAGGAACAACATCAGAGCCCTGGGCCTTGATGTGCTGCCATGTTCTCAGTTCATAAAGACGTCAACACACTTGGAGACACAGAAGCAACACAGGGGAGGTGGCGGCCAAAATAAAGACCTGCTAAAACGTTCTGGAGAGCTTCTGCTTTGTTGTGAGAGAAAAAAGAAAACCCCATAATGTTCCACTTTTATCTGCAAACAGATGTCAGAGAAATCATACCTCTTTTCATAAAACATTAGTAATATTTTTACAGCTGGGCGAGGATCCGTTTGTAAGGCAGTGTCTATGCTCATGTCTAGACAGGAGCGTGCGCTTTTATGAAAGAAGAAAAAAAAACAAAAAACGCAGAAACCATTTGCCCGCAGACAGTGACAGGGCCGATTAACTTCCCACCACTTCTGAGCAGTGGAAGCTGTGTGTCATCACCCTGGCATTTTTCAGCCAGGTCTGCAGTCAGCGGTGGTGGAAGTCGGCTGGGTCTCAGGTTCATGTGAGAAGACGGTGCCAACTTCCCAAATGAGCTCCAACTGGGCTAAAATGTCCCTCTCGCATTCGCGTGAAGTTAAAAAGTCAATTAATATTAAACCACAGCCTGAGTTCTTCCTCTGTAAATACTAGAGACCTCCACTGAATCTGTAAGCATCCGCCCCCTGAGGCGTCCTCAAGCTGACCCTGACCGTGCCGTTTGAGGGGACGGATGCAGAAAGACAGTTTTCCGGCAGGAATCATTGTGTCATTGTTGCAGCCACACATCTTTTGTATGGCTGCGTGTTGAAAGAAGTGTTTGTAAAGATCAAGCTCCACTCTTTTCATCTGCCGGAAGTCCAGCATAACTCCTGTTCCTGGATTCCTGCTAGGTTTTATTTCCACACAAAGCATGCAAACAAAAACCTGCAGTAACACTGTTGATAGAGCAATTAAGCTCTCAATAAAGAGCTCTGAATCAAAATATTGGTCAAATGGACGATCATATGTTTGTGATACTACACATTAAAAAAAAAAAACAACAACAACTCATGAGCAAGTTTTCTTAGAATACGACAAGACAAATGATTTGCTCCTGGGGGACAGATACAGCACAGAGTCTGAATGGGCACTTTGTTCCCAGCTCTCCTGTTTTATCTGTCTCTAGGATTATTCCCACGCCTAGCGCTCAACAAATCCGAGCCAAAAGACAGACCTCATGGGAAATGCTGTTTTGGAAATTTGTAGAAATGTAGAACGAGCGACAAAGATTTCTAATGCGCAGAGGAGCACTGAAGGACGCTGGTGGTTTAGGAGCACTGCAATAACGCGAACGCACATAGCCTATCACCTGACCGCACTTCTCAGCAGATCTTGAGTTATGTGCTCTTCTCCAGCGCGAATTTTGTCGCGGCTGCGGAGAAGGAAAAAGTTGTTGACAAAGAAAAACCCACAAACATTTGTTGAAAAATAACTTAATACACAAAGGATCCATTAAAATAAAACTTAAAAAAGCTGGGCTGTAAACAAAGCAGTGAAGCAAGTGCACAGACATCAGTGGAGTCAACCTGCTGTGACCGAGCCGATCAAGCTGTCAGTGAATTTAATGTCGATAAGACAACAGTCTTTAACAGCTGTGTGTTATGTAGATGCGTGCAGTGTATGTTAGGTCACACTGCTTCATACTGCTGCTGCTGAAAGGGCTGAAAACGGTTCCATCATATTAACTTTTAAAGAAATAATATACATCTCAGTCTTTACAGCCGTGTCTTACTTTGGTCTCTGCTTAGAGTCTGTTTGGGCCAGTATGGGTTTGTCAGACGTATCAGTATCAGAATATGGTAGATATGTATCACAAACATGTTTTCCCTGCATGTCAATGTTTATTGTACACTTATTTGGTCAAATTGTATAGATTTTTTTTAATGTATTCTGTAAATGATGCAGTTCCACTCAGGTTCACAGGTCAACATGTTTAACTTTTACTCTTTGAAAACAGAAGTTATTGTTCAACTTGTCAAACATCCTGCTAAAAAACTAACCTGATTATAGCAGTCCTTCTCCAGTTTGCTTTCATTATGTTACTGCAAAAAAGCAAATATTGACCAACCTCTTTTTTTCTCTCTCTCTTTTTTTTTTTAAGAATGCGTATTTTTTGAGGTCATGGTACTTGCACATGACCAGCTCTGGAGGTGGAAGTTAAACCTTCAGGAGCAGCAGTGGATCAGCAGTGGATCAGCACCATCCCACACGTGTTCAGCTCTCTCTTCACTCTGCATCACGCTGCCGGACATCATCAGCAGCAGGTAACGTGGAGCCACTTCACTCTCATGTAGACACCCACCCTGACTCACCTTCTGATAAGCCATCTGCAGGTAGTTGTAGGGGATCCTCCTGTTGAAGTCCTGCACCACGTCCTCGCTCACTTTGTGCACGGACTGCGCGCCCAGCCTCTCCTCGACGCACGCGTCCATGCACGCGGCCCTGCGGAGGACCACGTCGAAGAAGCGCAGGTCCGTGAAGGTCTCGTCAAACGGATGCTGGTCCTGGCAGCGCAGCCGGCAGCGGACTCGGGTGCTCCGGACCTCCGCGTGGCTGCTTGAGCGCCCCCTCCATGAAGCGCACCACGCCGTCGTAGTCGCTGCTGTAAAACGCCCGCACGCCGCTGTCATACAGGAGGTCGTACGGCTCCAGGAGAGCCGCGGAGGATGGCGGGGCGGCGGTGAGCCGCAGCGCGGAGAGGCAGAGGAGGAGCGCGGCGGGAGCCGGTGAGAAGTTTCCCTCCATCCTCTGCGTCGGGTTCAGACTGACGGTGACAACTAGAGCCGGGTAAGCCTCGTTTCCGAGTCCATTTAACTGCGCAGACACTCAGGACGGCACCGGGCCGGGGCGGAAATAGTGCCGCTTCAGTCGGGGACACACATTTTTGTTGTGGCCCCCTCCCGGGCCGCGCTGACTCCGCCCCCTCCGGAGGTGAATGGGCAAAGGACAAGCGCTCCTCACGTGCAGCGCGAGGAGCGGCGCGCGGAGCCTTCAGGGACCCTCAGACATCAACAATAAACAACAACAAAACAGATTTCACTTCACTTCACTTCACTTCACCACACGGACATCTGGGTGCGATGCCTTTCTTTTTTTCTTTAAAATCAACTTTTTGTTCATAGAGACAAGTGTTACAAATCAAAACAGTACTGAATACAAAACAGAGCTGAAGATGCTTTGACAATAAAAAAAAGAGAGTTTGAAAGTGAAACAGTAAAGTGACACAAAATGTCCGAAAGAAAGTTGTGTCTGTTAAGCAAACGCACCAAATAAAAAAAAAATCATTCCAAGACTTGCAGTAATAGATTAATACTATTAAAAACTACTTTGATGAAACAGTTATTAATTATCAGTATATTCAGATTCAGATTCAGATTTCCTTTATTAGTCCCACAGCGGGGAAATTTACAGCGTAACAGCAGCGAAGACACACAGTGGAAAGTAGTCAGTAGGAAATGTAAGACATGAAATTAAAATAAAATAAAATAAAATGAAATAAAAGGTAAAAATAATCCAGATAAATAATTATAACTATAATTGTAAGTAAACCTGTACATAGGGTATAGTATGTGTTTTCAAGGATAATACGTCAGTAAATTTGCAATATGCCAATATTCTTTTTTTTTTATAACATCTGTCTATGGACTACAGTTGGAAGTAGCCTGTTGTGTTCTGCCTCTGTTAAATAAACCAATAAATCATAAATGAAAGGTTTAAATGTCCGAGTTGCCTCATAGATGATTATAATATTGACAGACTGTTGGGTTTTTTTTCCTCTAACTGTCAGTTGTGTTGAGATTTGCATGTGTAAATATCTCCTGTTTTGTGTTCTTGTGTTAAGGGCTCAGTGTGATGTGGACACAAGTCAGAAACTGTCCACTTAAAGGAGACTGTCTCCCTCTGGAGGCATAAACAGCTACAAGCATTTACAAGCATCACTGAACTGTTTAATAAAGATCATGAACATTATTCCCTTTCAGCTCTTTATTAAGGATAAAAACAGACATGTATGAGTCTTAAATGAACAAACAAATAAACTTCGTAATAACTTGAGATCATGTTTTAACTGAGCGGTAAGTGGAGACTGAAACCCTGCAGAAATGATCCAAGGTGTTTGTTTTCATCTTCATTTGCTTTGTGAAGTCCACTCTGAAATTTAACTCAGCATCCCTACTGAAATATATGTTTGTGTGGTCTTTTTGATTAATTAAGTCAAGCAAAAGCTTTTTTTTTAATGAGAACAAAATCTAAAAGTGACTACATTTGAATCAGACCCCTAGAGGGCAGTGAGCACAGTATATCTAGTTGCAGATAAAATTTAATTTTCAGCTGCAGTCAGTCAGCCTTTTCACAAAATACACCTGTAAGGTCTGAATTCCAGTTGGTGCTGTTCACCACCTGTTTTAAAATAAACTAAGTGAGTGAGTACATTTATCACAGGAAGTGGTAGAGTCACTAAATACTCCTGCTGAGGTGTCTGTCTGTTCCAGATGAGTCAGGCTCTTTCCTGTACCGATGAATGCATTCATATATGTGTTTCTATTTGAACAGACTGTATTTGTGTGTGTGTTTGGACAACAGCGATGTACTAAACGATAGAGAAATGACACTATTTCAGAATAAAGGTTTTACTGTGATTGTCCAAAGCCAGGTATGATACAGTGTAAAGAGCGTCAGGTGTTACAAACTCCAAACCACCCACGGGAAACAGACAAATAACAAGAACGTCTTAATTAATGCAATGCATCACAACAAACACAGAAGACACCGAGTCGAATCAACAGCTCACACTAGTAGTTTGTAATATGGGGCTATGTACAGGAGTGTATTACAGGTGTCACTGTTCATCTACAGTAAATACAGATCCACTCATGCGTTTGTTCAGTCTGCTGTGTTTTAGTCCAGACACAATTTAATATATGCAGCGCCAACATTATCTGTATGAAAATAATACTGTTGAAAAATATGAAAACTAACTTGGTGACCTTTAAAGTGCTCTTTCATTTTTTCCTCTGCCCTCCATGTCACTGATCTGCTTGTTTTGTTTTCATTTGGATGGAGAGAGTCTGACAGATGAATCAAACTGAGTGTGAGAGGAGGCCGAATATAAAATCTACAATGTGGTGCACTTTTATCAAAGAGGCATTTGAATGGTAAATGTGTAGAAAAGTTTTCTGAGGTTTAGTTTATTCAGATGCTAAAATAGAAATATGCAAAAGGGAACAAATGTCGCACTCTCAAAAAAGCCAAAAGAAAACAAGAGGGCTGATAATGGCTTGTTTCCAAGGGTGCAAAACACAGAATAATGGTCCATGGCAACGGCTTGCTGTTTTCATCTGTTTTAATTTTTTTTTTCTCCTCTAAGAGTCCGGGAAGGGCCGGCTGCAGTCTGACAAGCAGTGTGTCGGTCCCACGATAGGCTTTTACATTAGTTTACATCCTCTGAGGTCACAACATAGTTGCTGCTATTTGTTGTGTTTGCACTGTAGAGCGAGGTCAGTAAATGAAGTGTTTAGAGGGGAAAATGATGGCAGATATGAAAGGAAGGAAACTGTTTCAGTGTCAGGAAAGACCTAATTACTAGAGCCCTGTAGAGCGAACTAAACTGTACTTAATCATTATGTTAGTTTAACATTAGATTGTATTTGTAATCCTAAAGTTTGAAGAATAACTGATGAACATGCTACAATTCACAACATGAATACATAAATTAGAGAATTTACCATGTTAGCTGTGATGTTTTGAGTCACACACAAAATCCAGAGTAAATCAGAGTGAAGAAGACAAAATAATTTTATTTTTCCATTCAAAATTTACACACTATCATCTTTCTACCACAAAATATTCCACACAACAACAAAAACCACCAAATGACATGAAAATACGACAAGAAAATACTGAACTTTAATAATATAATTAACAACATACACAAATAAATCTGCAGTATATCAACAACAGCAAGAAACTGAGGAGGTAAAGGTAATGATGTGTGTGTGTGTGTATGTGTGTGTGTGTGTGTGTGTGTGTGTGTGGCAAAGTACACTGTAAGAGTCCATCTTGTACACAGACATCCTGCTACAGAGTGTCTGTAAACCACTAAAACAAGCACTCTTCATTACTAGCTGTGAAGGATTAACTTGACAATTTCAAAATAACAGGCTGACAAAGTTCATTTTGTGTAAACTGAAGTATTTTAAAGATTGAACCCTTAGTTTTTATCTCTCCGAACATCTGATAAGTTAAGCACGAGTGTTAAAGCTGAAACAGAGAAATCCAACAGACAAGCTATAAAATGGGGCCAGAGTCAGTTTACACAGCCTGATCCTGATCCTGGTGACTGTCTTGATGTTCAGCAGGTTGATTTATAATCCTGCAGTGGGACGTTTTCTTCATTATAAGAACACAACCGGCTCCTGTTTGCAAACCTCACAGCTGGACCTCTACACGTAGTTGGACTTGGGGTTGCTGGTGGGCAGAAGGTGGTTTGCACTTATGGACTCGGCCGAATGGGACTGCGAGCACCTCCGACAGCTCAGGAAAGCACCGCCGGCCATAGTGAGGAAGCCGCCGGCGCAGCTGACAAACACAGCCTTACCAAACTCAAAGCTGCAGAGAAACACAGACACCGTTAGACGAACAAGTATGTGCAGAATTACCTGCTAACATAATGCCAACGTGTGTGTGCATGTGTGTGTGTGTGTGCACGTGTTTACTTTTCCAGGCGATGGGAAACTTGGAAGGCGTCGACGATCATTTTGATATACCAGGAGGTTATGATGAGGGTCAATAAACCTGAACAAAGAAAACACATCACATTGTTCATATTGTTTTGGGGGACTGATTAAATATTGTTGACGTGGAGGATAAACAACATTTACAACAATTAATGATGAGAAACTTCCTTTATCACTACCTCTGCTCAGTTTTAACATCCGTTTTTTTCAAGTATTACTTTATAGAAGCAGGGGCATGAATTGTGAAAAGATTAAGGCTAGATCTTTAGACTAATCTTATGCAGAGTAGGAATTTCCTTCACTAATACCGATGTGCTGATGATATTTCGGCTCATATTGCTGCAGATATTTTGCCGTATTAAGGAATCATGACGTGTTCGTCTCATTAAAAACTTTTATTGCTCTTAGTTATTTCAATGGTTTCAGGAGGCTCTTGGGTTGTTTTAAAGGTCAATTTAGGTTGTTTTTAGGATAAAATATTGTACATGATTGTATAAAAATGTAAGTATTCAAGGTTTCATAATCAGACTTCTCTTTAATTCTGGCTTTGTAGTGTATTTTTGTTTCAACCCTCTTATATCGTTTGTCTGTAAGTCATTGGTTTTGCTGCCTAACTTGGCCTGGACAAAGACAGAAAAAAAATCTTAATCTTAATGTGGCCTTTGTAGTTAAATAAATGATGCATTTTAAAGAAATGTGACCAAAGATGACGAACGGGAAACACCCGTCAGGTAAACACACCTGCCACCATGAACATGATTCCTCCGATCATGGCTGTTACAGATTTGCTCTCGGGCTTGCCATCCATGAAGTGGGTGCACTTCATCCCCACCGTGGAGACCAGCAGCGCCACAGCGGAGAGTAAGATGCTGAACAGCATCACAGCCCTGGTGGCCTGGACCTCAACTGGGGGAGCAGAAGAGGACACGTTGGTACACACATACAGCAAACTTGTCATCAATACAGTCTGAGTGCTGGAACTAATCCCTGCTTGTATCCTGTTTTCTATAAGAGCATATTACTTTACTGAATTGTCTTATTTTCTGGTGTATTCTGTAATCATTTAACATCACAACAGCACAAAATAATGAAGAATACATCTGAAATAAATGTACAATAGCACCAAATATGTGATAAAATCCCTTTATAACATGTTATATTCCCTGCATGAACTTGACACTGATCCCATAAGTGTCAGATGAGGTGGCTCCAAAGAGTTCCCACCACAAAGGAGCACTTCTCGCTAATTATAGTAACTTATTGTGGGCGGAAGGTATCTCAACGAGCCGGGTCTGGTTCTTGGGGGAGATGCAGATGTGACGGCGCTTACTCGGCAGCTTCAGGAGGGACAGGTGAAACTCGCAGGTTGTTCTCTCGTTGCCGCTGCAGCTCATCCACAGGCCCTCGTAGATGCGGTAGGTCTTGCCCTGGTGCTGCTTCTTCCACTCGACCATGAAAGTAGCGGCGATGGTGGCGGCGAGACCGACCAGTGCGAGGAGGAAACCGAGCAGCTGCATTCCCGAGCTGGCCATGGTGTCCGGATCACACAGGGAGCGGATCAAAGCACGAAAAATCCGAGAAGTTTTTTGTTGTTGTTGTTTTTAAAGCTGAAAGGATCAGAGGCAGCTGGATCTGGTAGTCCTGATGTGAAATGATCTCCTTTTAAATGTCCCCTCGCGCCTCCTTAGACCGTTATGCGCGCGCTCCTCTGCAGCCGCTATTTAAAGTCCGAGGCGCGTGACGCACCGGAGGACTCTCCTCCACCTGCTGCGAGGATGGGAGAGATTTTCTTACGAAGTCTTATCGGGACCAGGACCAAAGATGTGATGCAACACCACAAAGGTCTCTACCCTTCATGTGTCATCACATCATACGTGATACCTGACCTTATCACCTACACTATATTAATGTTATATATCATTTTATACTTACTACTATTATACAGACTTATTGTATAATACAGACTTACATATTGTACAATTTATTATTTTATCATATATACTTCTATATATATATACTTATTTCAAATGCATGTCCACTACAGGCCAAAAGTTTGGAAGCAACTTCAAGTTTCTGTTCACAATGCCTTTCTTAAAAACCAGCATGAGTTATATGTATTTTGGGATGTATTTACTGCATGATCAGACTTTGCTTTCATTGATATGCACCATTTTCCTCAATTTACCTTTAGGTATACATTGATGTTAACAGACCATTGCTGAATAAATACAAAAATAAATAAACAAAAGAAAAGAAGGGCTTAGTTTTAGGGTCGAGAAGATTTGCAAGAGTCACAACTTCAGTGCAAAAGTAAAAAAAACAAAACAAATCACAGTTTGTATTATTCACTTTAACTCTTTGGCTTTTGAGAGTCTGCATACAAAAATCCCAATAAATCTCAACTGTGTTCAAATCTCTGACAAACTACCGCAGAAATGTCTAGAAAGAAGCAACTGAGTAAAGAAACAAGAGTACAGATACAGATGTACATTGAGGAAAGAAGGATACACTGAAAGAGAAATTGCAAAACGCCTAATGGTGTCCAGCAAAGTTACTCTTTATATAATAATCCATGTTTATTTTGTTGCAAAGTATACCAATGAAACTATGATCTTTTTTTGTACAAATTTGATCTTGCTTCCAAACCTTTGGCCTGTAGTATATATGTAATATACCTAGCATATTAAAAATTACATTATATTATACATATATATATGATATCTATATGCATGTATGTATATCTTGCACAGCCCAGTATATATTATAAATAGATATTATATAGATTGTATTACATATTTTTACTTCTTCTTCTTCTTGCTACAACAACTTAATTTCCCAACAGGGATCAATAAAGTCATCTATTTTGGTTTATAGTGTATTTGTACCCCAGGCCACGCACATATCTAGGATAACCTGGTAAAGCCCAAGACCTATTTCTGTTGTGGTGTGTGTGTGTATGAAAACATGTAGCTCAAGTGATTCTGCATAGTGCAAGTTACTACACATGGGTCACTGACGCACTGACACAGGAAAAGGGTCTGTCTACAGAGACACATATAAAACACAAGTTGGATCCCCATAGACATGTAAACAGGAAATAGGATAGGAAAATAAGAAATGGTATCTTTGCATGAATGGTTCAAGAGCAGCTCACAGTTCCCCAACAACAAAAGAAATAATTAAATGACCATGATTTTGTATTTTATGGTCTATTTCTTTTACTACAAATCACATTATTATTCATAATAAAATGCTGTGGAAAGTGGTCTGCAATGTATTTTATAAAGAGTTTAATGCAACAACTCTCTGGTGGTATGGTTACATATTGAATTTAATGTACATATCAGTAACAACAACAGCAAAAAACAGGAGGCAAAATGAAAGAAAACATAAGTGAAAGAGGAGGTCTTTCACCCAAATAAGCAAAGGTCAATGCTCAATTGTCATTCCTTTCCTCAGCAATTAACAGCAACATGCTTGTGTTTATATGAACAAATGGTATTCATTTTACCCAGACAATTACCAAATAATGTGACCATATTTGGTGAAGGGGATGCCAGTTTGTAAACACTCTGTATTTGTCTGTTAGATCGGATCAGTGTCCACCCTTTCCTGAAATAAGCTTTCGTCAAAACATTTTGCGGCAATTAAGGCCACAGCTCCCATCTGAATTTGCTGAAAGCAAGTCGTTTTGTATCCCTCCCTCAGAAGCACTTAGCTTTTCACTGCCATTGTTTAATTCTACGTTAAAGGTCTGTCTTGGCCAAACTTTATTACTTAAGGAATTCCTTTTGTATGTTTGCATGCTGCAGGCAAAACCAGATGGTTGGTGACAATATCAGGAAAACGTTATTAATTTCCCTGTGATTATCTAATCCCTCTGGTTCCTTTGCAGCAAAGTCCATCCATCAAGCGAACTTGGTAAAATGCCAAGAGGATTAAAGGAGTTATCAAGCCTTGTGGCCTCTGTTTGCATAGAAAAAAACTAAATGAACTTGAGAGCGTGTCATCTTTCATCCCGGCAATCTGTCCTCCCACGTGAACAGTACGGTGTCAGAAAACAGCAAGTGACAGCAGAGAGTACCCTCCCCTTTAAGAGAAACGATTGAGTCACATCCTTTGAGGAATTAGTGAGAACAATGAGGAGTACACAATAATGATGGTAATGTGATTTGTGTATGTGTCGATGCTGGTGCTGGTGTTCAGGTGTTCGTGAAAGTACGAAAGTGCAGTAAACTTAACAACAGAGGGTAAAAATGTTTAAAGTTATGTAACTTCTTCAGATACTCTTTTTATCACAGATGTTTTGTGGTTGTTTATTTTGTTTTTCTGCAGTTGGTTTACTGCTACATTAACCATTATAGGCCTACTAGCTGCCTGAGGCTAACATGTTTACTGGATTAAAAATCCTATGAGGACTTATGTTAATCTTTCACTTGTGCTTCTTTGTTTCTTCCTGGCACAAGTAACTAATTTGACAGCGAGTCTATGCTTCTGTTTTGTTTTTTTCCGTGTCTCTTGCTTTCGTCCCTGACGTTGATCCTGTAGTCTAAAACTGTGATGGCTCGTTATGCAGGCCAACAGGCACAGGACCTAAATACAGACTTGAGCTATTTTAATGATGAAAGTCATTTCAGGCAGCTACAGGTAGGCAGACAGGAAAGTAGGCTTGGGTCCAGGTAACCATTCAAATTACAGACACTGGAACATAAAAGCACAAAGCAAGACACCAAAAAGCAGCTAGAAAAAAGATCTGTGTGAAAATAGGCTTGTTAAATATCTGGATGATGGTTTAGGAAAGTAGGGACAGGTGAGCAGGTTGGTAGATGAGGTGAAAGGGACAGTCTGAAGTTATCTGGTGGAGGGAAGAAAAATGCCAATGAAAGGGCCTAAGGAATAAGGACTAACACAGAAAAAGGCCAGAAAAGCCCTGACAAACTTCAGTCAGGTTCACTGGACCTGAACCCTGGACCTTCTTGCAGAAACCAATACACCAAAACAATTCATTTCCATATTTTTGTATTTTATTCATGTGCTTATGTTCATTTATATCCTATATCCCAGCACATAATGTCATTATGATCAGTGAAACAGCCTAATTTGGCCACAAAGACCAATAGTTTTATGATACATGATCTGCTGGGTTAGGACTGCTAGCTGTTCCAGAGCACAGGCTAAGGTCAAAGGTCAGTCGTGTACTGGCACCTCGGTCCTGGAACAGTCTTACAGTTAGCATTCAATCAGCCGACTGTTTCTGCTTTTAAATGGTGTCCAAAGCCAAATTCTTACAGACAGCATTTTTCTGACTTGCTTACTAATTTTATTTGTTGACATTATACAGATCTGTTGTGTGACCACCTGTTCTCATTTTTTAAATTGAATTTTACTTTTTCAATTGTGCACTTGTATTTTGTTGTTCTTGAGGTTTCATTCATGTCTTATTGTTTTATATTGTTTATGGAAAGCTGTTTGTGCTCCCAGCTTGAGTGCTATATAAATTAAATTTATTATATATTATTAATACATTGCATGTCATTTCTGCCTTCCTCATTCATGCAACTGTGTTCATAGCTTAAGTGAAATATTCTGGTGAACAGAGCCAGTTAATAACCAGCTTTGTGAGAACACTTCACCCATGAAGTCGAATGAGTCAAAGAAAGTCTGACTGCTTTGGACTTGTATTGCAACAGAGGCACAAGGAAGTTATCCAAACAGTTGCAAACATCTGTTTGATGTAGATATAATAATACAGCACTGTTGTGAATCATCTTCAACCATCATGTTGTGGGCTTTGTATTTTAGGAAATTTGCAATAAATTAAATCTGGCCTTCACACTTCCCGTTCAGATGACAAACTAAAAATAAAAGGTTTCTCACAGTCTTCAGAACAGAAATCATGTGTTTTCAAAAGGGGAAGAGGCCACAGAGTGCGGATGTACAAATAAGTACTTTTTATGGTGTGACTCGACAAGAGATGGGTCACTGTGTGTGACACCTCTGATAATGGACAAATTGTTCAGCATGACTATGATTCTGAGGCCTGATCAGCAGATCCACCCACTCCCTATCGACAGTCATATAGAGTCAGAGACATTTGGGGAAAAATCCAGTGTGTTACAACAATAATGACGTCAACAAGTTCTGTAGTAAACAGCAGATACATTTTCATTAGCTTAGAGTTGGGAAAATGGAAAAATGAATTTGTTGGGATGGAAATGTTGGTTGGTCAGTCTAACACTTTGGTCCAGACTGAAATATCTCAAAAACCCTTTAACTGAATTTTGCATGGACACTGATGGTTCCCAGAGGATGACTCTTAATGACTTTGGTAATCCTCTGACTTTTCCTCCACAGCAGATCCACTATGAGGTTGACACTTTTGGCTTTTAGCGAAATGTCTTTTAACATGGTACAGGTCATTCATGGTCTCCTCGGGATGATGATTTGTTCAACATTGCGATTTATTACTGAATACTAAAACTAATGCCCATCAGCATCAGCTGTACTTATGTATGTTTAGTGCTACTTACTGTAGCAAATGTTAGCATGCTAACATGCTAAGTTAAGATGCTGATCGTGGTAAATGATGCTCCTTCTTTGCATCAACATGTCTGTAGTCATTGTGCATTAGGCTGTATCTAAGCACAGACTCTCAGTGATTCTAACATGAGTGTCGACTTTGGCCCACGCTTGACTCCCCAAATGGATAGAAGACAAACTTTGACCAGTGCAAATGGACACGATGCCATTATAAACACATAATAACGCCTAAATGTTAAAAAAAAAAAAAAAAAAGGAAATTGTCTCTTGGTCACTGAGGGAAAATGACAAAACCTTATAACACACACACACAAAGACTTTCACTGGATTGACCTTCCAGACAAAGAAGGAGGCAGTTATTACAGCCTTTATCTAAAAACAGCAGGCTGAGATTGTTTCCTCTAACAAATAAATGTCTGGGTGTTTATGTGAATATGAAACATAAAATGGCAGAAAGTATAAATGTGGTGCTTAAAGAGGTACAGTGTGGGTGGTTTTTCTAAGGAAACTCAAGTCATTTGAGATCAGTTGTAAACTCTTGATTGTTTTCTATGAAAGCTTTGTGGCCAGTACCTTTTTTTATTCTGCGGTGCTATGTTGGAGTAACTTGTAGCCACTTTCATGCGCTGAGCTGTGAAACATTTTGACACTCCTGTGATATATCTCTTCTGTGTGACTCTGTAATCTGATGATATGATATATGATTTTGTATTTAGTGCACAAGTGACCAAACCTGTTTCCCCTCTATTCTGTCGCCCACACAGTGCGGTGTTCCAGCCTTGTAACGATCGCTCACAAGACATTTCACATAGACACACTTCAGTTTGTAAGATCCTTCTGGGAAGAGATAGGATATGGAGCGGTTACGATGCCAAGTCCAAGTTCCATGAAATAGTATAGCGGACAGGTCACTTGGAAAATATCACACCACCTTCTAATTTATGGTAAATAGAAGTTATCATCATAATTCACTGGATTTTCCAAACAAAGCCTCCAAAAATGAATACATACTTCCTGCAAGTGCTGCCTTTTGCCCTACATCATCACACAAAAGGAGGAAGCTGACATCGGGGAGGAGCTATAGCGTAATCTCATTTCTGGGAATAGCTTCGAGGCATTGGAATTAATTGCACCCAGATATTTGTTTAATTGAGTGGACACGATGGAATCGAAAGCAGGTTAAAGTCATGTGACTTTCTGAAATGCCCTGTTTAAATGTGTGAAGAACAGGTCAAAAGGCTGGGCTGTTTTTTTCTCTGCACAAAAATAAACACAATTCCTCTAAAGGGGAGGGCAGCCAACGCCTACTAATGCTACAACATAATGGGTGAGTCAACAAGCTCCTCAAATACTGGCCCATGTAAGAAAGGCCTGCACACAGTTTCACAGCTTACACAGCGCTGGTGAAGATGCACCTCACACTGGAGAGCGTGTGAGGGAGACGCCATCTAGTGGCTCCTCTGAGCAGGGCAGCCACCACGAGCAGGCGCTGAGATGCCGGTAACAACTCCTGATGTTGACTGCAGTGTCATTTGGTAGTACTAGTTTGAAGACAGCATCAGCATGCAGGTTTGAAAGCAAATCACCAGGAGATTACAGAAAGTCTAGCTGTAATCACACGGTAATTTTTAAACTGTATATGTACAGAATGTATTCAATTATAAAGTTAACAATTAATCAGTGTTTAACCATCAAAATCAAAACTGTAGACCTGCTGTAGTGAAGCCTCTCAAACATCTTTGTTTGTGAAAGCTCTGACTATAATGGACGTGCCATTCTTAGTTCAGATTTTTTAAGCTCAATACTTTAAATACTGTATTTTAACATCTCATTCTTTCTGTTAAAATGAAATCATGTGAACAGCCAATTAGTGTCACCCATTGGTCACAGTTGGCCTCTGGGGATTGACTGCCAGTAAGTCTTTCTCATGTAAGGAAGGTGTGATGAGTCAAACACAGGTAGCAATAGCATTAGTGATGGCTACCGTCCATGAGGTGTTTCAGTGCTAGTATGTATGTACAATAATCCTGTGTAACACTGCAAGGAGGGTCAGTGAGAGGTGAGTCTGGTTTGTACAAATACAGCAAGGCAAGAGGAGTTTGTGTGCTTTTGGCTTTCTGTAAGTAGATCTGATTTGTATTTACCGTGTGGCATACACAGTATTTCACTAGAGAGTACTTATACTCTCTCTGTACTCTCTCTTGTACTCTCTCTCTGATTTATTCATGTGTCACTGGTGTTTTACTTTGTCTAGCTGTGATGGTTACTGGAAGGGACTCCCTCATGGTATGTATATGTAAAACTTGTTATTGGAGGAATGTTAAAAAAAATCAAAACTCAGCAGAGGGTAGGCAGTCGAGTTTTAGGGTAGAAAAATAAGATGAGACACCAAAGCACCAATGATCATGATTGATTCTGACAGACAGAAGTGTTTGTTATTTAAGTCATTGCAACATGTAAAATCAAAGACAACACCGCTTTTCTTTTTCTTCTCCCCACTAGGGTGCTTCTCAGCAGCAGTAGTGCACTCAGTGTTGCTCCCAGCGGAGGTAATATACACAAACTACTGCAATGTAGATCTACTCCTTCGGGTGCTCTAAGGTCAGGGAAGCATTAACCTTTAAACACAAGAGAGGATGATTACAGCATGTTCTCTCAGATCATAGAAACTCTGTGTACAGGGGGGTTTGGGTCTGCAATCCTCATTACACTCAAAAGATCAGTGTACCATTTTTCCAAACTGTCAAAAAGTGAGTTGTCTTCTGACTTCTTCGTAGAGGGAAAACCACAGGTGTTACCAATGACATGAACAATGGCTGTTTTCTAGTCAACACCCCATCAAGCCAGCATACACAACACCAGGACCCAAAAAATTAAGCACCTAAATGGATTTCAGCCATCATTCATTTTTGCAGTGGAATTATATTTCTGGGGTGTCTGTCTCTTCCATTCTTGTGATTTTTTCACATCTGGCACATACGATTACTTGGACTCAAAGAAGAACGGATTAGAATTTGATCGTCAAAGGTCACAAACACACAACGTGTTTTTGGCCATCACTCAAGAATCCTCTGTAATCCTCTGTAAAAATAGTCTCTAAGTGAAGACATTATGTTTCTCACTGGAAATGATTCACTGGAAAACTATAATTTCACCAAAAAAAACCCCACTGTTATTAACATTACATGGACAGTCTGTAAACTGCAACCTGACTGGTTGGGGAGGCATACAAAGTTATTATCTACGGCTTTACTTTTCCTTTTCCTACTGTGACAAGTCAAAAAGTCTTCTGTGAAAGATCGATATTACACCTGCATCGTATTTGATTGACAACCAAAAATAAACTATCCCTAAGATATCTGAAATCAAACTCGTCCAGATGGTGGAGATGGTACAGATGGTGCTACAGATGGTTTATACTGTATTCCTGATATCCAGTCACTTCATGTCTTCCTACAGCCTCTTGCTTTCTGCAACTTTACCAGAGGATCGATATCAGAAAATGAATTCAGTAGTACTCTGTCCTTTTTCAAGCTTAAACAAAGCACCCGAGGATTGCCTTGGCATGTGTACAAGGGTGACTCCCTGCACAGATGGGCCTAGGTGGTGCTGCAAACCAGTCCGATGTCATTCCTGCATCAGGCACAGCACAGAGCGCCCCGGGCCAAACTGCCTGCTCGAGTTTTTACACCCCACGATGAGAATGTTTGCTTTTGTCCACCTGCCAGCGTTCGGGAGCTCGTCGCAACTCAATTTCAACCTTTAAAGTGTGACATACACTCCTCAGGTGCCGTGAGAGCGTCAGTCTTCACTTGACCAGGTTCACATAGGGAAGTTTTGGAAAAAAAGAGCACATTAGCTGACCATTATTCAACACGACCATATGTATGAGTTTGATTTCGCTCACATTAGTTTGCAACATCTAGTGATCTCATTTTTACCAGTTGAAGCCCTCATGTTGGACTGTCAGCTCTGCACAGCGGCTTGGGTTAGATCTGATTGTGACCTTTCAAGTAAAATCCAGCAGTTGCAAGTGGTCGTTGCTGATTTTGGAGAAAAGTTGAAGGTGTGGCTCCAACTGTGCAACCCCGTCGTAGGATTAATACTTGACACACGGCTGAGAGCATTAGTGTACAAAGTGCTCAGATCAGCTCTGCCACAGGGCGAAGGCATGAATTAAGATGATGGCACATTCTTTGATTTTCCCCATTTTAATTTCCCATTTTCATCTGGAGCTGGCTGAAATGATTCCCTCGTGTGTTCTCAAATGAAAAAAAAAAACAAAAAAACAAACACCCTGCTGAGGGTTGGATCTGTTCAAAGTCTGACTAAATACTTCTCTGACCACCTCTACCGGTTTTTCCTGAAGAGGCGCCTGCCTCAGGCTTCATCAGGCCTAGGGAGGGAGAGATAGAGAGAGAAAGGGAGGGAAAGAGAAACAAGCAATGCATTAGATTAAAGACAGTCTTTTTTTTTTTTTTTTTTTTTTTAAAGAGTGAATTTATTTTCTCTCTCAGAGGGATTTTGCACTTTTAAAGGAGCTGAACAGACAGAAACCTTCAGTGTGTGGAGTCTCTCTCTCTCTCTCTCTCTAATGAGTGGGTGTGTCTTCGTGTCTCGACACGGCGTGCTCCAGTTGATAGACAGCTGCGCTCACCTCTTTTTTTTCGGTGTTACCTGCCAGGTGAGACACACGCGAGAAAACATTCAGTGCTCGGAGTGGATTCCCGTCGCTCAGTGATCATCAGCAGCAGCGGCGGCGGCTCTTCATCAGTCTCACGGATGATTGGACGACACCGGCCGCGCACAGGTGAGCTCACCTCACCTGCTGACACGCGTTTGGTCCCGTCGGTCCGTTTGCGCACTTTCGCGACAGTCACCGATCGCGACGCGGCTCACCATCCTCTCACTTCTTTCTCGTTTTTTCCACCTGCTGCGATGAGTCTGATTGAGGCGCTCAGCGAGTCTGGACGTGAATTCACTGTTCGCTCGCAGCTGCGGAGCAAATGTGGGAAGAGGAGCGTGATCGAACATGTGCCACTTTTCCACCCGCACGCACCCCCCCTCCCTCCAAAAAAAACAAAAAAACGCGTTGTTTATATGCAAAACAGTAACTCTGGTTTCTCTTCGCAGGAGGCTCTGGGATCCGATCACTTGTCTGTTACACGCTCAGCTGGAAACTTTGCCTGGGAATTTGTGCGCTCAGAAATTTCAGTCATTGTTTCTGGTCGTGTGTGTAACGTGCGTCCAAGGCCAAAGAGAGGCACCACCAACCAATCACAAGTTTGGGAGCGAGGTTTAGATGGATACATTTTTTTTTTTTTTTTTTTTCTGGGACACTCTGGAGGGGACTGACTGTAGTTTTAAAGCTCAGGTGCAAATTTGACTCTTCTTCTGGCACAAAAAATGTCCTGTGTTTGTAAAAGGAAAAAAAAAAATGCAGCCAAAGCTCAGCTGTAAGGAAAGAACAACCAAAAATCTGCATCTTCATCATCATCATCATTGCACAGTTTGTTAACATCTGTTAAAGCTGCATTGCAAGCCACCAGCCAAATGTTGGTCGCCTTCATGTCTAATCTTATTTATTTATTATTGTTTTTAAAATACATCTGAGTCTCGTCTGAAGAGCATTTTGACAGATGATTCAGCAGATGCTTAAAGCCACAGTGAGCGATTTCCAAACTCTTAATTCTCCCAGCAGCCTCTCTCCTGGTTACGGAGGTGTAGCTCTCCAGCAGTTTGGTTGTGACACATCCCACTGAGGGCATGGCAGCGGCGTTACCGCATGCAGGCGAAGCATCAGTATGTCAGGTATGTTGGTGAACCAGCTCCGCTCAGATGCTGCTGCTGATGATGATGATGATGATGAAGATGGGTGTAGGCTCTGTAATTTCCTTGAGTGGCATAATAAAAGACTACCAGGAAATGATTGCGGAATAAATGCACCAAACAAACGAGCGAGTCTAAGATGAAGAGATTAGTGCTGGATTAAAGTCTTTGTATGTCTGAGGACAAACGTTGGATGTCGGCCTCTGATGTCCGCCGAACTATGCTTGTGTGTCTGTCGTGACAAAAATAAACAATTCAATCACTTCTGTATAGCTCTCGTCTCAACAGTCTTTAAGCTTGAATTGGTGGTTGGTGGTTTGTTTGTCTGCCTAAACAGCTGGCGGTCTAAACATACATAGTTTGAACAGGTCTCTTCAAACTTTCTCTGTGGTGCATTTCAGTTGGTCCTGTCGAGTTTACCTGTGCGACATGGTATGTGACATTAAGATCAACATGACATGAAACTGGGTGTCAGCCAACACAACCAAGGTAGGCAGGCTGAAATGGAAATGTCTTGTTACTTCTGCTATGCAGCTTCTCCCTGGGTCAAAAGTCTCAGCAGGTCACGGGGTGGATGAGTGATGAGTGTGGAGCTTGAGGTAACACAAATGTTCTTTGTTGCGAAGCTTGAAACCTGTATTACAGGTAGACAAATGTGTCATCTAAAGGTTCTCTGAGGCCTGAACCTCTGTTTTACTGGTTGCACTGAGCTGCCTTGTGAGTTTGGTGACTGACTGAACGAATGAGTCGTATAGAGAAACAGTGGAAATGCTGATAGTTTATTACAGTTTGAGATGCTATAGGTAAAAGCAACTTGTTAATTCATTGTACCTTTAAAAAAAGTTCTGTTACAGCAAGTGCCAACACGTATGTGTTGATTCATGATTGGTAGATTGCATACAAGCCCTGGATTAAAGAAAATTAAAAAGGTAACACTTGATGTTTGATGGAGACAGCACTTGATTCCAAAGTAATGTCTAATGCACAACATTCACAAATACACAGACGCATTCCCATCAGATCAATTTTTGTACATTTATCAATTGTCAACACATCCACAAGGTGGTGCTCTCATCAAAGAATAAATTATGAGTCCACCTTAGTGGGTGTGGTAGCTCTGCTACAACCACAACAACTTTAAGATTTTCCCATTTCGAGTCCCTGGAGAGAAAAAAACAAAACATGGCACAAATCTCATTCTGCCTACAGCAATTAGCACATATTATAATTCAATAACACTTGAACGTGTGTCCTCAGCAAGACAAACATCTCACACTTTATCTGAACAGGGAGAGAATCAATTTGGAGTTATAATTTCAGCAACATTTATTACATGAAAACCTGGAAGCAGAATGTTGAATCACTTTGTGGCCATCAAACATTTCAGTAAACTCAAAATGTTGAATTTGCTCTTTACTTTCCTTCTCATCCTTATTCAATGTGAACAGAAAATGATGGATCCCGGAGCAGTAAAAACACTAAATTAGGTCCCTTTGTGCAGTGATATATACTTTGTCAGTTTCTCCAGCAGACCCTGTGGATGATTTCCCTCTATCCAGATGCACCTTGTGGGAATGTTTGCTTTTCTGCAGGCAGGAAGTGATGTCTGCCTTTGACTTAGAGACAAAGGAGGACTGGAAGTGACTGCAGGAAAGCTTGGGAGAATAAATGAAAGGGAACTGAGGGAAAAAAAAAATCAACAAAATATTGTATAAAAATAAAATATAAGGCTCCCTTTCTGAACAAAGATCTCTAGTAGGACACCAGATTAAAGGACTACAGACAGAATTTTGTATTTACCAAAATGGGGAACATGATTTGATAGCACAAAAAAAAAAAAAAAAAAAAAAGGATATTTACATTTAAATAAAACAAGAACAAATATTCAATCGCACGACATCTGTGCTGTAAGCACAAGCATGACTTCGGGTTTGATACAGACAAGCAATGTACATGCATTTCATTTTGGTACTGGTTCTATTTACGGCCCAGTTTTGGTTTGTAAATGGAGGAGCTGGCATGAAATAGTGACATAAAAGTGATATACAGCAGTATATGAGTTAACACGTATTTTGTTCATTCACAAGTAGAAGATTATTGGCTTTCTGTGGCTTTAGCCCTTTTCTGATGATAAAGAGGGAGCCAGATCAGTTGATACAGAGCTGAAATGCATGTACACAGTTGTATACGTTCAGTAAGCATGCACATAGAAAACAGTGAGTCATACATCCACTTTCAGTTTAAGTGTAATGGGGGTTAAAAAAAGTGCCCCTTGCAGGCAGGAAAAAACGACAGCCTCCAGCCAATTAAATGTCCATGGATCATCACAAAGCTCCACCTCCTCTGCACTGAAACAAGGTGGTAAACACGCCAAAGCCAAAACGACCAGCATCTTGATAAAAAGGCTTTTTTTGTTTGTTTTATTTGAATAGAGCAACAGAAAAAAAAGGTATCCCCCTCCAGAGTCAAACGCTGTGTGGCACACGGATCGGGCCTGCGTGGGCCTCGTTGCACAGCATGACAAGAGAACAGAACTGTAGCATGGGCATAGAAAGCAGCTGCCATGTTGGTATCTAAGACACTGTAGCACTGTATGTTGGACCAGACAGGCACGTCCCACGAAGAGTCATGAGGAAATGTGAGATTGCATGGTTGTATCCAGCAGAGGCAATGAGCCCTTTGTGATGGCACGGTCCACAGATGGGACGAACACGATGACCACGGCAGGTGAGGGAGTCGGAGGGGCGGGGCTGATATTTTGGTTTGATGTGGAGTCAAAAAAAAAAAAAAAAAACCATTAAATCACAATTTTACAAAAAAAAAAAAAAAACATTAGATTGTCCCAAAACTTTTGGTCAACAGAGTGCAAATGGTTGGAAACAAAAAGATGAAAAAACAAACAAACAAAAAAAAAAAAAAAACAAAAGGAGGACGAAGGAGGACTGACAGCATGTCTGGACGTGGTCGAGAACCTGAGTCACCGCTTGTAATAGACACCTGGAAAAGATGGAAGAGAGACCGATCCGTCATCACATCTCATGTACTGTGGTCAGGACATAGTGACGGTTTTCGTAAATTTTACAAAGTATTTTTAAAATAACCTACCTACTTCTACTATAAGGATAAGGTTCATTTCTCATCTCTCTCTCCCTCTCACCTCATTTTCCTGATCTCTCAACTGTCAACTTACTAATAAGGCACAAAAAACCCTGCTGCAAACAGCAAATGTAAAAGTGTATATTAACTGTTAATGTACTGTATCATCTTATCAGCAGATTAAATCGATAATGGGAGAAAAAAAATATCGATAGCAAGATGCCCCTGCAAACACCAGTGACCTAAATGAACCATTGTCTGAAAGCCACAACTTACTGACTGAAATGGTACGGTCACTTTTTTTTTTTCCTCAGGACTGATATGTTACAGGAAGTGTTTGTGTGTGTGAGAGAGAGACAGAAAGATCAACACTCCCTTTCTAGAATATGCGCAGTCAGTCTTTTTGGACAGAGCTGAGAGTACCAAGTGAAAAAAAATCACTTCAAGCTATAAAAAAAGTGGACCAAAGACTAAACATATTTTAGAAAAATGGAAAGCAGTCATGGTAACACTAAATCTGTCGTTAAAACACTATCATGAAAAAACACAAGGTGCATCATCAACTTCTTACCTTTGTAAGCAGCGTCAGGTCTGGTGGGAGCACGAGGGGGGACAGGGTGGTCCGAGTAGCCGTAGCCAGAGTTCACATTCTCATAGTCGTGTGAACGAGGCTGAGGAGGTCTGAGAGAGAAAAAACATTACGTAAATTAATGAGATGACTGAATTTCTACTTCTTGGATGACTAAGTATTTGGTCTTAAGAAGTAACGGTTCATGTACCTGGCAGGCTTTTGTTGGTTCCTCTGCCTCTGGTGTTCGTAGTCATCTCGTGTCCTGGGCCGGACAACTTCCTCCGAACTTGGCTGAAAACAGACGAAAAAAAATGACCACGGCGGAAATACACTTCTACATAAAATAAAGTCACAGGCTGCGGAAATATTTCACCCCGAAGTACAGGATTTAAAATGAGCACGGTTGTGGAAAATTACCCTGTAGTCTCCCTCCTGCCGTCGCCTCTCCATCGCCATCCTTTCTATGGCCAATCTGTCCCTCTCTCGCTCCTTCTCTTTCTCCCGCTCCCTCTCATTCTCCCGCTCTCGATTCTTCCTGTACTCCATTTTCTCTCGTTCCATTAACAGTCGGGCGATTTCCTGCAGGAGTAAAACAAAAGGTACATCAACAGAAAAAAAACAAACATCCTACATGACTGTGGACGACATGTCGACTAAGTTTCATGTCAGTAGATATTTATAGAATTAATATATTGCATTTAACTGTTAAATGAGATCTGATTTCTGAAAACAAACTGTTCTTAGCTATATATGGACATCTGAAAGAGAATTAAATGACTATAAAAGTACATATTGGACGCGGCTTCACATACTTAGTGTTAAGGGGCACTAAAGTGGATTTAATTGGCTGAGCTCAGGAAATGAAAGGATATATACATACACACACACACACACACACATATATATACATACATATACACACGATCGATAGATAGACAGATTTATTTCGTGCCCACTCACCTCATCCTGTGCCACTTGGGCTGCACGCACATGCATCTTGCTTGCCTGAAAACAGAAAACAATCAAAGAGTCACATTTTTCCCACAGAGTGAAACACATTGTTCCAACGTTATATAACATGGGAAATGACTGAGACTGAGGTCTTTTCAGTATGTTTTCTTTATGCTCAGGCTTCAAGGCATTTATAGCGTAGAGGTTAAAGTGTGTTGCTGGATTATCCAGGGCCGCTTTCAAGTGTTCACTCCAGACACTGAAGCTGTGGCAACAGTGCAGTTTTAAAGTTTGGGTGTAATGTTATAAAATTAAGCTGATGTTTTATGTAATATCCTGAAAACCTAATTCTATAAAAAGCTGAATAACTGCCATCACACACAAATCCAGTGGTGTGATTACTGAGATTGTGCTTGTTATACCAAGCTTTTTTTTTTTTTTTTTTTTAAATATATCAGACTTACTATAAGCCCACTGTCAGACTTTTGGTATCAGATTTATTAAGCTCAATATCTGACTTTCTGACCTGACACATTCTAGCTTTACCCAGAAGCTACTTAGCTCTTTGAAGCCTTCTGTAACACCAAGTTTAAGTGCTTCAGGCTGGTTTGGGCGTTCAGCATTTATGACCAGGTATAAATATCTTCAATTTAACATCTTGATGGGGGAAGAGTTATTAAGTGTATAAGACGTATGTGCCATAAAAATTCTTTGACCGATCCTGCTTTCATGAGCATAAAATTGTGCTCCCTTACTTTCATTTCCTCCTCTTGCAGTTTCCTGGCCACCTCCAGGTCCTTCAGCTCCTGCTCACGGAGGTCAAGCTTCGTCAGCCCCTTGGTGGCCTCGGTCACTCCGTACCTAGTTTCTGCTATAACTGCTCCACTCGATCGATGAACAATACGACCTGCGGGTGTCGGCACATTGTATTAACAATAAATGAAGGCTGCAACTGTGTCTTCAAATTGTTCTGTCTGATTTTGTGGGCGGTTTTCTTCATAAATTATTAAAATGATCAAATTAATTTTCTGACTCGCATAATAGAGTAATCATTTCAGCACTACAACAGATACAGATGTAGTTGAATTAGTCATGAGGCACCTCAAAGGGCTGCAGTGCGTCTCCACTGGTGTTTAGTGTATTACTGGGTTTTGTTTAATGCCTGTAACAGCTCTAGGTAAGACAACACAACCAGCTCATAGGCCCTGAAGCCCTTTGTGAATGCCACATTTTGACTCATCAAAATCCATGAAGCTATTCTACCACAAAAATCACAGCACGCAATTTCACTCTCAGCACAATGTAATCATTTCCTTCCTCAGTGCAACAACCTGGCAGACAATGCAAGAACGAGCAAACCCCCACAGCACGACAGCAACAAACAAATAATTTCAAACCAGCAAAACCACATCAGCCATCAGAAATTACTGTGAAATCGTCGTCGTCCTCATGAGAACTGAGGAAATTAGAGTGTTCATTACTGATTGCAATGTTAGACCAGCCCACCACCAGAGACTGTTACAGCAAGAAAGCAGCTCCAGCACACCACACATACACCCCTGCAGAGCCCAGAGGGGAGGGCGCAGGGTGGTACCTGTCTCTCCGTTGGGGTGAGCGTGACTGCGCTCTCTGCCGGGACCCTCCCCCTTTCGAGGGTCCCAGAACTCCCTGGTGTCCCCTCTCCCTTCGTCGTTCCTGAGCTCGTCAAACACCTCGTCGGGGCCGGAGTGGACGTGCTGCCGGCCCCTGGCCCTCCTGTCCCACTCCCCGTCATCCCCTTCATCCTCCCAAGAAGCCCTGCCCTCCCTGTCATGCCACAGCTCCTCTTCAAGTCCTCTGCCCCTGCTCCTGGTTCTTGCTCGCTGTCTGTCTTTGTCCGTCTGTCGCTCCCTGTCTCTCGCTCTGTGTCCATCCCCGCTCGGCCCTCTATCTCTGGATCTTTCCCCCTCTCTTCCTCCTGCTCTTGGCACCCTGAGGTCCTGCTCCCTGTCTCTCATCTGCTCTTTTCCCTGCCTCTCCCATTCCATGTCTTTGCCCCTGTCTCGGTCCCGTTGCCTGTCTCGGTCCCTGTCCCTGTCCCTGTCCCTGTCCCAGGCCTTGTCTCTCTCTATGGGGCTCTGTGGTGGAGGTGGTCTGGCTGGTCTCTCCTTCCTCCTCACCACTCTCTCTGTGTCCTCTCCCCTTGGGCCTCTGGCTCTGCCAGTCTCTGTAGGCTCATAATCTGGGTACCTGTCCCCATGTTTGCCTCTGGAGGGCAGCAGGTGCTCTGGGTATGGATCAGCGTGCCTGCTCCGCCCTCCTTCTGCCACTAGGCAGTGCTCAGTGTATTTGGAGCGGCTGTGGGGTGCTTCTGGGTCCTGTCGTGGGTACCTGCTTCTTTTGGGTTCTTGTTGAGCTGTAATCTGGGGAGTAATCACGATGCGAGCTCACTGGAGCATAAGCATCATGTCGGCCTGGGGAACTGGATTTGTGATGGGTGGGTTTGTCCAAGTCAAGCGGTTTTCTTGCAGCTGAACGGGGCAGAGAGGATGGAGCAAGGGTGGGAGGACAGCGCAGTGTGAAGAATGATGACGATGGTTGATGAGAACATGGAAACGTGAAAAATAACAGGAATTACATAAGCTAAGATGGTTAGTAAGCCCACACTGTGAGGTGTGATGGTCAAAAGACAAAGTACATGCTGTAGATGTAAAGATATTAGCTGCACCCAAAAATGTCCAAGAGAACTGAAAAAAGGTTAGGACAAAGCCAACAAGTGCTTGGAGCCTTAATAAAGATGGTACTATTAATACAGCCTTAACAAAAAGAAAAGCTCCAAACACTTCAGACTTTTGATGTAACAAAGTGAACTAACTATATGTGCTGTAACACCCTTGAATACTGTCCATTGTTTAATCACATCAACACAGAAAATAGCACATCATAACCAAAGCAATGATTGACTGAAGAAAAAAACTGAACATGAGACTGAGAACAACACATTCACTTGTAAGAAAATTGTCCTGCTACGAGTTGACCTGTGACTGACAAACGTTTGAAAGAAAACAAATGAGTTGAAAAGCATATTGAGGAAGTGTGCAGCAGAGACCAGTAATGTGTGCACACACTGTCAGAGTCAGCTCAATGGAATTCCAGTTATCTAACCGGCTGCTTAACGTCTATTCGACGGGACGTTGTTGACATTCAAACTTGAGTAAAATGAAGGCAGGTATAAAGACAGCCTGACCAGTACGTGCTTGATGTTTAGTTTAAGTGTTTTGCTATCTTCTGTTTCATTTCACTTTTAAATTCACTTTTCCTGTTTTTTCTCTTTCTCTCCACGGAGTGGAGACAGGTTCTGCCCCCACGCTGGTTGTGTGCAACTGTTATCCACTGGATTAAGACAAACACAGCCAGCAACCCCTCATTTCCTGCGAGGAGTAGCCAGTTACTTCACAGAAGTGTGTGTGTGCATGAGCATGAGAAGGAAATTTAAAAAAAAAAAAAATACTGGTGTAGAGATTAAATATGCAGCACTCTGCTATGACTAACATCAACATAAAAACACAAGATGGTGAAACTGCCCAGATGTGATTAAAATATGTTTGTGCTCAGACGATCTTGTGTTAAATGTATCTGGTTACTCGCTGTGACGTCAGTCCCTTACAGCCTAAGAGTAAACAAAGGAGCTGAATCTTTGTTTCACTGTGTGTACACTCACAGGGCCGCAGTTGTATGTGCAAAGCACACAGTTGTAGGTGAGTGGTTATGTAATTTGCAAGGTGATACTGCAAACATAGCGAACCTGGCTGAGGCATAAGGACAGCAAGGACGTACTGCAGCTTCATCCCGACCACCTGCTACGTGGAGAATCTATAAAGGAACACTTCCTCAGTCCTTTTTATCTTCAAAGTGTAGGCACTGTACTCTGTAAACCTGGGTCTCTATAGCAGCTACTCTCTGTTCACAACTGTCCCCACTCCCTCTGTGCTGTTTTGCATCCCACGTTTAACTTGCATGCAAATCTAGGACACCTAAAAAGAGTGGAATAACCTAAAAGTCCTCTTGTAGGCAATTCTCAAACAAGCTGGGAACAGAAAATATAGAGAAAGTGGAGATAAAATTAACAAAAGAAAGAACTTTTTGATTCACATGTGATGCACGCTAAATGTAAAAGACAAAATCTAAATGCATCGCGGCCGAGGGTTCAGGCAAGGAAACTGGGACTCAGTCTGCCAGATTAGATTCAGCCAGCCGAGGAAGCTGTGGAGAAAAGAGCTGAGCTTTTACGAGACGGGAAGAAATGTTTAAAATAACCGTGTCAAACGTACTTTCCTCCTGCACTGTAACTGCATTGAGACATAAGCCACGGTGCTGTTCACGGTGACTTTTCAGCACAGACCACTTGACACAAGGTGAAAATTTACAAACAAGAACAAGTTTAAAATGATTCTCTTTTAGTAGAAAGTGAACTGACCTCCAGTGGGATGACTCATGCAGCATGGTGATATGTGCATGAAAAGACTTGAAAATAGATTAGTGAGATGAAGCTCAAAGGTTATAGGTGCACAATGAATACAGATTTTGGGAGAAAGTGTTCACTCGCTAACTGGAGATTCTTTTAATATCTTAGGTATAAATCTGATATCAGAGCACATTTAAGCTGCATCTTAAAACTGGAGCATGGTTAAACCCATTTAAAGTGGTGTTTAGTCTTGAATGGGAGCAAAATGACAAATGATTTCTCTGTAGGAACATGTAAGCCTCCCTTCAAGGCTAATTATGTGCTTATAAACACATTCCAAAATCTTTGCCTCAAGTCAGCAACAATCTCCAGTGCTGTGCAGCATCTAAAGAAAAAAAATCAGAGAGAAAAAAAAAAAAAAATCGTGCACAGAAGAGAAGATGTATCCTCTCTCATGTCCTTCCACACACACACACACACTCAGGAACAGCCACACATTAACATGAGCCAGTGCCGCTTTCCCCACCTCCGTGATCCTCAAAGTACTCCTCCTCAAAGTTTGCTTCCAGCTGCTTCTGTCTCCTCCTTTCCTCTTTCATCTCCTTCTCCTGCAGCTTACGAGCTATGGCCTATAAACAAACACAAAAAAAACAAAACAAGGCCACAGTAAACATGAAGTCCCACATGACAAAATGAAGAAAGCTGATCTGTAACCAATATGACATTTTGTTTTGAGATGTAGTTCTTTTCTTCCTCTGCCACTGTAGTGTCAAACATATCACATATTTCCTGATCTTTCAAGTCAAATAGTGCATTTTTTCATACAACTATGGGGAATGAGACCCATTCTCCAGTCAGGTGCAATTATACCACTGCAGAAGAGAGCGAAACAAGATGATGTAGAGATGGTGGGGAAAGGGCGTAGAAAGGTATTTAAACATTTCTAAAAACAAAAAACATCCTGATACTGTATCATCAGAATATATTCAAATGGTCGCTCGTTATGAAGGGCACATACTTTGTGATTAAGAAACAAGTCAGATTACTGTGGACGTCACTCCATTATTTCAAGGTGGTGATTCACGACCCGCCCATTACAGAACATCGATAATAGAAGTCAAGTCATTGACGGGTGGATGTAACCAGCGCCGTGCTTGAATGAGCAGAAAGGTCTGTGAGTGTCTGCGTTTTCTCACCGCATCCTTCTCTTCTTGCTGTCGCTGCTGTTCTGCCTGTCGGACCAGTTCTTCCTGAATCTCCTGGGCGATCTCATTGTCTTGGCGCACACTGACATTCCCATAGATTGATGTGTGTTTATGTGTATATGGGGATGGGGGAACAGGGGGAGAACATTGAAAACATTAATGAACAGATACATACATAATATATATATTATATAATAGCTTCAGCATTGTGAAATAATCTCCAAAAGCAACATTTTAATCCATAGTGTCTGTAGTCATGCAGTTAAGGATGTGGAAGACGATAACAGTCGAGATGTTGTTACCATGAACTGGTTCAAAGGTACTTTTCCTACATATTTGTAGAGAAAAAATGCTTTAAATGTTAAATGCTTTATAAATGTCTCTTTTCCCTGTATCGTTCTCATACATATACATACACATACACATAGATACGTCAGTGGCTCCTCTTTTTGACCCTCAATACTTTTATCTTAGGTCCATCTTAACCATCTTAAAGGAGTCACTCTTTAATCCACACTTAAAATAGGAGACTGAGATTTTCAAAGACAACGTATTACATATGACTACATGAACCAACAGTTGAAGTAATCACGTTACACCAGAGAAACATGAACAGCTGTGTTATTATCTTATTATTATTATCTAACGTGTTGTTGGAGGTAGCGTGTGTGCTCCAGGCAGGAATATCTTCGCCTGTCGTGATGTTGTGATGTCACGTTGGCTCACTCGCATCTTTAAACAACATGACTTTGACAACAACACCATCTGCCTGGAAGGCTGCTATGTGAAGATAATTTCTCTGTTTGTGTGGGGTGTAAAGGCTTTCCTTTGAAAAAAAAAGGAAAAAAGGAGCAGTAACAGCTTAACTACCTCACGCTGCATCTGTTTGACCTGAGTGGCCGACGGCTCAGGAGGACTTAAGCTGGCAAGAGCAAACAGGCTGCAGTGCCTTAGTGTGCCTTCACAGGTAAGAAACAAGTGATGCTGCAGTCGCCTGTGTGTGTGTGTGTGTGTGTGTGTGTGTTAGTCAGATTGGGAGTATATGAAGAGGCATTTGCAAGCGCAGGGTGTATGTCAGTGTGAGCTCCCAGCATGACAAGCGGCGTTGGCCTGCCTGTGTCGATGGTGGAGCATCTGGCCTCACCCTGGGGGTGCAATCCCACTACTGGAGTCTTCGAAGCCTGTGTGTTTGAAGGAGTGATCTCACTAAACTCTGAGTCAGCATCTTTATTTTAATAAAATTGAAAAAGGGGTGGGGGTGTTTACTTAGAGTGCCTTTTTGCAGGCTTCTCTTTCAGCTCCTGGTCTGGACTGGAGCCGAAGCAGCAGAACATTCAGCTATGTTTGGGAGCCGTCGCTGTCCACTTTGTGGGGAAGCTGCATAGCTTTGGTTGTGCAGCTGGAGCTGATCCAAATCCCTTAAAATATATAATTATATATCAGGGCCACACAGAGACCACAAGAACTGTGAATGGTCTGCTCGTTTTTTCTCCTCCACATTCATGATGCCAGTGGGTTAGGGCAGTGGCAGCTGCTGATAGTGCCGATAGATCAAACTGCAGACAGGCGTGATTATCTTCTCTTTTTTCAGAAAAGATAGACAAATGTACATTTTGTGATCTGGCCAAGACTGTGCTGTTCATCACAGAGGGAGAGTAGGAATATAAAGTCAATTAGATTTGCTGAATGAAGGGCTCAGTGATTGTCTCCTCCTCAGTAATTTGTGGGGGGGGGTCCTGGATCACCTCGCTGGTGAAGCATAAATCTGTCTTAGGTATAAAGTTTGGGTGTGTTTACACTAATCTGAAACAGATGCTTTCAACAAAGCAACAAATACTGTACACAGCTATTATTGTATTCTCATGACTTCATGAGGTCTCTGAGGGATTCACTTTCACAAACCAGATGAAGTTAAACCAATACAGATGACTCAGAAATGTGGATTTGGAAGGGAGGTTACAGCCATCCCTCATTGATTATGTAAAATTATAACCAGATAACAGCTTGAATCAATGCTGAATCAATGTTGAAATGTATCATGTCAAATAAGTAAAATGAACTAATACATGCAAATTCATTAGTTATTTCAATTTTCACCAAGTCGATGCCGTCATTATGGATTCCATATCGAACATATTTGTTTTATGTTCATTTCTGCCACTGGAAGTTTGCTTTGATATAGATGTGTATAAAGGAGTGTGCTTGTGTGCGTGTGTGAGTGAGAGAGAGACACCCACATGTCGCAGTGCTGTTTCTGGTTCTGGACCTTGGCCCTCTGATCCTCCTCCTCCTGCAGCTTCTTGGCCACCTGCAGGTCCTTCTGCACCAGACGGCTCTTATTGACGTTGGACGCCAAGTGGCTCTCAACTGTGGACACAAACACATAAGCAGCGCTCTTAAAACTGTGTACGACAAAAAGCAGGGCATGTCAGCTGGCTGGACCACAGAAAGCAATGAGGAATCAAGTGAATGATGAACAGCAGAGCACTGGAGAGTTTATTTACAGATCCACACTTTCTCGATGTTTTCCTCTTTGAGGAACAGCAGAATTGTATAGATCGTCTGCGGGGATCAAGATTAACGTCGAGGACGCGGACACCTCAGTCTCTGGTAATAAACAGAGAGCACTCTTAGTCACTGAGAAATGAATGTTCGCAGCTGAGGTGCCGTTCCAAGGTTGTGTGATGGCACGTTGTGGGCCATAACAGATGATAAATCCTGCTTGCTGACGCACTCCCAGCACTTGGTGAGCATGGAGAGCATCACTCACTCGCTGAGCTCTGTTTCACCTGGCTATCGATTCGTTCCCAGCTTTCGTGTGAAAAGGACCAAATTACGTTTGGCAATTTTCTCATGAGAGGCTCCATAAAGTTTCTTCTTTCCGACTTGTGGGATTGAAAGGGGAAACTGTGAGTCATAGCTGTGAAATATAAGTTGATAAAAAGTCGAGGGGTTGACATTGATTTTTGTTTTTGTTTTTTTGGGATGACGCTGATCAAGTTTATG
The DNA here is from genome assembly GCA_023238725.1 of Scortum barcoo. Classification (NCBI taxonomy): domain Eukaryota; kingdom Metazoa; phylum Chordata; class Actinopteri; order Centrarchiformes; family Terapontidae; genus Scortum; species Scortum barcoo. The sequence goes on along the minus strand of CM041538.1, from coordinate 15,486,842 downwards.
ACACCTTACAAAGAAATATGTGAAGTAAAAACTCATGTCACAAGATACAGCTATTATTCATCCACTGCCACATTTTTCACTGATTCATCTTTCAAGGCAGCAAAACAAAACAAAACAAAAAAAAAGGCAAAAAAAAAAAGGCCAAAAAAAACCCAAACATGACCAGACATTGTGACATTCTTCAATTCAACAAACTCAACCTTGGCACGGTCTCATGTCATTCAGAAAAAGGGAACTTGGGGTGAAATTGCTGGACTATCTGAACCTCAGACACATTAGCGAGGAGCTGAATACTGAAAGAGAGAGAAAATATGTTCCAGAAACAAGAGCTCAAACAGCCAGAAAGAAATGTTTTCCATGCTACATTTGGATGCTTGCTCAACATTTTGAATAGAAATAAAAAAGTCCATTGAAACTCCACATTAACTTGAAGCTGAAGGCGCTAAAAAGCCTCTTTTGGGATGGCCATCTGTTAAATGTGATTTGGGGGAACAAAAACTGCTTAATCAGAGGACTGTCAAGCTACATCAGCCAGCTTTGTCCTGAGCGACCTCCAGGTGTCAAAGGTGAAAAAAACATTTTTCCGGCTCAAACCACACCAGTTGGTGCGGCAACAGAGGGAGCAAACGGTCTGGAGCCTTTGTTATGGATCGCTAAAGCTTTAAAAGGGTTAATGACAACACAAGGACAGTCACACCAAAACCAAATTGATCACAGCTAAAACAGAGCCTAATCTCCACTTATGGCGCTTTTCCATTACACAGTTTCTAGCACTACTCGAACTCGAAAGCTCGACACGTCTCGACTCAGTTTCGGTCATTTTCCATTACAACAGAGTACCACCTCAGCGTGGGTGGCAATAGGGTGGCTGACATCTGTCCTTCTTTCCCAGAAAAATTTTTGCACTATTTCCCCTTTTATGGTGATATAGAGTGACATATTTATGTAAACAGAAAACCAAACTACTATCCAAAGAAGTAAAATGCTTCAATTGTCTGCACTCTAAATGTATCTATCCTTTCAAAACAAAAGCTCACCAAATAAATTTGGACCAGCAGTAACTAAATAATTTCCTGCCTCTAAAAGCAGTAGCCTCTTTTTGTCAGTCGTTTTTTCTCAAATGAGTGGAGGTGAAGGATATGAGCCATTAGCCATCTGCGGATATTTGTTTGTGTCTGATGAATGGAAAGCCTTGTTATGTCTGTGTCCGTGTTTGTCAGTGCCTCTTGGCAGAAAATGTCCTCTCGACCTAACTCAGCAGGAGACTGTAGACTCAACTACAGCAAAGAGACGGACCAGAGGTGAAGTTTCTATGAGACACACTGAAGCAAAGTTAAAGTAAAGATGAGTAAAAGTTCATCACTGTGAGATTTCAACCATTCATCTGAGTGCAATTACTTCAACATGTGATGCTGGCTAATTACACACGAGTTCACATGAAAACACCAGTAAATCTGCTGAGGCATGCTGGGACAAACACATAGCAAACACACACACACACACAACACACACATAGTATCTCACAGTATGTTCCACATAAAAAAACATTACTAGACTGTTTTAACTTCTGATCAAGAATTTGGGCTTCTCTGTGCTTTAGCTGCGCTTCAATCAAACTACATCTACCAGTTCACTGTCCCTGCCCTGAAACAGTACTGTTGTGACATCCTGCGCCATTCATATGGTTTACTGCATGGCTGAAGCAGGGTTTATGTAGGCTTAATCAGGCTGCAGCCACTGACGCTGCAGTTTGCAGTGTTGGACCCGACTAATTTTCCGAAAGGAGAAAAAAAAAACAACAACAAAACAACAGGAGCGTGGTGGACTGTGTTCATCTTTCTACTGCCACACTCTGAAAACATCTTTCACAGTTTGCTCTTCTGCAAAGTAAGCAGTGTCCTGTTGTGGCAATGTAGTGGGGCAGCTTGACAAAAACACCACAGTCTGATGCAGAAAACATTTCAAGTATAAATGACTTGAGTGTTTAAACAAACTGTCTGTCAAGAGGCTATGGGCCTCTTCGAACTCTGAATTACTTCATTTTAATAAGGAACAGGATACAACAGGAGCTCTGTTGTCAGTAACATTAAAGCAGGACAGAGAACTTCCTGTTTGAAATAAGCAGTTACTCATTTCTACAGGTGAAAACATAAGGGCTGAGGGGAACAAATTAAAAAAACATGTCTAATTTGTAGTTTCTTACTTTCTTGTTCCTGGAGGTTGTAGGCCAGGCAGTGGTCCTCCAGCACAGCAAAGTCTCGGCACACTGGGAAAAAAAATAAAAGAAAAACATTTAAGTTGAAAAATGAGGGTATACTTATTTCCGTCACACTTGTTGACTGAAACTCCAAGCTGTAAAGCTGGTAAACGTCACACACGGTAAAGACATTAGCTCTTATCTGATGCTCACAGTTTCAGATGTTTAACATCCGTTCCACCTGCCAACACACACGCTTCAATAGAAAAATATTTAAAAACTGACCCACATTCAAAAAAAAAAAAAAAACTCTTTATAAGCTCTTTATATGATGAGCCGACAAGTAGATCTTGAAGGTAAATGAACAGAAAACAGTAAAATGCTTGGTATCATAAGAAACACACAATTACAACCTACAGTATGATGCACAAATTTGCTTTGTGGATAACACTGAGGCCTTATGTCTTATGTTTTTCCACAGATTTAAAAGCGGGCCAAACTGAGTTCCTCAGTGTGAAAAAGAGGTTGGCCATCTGGCGAGTGGCTTGTGGTTTCAATTATTTTCAGTCCGCTAAGACGTGAAGTGAAACTGCGAATGAGGAAACATCATTTGCATGCTAGTGTGATGGTGATAGTGATGGTGTGGAAGTGCTGTAGCTTTTTCTTAGAAGTTACTTTAGAGGTGAGAAGTATGGTTACTACTGACAAACAGCCCCTCCCTTATGAGAAACTACATGCGCGGCAGATGCAGATAAACGATACGTCCTTAATGCTGATGTGACTGCAATATTTTAATCAGCCACAAAGAGCAAACGTCAAATTATTTTATCTCTGACCTACAAGACTACAGATGGCATAAGATCTGAGCATTTTTACCGTGAGTCACATTTACCGCAGCTGAGTTTTTGACAGCAGCAATTTTTTTTTTCCATTCTCAAAAATCTGAACGTGCGCATCCGAAACCACAATCTCAACGATATGTATACAGAAGACGGTTGCAATTTGTAGCCAGCAAGATTATTTTGGAAAAGAAATCTATATTTCACCCTAATCCATCTTTCTTGCACATCCTCATTACAAATCTAAAACCACAGCATTTTTACTTATGGTTTCATTATTACAGATGCTGCCAAAACGCTGCGAATGTTTGTTCTGGAAACAATTGAGTGAACTGTTGTAGGAGGGGAGTTTTCCTCATAAAAAACCCAACCATCTGAGCTGTTGTGAAATGAGGCACATTTTCTTCTTTTGAATATTCGGGATCCACTATTCTACGGACGCTGATGGTTTCCTGTGTAGAAAACAGTGCGAGCTAAGCAGGGAACATCCAAGACCTTTCTCACAGCCTCGGCTAATTATGGCTGTGGACCTTATAGCGTAGCATGTATGTAACTTACAACGTCTACAGTTCAGTCGACGTGAATCTAACTGCCGCTTAGCACGTATCTTTAGACACTGCAGTTTTCTCTGCCTGCAAAACTTGTGCAAACATCCCTGTGTTAAATCTAGAGAGAGCAAAATTAACTCATGATTTCATCTCGCAGGAAGCCACACGCCACTTCGCTTCTTCTGCTGGAAGTGTTTCACTGGGCAGAGGACAAAAAAACAAAAAAAACAAACAAAAAACAACATCTCGCTCTGACGATATTTTGTGCAAATAATTCATGTTCGTATAAATTCATACATCGTGCATCATATAAAGCCAGTCAAATAAATTCCTTCCTTTGGCACTGAGCTTGTAATTAAAGCTCTCCTCCTTGCAGCTTTCATTGCAGAGCGTCTCAATAACCTCACACTGCCAGGCCCATCATCATCATCATCTCAGCTCTCACAAGGATTACATCATCCACATAAAACATTAATAACCAGCAACAGTCTATGACTCCGTGTTTGTGTGCATTAGAGAGAGAAAACAAATCATTTGCCAATATTACTGACAAGCACAAGAAGAAGAAGAAGAAGAATGAAAAAAAAGCGCCTTGGACTCAAACACTGGGGAGTGGTCCAGATTATTGTGTTAAAATGGTTGGGCTCAATCAGATGCTGAGAAGAGGAGGGCGAGACCTCCACAAAGCCCCCCACCCCCCCATCCCCCCATCCAACCCACAGAGCAGTGTGGGATTTGATTAACGCAGACCGATTTTCCAACCATATGCTTAATCTTCTTAGCCAAGTAACCTGAGATTTACTCTGGCTGGTATGGCCACTCTTTTGAACTACTGTAACGACATTTAGTAAAAAGCAGCGTTTGACTGGGTCTAGATTTTACGACACAGCTGAGCAACAAGTGATGGAAGGATTACAGCTGCAAGCGAGCGAGCTACGGTTTCAAGTCCACGCAGCTGCATTTGATCACTCAGAAAAATCAGCCAAAGCATGACACCAGAAGAGTCCAGTCTTTGTGCAGTTATGTGCGGTGGCAAAAACAAAACAAAACAGGAAACCCCAAAAGAAACTCAGTTAATCTTAACAGCTGTTTACTTTTTTTTTTTTTTTTTAAACACGTGATGGGATGAGATTGAAACTTTTTTTTCTTTTAACATCTTTTCTTAGTCTTTCCCTTCTGCTGACTGGCTGAGCAGCGGGGACGTCTTCTCTCTGTCTGACCAGAATAACAAGCATCCTGCCGGGCAGCTGCTTCACACCAACAGGACGGGTCCTTTCCACCAGCACTGCGTCGTCCATCTCCCCAAAAAATCCCTGCTCCTGTACAAACCCCCCCTCCTCTGTCTCTCTCTCTCTCTCTCTCCACCTGCTTCTCACCTTCACCTCACACCAGCAGCAGGCAAAGTTTTTTGGGTGCATATTAAAAAAAAAGTTACGTGGGAGGTGGGTGAGCTGCTCTTTTAGGGGGACACAGTTTCAAAGCAAAGTGTAACTGGACCTGAAGTTCACAAGGAGGACGCTGGAAACCTTCACTTGTCCACGCTGTTTTCATCATAAACAAACAAACAAACATAAAATCAAATGGATCAGAGCTGTGGATGGATGAGCCTCCATGTGATGGGAACAACATGTCAGGCCTGACTCCCACAGTGTATTTGTGTCCTGCCACGTTGTGTACATCAAAGCACTTCACCATAATAAAAACACCATGATGTGACAGGAATATGGAAAAAAAACACACAACGTCCAGCCTGCCCACCTTCAATGAAAACACATTTAGAAATTAAAACACTAAATCTGGCACGACGCCTTGGACCCACAGACATTTAATCAGTGCTACCTGACTTTAGCCCCCCTCCCACCACAAACCCCTTAAGTCCACCTTGCTACCCCCACATAGCAAGCCGTGCTAAACCCCCCCAACGCCCCAAAAGGTGTGACAGACAAACACCTGTGCTAACGCTAGCCCGGCTGCTCGATGCTAAGCAGCTAGCTGTTAGCAGTCAGATGTACGTGTATCAGGCACAGTGTGAACATGTCGTTACCCTCTTTCACTCCAGGTAGTTTTTTCTGGTCGATGCTAACGTTACACTCAGCCATGTTGTCACCGATAATAAGTCAAAAAGCAGCCGTCGACGTTGAGTTACGCGTCCGCGTCTTCGCCGAAGGTTAACGGGAGGCTGATTGATCGCCTTTGCTCATAAACCGGATCGATGGCTCAGGTGCTGGACGGCCCTTTTTGATTAGTTTCGATGGCCACCCCGGCCCTCGGTGCGTCGCCGCTGTAATTGCCTGGCAGATTGTCCGCGCAGAGCCGGCGGCGGCGTGAAGGAGCCTCCCTCCCTCCGGAGCCTTCCTGCAGCCCGTCAAAGTAAAAGACACGACCGCGGCCCTTCCGCTCAGGCATGTCAGAATAAAAGACCTTGACTTTGCTGCAGTTCAAAATATTTCTCCACAGCATTAAATACGACATTACATATTATCTGTAAACTCTTATGATAGTTTCACAAATTACAGAATCACTGCCATTTATATAATTTATGGTTATAAGTAACTCTATGTTGTTTTATTTTTATCATTATTTTATTCTTGCCTAATTTTTAAATATTTCTACATACAGTATATTTGGTTTGTGTAAGAAGGAAAAACAGCCACATATTATATTATATTATTATATTTTCATATTTTTCTTATTGTTATACTTATATGAATATTTGTACACATGTTTCTGTGTGTGTGTATAGCGTGAAATAAAGCTACAAATTTCATTTCACTGTGCAACACTGTGTTGTATTGTGACCAAATATGTTAGCCTTGTAAATCAGGTAAGGAAAAAAGGAACAATAAAAAACAATATTAGGTATTGTAAAAATGCAGCTGATGTGCTTCATCATGGCAGGGTGTGTGTGGTGTGATCACGTGTGACTGACAGTGAAAGGACTCACAGAGGACCGGTTCACGGCTTCAGATTTTTCAAACTGAGCCCTGCAACCTCAGACAACACAAATATAGAGAAATCTCTCATGTGAAATAATCAAACATGTTTGTTCACGTAGGGTCCCATTGCTCATAGTAAGATGCTTTTTTTTTTTTCAAAATAGGGTTTCACGGCCTTCAACAGTGATTCATTTACATTTTTATCATTAAGCTTAACTTTTCCTCACTGTTGAAATAATTGACAGACCTTAGGTACATAGATCACTTTAAGACAACAGAGCAAATTATGTCTGCTGAAGAAAGCTGCGTGATACTCACAGCTCATGAGTGAACCTTGACTTAAAATATTTTTTGTTTGAATATTATCAGATTACAGTTATCTGGCTGCTGATGACACAAAAACACAGTATTACAGCCTGTTAGTAAAAACAGTAATAGTGGATAAAAGACAAAACATCTCAGAGACTTATTGTGCACTGAGAATTCACAGTTTCCAAAATAACAAGTGCACAATAATCACTCAGTAGCTGCCCTAACACTTATCACACTACCATGAAATTAAATGATTCTTATCGAGCCATGCTGTCAGCTTTGGATTTAATTTTGAGGACAGAAATATCCCACTTCCGCTACAGGTTTAACTACATGTGGTTGACTTGACGCAGCTCGGTGCCTGCAGAAATCTGCAGCTGCAGCTCCGAGGAGGCTTCGGCACGAAGCGAAACGGAACACACCTCCCGGGCCGAAACTGTGGCCCCGATGAATGATGATACCTCGGGGCTCTGCATGCGGACTAGTTTGGATCCGGGCTAAAATGTGAAAAACCAGACAAAGCAGACTGATCTTTGAATGAGACACATGCGTGTGTAAGTGGCTGCGTGTTACGGGATCTCTGTGTGTGAGCTCCTCTTAGTCTCTCTTCTCTCGCTCATTTTCACAAACAAATACACGTGTCATGTGATCTGACAGCGGCTGGTAGTCTGCTTATGTTAATGTCGGTGCTCCCTCTTGTGTCCAGAAAGTCGACCCGCAGGTGTCTGCCACACCTCAATCATGCCTGCTTCCAATTTATTCTCTTAGCTGAATGCAGCACATCAATTATAACCAGCTCCTATTAGTGGTTCGTTTATTGGCCAATCAATAGCACCATTAGTGCCTGACTGAATTAGTCTTTCTGTTTTCAATGACATATCACGAGGTCAACATGGCCCTGACCTCCCTCATTAGTGATGCAGTGGATTGGTTGGGAACAGAAATAGACTCTTCTTTAACACACATTACTTACATCAATAGAAACTCATTACAGGTTGAATTGTTGGCAAAATATTTGAGTAATTTTGCTATTGTTATTAAGAGAAAAAGTAAGGCCTTGGTGCAGACAGCTGACATTTACTTCATATGAACGATAAGAAAAAAAATACCTCCTTTGTTGTTTTTTTTTTCCTTCCCTTATTATGTTCACTTTGTCTGTATTTCTGCCCGGAGTGTTTCAGGTGGTTCAATAATACATTTTATTTGATCACTAAAACATTTTGGTGATTCAATCCCCCCCAAAAAAATCTCCCCACCAGTCTCTTTCAGGTTGTTCCACATTGCTAGTTTTAGTCTTCATCAGGTCCTTGAGCTTCTCTGTATCTCCAAAGCTGAGTGACTAAAGTGATGGATTCACAAAAGGTTCTTGGATGCAAGACGTCAGACGTCAACAGGCTCCTATCTCAATTCTTGAAGGGTGCAGGGCGGACCTTTATGAGACCCTCACCGGCCAAATTCATGGGGTGCCAGCCAGCTCATTTCCCTAAAACTGCACAAGCACAATGCCTGGCAGAGGTACGAGATGTGATTTCCTTGATGCACAAAATAGATGACAGTGACTTAAAGAGGTGTTGGGTAGTTGGTTGGCTGCAGTGATGGATGTTGCTTCAGCTCCAGATCAGTCCCAAAGCCAAGACTGAGGAGCTCATCTCCGGCTATGATGCACTTCAATTTAATCCACCCCCTCCTCCTTCGCCAGACCAACACACTTCCATGTACCTATTTAAAGAAGCAATTAATGTAAAAGAAAAAGACTTGCAAGTGCCAAGAACATCTGATTCTGGTATCATAACCAATAGGCTGATTGATAACTTCCCCTCTCTGTTTGATTTGGTCATGTCAGAGTGATGTAGGGTTACTGGCCTCGCTTACAACGTCAGATCACCGTATTTCACTCAGACACTCCGCGATTCTTGTGGAAAGGTGGCCTATTGACGAAATCCACAATGACTAGCCATTGATTTAGTACGCACGGGGCTGACTGGCCCCTCCTCCTGGCCCCTGAAAGGATAAATATATTGTTGGGATGAATCCAAGGCAGTGGATTTCTTGCTTTGCTTGAAGGAAGTCTCATAGTGCAGTATTACTTTGGGACCATACACTGAGTATTATGGATAGGGTTATAGTTGTGAACTACTGCTTAGGACTCCTGGGTTTGTTACTACTACAGGGAGTGCTAAATGTGGAGGGAAGGAGCATATTCAGCCCTGGTAAGTGTGCAAAATCAAATTCTTTTAGGTCTCTATACAATGGAAATGCAGCTGAGGATGCTGCATGCAGCTACTGCACTCCTTAAACTGAGGCCATTGTTGGTTATGAAGTGGGACAGACGTGAGTTCATTTTCTGTTTATGTTCTGTGATATTTATGAAGTTTTTTTTGCATCTGCTCTGCACATGCAGGAAACCGTGTTTTTAACCCAAAAGAAGACACAGATCCCCAGAGCAAGATCCTAGCACTGTTACTACACAAGAGCTTAGTCCCTGTTGAAAAGGATGATACTCTAGGTAAGCAGTAACATTAAATGATGAAGCTCATGTGAAAGACTCAAATGTATTCCACTTTTGATGACAACTGTCCAACCCCCCCCTGCCCTCAGGTCTTGAGTTGGCTAACAAACTAGCTGAATTGGAGGAGGTAAGGATATTTACAGGCTTGCCTTAAAGCATATGAACGGAAAGTGGGCATCTTGTTTCAAGTTCTCGAAAAAATACTAATCAATTCAACGTAGATGCTGTGAATGAAAACCTGTTACTTTAATTCCTGAACAGATGGTGCACTGATACTGAGATGATGGCTACCTGTCTCGGTGTGTTTAATGATTCTGATCTCTGCTTGTAGCTGCGGGCGCTGAGGGAGGACTTGGAGCTGGAGAGGGAGATTACAGCCAATTTGGCAGAAGGCAAATCCATAACTAGGAAGAGGGGTGAACGTAAGCTAAATTCAGCACGTCTGGATGAATATGTATCATACAAAGTGATTCATATTTGTAGTTAACTGTCAGCTCTGTTAGTGATATCCTGCGAGTAAGATGTCACTCACCAAGTCTGTATCTCCTTTCGTCCGCAGCTTGCTTCTGGAAGTACTGTGTCTGACACATGCAAGAGGAGGAGGACCACTGTGAAATCTTGCTGCAAAGCCCAACATAGCCTTAAGACTCAAAACACCAGTAATATAACCACACTGTATTTATCCCAGCAATATAGAGTTGTACCATAATAGAAGTCATCATCAAAGGTTTCATTTCCACCGCACCAAGGTGCTCTCATGAGAGATCTAAGGACTGTGGCTGTTCACCTTTAATCTGTAAATAATCAGCTACTCACTGGAAATACTTGAGGGTCAGATATGACAACATGTACTTGACTGCAAAGGCGTACTATTCTCTTAGCAGGGATTTGATTTGCATTCTGCTTGTGTTTATGTCGCTCTCTTGTGGCAGAATTCGGCAACATTTTTTTGTACCACTGCCAACAGACATCACATCTATCGCTGCTTTTAGAAACGCACTGCTGTTCATTTTACAAAATAAATAAAATTAAAATGTGAATCTGTACTCTTTCCTTTGGCTTCATCTATTTACTTGAATCTTAAGTGAAAAAGGTCGATGATGACTTTTTCACTGAATAAAGTCAGAGGAGACTGTTCTTTGTATTATTTTTCTAGCAAAAAAGAACATTTGAAAATATGACAACACATCAGTACACTTAATCTTCAAACCTATATATATACCTATATATATATATATATATATACATACATACATATATATATATATATATATATATATATATATATATATATATATATATATATATATATATATATATATAAACATTTTTAAAATGGTGAAATATAAGCATTTCAGTGAAGGAATGCGGCACATGGTGCACATCTGTGGTGAATTTCTGCACAGTCAATTTCAGTTGACTGGATCTTTTAGATGAATGTAACAAAGCTGAGTCACAGGTTTAGACTAAACAATGGGACAGCTGTTGTGATCAGAATCACAAAGAGACGATGAACACGGGAGGTTTTATGGAAACCAGACTGAATGTGACGCTGAACTGCTGTGACCACAGCATGACACTCAGTCTGGTTTCCCTTTCAATGAAAGTGTTGACTTTTGTTTTGTGCCAGTAAGTACTTTGCAGTAATAAGATTACTGATGCACTTGCACACAAAAATAGCCTCATGCACACAGCAGGGACACTATAGTAGAACCCATACATAAATATCATACAGTAGAGGGATGATAAGAAGGAAGGCAGAATATTTTCATCAAGACTTCTGGAGTAATGTAATTTTTTTTAAATGAAAGGAAAAAAAACGAACAAAACAATTCCGCAGTACAACAGACTATTCTGTGGAGATTAATTACATATAGCCAGGAATACATGAATAATTGTGTTTTTTTTTTATCAGTTAGCAATTTGCTTTTTTCATTTAGTCATTTAGTATTCATGAGTTATATGTAATGACTTAGCATAATAGCCCATAAGATGAAACTGACAAAACACAGACAATGGAGTTACATATCACATAACTATTATGTCATTTGAAAAGTTAAGGAAATGTAATTTTTTTTCCAAGTAAAGAACAATATTTAATTACTAGAGTACATCTGTTTAGCAGCAACACACACTAACATCACTTTCAGCTCTCACAGAACAGAAATGAATTACAATGAGAACATCTTAATTTCATAAAACTAATAAGCAATCAATCAATTTTAAACCAGCTGTCCTGAGTCAATGATCTAGTTTTTCTTTGCTGATTATTAAGTTCAGCAGGGTGTTAGCTGACTCAACATGCATCATGCATCCATGACTTTTGGACCAACACTGTGACTAAACAGTTGGAACCTAAAGTAGGAGCAACTAAGCAGGAAATAATCACTACGTCAGTGACTCGCAGCGAGAAGCCAATGAATCATAAACACCTTTGTCTCTCCGTCCTACACACAACACGTTGAGCACACTGGAGAAGTGCTGGTCATCAAATCTATTCAAATCTGAACCAAAGTGATCATTTCACTAAATATTTGACTTTTTTTAAAACAAAAACTTTACTCAAAATTATTTCTTTACCACTATGTTGTTATTAACTGTGACCAAACTATTCTGTCACACTGCAGGCATCAGACACAAAACACCTCACAGTAAGTGACTTGATACTGACATGGGTGTTATCTGTTTCCGTTCAGTCCACAAACTGGAGCACAGGCAGCATCGGGTCAGACCGTCCTGTCAAGATAAGTCCACAGGAAATGAGCCAGCATCCTCTGTGTCACTCATTGTACATATAAATAAAGTAAAGTTTTTATTTTACATAAAACAATAAAATACAATTTTCAACACAGTCCAAGATGAGAAACAAAAACTCTCCCAAAAAACTTAACACAAAAACTGAAGAAATCATGTGAAAAGCAGTTCAGTGATTCAAAGATGTGACAAAAACTGAGATTATAATCCTACAATAACACACCAGTGGGTCCAATATTAATGTAGAATGTCCAACATTAAAATGTCCAGTAATATAAGTCTAACAAATGGGTCAAATTAAAGAAGCATAAAGAAAAAAACAATTACATAAGTCTAATTTTGTCATATTTTGGTGAGGTGGGGTTTTGGTCAATGGTTGGGCAGCATGAAAGATGTCAGTGTGATGGATGTCTTTTTGGCGGGCACATTTAGGTGGAGCAGAGGGCAGGGTAACATGATATACAGGGTGACCAGCTCCTTAAGGCAACCATTGAGAGAAGCAGCACAGAGCACAGCAACGTGATCGCAACATCTGACAGGCAATGATGGATTCTTACTTCAGAGGTTGGTAGAATATTTAACTTCCTTGGTTAAATATGGTCAGGTCAAGTCAGGTTTGACCTTTCTACTGTTATTTAAAATAGAAAGTGTTTCACTTTACATATTTATTCTAATACTAATTTGAATTGAAGAAAAAACAACCTCATGGATAAACAGTAGAAGATCAATATTATACACTGCTTATTGGGATGATAATAATGAGATATTCTTACTTTTGGATTTGATCTCATGTGTCTTTTATTCTTTTATTTCAACTGTGCAGGGATGATACTTGTCCTCTCCACACTGCCACACCTCACCTGCATCAGTGTCTGCCCTGCCAGCTGCATGTGTGATTTTCAAGGCGCTGTCAAGTGTTTTGGAAGTGCCATTACAGCTTTACCAAAGCAGCTGCCTTTACACACATACCTGCTGCAGCTTAATGCCACAAACATGAATGTCATACATGAGACGAGCTTAGCAGACCAGAGACTCCTGCTGCGTTTCAGTTTGACTCACAGCCATCTTCACACTATCCATCCCAGGGCCTTCCATGTTGCTCCACAATTCAAGTCTGTCATGCTATCGTCAAATGATCTCTTGACCCTTCCTGCTCGGGTCTTCAGTCCACTGACCACTCTTGAGCAGCTGCATATAGATGAAAACCATTTGGAGACCGTAGATGCGGATATGTTTGAAGGACTTATTGAGTTGAAGGATCTGGACCTGAGCAGGAACAAACTGAATAATCTTGCTGCAGATGTTTTTGATGGACTGACCAACCTCCTCTCTTTGAACCTTGGCAGGAACTCCATAAAGAAGCTTCCACCTACCATCTTTCACTCCTTGACTAAACTTCACTATCTCCAGCTCTATCACAATGAGCTAGAAGTGCTGGAAGCTAGGATCTTTGATAGACTTGCCAACCTTCTGGAGCTAAAAATACACCATAACCACATTACTAGCCTTCCACCTAAGGTGTTCTGGTCACTGAGGAACCTGCGGACCCTCACCCTGTCCTCCAACAGACTTCAGGCTGTCCCTGAAAAGAGCTTCTACAACATGCCCAAGTTAAGCCAACTTACCATTTACAAGAACCCACTATTATCTCTACCAGACCAGCTAATGGGTCACATGCCTGACATGACAGACTTTTATCTGTATGCCACTAAGCTCACCACTGTTCCTGGAAATTTGTTCGTTAACATGTCGGGACTCCTGAGGCTTAACTTCCATTTAAATGACAAGCTGACAGAGTTGCCTTCAGAGCTCTTCTGCTGCCTCCCCAAACTTCAGAAGCTCTCGCTGAAATCCAACAACCTCTTTCATCTGCATCCTCAGCTGTTCTCCAGACTATCCACACTGGGCATGCTGGTCCTCAGTGACAATCACCTGCAGACCTTGCCAGAAAACATCTTTCAGGGCCTTGGAGATCTTGTTGCACTTGATTTGAGGAATAACAGCCTCAAGACTCTCCCAGGAGATATTTTCTTGTCAAATACAAGAATGAAGGATCTTACTCTGAGTGGCAACCCCTGGGACTGTACCTGTAGTATCAGAGGTATTGCAAAATGGATAAGACATAATGAGCATGTGATTCTTGACAGAGATGAGGCACAATGTCATAGTCCAATGTACCAGCTGCTTCGTACCATTGGTTCTCTGCACGAAGAGGAGTTCAGCTTTTGCGATGCAACTTATTCTCCTGAACTGAAGGACCTGCATAAGACGCCTACACCATTCTACACCATTTTAACCAGTGGACCAACAACAAGACCAATTGACCAACCAGCTGTAACTTCCACAACTGCACCACACACAACATCACCCACCGCTCAAGGAGCCACTCAGCAAGTCACCATCTCAACAACCACTCCAACTACAAAACCATCTACCTTACATAACACAATCTTATCAACATTTGTACAACCTCCCAAAACCCCCCTACCAAAGAAGGATTTTCTTCTCATTACCAAGGCTCCATCAACTGATTACATGTCACCACCTTTCTACGATATGATCATGGTTGAACAGGGGTCCGAGTTTGTTCACCACAACTTTCAAAGGGGCTGGGTCTATGTGTGGTTTCTGCCCTTAGATATAGCCTTGGCCAGGTTCCTCATGTTAAGTCACATCCTTCTAGTGGCCTCAGGCTTGTTCCTTATCGTTGCTGCCATGTATTGCATGTGTCGCCTTAACAAGATCATGAATGGGCTAAAGGCTGAGTGTGCACATACTTCAGGATAATATAATATGTTATCAGGCCTGGTGTACAAAAGGCTAAGATAAACTGTCCTTTTCCATAGGTTACAGTTTATAGAAAATTAGTATGAAGTATTGTTGCTTAAGAACAGTCAGACTTGGAATATATGATTGAAAATATGGTGTAAGTTAAATCTGATTGTAAGATAATACAGTATTTTATATTATATAATACAACTTCAGAAGCTCTTAGCTTCAGAAATAGAGATATTTACTATTATGCAGAGCTATAAAGATTGGTCAAATCATCAATTTGTCAATCTAAAGAAAATTAATCAGCTATTAGCTATCAGATATCACCATTTTGAGAACGGATCAAAGCTTTTATACATTCTTCAAGCCAGAATACTCTTGCTAGCAGAAGCGTCTCAGATGTGAACGTTTGGTGCTTTTCTTGTCCTATTGATATCAAATCAAATATTTTGGGGTTTTAGACTAGGTTAGATGAATCAAGCAACTTGAAGACATCAAGGTGGTCTCTGGGAAGTTGTGATGAGCGTTTTTCACTACTTTTTTTCTGTAGACATAAGTTTTAGTCATTTAATCAGGGAAATATTTGACAGATGAATCTATAATTTAGATAATTGTCAGTTGCAGCACTTAATTTAAGTATTAAAAAAACGTCTTCCTTTGCAATATTATAGTCCAGGCTGCATGCTAAATGTTATATATCTAATCTAATCTTTTTTTAAAATATATATTTTATTTTCCCTTACTGCAACAAATAATGTCAAGCCAATGTAGTCATTAGTAATTACAAGTGATTTGTTACCCTCTAGTGGTGAAGGCCTTGAACTGTATGAAGAATAAAACATAGTTGTCTGCTGTCTCTTACTTGTCAGTCATTATATTATGAATAAATTATATTTGTAAATACATTTTTCCTTCCTTCCTTTTTTTTTTTTTTTTTTTTAGCCTTGCCAGTAGAATGCTTTATTTCCTGCATCTGTCAATGTGAAGTCTCCCATCTGTAATTATTACTGGATTTCTTTTTTACATCTGTTTGCATCAGACCAATGCCACGTGTTGCCTTGTAGTAATGTAAAGTAATGAACAAGGACCTACTGTGTCGAAAACATAATCAAGACTGGTTTATTTACTGCTTTATTGGTCATACACTCAGGAATATAAAAATCTGTTGGGTTATTCTTTACTTCTCTCTTCATAAATGTGTTCACACTGGTATTATTTGGTATGGTATATTTATTGTTTGTAATTGTTTATTATTTGATATCATTACATCAGTATTTGGTTTATATTTGGTAAAGAAAGTTCTGTTGTTTGTTGCTCTTATTATTAAGTATATTTACACAATCTTACTGTTATATAGTGTGGTATTGCACTGCAGTGTGTTTTCTGGCTCACTCCTGTGATCATATTGCTAAATATATCCAATAAACCATGACATACACATATTTGAAGTGTGCTGTTTGTGCCGGGCACCTGTTGTCTTTGAGAACTGCTTGTACACACGTTGCTCTTATCTGAGAGAGATGGACATTCCCAGAATGAATCACATCCTGGATAATGTGGAAATAACATAATAGTTTCTAAAAACAGGAAGTTGAGAATCAGTCATCCTTGAGATTTCACAAGTTCTGGGAGCAAAATGACTTTTGTAATGACTTTCTTTTGCAAAACAACGCCCCTGTTATTTCACAAGCTTGTATTTGTTATGGTTTGCGTTATGCCCTATTGTTGCCTGTTGTTTCTTGTACCCCCTGTGTTTTCTCTGACTGGTGTTCCTTGTGTTATCCTGTCTTGTGTTTATTGTGTTCAGTGTGTTCAGGGTCTTCCTTGTGTTTTTCGTGTTCCTTGTGTCCTTCTTGTCTCTCGTTCCCTGTTTTCTGTCTCAGTTTTTCTCATCTCCTGTTTTGCTCACTTCCTGTTTTTTTCCTATTCCCCTCCTCTCCTCGCTTGTCACTCTCACTCTCTTGTCACTTAACTTCCTGTCCTTGTGTGTTTTTGCCTCTGATTATTCTGCTCCTCTCTTATTAGCTTCACCTGTCCCCTGTTAGTCTCTTCACTTGTTTCCACTTCCCTGTCCCCCCTCAGTGTATATATACCTCTCCTTTGTTCCTCTTCGTGTTGTTAATGTAATGTCACCACCCCTAGTGTGTTCCCGCCTGTCCGCCTGTTTTTTGCCTGTCTGTTACTCCTGTGTTCCTGTGTTCCTGAAATAAAGAGTCATTTAATCTACTCTGCCTCCGTCCTCGTCTGCATCCTGGGTCCAAACTTTATTTTGCCCTGCACCCAACCCTGACAGTATTAGGGAACATTATCATAGTTGTGATTCCCTTGAAATGTTTTTACACAAGAACCTTGGAGAATATTATCAATTAAGCTCAAACAATTTAATTTACATTTGTATCATGTTGTGTTGATCATTACACATCGAACTAATAATACCATTTAACATTGTTAAATGGTTGTTAAGTAAAACAATAGAGCCAGTTCGACTGCTGGTCAAAAAAAGTCTCAAAGCTTTTAAGCCTCCACAAAATGACAGCAGATGCCTTGAATTCCACGAGAAGTGATTGGACTTTAAAACAAACAGCAAACAAAAGAGGATGAATTGGTGAACAGCACCCAAGTTCATTGCTATGACAACCGGTGATTAGGCCTTTCCAGTACGCTGAGCTCACACAACAGTGGGCATACACACTCACACACACAGACAGCGAGAGAGGGTGAGAGGAAAATTATACTGCAGGGGTCACGAGGAGTATTCTACCACAGTGGAAAACAAGAGGGAACATTTTAAAAAATGTAATGCTTTTTTAGCCTTTATTTGTCTGTGATGAACTTATTTTAACCTCTTACTCGAAAGGTTGTCAACTCTGAGTTACAACTCTGTGACTCTTGTCTTCTCACACTCTTGGTTGTAGGGTACAGCAAAAAGCCTCTCAAGTCCAACATTTATCCATTAGTTTATCCATTGTTTGTGTCTTTTGTTTGTTAAATGAGGAAAAATAAAGTTAAGCATACTTCCATATCACAACTTTCATCATCTCTACCTGCTTTGACCTTTTGATCTTACACAGATGAGGACACCGAACATGAACTAGTGTAACAGCATTTAACAGACTGACACACTTTACACAGCAGTAGTCGTTAACTTGTCATCCAGTTTTGTTACAGTATGCTCAGTTAATTAATAATATGGTAGCATTGCGTATTAAAACTTGAAATAGTAAAGTTCTTTCTACTGTATATATCTTCCAGTACCGTTGCAGTAATGTTAGAAAAACACCACATTTCGAGTGTGAATTTTTGTGCGCTGCAACAACTGATTGTATATACGTTACGTTAACTCCACCCTTATTATCTGGTTTCTGCGGTGAGGAGGGAGTTTGTCATTTTTCAAAACAGACGGATTCACTTATGGAGGCACAGGAATGTTAAAAGCAGAACGCTTTTTTTTCACCAATTTATTGAAGAGCAAGCCATTCCACAAGTTTATTACCTATTTATTGCCTGAGAAAAAAACAAACACCCAAAATCTAGTTCTAAACTATCTCAGAAAGTATTCTTAGAGGTAATTTAATGTTTTCTATCATGCAGCTTGATTACTTGAATCTTTTGGGGTGCAGTCTAGGTAGTTATGATTCAGTAGTTATGGCATTCAGCATACTAATCAGAATATCATCATAATCCTCTAACAGTGAGAACAGTGTGAACACCCAAGACTGCCAAGTTCCCAAACCATCGGCTTACAAGAATACCAGCGATGTCATACCAAAGATATGTGCAGCTGATACTTAAACTTACACACCCAAACAAGAGGGTATGTAAGAGGATGTCACAAACAAAAACACAAAACCAACTCCATTGTTTTTAACCAAAACAAATTCTCATCCTCCATGTAACCCTAACCTCGAACATAAATACATCTCTGTTTTCTACAAAAAAAAAAGAAAAGAAAAATGCATGTAACTAACATTGTTGAAAAAATGTGGATCCCCTAAAAGGAAGCACAGCTCATGTGTCTCCTTACTGCACATGCATACAAACAAGCACAAACACCCATACAAATAAAAATCAACGGAGGGTGGGGCATCCTCTCTCTTGATCCCCCCACCACCACATTGTTTGGGTGTGCAAAAATAAGAGCATGAGTGTGTGAGAGGATCAGAGGGGGCAGGGGGACAGCCGTGACGCTGAGCGCTGCCACTGAAGCCTCACAGAAAAAGGACCTCCAGATTTCATGAGCTCAGGGGAAAAAAGGGGAAAAAACTGATTGGTGAGGGGAATCGAGTGATGACGAAGAGCAGGAAAATGTGATGGTGCGAGGGTTCAGACAGCACTGGAAACTTTCATCAGAGGATTTGTCAAACTGAGGAGGAAGGGAGGACGCACATAAAAGATAACTGCACCAGCTCACTGTCTCTGTTCACTCAAGTGTCAGCTACTACGGAAGGTAAGTTCTGCAAAATGGCATGCTGAGTCCGAGTTAACAGAGGACTGATTGCCACTTACTTGTGGCATGTTTGTAAAAGATAATGAGGCAGGAATATTTCAGGAAGTGGAAGGATGAGGATAACGATCTATGTTTGTGTTATCTTTGGTACTTCTATCTAAGAAGAAATGTAACCTCCTGTATGGAATTTATCCACAGATTTAGTTATTTTTTTGTTCTGTTAGGTTTTTTTTGGATAATGTGAATTGATGTGTAAACTACAATACTGCCTATTACAGTTTTCACATCCTAATTTGTTCTTAATTCTTAATTCTAACTGCAGTGAATTTAGTGAGTTCATTTTCTGTTTAAAAATGTTGGATAATTTTGGATAGCTTGAATCTAAACACTATGTCAGATGAGGTAGTAATCAAAAACCTTTAATGTAAAATGCTTGACTTTTCTGGTGTCCAGCAGTACCGTACCGTCCCCCCACTTTGCTAGTTCAGTCTTTTCATGACAGACAAAGTGCTGATCGTTCAGTTATGGCGAAGGGGGAAAAAATCAAAGCAATTAATGGTGAACTGGAAATGCTTTAGCTATTACACTGTACTGTAGACCATTCCAGGCTGTCCCGGTGCAGAGCAGACAGTAGTTTTGGTTGGACTGAGATGCTATAATATATACCAGAGAGGAAACATGGTTTAGCTGTCAGGTTTTGTTCAAACAGTACCACTATTAAAGTTGTACTTGTGAGGAGTCACAACAGCTCTTGTGTCTGGAAGCAGTGATGCTAGAATGTCTGCTGCTTAGATCCGTTGTTTCTGACATTTTTTTTCTTTGTTTTCCATTGCCACACACAAACAGCTGAGGAACTATATTGCAAAAACACACTACTGACTTTTAGTTTTCTGGTGGTTGCATAATAAGAAACACCCTAACTCTGACCCCTCACATTCACAGCAATAAAGAAAAAGGAAGTGGGGATAATAATGAGAGCAATGGATGCTCCCCCACAAAACCTCATTCGACAAATAAGAACAATAGTTATAACTAATTTAGACGTTTTTTAGTAAATGTAAGGAGTACTGGTAGGGTTGGGGATGGGGAATAATGTGTTCTAAAATAGTACAGTAATAACCTTGTAAAATGTCTCTTTACAATGAAAATAATATTTTTCCTTTCACAGCAGGGAACCAGCACCACGCAGCTTGAATGAAAAACAGACGAGTGCAAAATGTATCGAAAACAAAAGCAGCTGTTTTGAACCAGGATGTAGTTTATGACCCTCTATCTTTGATGTACAAAAAAAGGAAAGAAAGAAAGAAAGAAATAAAAAAAGAAAGACGGAGGAAAAATGTGGCTGAGCTCATTTGAGGGACATACTGGTCTCTTTAGAAAGTTACTTCCTTGGAGAGACTCTTTCTGCACCCTAATACACCTCAGCCACTGAGAAACTGCTCACGCTTGCCAACCTTAAGTTGCAGATTGGATGGATTTGTATGGAGAAGCAGGTCATTATGTTGGCACAGGTTTATCTTTGGAGCCTCCTGTGCCATTACAAACAGTGAGCACAGCCTCCACCAAAGCCTCAAACATGTGCAGGCAGTCCGTCATGTTGACACGTATGGTAGACATAACACAAAAATCATTTTGCTCCTGGCAGCAAACCAAACACCATGTCCATATTCAATGAAGCTATGTTCTGCAATTTGAGGATTTACTTCTGAAAACATTCTGCAGAAAACGTTTGTGACCTCTAAAATTGCTGTTGAACACAAATCCTGAATAAATGGTTTTAATGCCAAAAGACTGCTAAACATGGTGATTTAACAGCCAGTCTGTTGAGAATGCTGACAGGCAACACTCCCAGCCACAGACAACAAAATACAACACTGGAGCAATTTATGCAAATGTTTCCTTTTTGGTTAAGACAAGAATGCTGAGGCTGCAAATGTAGGGACTGTTACTAATTAGAAGTTTCCCTCAGAATAATGTTTTTAAAGTGCATAGAAACCTGAAACCTGAAACCTCTGTTGCTGTTCTCATCTTTTTTTTTAACATGTTTTTATTGAAAATTTGCATAAATTAGACATCTTCAACATTTATATTTTTTCTTAACCCAGTAGTATGGATTCCATACTTAATAAAATAAGTCAACCAGTAAGTTAATATTCCATGGCTATAAGGTCAAAAATTACTTTGTGCCATTCTGAGACTGTGTATGGTTTATTTGAGGTCCATTTTAATAAAATATTCTTGCATGCAGCATAAATGAACACATTCAGCTGTTTTTATTTCTGTATTTCCTCCTAATTATCAAGTGTGGTATATCCAACAAAAGACACAGAAGATCCAGTTCTTTATTAAACACCAAATTCGGTTTTGAAACAACTTTTACCCCAAAATTCTGAATATGTCTACAGGACCAAACAGTATGTATAAAGCTATCCACTTCCATACCACATTTATTACACAGCACTGATTTCTTTGGGTCCATCTTGTTTCTCAGTTGAGGCGATATCTGAAGCGATCTAACAACCTAAATTGTAGTTCCCTATTACATATGGCCTTGTGTCCTCATTTATCTCCACCCCAGGTTCTTGAGCCAATGTTTGTAAGCTTTCGTGATCTACTTTACAGGATTTACAAAGAACCTCATAACACCTTTTTACAAGAAACTGGCTGGCATGTTTTTATTTTTTTTATCAAATAGCTGTTCAGTGGATGATATTTCCAGATTAAATCTGCCTCCTTTTTGATTTCGAATAAAACTTCTAACTTGTAAGAACCTAAAAAAATGTGACAGGGTAGTTTATATTTCAATCTTGATGTCACAGGACATCATTCTGTCTCCCTCAAATAGGTCCTTTAAATTGCTAATACCTGCATTTTCCCATTAAGAAAAACATTCCTGGAGCAAAATCTGTGTTTTTTGTATTGGAGTATATGGTGATGAAATGCCCATTCTTTTTTCACATTTCTTAATCATATGCCAAGCCCTAATGGAATTACCTTCTGCAAGCCCTGACTCTCACAATCTCTTATTAATGTGCATTTTCCTTCATGTGCAAGAGTAGCACCTATTACTATAATACAAAGCTAACATTAATTTAAATTTAAATGGAATTACTTTTTGGAGCTGCAAACACAGGTGTATTTCAGTGTTTTATGTGTATTCTGTGATTAGTCAGCTTAGACAAAGGTATTGGCATCACCTTTACAAAGGTTAGCACTGACCTAAAGGGGTACTGTAGTGCTTTAGTATTTAACTTCTGTAAAGTTGGATGACTTATACTTTACTCCAGAGTTACAGAGGGCATTAGTAAATATCCACAGGTCTAAAATAGTGTAGTGACTAGTTAAGCAACTTTGACAGGTCAAAGTAAAATTAAGTGACACATAAAATTGTTTATCTGATACAAAATTCATAACTAACATAACTGTTTCTTCTCTTCCAGGGTAAAAATGGACCTGCCCATGATCCTTCATGTGCTCTTACTTCTCAGTTCCCTCAATGCTGCTGTGTGGGCATGCCCGAAAGGATGCAAATGTCAAGGAACCAAAATCTTATGCACTGGCCTCTCAGACTTCCCCACAACTTTGCCCTCATCTACTGCCACCCTTTACTTCGCCAATTGCAGTATCTACTTTCTGAAACCAGAGGACCTGACAGATTTCTCTCATGCCCTTGACATATTTGTGATTAAAGACACTGTTTTGAGGGAAGTGCGCATTGGCACATTTGATTCCACTCCAAACATAGGTGCCTTAGGGTTTACCGGCACTGAACTGCAAGATCTCCCTGAGGCCTTGTTCCAAAACCTTCAGAAACTTGAGTCTCTAAATCTGAGGGGCAACAAGCTCCTAGTTCTCCGCCCTAACTGGTTCTCCCCCTTGACAGGTCTGAAAATGCTTGACCTCAGTATGAACTTTTTCACTTCTGTGCCTGTGAAAACTTTTCGTCCTCTTGCTGAGCTGCAGGTACTTTATCTCTCCAGAAACAATATCAGTCAGCTATCTAAAGAGACATTCAAGGGTCTTTCTCAGCTGAAAACCTTAAGGCTTAACAAAAACGTACTACAGGAACTCCCCACTGGCAGTTTGGATGACCTTGTAAACCTGGAGGAACTTTCCCTACAAGACAATCTAATCACTCATCTCAACCATGACCTGTTCTCCAAGACTTTGAAACTAAAAAAGCTGTTTATTTCCAACAACAAGCTCACATCTCTTCCACAAGGAATCTTCTTAAATCTACCCCTCCTTTCTCAGATCTCCCTGTATGAAAACCATCTTGAGCGTCTGGGACCAGGGGTGTTTGGACCTATGGTCCTGCAGGAGTTGTGGCTGTATGACAACAAACTGAGCCGTGTGGAGGATGACACATTCAGGAACCTGACTCAGCTGCGTCTCCTGGTGCTCAGTCGCAACCAGATCAGCTATGTATCCACCAGAGCCTTTTCAGGGTTGGAGCAGCTGGGAGAGGTATCACTTCACACCAATCTGCTCACAACCCTGCAAGCAGGGACTTTCCAAGGTCTGCCCAATCTGGTCAACATTTCCTTGGAGCACAACTTCATCAGCTCCCTCCCTTTGGGTTTTCTCCAGGGCCTGAGCAACTTCGGAGAGATAGATCTGCGAAATAACTCCCTTCCTAACCTGCCACAGGAGAGTCTAGATGCCCTCACTGCAGCAAAGGAAGTACGCCTGGAGAAGAACCCCTGGAGGTGTGATAAGGATATTCTGGCCCTAAGGGACTGGCTAAAACAGCACCCATCCAAGACCAATCAAACCCTGGTGGTCTGTGAAACACCTGCCAGTCTGAACAGTGAGATAATTGCTCTGCTGACAGATGAAAACGTGATGCCACTCAGCTCTACTGAGGAGCCTGTATACACCTCAACAGAGAAGAGGAGGAAACCCCATACTCCTCCAACCAGACGAAGCACCTCTTCACCTACAGTGAGGACCACCCCCACCTCAGAGCATGAAGAGGTCACCAGTGGTGGACAAGGGGAGAAGGAAACGGTTTCTAATGGTACATCGATCATCCTTATCATCATTGCAGTGGTGTCTACTGTCATTATCAGCACTGTCATCGTCAGCTGTGTGTGCTGGAAGAGGAACAAGAGAGGCAGGGGAAACATAGGCAGCAGAAGTAAGAACTCTGTGCTGTAGACTAGCCCACCCAACATCAACAACCGAAGAACTTTTAAAGCCAAGGGAAACTGCTCACTGATTACTGTGGTTTACTCAGAAAATCTGGAGCTTAGCATTGATTTTAGAGCCTGAATGTCAACAGATATAACCACTTCAGCTCCATTCAGATGTACTGGCTAGAGCAAACAAGACAACTTTTGAATACATTAGCTTTCAGTTTTTGATGATCAGATTTACCAGCCAAAATTCATTTCATGTGTGTTGTAAAAAGAAAACAGACATCATCTGTGCTAACTGCAAAAACACCCACTTTGCCATCTTATGGGCAATCTGGATACTTTGGTGAATGTAACCTCAGATGCACTAAAAGAGTGTACTTCTTTAAGTGAAATTAAGACTGCATTCCAGTATTTTCCAGTACTAATAATTACAGTTTGACAAAGAGTTTTTGTGCTAACAACAATAAATCTAGGAGACAATTTTGCTTTTATTGCAAAATGGCAATCCATGCAAAATGAAACATGTCATTTTGACTTCACTGTAGCACAATTCATCCTATGGTTTCCACATTTACAATGCAAATGCTACTATACATTGAATAAATGCACTACTTTTAGTGGGAGCAATCTTACACTGTGTTCATCATTTATGGAACTAAGTGGTATTACATGTAAACCTCATCACCTTGAATCTGAGTCATACTCTACCCATACATTTTTCAGGAGTTTAGAGGAGCAGAAAACCCCATTTAAATGATTGTGAAAAACTATTTATCATTTTTTATTTAATAAGGCATCATAGTAGGATGTAGCATTACACTGACATACTGTTTGTATATTCACACAAGGAAAAAAAGGGAAAAAATACATATGAAAGTATTTTTAGGGATTTTTTTACACAATACTATGGGCTATTCTTGCAGGATGGTAATCCTACTGTTATCACCTGTCAATACACACAGGATTTTTAATCACCAGTATATGTATATTGATTGTGTCAATTCATTTTGTGAAATGTTCAGCAGAATAAAACAAAGTCCATAGTGAGTTGATTTAAAAGTCATGGTGAAGGGGAGAAGGCACAGCATGATACAGTACCACAAACCTTTGGGATTTCACTCACTGCAATTAGCTTGTCATAAACAGAGAGTAATGAGTGATTGAGGGGAAATCGTGGTTATTATAACTTCTGCTTTGTTTGCTGCTTCTGATGTGAGAACACATGCATGATTTCAAAACGACTAATTGTTTACATACCAGAGTACATGCATAAATGATGATTCAGACTTTGTTATCTGTAGTTTCTGCTACCCTGTGTGAGTAACATAGGTATAAGCACAGCTAACACATCAGATAATAAAATAACTTTAATTTAGAATATTGAGAACATTTAAAATTAAATTATGGATGTTTTAAAATGTCAGTGTTTATAGGACCTAAGAAAAAAACTTTAACATTGTGTTCTTGGAGCAATGCTGGGAAGCTGTTCATGAACCGGCTAACATTAAAAACCTTCCATCCTTGCTCTTATCTCAAGCTGCAGAAGTCTGTTACACCACGCCTTGTGTGGGACGCAACACACTCTAGGTCTGCTGGCAAACATTGATATAGAAGATAACTAATGAGACCTAGCTTGTTTGTGTTCCCCACTGCTGTAACCACTTGTTTCATCCTGGGACAGGACATATTCTGGTAGGCAAATTTGTTTCTTGGTATTTGACTTTAACAGCACATAGATTTGATGATAACTTGGCATAGCAAACCTTTTCATGATGTTACAGATACTTGACCACTCATAGATTATCACAAGAAAGTGAAAAAAGAGCCATTAAACTTCTTTCTTAGCTATGTATAAAGTCTAAATTGAATTGACCCAATTTCTAAGTTATACATTTAGTTAGTTATGCATATTTTTTCTTTTCACAGTGAATAAGCATGTCAAGAGGAAATATTATCGTTCTTTTTTTGTTTTTACTGTTTGATGCTTCATTGGCTCAAGACAAAGACTGTGAAAGGGAGACAGACTGCCCCAAAGAAAACCAGCTTGTTTTTAGTACATCTACGGCAGAAATCCCACGCCACATGAGAGAAGATGTGACAGAGGTTTTCTTTGTGAATAGCCAGATCAAAACAATCCCCAAAGCAGCCTTTGTTGAGAACCCCAAGCTTGAAAAGGTTGAGTTCATGAACACAAATACATCATCTGTTGAATCGGGAGCTTTTGAAGGTTTGCTGGACCTCAAGCATCTAGAGATCTCCAGCACACCATTAACGTCACTCCCAGTGGGAGTCTTTAAAAACCTCAGCAACCTGGAGGATATTGTACTAAAGTTTAACAAACTCCGTAGTCTGGAGAACGGCTTGTTTGACGGCCTTAAAAAAGTAAGACACCTCCTGTTACATGGGAACAAGATTGAATCCATTGAAGACGGGACATTTGATGGTCTTGAGAACCTTAATACACTCCATTTAGCCAAAAACAATCTCTCTGCTGTATCTGCTGACTGGTTTGCAAACCTACGCAAACTGCAGACACTACGGCTTTATGAGAATCAGCTGGCCACTATTCCTGAAGACTTGTTTCACAATTTGCCAAATTTGAAGGAGATTGGCTTGCAGGGAAACAAAATAGAAGAATTATCACCAAATCTATTTCCACATAAAGACAAACTAAATAAGCTGCTTTTGGATAGTAATCTTCTGACTACTTTACCTCCAGAATTTTTTGTTGGCTTCCCTCTGCTTAAAATACTTCAACTACATAACAATAAACTGACTACTCTACCGCAAGTGCTTTTTGGAGAAATGCCTAAATTGACTGATATCAGCTTCAGTCAAAACAATCTCAGTACTCTTCCTAAAGGAATATTCAGCCCTCTGAAGTCTCTCAAGAAGATAGATCTGTCGGAAAATCAGTTTAGCACCTTGTCTGCTGAGCACTTTGAAGGTGTAGAAAAACTCACAGACCTGAACCTGGGGAAGAACAAAATAAATTCACTGGATTCAGATGTGTTTGAAAAGCTACAAAAACTGACCACACTCAAGCTAGATCACAACAACCTCCAGACACTTCCTGAGGATATTTTTGAGCCTTTAACGCAACTCAAAAAACTTCTCCTCATTCACAACCCTTGGCGCTGTGACTGTAATCTGATACATCTTCACCTTTGGATAAAGGAGAACTCTGGCAAAATTTTGGATCCTCCGGTCTGTGAGTATCCAGAAGATCTGAGAGGGAAGGAAATCCAGTCATTAATAGAAGATCAATTTATTTGCCCCACCCTTCCCTCTACAACCACCCCTTAACCACCACCACAACAACTCCAACAACTACCACAACACGCCCAACTACAGAACCAATAACCACCACCACACCTACACCACCACACCTCCCACAACCACCACCTCCCACCTACCACTACACCTCCCACAACCACCATACCCTCCCACAACAACCACACCTACCACCCCTCCCACAACCACCATACCCACCACTACACCTCCCACAACACCACACCTCCCACCACTACACCTCCCACAACCACCACACCCACCACTACCCACCACTACCCACTCCCCAACAACCACCACCCCACCACTACACCTCCCACAACCACCATACCCACCACTATACCTCCCACAACAACCACACCTACCACTACCACACTCACCACACCCACCACTACCACACCCACCACTACACCACCACCCACAACCACACCTACCCACTACACCTCCACACACACCCACCACTACACCACCACCCCACCACTCCCACACCACCCCACACCTACCACTACACCTCCCACAACACCACCACACTACCTCCCACAACAACCACACCTACCACTACACCTCCCACAACAACCACATCCACCACTGCACCTCCCACAACGACCACACCTACCACTACACTCCCAACTACACAACCAACCACCACTGTCCTCACTACCACAACACCAACAACCACTTTGGCAACTACAACCTCAACAGTCACCACCACTTTCTCCACCACAGAAATACCAACAACCACTGCTCTGCCAACAACCACAACCACTCTAACAACAACTGCACCCACAACAACAACAACACCCATGCCCCTTATAACAATAACTGCACCTACAACCATGATAACAACAACTAGATCCACCACTACACCAACAACTCCACCAACGACGACCACCACAACAACAACTACACCCACCACCACAACACGTATGTCCACAACCACGATGATCACACCTACGACTACAACAATTATGCCCACAACAACCACCATCGAGACTACCCATGCAACAACCTGCCAAACAACACCTTCTCTGCAAACCACTCCAGTGATCCTCGTCCACCACATAGAGCCAGCCGCTCAGAAGCCATCACCTTCCATTGAGCATCAGAACAGAAACAAACTGCAACAGTGCAAATCTCAGATGATGATCTACACTACCCTGCTGGTGGTGGAGATCACCTGCACACTTGCACTAGTTAAGTTTACTCTGTCTCTTTACCACCTGCTCTAGCACAGAGAGAGGATGTACCACAGGGTCAAACTCACCCACTTCTCTTACAGAAGAGAGGTCATCCTCACTGCAACTAGCTTGTCATAAACAGAGAGTAATGAGTGATTGAGGGGAAATCGTGGTTATTATAACTTCTGCTTTGTTTGCTGCTTCTGATGTGAGAACACATGCATGATTTCAAAACGACTAATTGTTTACATACCAGAGTACATGCATAAATGATGATTCAGACTTTGTTATCTGTAGTTTCTGCTACCCTGTGTGAGTAACATAGGTATAAGCACAGCTAACACATCAGATAATAAAATAACTTTAATTTAGAATATTGAGAACATTTAAAATTAAATTATGGATGTTTTAAAATGTCAGTGTTTATAGGACCTAAGAAAAAAACTTTAACATTGTGTTCTTGGAGCAATGCTGGGAAGCTGTTCATGAACCGGCTAACATTAAAAACCTTCCATCCTTGCTCTTATCTCAAGCTGCAGAAGTCTGTTACACCACGCCTTGTGTGGGACGCAACACACTCTAGGTCTGCTGGCAAACATTGATATAGAAGATAACTAATGAGACCTAGCTTGTTTGTGTTCCCCACTGCTGTAACCACTTGTTTCATCCTGGGACAGGACATATTCTGGTAGGCAAATTTGTTTCTTGGTATTTGACTTTAACAGCACATAGATTTGATGATAACTTGGCATAGCAAACCTTTTCATGATGTTACAGATACTTGACCACTCATAGATTATCACAAGAAAGTGAAAAAAGAGCCATTAAACTTCTTTCTTAGCTATGTATAAAGTCTAAATTGAATTGACCCAATTTCTAAGTTATACATTTAGTTAGTTATGCATATTTTTTCTTTTCACAGTGAATAAGCATGTCAAGAGGAAATATTATCGTTCTTTTTCTGTTTTTACTGTTTGATGCTTCATTGGCTCAAGACAAAGACTGTGAAAGGGAGACAGACTGCCCCAAAGAAAACCAGCTTGTTTTTAGTACATCTATGGCAGAAATCCCACGCCACATGAGAGAAGGTGTGACAGAGGTTTTCTTTGTGAATAGCCAGATCAAAACAATCCCCAAAGCAGCCTTTGTTGAGAACCCCAAGCTTGAAAAGGTTGAGTTCATGAACACAAATACATCATCTGTTGAATCGGGAGCTTTTGAAGGTTTGCTGGACCTCAAGCATCTAGAGATCTCCAGCACACCATTAACGTCACTCCCAGTGGGAGTCTTTAAAAACCTCAGCAACCTGGAGGATATTGTACTAAAGTTTAACAAACTCCGTAGTCTGGAGAACGGCTTGTTTGACGGCCTTAAAAAAGTAAGACACCTTCTGTTACATGGGAACAAGATTGAATCCATTGAAGACGGGACATTTGATGGTCTTGAGAACCTTAATACACTCCATTTAGCCAAAAACAATCTCTCTGCTGTATCTGCTGACTGGTTTGCAAACCTACGCAAACTGCAGACACTACGGCTTTATGAGAATCAGCTGGCCACTATTCCTGAAGACTTGTTTCACAATTTGCCAAATTTGAAGGAGATTGGCTTGCAGGGAAACAAAATAGAAGAATTATCACCAAATCTATTTCCACATAAAGACAAACTAAATAAGCTGCTTTTGGATAGTAATCTTCTGACTACTTTACCTCCAGAATTTTTTGTTGGCTTCCCTCTGCTTAAAATACTTCAACTACATAACAATAAACTGACTACTCTACCGCAAGTGCTTTTTGGAGAAATGCCTAAATTGACTGATATCAGCTTCAGTCAAAACAATCTCAGTACTCTTCCTAAAGGAATATTCAGCCCTCTGAAGTCTCTCAAGAAGATAGATCTGTCGGAAAATCAGTTTAGCACCTTGTCTGCTGAGCACTTTGAAGGTGTAGAAAAACTCACAGACCTGAACCTGGGGAAGAACAAAATAAATTCACTGGATTCAGATGTGTTTGAAAAGCTACAAAAACTGACCACACTCAAGCTAGATCACAACAACCTCCAGACACTTCCTGAGGATATTTTTGAGCCTTTAACGCAACTCAAAAAACTTCTCCTCATTCACAACCCTTGGCGCTGTGACTGTAATCTGATACATCTTCACCTTTGGATGAAGGAGAACTCTGGCAAAATTTTGGATCCTCCGGTCTGTGAGTATCCAGAAGATCTGAGAGGGAAGGAAATCCAGTCATTAACAGAAGATCAATTTATTTGCCCCACCCTTCCCTCTACAACCACCCATTTAACCTCCACCACAACAACTCCATCAACTACCACAACACGCCCAACTACAGAACCAATAACCACCACTACACCTCCCACAGCCACCACACCCACCACCTACACCCACAACCACCACACCTACACCTACCCCTCCCACAATCACCACACCCACCACTACCCCCCCACTACACCTCCCACACCACCACCACCTCCCATACCCACCCACCACTACACCTCCCACAACCACCCACCACTACCCACCACCACTACACCCCCCACAACAACCACACCCACCACTACACCACCCCACAACAACCACACCCACCACTACACCCCCCACAACCACACCTACCACTACACCACCTCCCACAACCACCATACCCACCACTACACCTCCCACAACAACCACACCTACAACCACCTCCCACCACCACACCCACCACTCCCCCCCACAACAACCACACCACCACTACACCCCCCACAACAACCACACCCACCACTGCACCTCCCACAATGACCACACCTACCACTACACTCCCAACTACACAACCAACCACCACACACTGTCCTCACTACCACAACACCACTGTCCTGTCACAACCACTTTGGCAACTACAACCTCAACAGTCACCACTTTCTCCACCACAGAAATACCAACAACCACTGCTCTGCCAACAACCACTCTAACAACAACTGCACCCACAACCACAACAACAACAACACCCATGCCCCTTATAACAATAACTGCACCTACAACCATGATAACAACAACTAGATCCACCACTACACCAACAACTCCACCAACGACGACCACCACAACAACAACTACACCCACCACCACAACACGTATGTCCACAACCACGATGATCACACCTACGACTACAACAATTATGCCCACAACAACCACCATCGGGACTACCCATGCAACAACCTGCCAAACAACACCTTCTCTGCAAACCACTCCAGTGATCCTCGTCCACCACATAGAGCCAGCCGCTCAGAAGCCATCACCTTCCATTGAGCATCAGAACAGAAACAAACTGCAACAGTGCAAATCTCAGATGATGATCTACACTACCCTGCTGGTGGTGGAGATCACCTGCACACTTGCACTAGCTAAGTTTACTTTGTCTCTTTACCACCTGCTCCAGCACAGAGAGAGGATGTACCACAGGGGTCAAACTCACCCACTTCTCTTACAGAAGAGAGGTCATCCTCAGGCCTCTATGAGAGGCAGAATCTTTAATCAACAACAACACATTAGAGAAAGCTCATTTGTTTGATATTGGGTTTGATATATTTATTATATATATTATATTCAATAATGCTGAATGAGCAGATCAGCTATATGACATGTCAAAGCATCATTAAAGTTATAATCTCAAAGGTTTCGCTCTCTCAATCTGCAACTAGGGCAATATTCAGTAATTGTAAGTGTGTTTTGGACTTCAGTTTCCAATTTTCATCGTCTATAGTTATTAACTTTTTCTTCGTTTGTTCTGCCATGGTAACCATTTACTCGCAACAAAAAAATATACGCCACTGAAGAGTGAGTCTGTTGCCTTAAAAGTCGTGTTAAAAGCCTAAATGTGCGGCGCTTGGGATTTTTCCAGAGAAGTTGCCATTGACACCCAGGTTATAATACTACAATTGCAAGAGCTTTCAAAGGCTCAATCACCATTGTGCTACCTCATTTGGTGAAAGATAGTGACTTAACAGACATTTTAGTAAGACAATTCATGTTTGAAATGTTTATTACAGCAACAGACCATAGTTAGAGTTCCGACTTCATCACTTCCTCCAGAATAGATCCACGAAATAAATATAACCAGACCACCAAATTAGGAGGGTGTGTTTTATTGGATGTTTTGGAGAGTGAGGCATGTCATGTGTAAACAGCAGTGCAGCCCACATTGCTTGTATGAATTAACAGGCGGCCATCCATGTATTTAAATGAAAATCTTTGAGATTATATCTTTAAGTAAGATGTTAAATGCCTGTTTGCTCATTTAATGGCACATTTAACATATAATATTTGATGTGTGTGTCACACGGGAGAAAAAAAGGATTTTATTAAGTTTTTAGTGTGCAGTGTATTTTTAGTTGAGTTTGGATTTTAGTGTGTGGTTTGGTGTGTTTTATTTATTTTATTGCTTGCTGCATGTTTTTAAGTTGTGTGGAGCTTTTAATTTGAAGAAGACCAGAGTCCAGCGGGAGACGCAAGCGGTGGTCCGGGACGCCCAGTGACCAGTAAATGATCGACGCTTCTCCACCGGCGGACCGAACCGCTTCAGCTGGTGCCTGGGCCTGTTGCTGCTCCCCTCTTCCTTCCCCCTCCACAGATAAGACTCTCCTGGCCCCCTTAGTTTTAATCCCCCCTATTGGGTTTTAGCCTTTTTAGCTTTTGTTGGTAGGCCTGGCACCACCATTTGTTAGACGCATGTTGGATTTGTTGATTTTTACTTGGTTTTTAATTGTATAAATAAATAATGGGTTTAGTCGCCCCGTTGCCTTGGTGATTGTTTCTTGGCTTTAGTACAGCTCTTTCTCCCGCCTGGTTTTTTAAAACATTTTTAACATCTGATCTAACTTATATTCTTTTGTTCTTATTTAAAATAAAAAAATTGTATTACACATAATTACCCACCTTGCTTTCCTTACATGTGTTTTTATAATAACTATGGTAAAAACTATGTGAAAGGGGTTGCTTGTAGTGATGAACCTACTGAGAATTATCAACAGTGTCAGTATGTCGTGTTTCTAGTCAACTTGACAAATTAAAGCCCAAATGTATTTTCTTTTTAGCTCTGTTTTTTGTCTCTACTTGTTCCTGGGGGAAATATCTGGCTTTTTCACTGGAATCTGAATTGGGTGATAATTCTCTGTGAGGTTGTCACTTCAAACCACCTTTGTCACATAGTAGTCATGTGTGCCATTGTTAGCATAATGTAAATAGCATAAAATATGAATAATACTTAAAATAAAAATGTAATTTATACATAACTGATATTATCATATTGCTAATTACATTCTTTTGGTTGTACATGCATTGAAGAAATGTCTCATCTGTAATTTGTCCTTTTTTTCTGTACATTTTTTCTGAAACACACAACTATTTTTGTAAACATAATAATGTTTTGTAGACAAGTGCATTGTACAATGATTTAAAAGCTTAATCCTAGAGATATGTTTGTCTTGTTATCCAGCACTTGGCCACAACCATTTGGCCACAACAGACATACTCTTACAGCAGGGGGAGCCAGAGATCCAGGAGACTTGGATTTTGGATTTTTCAATTTCTCATTCACAGAAAACAAGATGATTTTATGTGAAACTATCTAACACAATGTGTACATCTGCAGTTGAGACAACATCCTAACAGACTGAATATATGGGCTTGTTTTTCCTGTTGAAATGAAGTACTACAGGTTTATTTCTTCGTCAGTGGTTTTCTGTTAAGGTAGCAACCTTGCGATGTTACTTAATATAGAAATTATTGCACTTTTTCTACAAGGTCAAAATGGATCTTTACAGCAAAATAAATGAATCCCTTGGGTGATGATTTCTTGAAATGACAGAGTGGAAACAGTGAGGAGGGGTCTGGGACTGTTAACTGTCTGCCTGATAACTAAAGGTTAAATGCATTAATTAGGCCTTTTATTAGACAGTAGCACAGGAAGAGAACAGTAGGCCAGATTCATTAACCCAGTCTGCGAAAATGTGAGTTTGTGCAAGTGTCTATGAGAGATAATAACAGAATGAAAATCTAAACTTTATCTTAAACTGTTTGCCTGCTGTCTGTCCTCAAAATATCGTAGAGAAGAATATAGACTAGTCGTGGTACAGAGCAATAATTATGATGTTACATGTAAGTGCCAATCTTTTGTCCAAAGAACTTTTTAAGGCTCCTTTAATATTAACTAAAAGGTTAAAGGGGCTGAGTCCCTACACTGTCCACACCCAGACTACATTAATACCATGTTGTGACTAAATAGAGCCAAAACAGTGAATAACATATCACCGTCCCTTCAACTTATGACCTCTAAAGTCAGAATAACTCTTGAACTAAGGTAATGTCTTACCTTTGTATTTTGTTAAAAATGTTACCCTTTCCAACACTTACATGATTTGGTTTTTAAAGCATTTTGAGCAATTTAGTTTCTATATTGTCATTATTATTACTATTATTGCTATAGATTGTTAATAAAATCCCAACTTTTCTTCATTGTGGTCTTTTATAGTCTTGATATATTATGTTGTATACTTTGTCTTTAGATGAAGTGATACTTTTATTAGTTGTTTCCTCTCACAGGGACTCTAAAAGCCAAACTTTTAATTCTTCAATCTGTTGTATTAGCCTCTAAGGCCAAAGCATCCGCACAGTGATAGATCATGTATTTCCATCTGAGTGTCACCATACCTACTGATGATTAAACTGCCTAATTAAACAGATGAAATGTAGGAACAGTGGAAATAATATAGAATTAAATGTCAAGAATAATAATAATACCAGTATCACTACCAGTATCTATGCAGAAATATGAACAAAAAAAGACTGGACTGGAGGCCCTGCGCATGCTGGGGGGGTTCTTACTACACTGACCCTCCTAGGATGCGACAATATATAATAATTATTTCACTGTTTCACAATCTGAAGTATCGGAAGAAAGAACCTAACCTATTAAATTATAAACAATCAACATTTTTCACAATCTACAAGTTATATTTCTTATCACCTGTGCCATGTGGAGAGCACAAAAGAGGGTACTTAGGTACATGTCCTGGATCATTTTGTTTGGTTGCATTTTAAAAATTTATATTGGTATTGATATCATATGTGAATGCTGACTGAATTGTTAAACTGCCATGTAGTAATCTTCTTTGGACATTTAGTCTGCTTTTCAAAGGGGCCTTTTACACATTTTTGTTACTTGCCTCTTTTGTAAATCAACTTTTTTGTCTCCAGCTGTGCAAAGTAGACACTCAGCAATGTGAAGATGTAAAGTATCACTAGATGTGAAGAATGTCATCCACTAGAGGGCACTTCAGTGTTGGGTAAAAGGCACCATATGCACATAAAGATAACAGAAAAAAATGTATTCAACTCTTTAGCTTCTCCCCCCGGGTCAAACTGTTGTGTTGAATTACAGAGTAGGTTCCTGCTGAAATCAAATGACACAGACAAGAGAATCTAGTTTAAAGTAAAGCAAAATATGTGTTCATATTTAATCAGATGGGATTCAAACTGAGACTACCCCAGACACGGTAACTTACATAAATCCCTTTGGAGGAGTCTTCCGTGAAGGAAAAAAATGTTATGAAGCTGTGCCAGACAGCAAGAATACTGAATGAAGAGACTGAATGGGGCTAGCGTAACTTTTATTCAGATCAGATTTACCTCAGGCTATATGGAGAAACACGCACACAGATAGATAGAGATAACTCGATTTCATCAGATATGGCTGTAAGACAGAGATGATATATAAGTAGCCAAATCAAAAAGGACAGAATGTAAACCAAAAATTTAAAAAATGCATGTTAATACCAGTTTTTAATGATATAAAAAAAAGTCTTGACCGATCACTGCCAGTGCAACATCAAATCTGCCCTAAATCAATGGACAAACAGATGTCTGGCGCCGGTGACCAGCAGACGCAAAGAAACTCAGTCGTGTTACTAAATATTTAATCCCGCTCTGAATTGCAGCTAAGCGTAATGTACGGTTAGCTTTTGTTATGTCCTCTGGTGTGCAACACAAAGCTATTCTTGTCTCCACATGAAGTAAGTCTGATGCCTTTATTATTTATCCAGATGTGAGTGACTGGAGTATTTTAGTACGCTCTACACTTGCTTTCATGTGCCCCTGAGACTACAGATAAAGCTGTTGCAATTTTGGGGACTTTGTGGTTCTCTGAAAGGGCAGAATGAGGAGACACAGTTGAAATTATCCAGTCCATTAACCCGCAAGGAACAAAATTATCCATGTAAATACCCACCATATGTAAGTGCTTTTGTTTTGTTTTTTTTTTTTTTTTTGCTTTTTTATAGTCTTGGAGAAATACAAACTGAGGAAACAATAAATATAAGCGAATGGTTACAAGATGATTAAGGCAATAAATAAGGAAAAGTATTATTTTTGTTAGACAATATTACATTTTCTTTTTTCTTTTTTTTGTGGTTTTACTTTTGAAATACTGGATACATTCACCTCTTTAGGGCCTCAAATTATATTAATCTGAACAGGGAAACTTGCTCTTTGGTTAACCCGCTCACAAGTCATGTCCACACTGTGGCAGAAATGTGATGCGGGGTCATAAGGAGACACTGCTTCATTTAATGGGTGTTCGGGTCTTAAGCCAAAATGTCTGGGATTTGTGCTGACGTATGGTATCCCTACTTGGCCTAAGTTTTCAGAGGTTTTGGCATATCTGGATGATATTTTCTGTCACTTTCTAACTTCATTCCTGTATGGGTGAATGTCTGGTATTTCTCCACGTTTCTCCCCGTCAAAGTCAAAACATTTACAATTCTGACACCACCATATCTGACCAATCATCTTTCAGTCCTTGATATCTGCTCTTTAAATGTAAATGCAGCTCTGTCAGTCTTTCTTTCAGACCTACTCCTGCACATCCCTCAACCTCCCCATCAGAACTACAGCCTCTAGGATGACTGCAGGAGACTGAATAGAGAGTTTCCATCAACCACCTGCTTTCTTCATTCTACCACCACCAGTATCTAGACTCCAAGAGATCTTTTATAGGATGAGATCTTCATATGGGGCTAGAGTGAGTGAGTTTAACCTTAGTAAATATAACATATATCATTATACATTTCTAAATTGTTGTTATTGAACTGGCTCTAGTGCAGTTGAAGATGTGGTTGTGCATTCAAAATTGCCTATTACTGTGAAATTCCTACATTTCTTCTAGGAACCTCAAAAACAACCATTCACATCCTCGGGTCAAGCAGCAAACCAAAACCCCAGGACAAAGCTCCTAATATGAAGCGTATGCGCTTTGAAAACATTTCTTTAAAGAATGCATGTTATTACTGGATATTTACTGTTTGATGTTAAATTCACTGTTTCATTCCTTTCCTGGAGCACTTCAAGATTTTCTCATAATGATGGGAAATTCACCAATTTATTATACTTTTTTTCTCAAACCGCATAGTGCAGATATCTGAGTGTACCTGAGATCCAAAATAACACAATTTACTTGTAGATGAGAAACTGACATCAAAAGGTCGGTTATATCTAACAGGGTAACAGGTGACCTTGCCATGAGGCAATATGACCATAATGACTGTTTGGAGCTGTTTGCTGACTATGGAGGTTTATGCCCTGCTCTGAAGGTTATCTAGGTCTAAACATACAATAAGACAGAAGGCGGATGATTGTATACTTGGTCCAAAACACCTTGAAAGGTTGCACGGTCGTTGAAGGAACAAACCTCTTTACCTCTCACTAAAAGCCTTCTTCTAACACCTTTGAGTTGATATAATAACTTCAAACTGTCATTTATCTTCCCTCAGTGACCTTTTCTATTGCCAGACAGGTCTACCATAAGAAAACATGTTGTAAATTCAGCTCACCTTAACTTCTCATTTTGAAATTCAATGGCTTTACAGTTCCACGGTTTTAGATGAGCTAAACGATCCTCTTCCAGTAGCAGAAGAACTTGTCATATCCCTTGAAGCCTCTGCTTTTAGGGAAGGATAAGCCTGCAAGTCCTGCTAATGAGCCTGAAATGGAGCTGTGGAGGTAATTGCGTGTGAAAAGGGCAATGTGCTGAAGAACATAAGAGGCAATAAAATGACGAGGAGCCCATTACAGCCAAACTAAGACATTTCAACTGGAAAATAGTTTGCAGTAAGCAGGCGGATTTTCAGCTGGGATGCTACAGCTGATTACCTGGGGTTAATGACCAACAGAGGCCTATTATAGCGAATATGAGGAACATACGATAGAGATGTGGCTGACTGATTTTTGAGCACTCTAGCCCCTATTCTTCAAAGTATTTTCTTGCTTCATGGAGTCCTAAGAAAACCTGAGAGAAGGCTCTTGGGGGAGATTCAGTTCTTTGTCCACTGTGGCTACAGAGCAGAAGTCTTATGGCAAAAGTATTTAAAACACTGTCAAAGCTGACATACATTTCTTCCTTCATTTCATTTTGCAGCATTCAAAAGTAACATAGGAAAAATGTATTTCCAATAGAAAACAGCATCCCCTTTTTAATTAATACATTAATACATTAATACAAGGAGAAAAATTGCTAATGGCACAAAGTAAAAAAAAAAAAAAAAGCTCCAATCACACTGACCATTTCATTTTAACAGTACTGTATGCTGACATTTTTACTCTCAGTTGAATCCTACATGAACAGCAGTTTTGGTTGTTTCACCTGAGAGATTTTTGCTTCAGTGTTTTTGCCCTTGTACAGGACTGAAGTGAGCAGGGCCAAGATGAGATCACATTTTTTATGTACCAGTTTTAGAATTTAGCAATATTTGATTCAGAATATGATGACAGTTGTTTTGGTGTTGGATCAAACCACACCAACAAAGTCACTTTTTGAGTGTTTTTTAGTGTGTTTAGTAATAAATATCTGATATTATTGTTAAACTCTCATCAACCTTACCATCTATGTTCATGGTAGAGTTCTTGGAGACAATGTGAATGATTGGCTATTGATGAGAATGACCTGAGTTAAAAGAAAAAAATGGACTTACACTTGAAAGGTTGTGAGAAAGAGGATGCCACCAAGACACCCAAGTTGTTTGTAATTGCTGGAGTCCTGTCAAGGCTTAAACCATTCTATCACTTGTGGGCACATGGAAAATACAACAGTGAGTTCAACACTGCAGAACCCCAATTTGGTTTTTTTGTGTTGCTCACAGAAAATATGCCTTCTTTGATAATTTGCTTTCATTTTTTTGTTATCAGTTTATAATTTACTATGTATTTCTGCAGATTGATTAGCTATGGCAGTTATTCCTGTCTTAAGCTTTCAATGACGTCTTCTCTTGGCTCTGTGGACTGAGACCTACAGCTGCCCTCCAGCCTCCAGAAATCTCCTCATGGTACATCTGCTGGTTGCTGTTGTGAACACACATGTACAAATGTCACCAGACACACAGAAAACCCAAAAATGTGTGTGTGCATGTGTGTGTGTGTGTACGGTCAAAGTACCTTGTAATATAAGTGGCCGAAAAGAACAGATGAGTTAAGATAAAAAGACAACAAAGTTCAGGACAATCATTTGAGACACAAATGATCAGTGTTCCCTGAATGTCTCCGTTAAGTGACAGGTAAAAGCCATCCCAGGACCTGTTGTACTCCTGTGCCCAGTGGAAACAAGGAAGCCTGGAACAAACTGTCCAGTCATGAGGACCATTAGATATTTAAGATTACTACCTTACTGATATTGTCAGAATTAAAATCTTATCTGTCAGGGTTTTGTTTGCATACAAACACAAAGTTTACTCTGTGCAATATTTTATAAAGACACAAAATGCCTTTGACTTTTAATCCTCTTAAAACAATTTAATTATGAGTGATTCTTCAAGTACAAAATCTCTGTTTGAATTTTCGTTTTTCAGTTCCAGCAAATTGTCTGCCAATATCAAAACAATAATAAAAAGTTCATATCACATTTCACACAACAAAAACACTGAATTTAGTGTGTTTCAGTGTGATGTTGACACACGCACACACACACACACTGCACATTAACCTTGACCCTGAACTTAATCTGTATTGTAAATGTTATACAAACCTCATGTCAAGGTCACATTGGTACTATTTGCAGAGCAGCTTCCTCATACTGTATTATTTTGAGGCAATGGTCTTCATAAGTATAGTGAAAGAAGAGCACATATGCACAAGCAGTCTCACACAGGCAGACAGCGCTGAGGGGCAGCCCTGGCCTCTGGCACTGGAAAACACAGCCACCTTGGCTCTGGTGTCTCACGCATCCGCTCCCCCAACCCAACCTCCCACCCAAAGAGTCTCCAGC
Source organism: Scortum barcoo (assembly GCA_023238725.1). Taxonomy (NCBI): domain Eukaryota; kingdom Metazoa; phylum Chordata; class Actinopteri; order Centrarchiformes; family Terapontidae; genus Scortum; species Scortum barcoo. The sequence continues at coordinate 15,445,616 of CM041538.1, read as the reverse complement.
ATTGCCAGCTGAGTCCAATCTCTGCCTGCCAGCTGCACCCCCCGGGCAGACTGCAGCAACATGGAGCTGGGGTCACCATGACACCTTCTCTCTCTCTGCTAAAAATGGAAACTGTCAGGTATTGAAACTTGTCGTGCTACATGGTGGCACAATGGACGCAGAGCACACTAATACTACTATTTTTTTTCCATGAGATATTTTGATCAAAACAATTTGTACAAATGGTCTAGTTCCTCTGGGATTGAATAAATCATTAAACTGCCTGCAGAGATGTAGATGAAGTAGCTGTAACATTTTTCAGGCATAATCTTTAACTTCTAACTGGTGTATTAAAGCTTTTACATTTGACAGAAGTCTTTCATGAGGGCCTGGTAGTTAATGATATGGTAGGTAGGGGTCATCATGATGGTGTGAGCCATGGATTAATAAAACAAGAGTCTACAGCCATGTAGCCAAAAAGATGTGTCAGGGATCCAGTAATTAACGGGTTATCAATCTGTTGTGGGTTTGTGTGACGTTCTCAGTGAAGAGGGATGGCAGAGCGAGCTGAAGGGGGTGATGCAGCCCTCAGACAGCTTCTGAAACCCAAGACGTTGCAAATACACAATGGGAGCATCAGCACCCTGAGTCCCAGAGACTCCTCTTGAAAGAATGTTAAAGATAACAACACAAGAAACAGCCAATGTGAAATGAATGCTCATTTAAAAGTTATTAAACCTAATTCATAGCTTCAACCTTTAACTACAGTGATCTCAGCATTAGTAACTACAGTCCCTGGAGACAATTTAAAAAAAAAGGAAGTGAAAAATGTTCAAGCGCCTGAGCTGATGAGAAGATGAATCTTGGATGATACTTTGAATAATGATGCCAACGACCCAGCTGCCAAAACAAGGAGAAATAATGACTTCAAATAATGACTTGTCTGGATTTGTATGAGAAAATGAGACAGAAATAGCTCTGCTTGAAAAAAAAAAGAAAAAAAAAGATCTGCCTATTTTTACCCCGTCCTCTTCTCCTTTGTCTAATTTTAGTTAAGAATTACTCTTGCTGGCTGCCCAGGCAGAGGTCTCATCCATCTGCACAAGGGTGTTGCAAATATTGCAGGAACAACTTTGAGAGTGAAAACCTCTGACGTCCACACACACACACACACACACACACACACATGCAAACACAGAGTTTGTTCATTTCGAGGTCAATTTGAGTCGCTGGATGAGAGAGAAGTTTGAGATATTTTGGGATCTTTTGGACTATGGCGTCATTCTAAAACACACCAGTGATAATGGTGTCATTGGCTTAATGAGATGGTTCACCTTCGCTATACCCCAAGTAGATGGCGAGGCATTAGCCCAGCACATGGGACACAAGAGAACATTTTGCCATTCAACTTTCATGGGCAAAGGATCTGGCTCTTAATTGGCCACTTGCAATTAGAGCGAGTCTTCCTGCTCTGCTCTCCTACCCCACAGGAGTGCTCCCTCTTTCAAAAACTGAGTAAAGGTTTGGGGTTTAATTAGAGGAAACTTAAGTATATTGCAGTTTCAACATGACCTACAGATATGCTGCCATCCAGCAGCTCTATTTCAAAATGTGTTAAGATTGACTGACAGTATCATTCTATACTTTGCTGCACTGGGAGTCAATCACTTTTACAAAATAAGTAAACTTCAAAGTGAAAAGAACAATGTTTCAAATTGGGGGACAAAAAGGGGCAAAGACTAAGCAGAGGGACTGCTGGTGTACAAAAATGATGTGCAGTGAAAAACTGATTGCCGTTTTGGTGTGTGGTTTCTTCACTGTATGTGGGTGTGACACAAACAGAGAGTAACAGCATTAAAGTCAGACATTAAATTCATTATATCTTAGTTTACATGTGTTTCTGCAGGTGTATTTCTTTTTTAAAGACAGAACATCTGCCAAAAAAAAGTCTCACGTATTCTATTACAATAAAACAGCATTACTCAATATTTTTACATTAACACTGAATCAAATGGCCCTGAAATGTCAAAGGAGCTGTTAATGACAAACTAAAACCCAACTCTATAGCTCTAAAAGACTTCTCTCCTCCTTTAGCTAATTTGTTTTGGTTTTACAGCCCAAATCTTTGCTATTTAGTTAAATCTGAGCTGCTTTCTCTAATAGGCTTTTATCCAGAAAATAAGCTATGACATACTCAGTATCTGGTAACCCCTCAGGACTAAATGAAAAACACACAAAGTTTGCAACTAGGTAGTGGATAAAGTCCAACATCTTGAAGCTAAAAATGCTGGCAGTCAAAATGTGCAGGTATAATTTGTGTATGTATCATTGCTTCTCTGGTGCATGTATGGTATCCTCATAAGAAAGAAAACTAGTAGATCCACACTACCAATCTCTCTGTGCATTTACAGCAATCAAAGTCTTATGCCTTCGATGCAACATTAAAGGCCTTACAGCACAATTTCTGCTTTTTATAATTTATTATCAAAAGTACACAACCACGTCTCAGTACTTTTACTGACATTCACATTTGTGATAAACCAACAGAATTTACACACTGAATGATACATACAATACAGACACTCTGACACACAATGAGAGAATAAAATGTGCTTTTAAGTAATTTGCGTACAGTCTCTGTTTGTCCCTATTTGAACAGCCCTTTTTTCATGTTCAAACTAAAAGCTGGATATTTTTAGATAAGAGTATCACCATTCTGTCAAATTAGGCTCAAACACTGTGAGGCGGCCAATGAAATCTTCCAAACAATCCAACAACAAAGTCTCATCTACTGAACTGCCTTGGATGGGATGTGCAGCTGATTATATCACACTGCACCAATAACACACACGCACACACGCTGCCATGTATAAGTGTAGTTAAAATCACTAATTTCGTGTAGCTCACGACAGAGGTCTGGAGAAATTTTAAAGTGTAATCAGGAAAATTTCTCAAATCTCAAATCTTTTTTTTGAAAAAGCATAAAAAGCAAAATAATATTATTTGAAGGAATAATGAAGAAAAACAATCTCAACTCTAAAGTGCAAGTGACTCAGCGACCACACCAAAACATGACAGAACTCCTTACTTTTCAGATCGGAAGCTCTGTACATTTCTGAGAACTACTGTACCGACCTAGTGTAGCTAAGTTAATGATGGAAACTTCCTTAAATACAGAAAATCCATCTCTGAGTTTCATACCCAGAGCTGATTGATGTTCAGGACGCCTCTACTCCATCTTTTATCACAATAATCTGTGCAGAGCTCAGCTGTAGACAACATAACAAAGACGTTAAAGCAGGAGTAGGTAACTTACTTCTTCTGGCTCCACCTGCTAAGGCTATTTGAGAAGAATACAGCGCACCCACATGAAAGCAACCAATCAGGCAGAGCGTCAATCAGCACTCCTCTCCACTGCGCATGCACTAACTCAGAGCAGATAAAATAGCGGATAAAATACCAGATAAACAACAACTGAATGACCAAGAAATGGGAAAACACATGTTTACATGAAAGATAAGTAAATAGAAGTAGAGCAAGAATGTATGGATTCTTATGAATGAATATAAATTTAATAAATTGATGGTATGAGAGTGATGTGTTTTTCCAGAGAGGAGCTGCAACTAACAACAATTTTCATGCTGAACTAAATGATTGCTCATTTGGTTTATAGAGTACAGCACAACAACCCAAAGTTTAAGGTGACGTATTCAGAGTATTTGTTTGTCTGAAACCCAAATATATTCAGTTTACTATCCTACATGACCAAGAAAATCAGCAAACTCTCACATCTGCAAAGCTTGAACTAGTGAATCTAACTTTGCTTAAAAATGACCAAAAGAATTATTCAGCTCTCAAAATAGTTGCTGAGTAAGTTTCTGGTAACTGTCACACACACACACACACACACACACACACACACAGCACATCTTCACTTCACAGTTTTGAATCCAGTTGCACCACTTGAGTGAAACTGGCTACCAGTGTGCTACATGAAAATGCACAAATATTTTGTTTTTTTGTCACTGCTATTGTTTAATTGCATGTCTCCACTTTTAGGTACCAACCCACCACTTGGAGCTTGAACACCACTAAAGAGAAGGTGCACTTAAGGTTGCACAGCAAGGCCATAGATGACACAGCAGCCTGGATCACTCTCACTGTGAACGCACCTGTTTAGATGTGGTGAGACGTCAGCTCAGCCAGAAATCAATTGTAATCACCCTCCACTGTACTGCACTGAGCACTCAGGATGTAAACTCCCTCCTGTATCTGTACACAGCGATAGACTGTGAGTTAGCTACATGTCTGTAGATAATAAGCAAATAATGAGAAAATTAGCCACAGGCTGATGTGTTTTACTGCTGGTACACAGAATACTAAGTAATATAAAGGTATGGACCTTAATACAAAAGTAGTGTATGTCTCTCGCACGCACAGCCAGCACTTGTAAAGATGAAGACATTCAGTTTCTTGTGTGTATTTCACAGCCTCTCAGTCATTGTGGAGTGATACTGCAGGGTGAGATGGAACAGCAGGTGATTTGGAGCCCAGCGTGCAGCCGTCATCAGACAGATTTACACTTTGGACAATAACAGCAACCGCATGATTTGTCTCTGCACACAAAGTGCTCTGTCAGGGACACAATAAATAAAGTGTGATGGTCATATTATACAAGCTCGATTTGAAGGGAAAATTTGACTTCAGATTGAGGGATATTCCAATTTAGCCAATTTAATTCAAAACAACAAAACAAAACAGCTAGAAGTAAATTTATTAGATGACTGATTACAGTTTCATTTGTCTATTTAGATTTTACAACATCTTTCAACTTTGCATTTGTAAAGATTCAGTCAGCATGTTTACAAGAACCCTTTGACAGATTTCATATATATTCAGACACAAACAGTGTAACAGCACTGATGTAACATAGCTGTATACAATTCCTTTTTAGTTTTAGTTTTAAGTTTTGTCACTCATCAATACTGGTTTCACTTAAAATTTTGATCCTTGTTGTTAAAACAAACCTGTTTACACAGTTGGGGGAGTATGGTTATGCGTAAATTTAATGTATATTTGCACAGGTACTTACTAGGCAGGTTGGTCCTTGTTCAAAAAATGTACATCTGTAACCAATGTCTTGTCAAAACGGTCATTTGGTACATTTGTTTCTTACATGAAAAGTTCAAATCACTGAGAATTTGGCGAATAGAAAAATGTTTGATTACTCATTGAATCCTGGTGCCAAATGTCAGCTCCTCAGGAAACTGTGAAGAAGTCTGGAAATAAGTGTCAAAGCTGACATAATGTCCTTTACACAAAAGTTCTGATGATCTGTTGTCCAGAACTTAAAAACCTGGAAACTACTACGAACTCAATTAAATCAATTAGTAAACATTACTGCTGTAAACGGACAATGAAACAGTAAAACTTTTGATTTAGTTACTAACTAATATTAGTCTGACCTTTGAAGACCTGTCATAGCAGATTCCACTGATTTGTTTTCAGTTTGGGTGGTGAGGCGACCCTCCTCTTGAGTGAAAAATTAAATGTCAAGCAACAGTAAGAGTGGAGACATAATAACTTCAGATTGATTTCTGCTGCTGTCATAACCAAACATTTCGGCCTGTTTCATCCAACAGAGAGGGAGGATGACATGAATAATTCCCACCTCTCTGCAGGTCTCTGGACCTATTACATGAAAAATCAAAGCTGCGCTAATTGACTGACTGCTTTTCAGTCTGTTGTCAACATATTACTTATGTCAGTAAACACACACACATGCACACACACACACACACACACACACGCTCACTGTCTATTCGACCGTTCCTTCTTAGTGACATTCAGCTGACCCATGAGGAGTCATCTCAGCAGCGTTGGCCTGTCTGTTGTGTCAGGTTGCCCCCTCAGTTAACCACACAATGGACAGCCATGAGCATTAAGTAGCAATATAAATGGAAATTAGTCTATTCAATGTAGAGGAGATAGAGTGCAAGGAAACAATATATGTTTCCAGATAAGTAATAGTGATAAAGACGCCATGGAAGTGACTGTCTGGATTATCTGCTTGTTGTGAGGACGTAATCCTCAGAGTCAATGCCTCCTTTGAGAAGTGTTCAGTTGTGTTTTGATTTGTGTGTCTATTGTTAAAAAAGCACTTTTACACTGCACTGATTAATTAATTGATTGACTGATTTTACCTGATGTTTCTCCAAACTCACTTGAACAGACAAAATCTTTGTACACACTTGTTGAAGCATTTTTAGCTGCTTCAACAATTTTTAGTGCCAGTTTCTGTGAATCTGTGACGAATCTTGCAGTGGAAAGTGAGATGATTTACCTGACATACAACTTAATGGTCAAGAACCAAAAGACAATTTGAACTTTCTCACACAAGCCTGCTTCTCCAATCCCAAATAACCATGTCTTAACTATTCTTTACTATGAGGTGATGGGTACTCTACACCATGAGTTAAAACACAGCTGGGCGAGATAAAGCCAAGTGATTTACAATGTGAGAGTTGGATGGTTAATTCCATCAGTCAGGAATCTGTCGTCAGACGCACTGATTTAACATGGCCGCGGGAAAGACACCAAGAGATGAGAGAGAAGGAGAGAGAAGAAAAATGTATCAAGGAAGCTTTATGCATCTCAATCACCATATTAAAGCAGTTGTGTTTGGGTGAGGAGGAGGTAGCTGTGTGAGCTGTTGTCTGTAAACAGTTGTGTGTGCTCTATTTTTGTTGCTGCTGTCGTCTAGTCAATGTCTAGGCCATGTCTCTCCATAATATTTACTGTGTTTAGTTTTTTTTCCATGTGTTTTATATATTTTTGTTGCATAAAAGTTCTTTATTTTGTCTGTGGTGTCTATCAAGTCATTTGTGAAGAGATAATAACCTAATACAAGCACAAAATGAATTAAAAAGTATGTGCATTGCATTAATTGTCTTGAAACATTTTTCTTATTTTTAAATGATCCATACAGCTTAAAACAATTATTTGTCTCTTCTAGTTCAAATTACTCACTAAGACCAGCCCCTCTTTATGGCCCTGTTTCTCTGCAGATATATGAAAGAAAATGTCATTTATCTGCACATATTTGTTCATAATTGGCTTATTTATTTGGCTTCATTTCAGTTGTGTGTGTTTTCAGTAATGCTATTAAAACTAATTGTTTCCCTATAGTTTGATCTTTTTCAGTGTTTATCTTGAGGTTATAAGTGTCTTTTGTTTTTGTTATTCAGTTGTTGTTGTTTTTTTTGTTTTGTTGTTATGTATTTTCTCTTGATTTCTTTTCAGCTTGCTCTCATGAGTATTCCTTTAGGGACTCCCTGGAAACAAGATGATACATTTTAAGAGATTTGTCCTGATATAATAAATTTGACTTATTAAGAAATTCCATCAGCTGCTCACCACTGTAGTTTTGTTGTGGGGCAAAGTCAGTTGAGTATATGATCACCCACCTAAATCCCAGCGTAGCTTTGTACAGCTCCAGTCGGCAGTAATTGGCAACATGAATGAAAACATATGTGAGGGTCTGTGGGGCTTTTAATCTGTAGCAAAGCATCATATTTAAGAACTTCATCATGTTTTGCTGTTCAGTTCAACTTTATTTCATCCTCACAAGAGGACCATAGCAACTGAAAAATGAGACAAACACAACTGGATCTCTCTCATTTTTTCTGAGAGCCCAGCAAATACCAACAACAAAGGACACACTGCATTTGTTCCTAAACTTCAATGAATAAATGATCAACAGTACTTTGGAAATAATAGAGAAGAAAGAACCATGTTGACTGATGAAGTCAAGTGAAATGGTCCTAACTTTATGTTGTGTAATAACATAGTTTGCTCTGTGCAAATAAGTAACTAAAGCAGTGGCTGTGTGAGGTCATTTGTTCATTTAGTCAATACTGGAGATATGACAGCAGATGGAAATTCTTTAGTATGTGTGAGAAAAGTGAACTGACTTACATGGAGCAAGTCTAAACAACAGTGGGGCCCTAGTCATTACAATTTGCAGTCAACATTTACTTAATCACACTAAGGTAAAGCAGAAAACTTTCAGTGAAGTAAAAAATAAAATGTTTATCTCTGAAGTGTACTGCAATAGAATTAAAAAAAGCATAAATGTGACCATAAAGGGATCATATAGGTGTGAATGTGAGTCTTGTGATAGACTGTCGACCTGTCAATGTTGAAACTTTCCTCTCACCCAGTGCATGCTGGGATACGCTCCAGCCCTCTGTGTAGAGGATAAGCAGGCAGTGGCTGGATGGACGGTTGCTATTTATTTGTGTCAGAGAGGGAGCATGACTCAGCGGTCAACTACTGGGACGGGGATCGGCAGGTTAGAGGGGAACACTGTTTTATCGGGCTCTCAAACGCCACATAACAATCTTGCATCTCGGCTCGCCTGAATCTGCCATATTTCATTTGATGTTTGTTTATCTGTCTGGGGTCATACACCTCCTCCTCCTCCTCAATCAACAAAAACAAGACTCAAATTTTTCAAGACAAGGCACTTTGAACAATACAAACTTTCAACAAATGTTTGCAATTCAACGAAAGGAATCATGCAAATGCCGCTTGTAGAATTATGCAAATCATTCATCACAGCGAGCCCGGGAACAAAGTGGAAAGAGAAAAAAGCAGACATATAAATAAAACAAAAGTGCTGATAGAGTGAGAGAGGTTTAGATATGAATAACGAAAATGGTCGTGTTCATACAATGCCCAACTATTCCATCAACAACAGCAGAGAAGTGTGGAGTCTAAAAATAGCAAGAAGTTTCAAAGAAGTGTGAATTATTAAACTTAAATAAATGTAAAAATATAATGTACTGTATGTGGAATATGCAGATTTAGATACATGTGCAGAGGCTCTACCTATTAAACTCCAAATGTAGTAACTGACTTAAGAATAGTGCAGTAGTGATGGATAAATCATGCAGTGCTCTATTAAATGCACTTAGGTTTTATCCCCTGTACTGTCTCTCGCTTTGACAAAAGAGTTTTCGTTAATTGTTGATGTGTGACTAATTTATCTCTACAGCAGTGACAGTGACAATGCTGTCTTGCTACTTTTAAATCTACATCTGTTGGTAAACCTCCCTACCAGACTCCTTTCTCTCACTGCTTGCACTGATGCGCAGGACAATAGTCGTGTCATCAGGAAATGTGGCTGTGAGCTGAGGGGTGAAAACAAGATAAAAATGTGTGGCCAGTGAAATGACCTGATCACACATCTAATTTCAAAAGACATTGAAAAACTATTAAGTTAATAAATATTCCAGCAGTAGGCGAGACACGCTGTGGAAGAGATTTCATTTTTATTCCAGCTGTGCTTTCCTCTGTTACATATATTCAGGTGTGCAAAGACTTTCTCAAGTACAAAAAAAAGAGGAATGGAAACTGATAAGTTGATCAAAATCTTCTTCGGGAGAATCTTTCTTTTTGTCCCACAGGATCTGCTTCTGATCGTTTTTCTTTTGTTTTAACTAAACTGAGCTTGCAGCCACATGCCAGTTATTCGCCCTCGGCACTAATTTCCTCCACACGTCTTTTAGAGATGTCGTCTTAACAATTCCAAAGGAAGACTAATTACCCGAGATGATTAGTAAAAAATACAGGCTGCTGTCAGCTCACTGGCAGAGAAGTTAGCAGGGGAGTGATAGTAATGTGACAGAGAAGTCTTAAGAAGATGGATGAGGAGTGTTTAAGAGCTGGGTGCACCATGATGGAGAAACTCAAACAGACTGATTGTATTAAAATTCAGTTTGAACTCCTCAAACATACCATCGACCTGCAGCTCGAGTACTGTGATCCTCATCTGTGATTAGCTTGCTTCAAATTCACACTGAACACCAGATTTCACACTAAATAACTGTTTCATAAGAGTTTCTGATTGAGACATTTGCGTCACAACTAGCAGCTTCATAAGTGCTGAAGGTTTCCTCCATCACTGTGCGTGTGTGTGTGTTGCATTCATCTCCAGAGGAAAAGAAAATGCTAATGAAGTGCAACGACATCTTGAGACCTTTCAGGCAAGTAGCTGCAAGGTCACACCTGCTGGTGGTAAGTGGCCCGCTTCAATTTCCACGAAGTGAGCACATTTCTGATGTGAGGTCAGGGGCTTTCTCGCTGCCTCTGAGTGTGTGACATGATGGGGACAGCTTTATAATAGTTGCTAATCAAAACCAGCTGAGCCAACCCAATTGCAGCCTCAGAGCGTGTTTCATTGTTTTCCTTCTGTAACTGACCTACTGTTAGATGTTTTCTGTTATTTTATCCACTTTGAAACCTAATTACATGACCTGGATGCAGCTGGCTGTGAAACCTCTACAGATCACATAAATGTATCCAGTGTCAGATTGAGGACCTGGCAGTGCCCATATGAACCATTTTTATCTGCATAGAAGAGCTGCGCCGATGTTTGTTGTTGCTTGTACACAGGAGACTTGTTCAAAATGAAAAGAGAAGAACTGTGAACTTTCTTGTAGGCAATATAGCGGACTTGCCGGTGTTACATAAGGCTCCTTTTAAAGATACTGGCATCTCTGTGCTTTCCTCAGCTCCTGCCACACATGTTTCCTGTATTGGCAAAGATTGGATCTATTACATGCTGAGATGTCAGTGGCTTGGCTCTGACTCAAAACACAGTAAAACAATTGAATGGATGGGCCAAATTTATCGCAGTTTTGTCTGTTCTTAAGGAAAGGAGGACATTTGCTTTTAATCTCTAAGAGGCTTAACCCCCCCTACTGTGAGAGGAAGAAATGTTTATAATCCCTCAAGACACAAGTTTATCAAAGTTGTGGATTTGGTGGTGAAACCTCCTCCCAGCTGATGTCCCCCATCAGAATCAACTCAGACTAGTCTGAAGGAAAACACACATTCACATGGCATACATTAACATTAAATAATAATACAATCAGCGAATGGTCTCCTTATTTGTCTCATGTGCTTGAACTTGTTCTTATTAATTTCTAATATTTCCTGGTATGTAATGACACACTGGTTATGCATCACCAGGAGTGTAAAGTTACAACTGAGCAAGAACAATTGCTAATGAGTGCTTTCTTGCTGATTCTGCTGATGTGAACAGAAACAAATGTTCCTCCAAGATTCTTAACTATGCCAAACCTCAACCACTGTTAACCATATTTAAAAAACTATTATCCCCAACCTAAACCTGATCTCATCTCAAGACTTTTATCGTTTCTAATGTCCTAACTAATCATCAGGTTGGGTTGGCCATTCATAGTGCCTCTTCTCATAATCCTGGTTGGATTCATTCAGAGTGGACAGAAAATGATGCCACAAATGATAACAATAATAAAAAATAAAACTCATCACGAGGCAATTCTGTTTCACGCATTATCAGTGACTCATCTGAAGTAATCTGCTTGATAAATGTTTTTCTCAGCAACTTCCTGAACATACTCAGACATACTGTGCTGCTCTGCTTTGACTGATTTGTTCACTGCAATTGGGTTAACATGAATACTGATTACTCCCATTTGCTGATGTATGGCAGTAGTACTAAATACTGAAGATAATGATACTGGATCATCTTTGGGTTTTCTGTAATTATTTATTAGTAAGTTCATGGATGTGAAATCTAAAGTCAGATACAGTAACTAATTACATTTGGTGCTTTTTTCATAAATGCCATCCAGTCTACAATTGATTGAGTTGTGTATTATAGCGGTTTATAGCAGAATAAATGGCATTGTCTGTAAAAACATTGCCATTAAGATGACTTTCATGTAATAAAATCACTGATATTGTTTACACTGTGCAACAAATGTGTTCCTGTGTTCAGTGGCTTGTTCCCCATGACTCGTGTGGTTACTTGTGTTTTCCCCCCTCAGGGACGCCCATCCACACTTAGATGTACTGTGCTGACCGAGCTCAGTATCGGCTCACGACCCACATAATAAACTAAATCGAACTTGACTCAGGTTGGCAGCAGTGCTGAATGCTAGGGGTTCTTCTGGTCTCAGTGTGTGCTGCTGTTTGAACAATTTGTTCAGCTGCACAAAACCAGTACAGTCACAGCTCATCTCGTCACAGCCTGCAGATTTGCTGAGGTATACTGCTGGTCGTTAGTAATAGAACTGTTTTTATATGTACTGGTGTAAATCTATTGTCACCAATGACTTTTGCACAAGCAATAAATAATAATGGAGTAAATCAAATTGTTAACACATCCTTCATATTAATGTCCTGCCCTCCATAGGCCTGAAATACACACTTAACACTTAATTAGCTATGGTACAGTGTAGTGCATGTCCTCCTTGCATTGTACAGCAGCTTTCTGAGCTACATTTTCTGCAGCTTTGCCAGGCTGTTATGCAACGAAGACATTTTAAGTCGAAGAAGCAAAACAAGTTCGTCACAATTTGTTCCTCTAAAAACGGGGCATAAATATAGAAAACAAGAACAAAAAAAAAAACAAAAAGAAGCAGTCTCATTCATGATACATTTGATTCTCCACGCTGACTGATGAGACACAATGATGAGTGTAAGCTATTCAGTAGAGTAATTGGTTCAGCGAATGTGAATGGAATATTAAACAAATAGCAAGCACATTTGTAAAGACTCACTGAAGCTGCAGAAGGACAGAAGAGTGAGTAATGTAACTCCATGTGAGTCCTAAAGCCTCACTTCATTGGATCATGAGACAAAGGGACATCTCGTCCTAACACAGAGCACAAGTTCAGAGGTCACTAAAGGTCACCAGTAATTGGTCACAGATGAATGAGGTGTTTTCAGACAGGAGTCATGACTAATCAGAATGTAATCCCTGTGTGTTTACTTGAGGAAGCAATCTAATTTTCTTTCCAATGGTGGAATAAGATGTTGTGCCTGACTTTGGTGGCATATAAATTAGCACCTGCAATGCTGAGTCACCTGCAGACAATACAATGTACAACAACTAGGCCCATTTAAATAATGTGCTGTTTTCAAACATTCAATTTTTTTTCCAGAAGGAACAGCCCACTACAATTTGTGTATTTGTTTTAAAATTCTATTAAACTAAAAGGAGAAAAATTAATCTTTCGATCAAGAAGTGGCAAGAAAGTGTCCACACACGAAGGAAAGCATGTGTGACAAGTGGGAGCTTACATGATTGTGTTTGAGTGAGCGAAGAAGAAATAGAGAAACTGAAGTGAACCCAACTACTTAAGACTGGGTGGAAACTAATTCCATCCTTTTCTCTCTAGATTGATACCTCATATGTTTCTTAAAATCAGGGGGAAAAAAGTGTACCTGTATACCTTCTGCTTTTCCTTCTGCTAACCTGTCGAAATCGTGACAAGACTGGGCTCAGAGAGGAAGAGACAGACAGGAAGAGAGAGAGAGACTAACAGCAATGCAGTTCTTTGCTGCATTGCTGGGCTTGCGCCCCATCATTTCTCTATCTCATTTAATTTATCAGATATAGCCTGGCAGAATCACCCAACCTTGGCAGTGATTATGCTCACCTTGTCAGTCATTTTCTCAGGATGTGTCGGTGGAATCACATGAGAATTGCAGCAATGCCAAGAGTGTACACTGCAAAGTCATTATAACGAATGGAGATAGATTTGGTATTTTTCTGCAATAAAGAGAGTTAATTTACTGCTGAAAATGATGCATGGTCAATAAAATAAACTCTTCTTCATGACAGTGGGTTTGTCAATAAGTTGTTTTTTTGTATTAGCTTACTAGGGAGGAGGTTAAATGCAGAAAGGTCAATATTCAGCCACGCAATATAAAAAACTATCTAACGCTCATTGCACTGTTAAGGAATCAGTTTTTGAATGCATGCAAAGTGAGTGAGACAAAACAGCTAAAACAATTTACAGTATATGTGCAGTAGTGATATGTGAAAATAGCATCGTATAATATTTATCATTATCATTAATATTGGGTTAGTTTATTCCTTCATTAAATTGCACATTTTCTAGTTGTTATGGATTGGGATCCCTCACTTCAAACATTTGGCAGGATGTCACGGAAATTTAGAGTGGCTGAAAAACCATCAGTATCCAGCATCTTTTAGCTGCTATGACTAGTACTGTTTCCAAATGTTTAAAAAAAATATTTCAGTGCTAAGGCTATTATGGATGGACAAACAAGTCTGGGAGTGAACCTGTTGGGGAGTTAAAATGTAAAGAAGGTCCACAATATTCACTCAGTTGCCAGTTTATTAGGTACACCTGGCTAAAACTGGTGTATTCTAATACAATAGTCCACTACTAAATCAAATCAAAAACAATAAAACAATCAAACAACACCACAAACTGCAGCATAACCTTGAATAAACATCTTTCTTAAACAACAAAAAGGAAACATTACAACCTTCGTGACAGTAGGGCTTATCACAGGGCTGTTGTATTAGGCTGCATTTATTTTAGCTAGGTGTTCCTGATAACCTGGCAACTCAGTATATATACATCACTCTGCACAGAATCATCATCCCAAAAATATACAGTGACCACAACTGGTGCACAACTGACAGAGCATTTAACAGTTGAGATACCATATGGAGATGTGATTAACACGTGCTTACTTGCATGTTCAGTCCCCGGTGTCAATTTGTCAGAACAGCAGCCAGCTGTTCTGGTGTCAGTGGTCAGCACAGGATTGTCTCGACTCTGGATGACACCACACAGCTGCTCAAGAGTGCCAGAGTGGGTGACATAATGACACAGTTGGAATATGCTTTTCATCAGTGGCCATAATGTCAAGATGCCCTTGTGAAAATGTGAATTTCCCAGCAGACCTCCTTAAAAACCAATAACTGTTCACGGATGACAGCTGTCTGTGCAGCTCCCAGAAGAGAATATACATTTACAGTAACAGTGATTTTAATATAGGGCCACTGATGAAAAGAAGCAAACATGCTCTGCACCAGCCTCCAGGAGCCACAGCAGGGGTGAGCTCTTTATAGGCTATATGGGTGAAATACTCCTTCGAAATTGATAGGATGAATTTCTACGCTGATTAGCTACTAGTTCACAAGTACACTCATTTTCTAGTTATGATCAGGTTATTTAGAGTGTCCTCTTTACAGTTTTGCACATGTTTTGCACACCTCATCCTCATCAGAGAAACAAGTCCAAATTCTGATTTTGAGAACTGTATATGAGATGTGTGGTGCTGAAAGAATCCGGGATCCCGTGTCACTTCTATGTTGAGGTTTCCAGACTGTCTACTGTGTGTAAGCACGTCTTCAACTTGGGTGATGTAGTTGGTCAGCAAATCTAAAACAGTGGAGTGCGATAAAGCATTTCACTCTTTGAGCAAAACCTAAACAGAATTTATACTGACAATAAATAAAATAACACACTCCTATCTGGTGCAACTTACAGTCATGTGCGTTTTTTTCATTTCACCAGTGGAAAAATGATCCAGACTCATTACACTACACTATTTACACTACATTCTCAAAAGATCGAAATCACACTTTTATTTTGTCTGTCTGTTTCCTGCAGATAGTCCAGGACCGGCTGCTGATTCAGCTGTTGTTTTTCTAAATCTCACCAAACATTTGTGGTGGTTTTTAATTAACTCGTCTGGTATTTTGCACTCAGAT
This sequence comes from Scortum barcoo, assembly GCA_023238725.1. Taxonomy (NCBI): domain Eukaryota; kingdom Metazoa; phylum Chordata; class Actinopteri; order Centrarchiformes; family Terapontidae; genus Scortum; species Scortum barcoo. The sequence continues at coordinate 15,430,045 of CM041538.1, read as the reverse complement.
AGTGCTATCTACTCATCGTGAGGTCAGTGAAATGTTGGTGATTAAATATGTATTCTAAAACCGTATTATAATTGGAGTTTGGGAACACTATCGGGAATAATGAATACTGGAAACAATATCTACAGGGAACCCTTGATATCATCTCCACATCATTAGTCCCCTCTCTGAGCATTTATTCTATCAATCTAATACTGAAAAATGATGAGTGATGTAGTTTGTGACCTGTTAAGGATTTTTTTTTAACTCTAACCTCTGGCTCCAGTGAGCCAGGATTATAAAGCCTATGACTGTGATTTTATAACAGGAGGTTGTATTGACAGGCCGGTAAGCATGGTAAGCAAGAGACACTAAATAAAGAGCACATCCTACAGAAACCCATCCCACCAAAAAAGAGATTTCACTGTCTTTGACTGACAGGGTATCTCTGTGACTTGCAGTGAATATACAACTCAGAATTGACCAACAAAGCACGATAGAGGAGTTTCATGTAGCGGCCTATTCACCATTTCCAGTAGCGTGTGGTAGCTTAAATGTTTTCAAAATCCAGTCGCTTTCAAGAGCCATAAAATATTTAAGTAGTGTGCATCAGGACTACTGGTTGCAGTGGAACAGCAGCAGAGAAAAAAGATTTAACTTTCAGTACATTAACAAAGGAGACTTGTGTGACAAGCATCTTTACATAAAATTAACATTACATAAAATTAACGTCACTACTGAGAATTTTTTTACCTTATAAGCAGGAGCTGAACCTGACAAAAAGAAACCATCTTATTCATCTAGTGAACTTGACCTATATAAATTAGTATGACGTATAAAAACCGTGTAAAAACGCTGTCAGTAGAGGTATGTGATACAGGGACAAGAGGACTGTTATTTAAACTTCAACCCACGCTCACACAATCGCTCAGCTCACAAATCATGTCACCAAAGAAATCTATCTTTAAAAGTTGTTCCAATTGATTGAGAAGCACAAAAACAGTCTTTAATAATCCAACAAATGAGAGAGGGTGGGAGATGTGACCCTATTTCTGTTTTTAATGAATGTGTGTGTGTGAGTGTGAGGAATGAGGAAATTAAGGAGTCTTATAAAGGATGGACATGTACTGTATGGGATTTTCAGAGCCAGGTTTGCATGTGTAAAACATTTTAATGCTGTCCAACCTTCCAATACTTCTTTACGTGTCCTCTCACAAGGTGACACTGCCTTGCAGGTCACAAGAGAGTGTTCACAATTCCTCAATAATGTTTGCTTTGCACAAATTAGAGAGTAAAATCTATGACACAAGAGAGTGCAATGACAGTGAGACATGTCAGACAAAAATATTTTTAAATCAATTTAGTGGATTATTTAGCATTTGGAAAAGATCTGACCCTCCCTGCAATGTCTTAATGAGGACATTTGAGAGAGATGAGATGAGATGAGATGACCTAACACAAATGCTCTTTGCAGGTCACTGATAACAAGTAGTAACTGTATTCTTGAAAGTCTGGTGGAAAGAAAAAAATTAGTTTTTTTAAAACTAATTTGACTAATCAATGAACCGGAGCATCACTGGGACTGTGTGAATGAGTGCGTTTCATGTTATAAGCTTCAACAGTGAAATGATTAGTTTTAACATCGAAAATAGGCAAAGAACAATTGTGCATATAAACATTCATTCTACCTCCTTCTGGACTGACATATCAACCATTCCTAAATGTTTATTTGTTATAGTTATGGAGAAATATGCTCTCACAATGATCAGACAAGTGGAGTCGGATCGGCTTCTCCGCAGCACCGGTGCTCCGCAGGGAACGGTTCTGGCTCCTTTCCTGTTCACCCTCTACACTGCAGACTTTTCACACAATACACCATCATGTCATCTCCAGAAGTTCTCTGATGACTCTGCTGTTGTTGGCCTCATCACAGATGGGGGTGACAGAGAGTACAGAGGACTTATTCAGGACTTTGTGGAACTGGTGCCTGCGGAACAACCACCAGATCAACACCAGTAAAACCAAGGAGCTGGTGGTGGATTTCCGCAGGCGTAGCCACTCTCCGCCAGCACCGGTGAGCATCCAGGGAACGGACATTGACACTGTGAAGTACCTGGGTGTTCACCTAAATGAGAGTCTGGACTGGACGGACAACAAAACCAACGCCCTTGTCAAGAAGGGCAACAGCAGACTGTTCCTGCTCAGGAGGCTGAGGTCTTTTGGAGTGCAGGGACTCACTCCTCAGGACCTTTTAAGACTCTGTGGTGGCATCAGTCATCTTTTATGGGATAGTCTGCTGGGCCAGCAGCATCACGGACAGGGACAGGAGGAGAATGGACAGACTGGTGAGGAGGGCCAGCTCTGTCCTGGGATGCCCCCTGGACTCAGTGGAGGTGGTGGGAAACAGGAGAATGATGGTTAAGCTGTCATCCCTGTTAGTTAAAAACAACACGTCCCACCCTCTACAGGACACTTTGACAGCTCTGGGCAGCTCCTTCAGTGAGCAGGCTGCTCCATCCACGCTGTGTGAAGGAGAGGTACCGCAGGTCCTTCCTGCCTGCTGATGTCAGACTATACAACAAACAAAATGCCCGCTAGTCTGCAGACAAATAAACAAATAAATAACTGACTAATGGACTGGACTCTTAATAACTTGTCTTCAGAGACAACGAAAGTCTCTGAATGTTCTCACAGGAGAAAAAGTAATGTATGGACATGAGTCACATGTAAACCAGACAACTTTGTCATATACAGGTTTCTGCAGTTCAACAACCTTGAAAACTCACCACTCTCCCAGAAGGACACATTGTCAGTAGTGGCCAGGATTTATGTATCGTAAATGCGTGTGTGCGTGCGTGTGTGTGTATCAATGTACGTCTATCCAGCTATTTATCCCATTGTGCTGTTGTGTATTGGGAGGTCACAGAAGTGTTATTGGCTGTCACCACTGACAGGTAGCACTGAGAGATGATCACACCATCTCTGTGTCAGCCTGAAAGCCTGAATACACTTCACCCGGTCAAAACACACACCGGGCATGCAGCCAGCTCTGATGGGATTTAAACAAGAGCTGGTGAAAAACCCGGATCTCTAATCCTTTGTGAGCCAAACGTAATCATTTTTTGTCATGCAGGTTGAATATGAAAAATATCCGTGTCACACTTGGCACAAATGTTTCTTGTTTTTTGTTCAGATCTAAATCCAGCTCAAAACAGAAAATGTTGTCTTATATAATGCTGTCATGTTAAAACGCTTTGAAATAATTTGATAAAGCGACTGTGTTTTTAATCCTTAATTCCTGTCATTCTTATTTTTTCTCTCTTCCATAATCCAGCCCTTTCTGTCTTCACCTCCACATCTTAACTTCTCTCACAGGCCAAAGTAAAAAGTTGGTTTGCAAGATGCCTAGCATGTGAGTCAGTGCAGCTGGCATTAATGGACTAAAATAATGTCTAATAACAATTGTGGATTGTCTCTGCACTGGCAATAAACTGTGTTGTAACTTACATTATTTTTGATCAGTGAAGCTTTCATTTCACTATAACCTTGCAGCCTGCAATAGGATTAAAAAAGATTTTCCTCAGCAAACATCTCTGAACAATAATCCATGAATTAAAAGTGGCTCTCACTGTTAAATTTCTTATAGATCTTGATTTTATGACAGAAATAGCACATGGTGCATGTTATAACACAGTAAAACTACAAATAAAAAAAAATATTTTCAAACAAAAAAAAATGGTATCACTGATGTGACAGACCATCTGTTCGACAGCCAGTTACGCTGAAAACAAATTCCCATTCCTCCGACGGCCCATTTATCTGAAAATACACACTGGCACATTCCTCTTATGGGATTAAGTCCTCACTACCATCCCAATATCAAGCACTAAAAGCACATTATTTAGCAGCACTAAATAATGCTATTGTACATAATAATTAGCCATGTGCTTTTGTTTGTATAGGAAACTAACCCTAATCCCCTTAGAAGAACAATATATTCAGGTTTTGTCCATGGAAGTGTGATTGGAACTTTCTAAGAGTGTGTGTTTTTGGACTATTGGGCCGTTGGACCACTGGGATGTCGAAAAAATGGGCGTTTCCCATTCCCACTAAACACACAGCGTGTTGAGGTTGAGGTTCTCACTGGAAACAACTGTGGACAACAAATTCACTAACAGTGATCAAATCAGACAACAATAAAGATTCAAAATGAAAACAAAGGTGTTATAAAAATGAGATGGGAAAGACACAAGGAAACTGGATTCTCAAAACTTTAGACTACACTAATACTACAATAAATTATCTAGTAAATATACACAGGTGTCCACAGGTGTAACATACACAGATTTCTTAACAGTAATTAAACAGTCACTTAGCTACATAATAGAAAAACTACTGTTCTGCTCGACCATCACAGAATGGCTTTAATAAAAGATTACCTACAGATAATGCTCCAACAAGGAAGATAGGTGTCTGCGAATATTTTCTTCGTCACAGATAAAATGGTGGACCAGCAGTGGTTGCTACTAGCAACAGAATGTTGATCTGTAAACAACTGCTGCAAAATGTAAACACGGTAATATATGTGAAAATGATTGTTCTTTAATCGTAAGTTTTATTATTTGGATTAATGCTAGTTTAATCTCTTTGCATTGAGAGGTAGCTGGGACATGTTTTATCTCAGCTTTTATCTTAGCTTAGGCGCGTTTTATTTTAGCTTAGCTTAGCACAAACAGCTAGAGGGAAACAGATTCCACCAAAGGTACTTTCTAACATCTCAAAAATGGACCTGTTTTAGTATGTGTGTACATTACCCATGTAGAAAAAGAAAATGCAATCCTGTGGTTTAACAAGCAGATAGCTCGCACATTGGAACAACTTAACTTACTACAGCTGGGCGACTAGACTATGGATGTATTCTCAGACCTAGATACGTCATTCAGTCTGAATTTGTGTTGCGTTTCTTCACCTGACAGGGCTGTATTAGTCGAACTTACACAATGACGGCTCACAGCATACTGACTTAATGCTGGTGCTAACGAGATGTCTAATCAGCATCTGTGTGAAACTTACATAGTTATCAACCTACTGTGACAATTAACCGCCCTCGGGCTATGCACTCTGGATGCCTCCATCTGCCTCATATCTCATCTCATCATATCTCCATCCCTTTGTTCAGAAGGTGTCAGATTTCTATTCATCTGCGTGCGTGAGCAGATGAGACTGGAAGGAGAGAGAGATCAGATACAGGGATGACTAACCGCTCATTGTTGTGAACGGGGAGCTTGTTCACATGTGAGCCGACCTGTTCGACACAGTAACTCCAAACTGCCGTGACAACTTCAAAGTACAAATGTGCCTCTTCTTCCCTTTGTGGCGCAGTTTTCATCGCTGGAACAGTCAAAAAGGATGAATGCATGAGAGACAGATTTACATAACAGTCTGGGTGAATGTTTCATTCAGCTGTTGAGTGATTCATCAACTCTTCCTATTCATTTAAAAGGCTGCTCACCCAAACACAATGCATTTTAGAATTGTAAACTAACACAAAAATATAATACTAAAACATTTCGCCAGGGATAAATTTAACTAACTTTAATTTTTGATTTGAATTCTTGATGCCTTTATTCAGGGTCAAGTGCATTTACTGGATCACTGCACGTCCGTCCTGATGAAAGAATCAACTGGGGACTTATGTCTAGGATGGAAACACGAGTCACCAGCCAAGTCGTGCAATGTTTTGGCCACGACACACAAGATCTTTCCACTTAACCAGCCATCAGGTTATAAATTGGAGGTTTTACATTACAGATTTTTTTTTTTTAATTAAGTCTTTCTAGAACAAACAGTCAAGGTGCTTGTCAGGCGTCAGGAGGAACTGCCTAAAGTATCGATACTACTGATACTAAGTTGTCTTTGAGAGTTTATTGTACAGTCAATAGGACTGATACAAAGAAGAAACACTTTTCTTAGCGCACTCGCTCTTTGCTTCTCTGCTGCTGTTGTGTGCACGAGCATGGCCATCACCTTGTCGTTTTAGATAATTCACACCATAAACATTTTTGTTATTTACTACTAACACTGTTTTAACATACACACGCAAGGGAGAGAGGAGTAAAAGGACACCGTGTCTGGCAAGTCATTCAGTGATAATGAAAATGGATTCAGAAGTAGCTCTAATGACCTCATGAATGAACATATTGCTCTTCCTCACATGATTGTACATTAGCCTCTTTTAATAATACAGAATATCAATATCGGTGATTCTGTCCTTGAATTACTCGCTGCTGCTGTAGTGAAAACACATTTTGTGCTTTCACCTGCTCTGAGCAAATGCACCACTGCATTTTTGATATAGTCCTTGCTCTAAACAGCTTATTCTGTTTGAGGTCACAAGGGGCTGGATCCTCTCCCAGAATGCACCAGGTGAGGGGCAGGGTGCGCCTTGTACAGGTTTTCAGAGCACAGTACCACTAGACTGTCAAATTCACATTCACCAAATTTCCTGTCTTTAGAATCTAGGACCTAACTGGAGCACTTGTACAGGATGTAACTAATGATGACGCAGCAGGAACGTGACCTTATATGCTGCTTATCAGTACGCACAAAAAGAAGCATGAAAGCAAGTGTTTTTCAATTATATTACAAAGCACTTTGTGCTATCCATTTATACTGCCTTGCTGTCAAAATAGGTAAAGCTACATGTTCTTCTGCTCGTGCCTGATTGGAGGAATAGACCTTTGGCATTAGCTAAAGAGGATCCTTAATAACACACAAATAATCTCTATTGCTGCAGTAATTGACCTTGCCACAAACAGTGAAGTGAAGAGATAAAAGGAGAGGCACTGAGGGGTCAACATTGTTTGAAGGCGCTCGCAGCAGGGCGGGCTTGTGAATACAACCTGCTTTTATCGGCCACCAAACAACTAAATGCAGCAAAAGCAGGCAGCTGTATTTGCATTCTAAACACTCTAACAATCAGCGGGTAGTGATATCAAAGCACTGCAGACCCCTTGATCTACTTTTGTATTCATCAAGAAAATCCTGCATTTGCTGATAAATATAAATACTTCTACATATGAATATTCCTAGTTTGGTTAATCTGGAGCACTTCAGCTGACATACGAGTATGTGTTTGCGCTGGCAATGAATGGGATTTCTGTGTACGCCTCTACTCATCTGAGGGAATATTTGAGAAACATAAATTATGAATCCCGTGCTGTGCATAGATAACCGTAGTAATGAAGTCGGCAGAACAACTGGATAGGCTACATATTTAAAGAGGCTACTGCCTTTGTGGACATGTCATCTGGGCATTAAAGATTCAGACCTTGTGATAGCCCAACATTAGAGAGGACTGCGGGGTGAGTGTGTCGGAGATGGGAGCATTAGCTGGTCAGTATTATGGGGGCTGATGCAAGCAAGAAACCAGAGCTGCCGGTGCAGGGCTGACGTAACAAGACGTGTAAGCACGTGTAAGCTTTACTGTCAAGTGTTGACAATACCCCTTCTGCACAATTTCCTAAACCGTTAATATTGCACATTTAGGATGCTAATGATATTCACATACTAAATGTATTCAGCATCAGAAAATATACATAAGCACATATGTGGGGATTATTTGTTGCTCCCAACTTCAAAGTGTCTACAAACAACCTTGTTAATCACACTAGGATTGAAGCATTCTCTTACAAGCCATGAAACCTTGGCTCAAGCAACAACAACAAAAAAAAAAGTTTCAGTAAGTCAGCTATAATGTTTCTTTTCTCCAAATTAGTTTCTGTGTAATTAGACATTCCTGCTACAGTGGGACGCATCTCTGCCCACACCATTCAGTTTCTCTGCAACATTAGCCTTACTTGATCCTTATCCTGTCTGTGATACCGGGCTACAGACGTGAATCAGGCTATAATTTACCAAGAGAGAGATCAAGGCCAACGCATGCTGTTTAATCCTCCAATACATCATGGTTAACCATGACCATTTGTTTAATCAAACTCCAACTGGAGTAGGTTCACTGCAGACACTGATAAAGAAAGAGTATACCACTGAAAGGTCCTGACTGTCATTAAAGCACTGAAAGACTCTGTCAACCTTTTGCCAGGTGAGCTCTTAGATCCACTTACTGCTGGGTGTTGAGATGACTGGTAGCAGCCTCACTTCTTTGTGTTGGGTTCACTGAATATACACACTGAGATCCAGTTTCTGCCTGTCGTGTATTAAAACCAATCTGGATGAAAAATATTATTTACACTGTATGCTTAAAAGTCATTTTTATCTATTTCCTAAGTTGTAACTTTATTTTCTAACAAAATAACCATAAGTCTGTGCTAATTTCAAATGATACAAATATAAACATGTTATTTGGTATAGAAAATGTTACATAATACAGTGTAACATAACTACAGTCAGCTGATAATAATATTCCATAATACAGTTTTACATCATACAGACTGATCATAAAAACTGGCACTCAAGCACTCTAGTTTCGTGCAGTACAGAGAATATTAGTTCATCCAGATGGTTTGAAGAGTCTCTGAGGATTTTGGAAATAACTTCAAAACACTGGTAAGTGTTGTTGAAAAAACTTTTTTATCCATCCTAGCAGCATGGCTGTCCAGTTTTGGTCCAGGCTGGAATATCTCAACAACTATAGGAGTGTCACAAAATGTGCTATAGATATTCAAGGGGATTACTTCTAATGATAGCGGTGATGCTCTGACTTTTCCTGTAGTGCCACAAGCATGTCACTTATTCTGTGAAATATCTCAGCATTTGCTTAATGGCAATTTTGGCACAAAATTGGCGTGCGTAATTAATACGATGAACATTGTCATCATGAACATGTCAGCATGCCAATATAATGCATTTAGCCCAAGTGAACCCTCACAGAGCCACTAGCATGGCGGACTCTTACTCTTACTCTTACTCTTGTTTGAAGATTAGTGGGGTATTTATTTTTCTAAAAAAAACTGGTGCATAGCTCTGTGATTAAAATATTAATACCTGGGAGGCACAAACTAGGGCATCATGTCAACATACATAGTTGTAAACCACAAGTCGTTTAACATATTCAGCTATTTCCCCCTGGATTAATAATCTTCTTATTTTATCTTATCTGACTAACATATTCAGTAATAATAGTGATGCTATAACACTGTGCATGTACCAAGACGGTGTAATCTTTAACTCAGGGCGCAGCAGAGGCTCAAAGGGAGATGTGTTTGTTGGAGTGTAAACTGGTACAAAGTCTCTGCCACTCTAGATCATTTGACATAATTTGTTTGCTCTATTAACTTTTTGTCATTCTCCTCCTCAGCTCTGTGTTTTGTTGGCTCACTGCTAATGACTTGTCCTCCAAACAGCAGATTAGGTGTTAGTGTGGTAGTAACACCGTGTGCTAAGTCAAAATAAATCACATTTTGTTTGAGGTGACCTGATGGAGCGTGTAGTTTTCAGGTGTTGAGTGTGCTGTAGTAAACAAAGTGTAGATGTCACAAAAAAAGTGCAACGTGATCAGACAGATAAAAGTTCGAGAATCTGCACAATTCATTCTTGTCGTCGGTCTAGCAGAAAGACAGATTACACCTCTGAATATTTCTCTGAATAACTACAGGACTTAGGTCTCTCTGGTTACAAAATAAACACCCCCTCTAATAGGTTTGTTTATGAAAACACACACACTTTCAGTTGCTGGGTGACACTGACTGAAGGTCAGGTCCCACACAGGTAAACAAACCATGATGATGACGTCGTTGTGCTCTATGGCAAACACACAATACCCAGACGGACAAAGGCAGCAGGCATAAGACAGCAATTTCCATGAATTGAGGCACAAAATTGTGTTGACCTGTAGCTGCGTGTTGTGCAATGACTGGCTGTCCAACAATCTTTTAGACAAGCTGAGAGGTGCCCTTCAATGTAAGAAATGTGTGATTGAATTTATTTGAGACACCACTTTGAAGAGACAATTGGCATGTATTTCCTGTTATACTGTATGTTATATTGTGTGTGTGTGTGTGCATGTGTTTTTATGTGAACAGTGTAGTAGCCACCTGGCAGTGCCTCAAGGATTATTTTGCATCAAACATTGAGTTAAATAAAACTTGACAATAAACATTCAAGTTCAAGATCAGCTGCAGCACATCTTTGGAGGGGAGTCTTACCTCAGCTTGAATTAAACCAACCTTGATGTCACATGATATACAGATCAGCCAATAGATGATGCATGAGATGAAATGGGGATTTTAATTTTTAATCAGCAAATTTGTCAGGTGACTTTGGTAAAGGTCTGCTAGTAATGGGCACACCAAATGTGCAAACCGCAACTATTTTTGTTCTCATTTATAATATTCAGGCACTGCTTAATTTCAAATACTGCAATGCCAGAAAGTTTTTAATAATATAATAATAATTGAATAATGTGGTAATGATTGAATTACAGTGAACACATGTGTCATGAATACATAACATGTTGTGCAAAAAAAATTCTTTTCTACTGCTCACAATATAGTTTTGCCTCTGATGCTTCTGATCAAAACAAGTGTTACTTCTTTTTGATTATCATAAATTTAAAATAATTATCATAAACACTCATCTGAAGTGGCACTACATGTGCCTCTTGAGGTGTGATTCTTTCATCAAAGTAATTAAGCCAAGCCTGAGTATCTTTATATGACAGCAATTCACACGTACTGTTGTATTCCTGCTCTTGTTGTTGTTGGATGAACACCTAATATTCCCAGGTTTGGTGATTTTTATGTTTTCAGACAAGTTAACAGATAGCATGCTCGTCTATAATGAGGTGTAAGAAAGATTAGTCATACAGAGACATGAAATTATCTGATTTAACACCATTCACACACACGATTTTCTGTCAACTCACTCAACAGTTTAGTTCTTTAACCTGTGAGGCTGATGAAACATGCTCAAAATCATTGGGATAATTTGTCACTAATAGTCTATAGCGATCCCTACAGAAACAGCGGTGCTTTGAAGAAAGTGTTTATCATTTTAGTTTAGCATGTTAGCATGCTAGCATTAGCTAATTAAAACATAAAGTACAGCTGGGGCTGATGGGAATGTCATGATGACATTACTGTCCATCCTGTAGTTCTTGAGACATTTTTCTAAAAAACTTAATGGTGGTGCTAGACGAAAAGTCATCAGATCAGCAAAGTTATTATAATTATTTCTAACAAAATTTTGAGGGAATCCAATGTAATCGCTCTAATTCTCAAAATAAGACAGTTCTCTCCTAATCTTACCAGCTGCCACTTTAAACAATTTAAATCAAGATACATTTCTTATAAAAATGACAGCTGCATGAAATTTTCCAAGACTCAGCATAAGTTGATTTACATACTGTGCCTGGAGAAAATGTTACGAATGTAACAAATGTTAACAGTCATTTCTCAACATGGAAGTGCCACCAAGTAATAACTGATGGCAGAAAACAGCAGAAGATGGTTGTTGTTCAAGTGAACTGCAATTTCATTTGATGATTCTGTGGATTTTTCATGTAACAGATGAATTTCTGCATTTCTGACACACCATAACAAAAATGATGTGCACAATAGCCGAACGCTGTAGCCCCTGTTTCTTTTTCAGTAACTTAAAGTGTTTATATTCATTACTGATGTGGCAGGTTTGGCATTTTTATCCAAATTCCAACTTTCTTCATAACTGAGGTTAACATGCCTGTCATCTATCTATCTAAAACAACCAACAACACCTTCTGTGAAGGTTAAAGAACCCATGTGGGATACATTTACATGAAACGTATGACCAATAACTCCAATTATGTGTTTTTTCACACAATTTCCTGTTCAGCATTGATGAAAACTCTTTGGCTTTCTCTTTCAGCTGGTACATTTCAGAAGAAGATAAAACATTTCAGTTTAACAGAAATAATTTGTCCATCAGAGACAGCAGGCTGCCTGGTCTCTTGTACGGAGAAGTAATTCCCCTCATCTTAACATTAATTTTGTTCTCCTCATGTCTGTCAACAAGGAGATTGATGGCCGAGTTAGAAAAAAACCCCACAGAACTACAGTCCGATGCGTTCTATAAATAGACCCAGAGGCCGGCACGCACACGTCTGTCATCTCACATCAGGTGTGCAGTAATGTGTAATTATTATTCATTGATAAAACACGTGGGAGGGAATATGAAAGAACTTATTGATACACAGCCTGGCAAATTTATGTCTGTGAATTCATGGTGAGGTAACAGAGGACCTAATAATCATTCTGACTTTCATGCCCGGGGGCTGGATTTGTTTTCATCTGGTGAGGCATGAAGAATATCAAAACGCGGCGGATGGAAAGGACTGCTGCGTTCCTGTTGCTGTAGACACACATAATGCTGAGTGTTTGAGGTTGGGGTTGCTGCTACTTGGCAACAGATTCAAAACATTAACAATGACAGTCAGTTAATTATTACAGTGTGTGTGTGTGTGTGTGTGTGTGTTTCAAATCCACTGAGGTCTAAATACCAGTAAAAACGAAGAAGAAAAAACTGTCCAAGATTCAAGATCTTTGTTGTCATGTGCAGAGCAATTACATGGAGAAGTATTTGGCAATGATATTCTTAAATCTCTTAGGCTCCCTGGTCCAATGCTCAAAAATATGTATAGGGAAAATCAGACAAGTAAAAGGTGAATTTAAAGGTAGAAAGATTTTCATTTAAATGAATGTCTGTTAAGTCACTATATATCAAGAAATAAGTTGACACAATGATCTATGGTCCACTGATGAAAACAATTAGATTTGCACTATTACCAGCTGATGTGCTCTCTTTCTCTTGACTGGTATCTCCTGGACAGGAATTGCAGGAATTGCCTGTTTGTTAGTCGTTAGATTTGAAAATAACAAACAAGACAAAGAGACAAAGAGATCAAAATTAAAATCTTTGAGAGTATAACTTTAAGACATGATATATAATGGTGCAACAATTCAAAATATAGGAATATAATATAGTTTATAAGATAAAATATACTACAATAGTATGAAATATAGAATAGAATATTAATAGAAATATAATACTCTGACAGCAGGTGTGCAGGAGAGCTAAATTGGATAAGCTAACTAAACTGTAAGGTAGACCTATGAAGGAGCTCAAGACAAAGCTCCTGCTCCAAAACAGCTGTGCTTTTTACTATCTTCTCTTCTCCTTTAGCTTCACCGAATGATTTTTTTTTGTAAAAATGTTTCGACATAGGCCTTAGACATAAACTCTCTTTGCCCCCTCCATTTCTGGTGTCAGGTGCAGACACAGGTGACAGTTTTCTGCCCCCAAGAAGTGTCAGATCAAAAATAAAGAGTGAAATAAGGTTCGGTTCTTGATCAGGAGTGACTAGGCATTTATAGAGAAGGAAACCAGACGTATATTTGACTCTTTGTCTCTTAACAGGCAACAGACATGAAAGCGCTGTGTGCAGTTACATCGTATTACATGACTTCTGGGCAACTTCCATATAAAGTCCACATTGTGAATTACCCATTGTTGCCATCTGGAGCACCAGTGTCAGAAGTTGTCTTGTGCAGCTTTAATTCACACATACTTATTAATGGTAACATCTGAACTGAGTAAAGTGTACACCAGTAGCTGTCCAGATGGTGGTTGAACATGACTCTTTTCTTTAAGGGGGAAACAGAGGTTTGCATGCCGTACATATGGTAAACTCGTGAAGTCGTGCATTGTCTTTATTTAGAGGCAATACAAAAGAAGTGTGAATGGATCATCACATATTGTTATTCAGTGAGGATAAGAATGATAAGGCTCTACCAAGGAGGTTATTTATAATATAGATGCAGACTTGGATATATAATGTAAAGGCTGAACAGCATGGCAGCAAGAAGTTGCATAACAAAATAAAACTATCCTTAAAGCTGCTATAATTTACTTCCTTACTTTCATGATAACAATATATCAGATTACAGCAGGAAAGGACTCCATCATAGTAATGAACCTACGGAGAAACAGCTCCCCTCGACTTTACAGAGCTTTATAACGAGTCTCGGCTCAGTGTTTAGCTGCCCGGCCTGTTCACTCTCACTGTTCTCATAGCATCTTTTTCTGTATTCTCTATACTGTAAATCTTATGTTCATGTTTAAATACTGTGAACAGGAGGTTGATATTGATGCTGCTGCAGTTGCTAGCATGGATGCCAGCTCCAATTGTGCAAACTACACAGGTAATACAAGAAAAATATTACTCTGCTGTTACAATTTTTACAATCTTCTTTTCCACAATATGTTCATTCTGAGCTGATCTTTCAGGCAACCATACAGTTTCCCTCACCTGTTCTCTGCATTTTGACAGGCCATGATGTCCTTCACATGTGCCTTCAACTATCCCCTGTCTTGTTGCCTGTGGAATTACAATGAAACAGCTTCATGTGATAAAGCCCTCACATTTTGACAATGGGTCTTTCACGTGATTACATTTTACTCCATGTGTGATGTCACTCACTCACTCACTCACTCAGGCTATTCATCTTTGATCAGCTTCAGGACATGATGCAGCTGCTCGTCCCTCTGCTTCCCAGACTGCATCATGTCCAGTTTGTGCTTTGATATCATCCAACTGTGAGTGACAGCATTTACATGAAAAGGAACATCTGTCTCTGTGGTGTTGTCGCTGTCCATAATGGGACAGAGACAACACCAGCAAAGGCCAGTTTCTTCCTGGTGCATGCTCCACTTTGCCATTGAAGTGCATCAGGAGTCATTGATAAACCCCTCCCTTGAGGTAGCTTGTGATAAGCCAGAATCTGTCCATCCCTACCAGGTACTTTAAGACCACCCACTGGCCCATCTGAGCACTCCCTATCAAGTTGAGTGTTGCTGATTTCCACATCTGTCAGTCTCCCGGAATGATCACGACTGGCTTCCAGCTTTCTTCATTTATCTGTAGAAGGACTGCTGCTCCTTCTTAATTCAGTCAGACATGAACTGTAGTCGCCCGGAAATCACGTCTGTCTGATATGTTTTCTCTTTTTATCTCTCACTCAACTCAGAGAGTGCTCTGATGAAGACTTTTTCAACCAGCCACTGCACTCGCTGGTGGGAGCGCGTTCTTTTATGTTCGGTATGAAGGATTCATCAACTTCAGCTGGCACCATGTTGTGGTTGTCCTCTTTGTCACCTCTTCCAAGGGTGAACAATTCGAAAATAAATTCTCGGCTTTGTAGCTCAAGTGTACCAATATGGGCTGCTGTCTCTCATATCCAGACTGTGCAGCGGATCTGTTCTGGATGAATGTCTGTCTCCAGGTCGGGCCATTCAAAGTGTAAATTTTGAATTTGCGGGTATCTCTCAGAACACTTCTGACACCATGTTAAATAAACTGCAGGTCAACACAGCTTATCTGAACTCTGAACATGTTTTTTTTTTCTTAGCTCCACAACATCTCAACATGAGTAGTATATAAAGTGCTCTCAACCAACCTTGTTGAATCACCATACAGCTCAACCACGTGTACCCTGATGTGCCATCAAGTTCATCTGAATAAGAGGAAACAAAAGTGGAAAAAAATTACTCCAATTTACTCAAAAAGATGCAGAGTGCTTCTGAGGGTGTACAATTACTCCAAGCAGCTGCCCAACAGCTGGTTTGGAGCATATATGATTAGTCTGTACTGGTCGGTCAGTGCTAAACTTTGCAGGTAAACGCTGGGTTTGCAAAACTGGAAACAGGCAGAAAATAAGCTGAAAAAATGTAGTGTTAGTGTTTGCGAACATGTGGCTGAGGCTGATTATTTTTTAAGAAGAAGGTATTTCTCATACTGATGCAGGGTAATTGTTTGTAGTTCTTCAACTTAATTACCTGAGAACAATATATCACTTGGTTGTATAATTGTTTTTCCCACTAATTGGACAGCTGGGAACAGCAGCTAATTTGCTCATCACATGTGGATATCACACTTTTTCACACAGTATGTTCCATAATAACATGCAAAGGAGCACTGAGGGAGGAACCAAAACATATGTTCATAGTTTGCGTGTAAAATGTAAGGATTCACAGATGCTGGGATTCATTTCAGACAAACTCGACTTCCTTGCAGGACACAAAGGAAAAAGATACAGAATATATAACATATAAGTATGCTGTATATAATAAATGGCATGTTCACTTTGGACATTTTCTGTGCGTTTTCCTGAGTGAGATGTTCTTGCGTGCCTCCTTGTGGAGCACGTCAGCACTGGAGGAGGCACCGGAGGGCTGGGTCAGAGGGAGTAGTTAGCAAACAGGGAAGAGGAGCGCACTATAAGAAGAGAATGAACCCCGAGGAGCGTCTCAACACCTAAAACCACAGCCGAGAGAGAGGAGGAGAGGAGCGGAGAGGAGAGGAGAGACAGAGGCGAGCCGAGAGACAGCCAGAGCGAAGGAGAGAGAGACAGGACGGCGTGAGCAGGATGAAGACTTAAATCGGTTCAGGTGATTTTTTTTTTCCTTTTTTTTTTTTTACCCCTTCCAAGGAGTGCAAGGCTGCTTTTTAATAAGGACCCCTTCGATCGTCGGCACACTGCGAGGAGAGGCACAAGTGCGGTCCGACGTCGCACTCCGCAGGCTGAGATCCTGAATGAGCGCAAAGTGTGAGCTTCAGCACCTGAGGAGAGAGGACAGCTCCGCACCGAGCGCTCCTCCGGCCGGACCCACCCCCCCTGTCCTGCAAAAAAGAAAGAAAGAAAGAAAGAAAAAAAAAACTCAACTGTGCTGCAGATCTTCATGCCATCACTTCCAGTCTGACTCTGCCCCGCACAAGTCTGGAAGAAGTCTAAAGATCCGCTGACGGAGAGATCCGCTGCCGACTGTGTGCTCAATATGTACCAGGGGCATTTACAGGTAAGAGGGCAGCCTCTGTTGGTTTGTGCATTTTTGCTTTTTTATCCATGAAAAAAAGCAAAAAAAAAAAAAAGCAAGCAGCCTAGTTCACGTCAAGGGCTTTTTTTTTTTTTTTTTTTTGATAAGAGCTAATCCCGTGAGTTAGATGCAAAGCAGAGGTGCAACTCACTGACAGCTGAGGCATGCGTGGTGTTTTTTTGTTTTTTGTTTTTTAAAGAATGAGCAACAAACGTGCTCATCCAGACGATCCACCAGTGCCTTGTGTAGCACACATTATGTGAAATATTCATTGGGAAAACCCACACACACACACACACACACACACACACACACACACACACAGATTGTGTAACGGGCTTATTGCACATTGCACGTGCAGGCGCGTGCCAAGTGTAAACAGCAGGTGAACCTTCACGGATCAAACAGGGCAGCACACACACACCATTAGTTTCTTATAACATGCACGTTTGTGCCCGCGTGACGTCATGCAATCTGACGTCAGTTTCCAGTTCTGACAGATGTGAGAGACTGAAACTGGGCTGGAAAAAAAAAGCACACAGATGATTAAAAACACGCTGAAATAATGAGCAGCTATTTCTCCTTTTGTACAAACAGTGTGTTGCCGCTCTCCAGAGCCTCCAACACTGCATGTGTGCAGTATAATCACACGCTGTCATTTGAACACTGTCAGCTCACAGTGCAAAACAATAATCCCCCCTCTGTGGTTGATGAAGGCCTCCTCTCTGGTTTAGGTGCATGGATTGAAATGAACACTGTTGTTTGACAGAGATACTTCAGCTCCCAGACAGCTGATTATGTAATAAAAGACCAGTCCTGACTCAGTGCTCGGGAGCATTATAAGACCAAAATTTAATATTTCATGATGCATTACTCAAGCAGCAGTATTCATTGAAAATGCATGAAAAGGTGGTCAACAGTTCTTGTCTGGGCTACCTCAGCTGTGTTTGTTAAGGGTCAATGGAGAGCCTGTGGTGCTGAGTTATGGGATTTTGATATATATATATATATATATATATATATATATATGTATATAATCCAAGATCAAACACGTGTGTTATCTTTTAATCACAGTTTTCCATGTTTCATCACTTATCTCACCCTATATGTGTTTCCCATCATCACGCATGCGAGTCATTACACTGTGCCATGTTTAGATCCCAACTGAAACACGACACTGCTCTCCCTCAGCCATCACAGGAGGCTAATGTAGCAGCAAATGTCCAGTGGATGCAAAGCATATGCTCTATCTGTCGGTATTGGATCTTTCGCTGTGATGCTCGCTTGCGTAACTGATGCATTTATCTTGATGTTTACAGCACTTTCTCCTTGAAGCCATGCGTGTGTGTGCGAATGAAATAAAAGCTACCTTAATTTTTGGGTAATGCAGCCAGACCATCATTGTCAGATAGAGAGTGGGAGTAATGTATTACCTGTGTGTGGAGAATGGGTGTGGTTTGTTAAACTGTGACAGCTACAGACAAAATTATACAACATTTCTAAAACTTTGTGGCAGTGATTTACCAACATGGAAGTAAGTAAATTCATCATAAATCATAAGTTAATTTGGTCCACGCTTTCAGAACAAGGGAGCTTTTTAAGAGTGACAGATTTTCAGATTGTCCTCTAATGTGAGCATTTTCATATCTTGCATGCATTTTACATACATCACAGCACATATTAAACCTAACATGGATGTTGAGCATGCCCTCTAAATCTTAAACTTTTACATAATTCACCATGTCGATGTGACCTCTGAATGTAGGCTTGGGGCATAAATCATTGAGGGTTGTGAGTCTCTGGAATTTTAAATGAAGCTCTCACTGTACGCACTTCCTGATGCAGCACCAGTCAGTTGCTCATAATCAGAGCGATCAGATTTCCTCCCTCATAGTAGACACACTTGTAAGTCCTTCTTTATTACACGATTGTCACTCAGAAAGATTTGTCGGCTTATGCTTTTGCCGCTCAGGAGACACTTTGCTTTGGGAACGAGATAAGGACACCTCTCCCAACCAGTATTTTTTTGATTGTCATTTTCATTTGTTGACCCTCTCATTTCTCCCTGACCTGGGGCATCTGTACACGTGGGTTGGCGGGCCAGTGTAATCCTTGGAGCGTAAGGTATTTCCATCAACACAGTAACATGTTTGCATAATTGCTGTGGATCTGCACACGATGATGCATTACTGGGTGGATCAAATATCTTGGCTGAGGATGAGGCCAAATCAGATGAGGCCAAATCTTGTCCTCAAGGTTGGCACGTGTAGATCAGGCTCTGCACGGGTAATAGAGTTTGGCGTGACTAGTGCTGCTTGGCAGATCGTGCCTTCAGTTTCTTTAATTATACAAGTATTCACGTGAAGAGTGTGAAGAAATTTATCATCTGCATCCTACTCGAGTTTCCTATTTGTGTTGCACATGAAACATAGTGCGCGTCTCTTTTTTTTTTTTTTTTTTGATGCGGGCCGAGGATCAGCTTACTGCATCAAGTGTTGGAGAAGACTGATGCAGTTGAAGGAAAGCGATTCAGAGGTATGGATGTCAGCATCATTGCTCTTTCTGTGAAGGTGCAACTGAAGATGCTGCGAGGCGAGCTGAGTCAGCACGGCTGCTTGTCTTTATCAAAGGAGAAGCCAAAAGAGATTTTGTTTCAGTCATTCTACTGTATATTTTTGATTTGATGTACTACCTATAAGAAAACCTTGAGTTGGTCCCCATTCACTCAGATGGCACTTTCCCATAACATTTTGACATTATAGATTGCAGCGTAATTGTTGTAGTGGTTTCCCCGCTTCTGTTGTTTACACGTTGTTTACATGTTTACAGTGAATCTAATTAGGGGAGTGCTTGTACTGTTTATATAAAATGCATTCTGGCTTAATGGGAATGATGCTCCAAGGCCTTTGGATATTTGCTCTTTTAAGCGCAACATGATTACATAATCGATTACCATATCCCAAGCCCCCTGGGTGAGAACTTGGATGGATGCTGTCATTGATCAGAAGTGGACCAGGTCTCTTAAGAGACACCATCTTTTCATTAAGATCCTGATTTGTTTATACAGTTTGGCTGGCTGGGTGAAACATTAATTGTTTGGAGGTTGTCCTCCAGCACTCTGCAAGAGTACATAGGCCACTGATACAGCGTAAAAAATGTTGAGTTGCTCAGAATCAGTTTTCTCCATTTGCATTTCCTGTTTTCTGCTCTGTTTTGGTGGGATGAATATTTGTGGCAACCTGGTGCATCCTTTTGTGTTTTTTTGGTTTCTCCTCCTTGTAGTCAAGACTTGTCAAAAATGTCCTCTCAAGGGATCCCAAAGCCCTTTGTTAAAGCCCTCTTTAACCTGACTTCACAGGCAGGCTTGATACTGAAACATTAAAATGCAGTTAATTTGAATAATCGGATGTGATTTATGAAATGCAAAATAGCATGTTACAAGTTCTAATGATTTTAAATATTCCAATATATGCTAAAAGAAAAAATGAGTACCCTTTAATGAAGAGGTGTTGCAGAATAATCAATCAACAGGCACAGTAAAAAAAAAAAAAAAAAAAAGCAGTCAAATCAATCACTTGACAGGTCGGCAGGGCATTACAGAACCAGCAGAAGTCTATGCAAACATGCACCTCACACCACAATACAAGCACTTATCAGTCATGGCTGCACAGTCCATCAGGCTGTCATTTGTGGACGCTGACCTCTGCTTTAAGCTTTCTAAAGCCGTGGTGGTCAGCCACAGGCATGACAAAGGGGTCCTTAAAGCTTCTTTTTCTCCACAGAGACCATTTTAAAGTCTCCTTGATTTAATGAAGCATGGTCTTGATTAAGAGTGATTTAATAGGCCTGACTATTTCAGGAGCCGGGATAATGAGCGAAATCAGGTGGTATCCGGCCGGAACGAAAGCTCCACAGAAAGTACTGCTCTCCTTGTTGGAGACGCGCGGCAGGGCAGGAACATAAAATGTCTACAAGGAACATAACCGAATCCAAAGCTGTTCAGTCTGTGTTTTGGAGCCTATTATGACAAATGAGCACTTCTTAAAATGCAAAATACAGGAAGAAATACATTTCCACACTGAAGGATAATTAGATGAGAGGAGCTAACTAGAAACAGGCCATTGTTTGGCTGTTAAGAGCTGAAAGGTAGGAAAGTGTTTAATTGAAGAGAAATTCCCCTTTTCAGCTTTTCAGCAACAAAATCTTACTTTAAAGAAGATGTTTGCTTTTTTGTTTAAACATTTCACAACCGCATGCCCATTTAATGCTTCCATAATCCTTTTGTGGTAGAAGAATATTACAGTCATATTATTAATATACATGCCACATTACTGGAGTTTGTGCTCATGTCACACAAGCTTGCAACCGTTTGGCCATGCAAGTGCAAGTGCAAGTTCGACATCAAGTAAGGTCATTGGAGAGCGGAGAGAGAGAGCGGTGTGCACCACAGGTTTCGCAGCTGAAGTTTAGCTTTGACCCCAAGTAATCTGACCTTCACACTGTGCATCCAGTGCGGTTGTGGTATTAATTTGTGCTTTTCTGAATGAAAGCTATGTCCTGCAACTGTACTCTACAGACCATACCAGGACTTGAGTAAACATCCAAAGCGTGTCAGACGTAATCCATATTATCCTAGTTGGCTGCTCTGTAAAGTTATGTGCTGCCCTACATTTTACACACACCCTCACACAAACTGTTCGCTCGTACAGAATTTGGGCTGAAACTGCCGCTGGTGTTACTCTCCCGTCCTCTGTGATTTTACAGATATTTTTTATCATGATGAGCCACTCATGTTTCTCTCTGCTCATGAATCGAGAAATAAAAGTTAAAAGATGTTTGCTGAAGAGATCAGACAAGCAACCCTAAAGGAATTGCATTGCGTCGTCATGCTTGCCAAGGTGGCCAGCATTCAGCCTTCAGTTACTGGTGAAAGTGGGGAGGGACGAACATACTGGGAATCTCTTCCTCTCCCTGGTTGGGTAGTTTAAAGCTCTATAGAGGCACTGAGCGGCTTGTGCAGCTCGTAAAGCGGACTAGAGGAAGACTAAGAGGGATTCGAGCATACATCATCAGCAGTAGTCCTATAAGCTGATTGAGGATACGGCGGTTGTTGTTCTTGCCCACATAGCATGGGAATCGGGATGATTTGCCATTCTCTGTCATCCTCCTAGCACCCACCCACCCATAATATAAAATAATTAAAAATGAAAAAAACGCAAACATTAGGGGCAGATGTGGGAGTGAATGATGAAAGGGGATATGAGCGATGGGGTGAGGGGACCGGAGGGAGGAGACAATATTGTCGCGGCACTTAAACACAGTCAGTCATTTTATTTTATGTTCACATTTATTTCACGCGGTTTTTAATCAAGTCTCTAATCTGTCCCTCAGAGTCATAAGCTCACATGATGAATTCCCGCCGTCTGACTGGGATGATTTGATGAAATCAGGACCTCCCGAGTTTTGACAGTGGGAGTGTGCGCCTATGTACAGTACGTGTGTGAGACCAAGTGTCAATCAGTCTTCTCGAGAATCCATGTTTAATATCCTGATTCAACACAGACAAACAGAGCTGTGATGAGATTGAGATGATGAGATTAGGCTTCCTGAGTATTTGTGCGGCCGTCATTACACCCCTCAGAGATGTTAACTTCATTGCAGGAAGTTTTGACATGAGCCCAGAGAGAAACATTTATTCATTACAGTTTGATGTTATCATAACTAATCTTCAATATTTATGAATGAATGTTATTACATATATCAATATTGATAACCTTTCACTGGTTATTGCCTGATCACTGATACTCTGCTAAATGTTACTACAAGTCAATCGAGGAGGAAGATCTTTTTTACGTCCTCGATAGAGCAAACCAGTTCTGTTATTGATTTTTATGGTTTCAGTCAAATTATTGATTTCCTCTGACTGCCATTCATCAATTTGACTGACAAACACACAGGCAACATAAAAAGACTCCAACGCAACCTTTGCTATTTTAAATAATAAGAAAACTGTAGCTTTATTGGTGTCTTAAGTTGATGTAAATCAGCTGTTTGATAAATGATTGATGTTACATGCATATCTAAAATATCTAAACAAGTCAAAAGCCTGTGTGCAATTCATGTTTTGCTGTGATTGTGTGTGAAACGAGATGTGGGTGTGTCATTTTATGCCAGGAGGGAAACAATTTGAACATGAGGTACGTGTGCATGTATGAATATAAAAAAAGGTTAAAAGATTTCGATGTAAACAAATAACTGAGATGAATTTTACCACATTTGATTGGTAAATTGCATTTTCTAATTCATCGTATCTCACTTTGAAATTAAACACTTTTAACCAGCAACACAGATGCAAATGTAGAGGAAGCGATGTGACCACTCTAAAGTACAGTAGAATGTTTCGATATGGAGTTTGATTAAAGTAAAACTAAATCACAATTTGTTTTTCTTTCTTTTTTTTTTTTGTTCATATGTTGACACTCCCACTCTCACTACCTGCTTGAAAGATAAATAATGGTGTCATGTTGTATGTCATTCTGGTTTTGCTTATTCTTATGCTGAAATAAATTCATGCATTTGAGTTTTGAGGGTGACAGAGGATAAGTGCTTCTACACCATGGCAGAGTAGCAGCTCGCAAGCCTTGCACAACATTTTGAGTCACGGGCTGAATGTCATGGGGCCGCCTTGGTCTGAACGACCCACTCAGCAGACACACACACACACCAAATGTCAACACAGTGTAGCAGGCTTTCTCAAACAAGAAGCCTGCATCTGAGAAGGGGATATAATCAATGTGAAGCACCCAAATTCACGGCATCGCAGCTCTCCGCCGTTCTCTCCGATGGTGGATTTCCTCGGGGTGTCTTTCCGCTCCAAGTCTGTTAACACGGCAGCCCTCCCAGCCCCACATGGAGAGTCCCCTGAGCTACTGTACAAAGCCACATTTTTCTTCTCACAAAAGTAGGACAAGCCATAGCATCTTTGTTACTGGGAGCAGAGGGCTGCACACAAGAACAGTTAGCCCATCCATCTCGCTCGCCCAGCCCATTCATAACAGTCATTCTCCTACTGGGAATTAATTTGCTCCAGAAACCAGGCGTCTCAGCGTCAGAGTGGAGAGAGAGCATGTGTTTGGTCCTCCGGGGAGATGTGAGCTATCATGGATGGGAGTTGCTAATAAACAAATATGCACTTCACTGTGGCAGATGTGAGCAGGATTTTTCACCTAAGTATTTAAAGGGACTGCCCTCTGATGTGTTAGTGCCGCGACTCCTCTGTGAATTTACAAAACACACAGATTATGCTCTACCTCTGCGACGGTGCATCAGACTTTGGTACTTATCCAAAAGACAATTAAGCTTTGATTTCCTCTTGAACTGTACTTTTATGCTACTTCCATTACTTCTAATCACCCGAATAACAAATGATTAGTGATTCATTTCTTAAATAAATAAAAAATATTTAGAGGGTTTTTTTGGAAGCTTAGACGCTTATTGAATCCCATTTATAAAGCCATCAAATTCATGTAATTTTCTGCTGCCTAGTCACTCCTATCTCTGAAACATAACTCAACTCGCCTTTAATTTCTTAAAGCTCATACAGGTGATACAGTTTAAGCAAACAGATACACATGCACATTGTGTTTGGCTCTCTTTGCACTCTCTCTTTGGATGCTGGAGTTACGGTAAATCAAAGCACAGATAGTGAGAGACTCACACATTAGAAGTGAGGTATATCCTAAGGCTGTTCCTACATGAGGAACGCATGAAACACTGTGCTCGTCTTCATCATGGCTCTCTCATCACTGTTTTGCTGCGAGAATCCGTTTTTGCGCCTTGAGCGAGAGATACTCATCTCTTGATTTGCCGACTCTCAACATCCCGCCTCTGGATTTGAACCCAGTAACTCTATCTTCACCCTCAGCCCCACACAGTGGCTCTTCATCTCCGAGCCAGTGATCTTGTCAGATAATTACAGGAGAACAGGCTGAAAAAAAAAAAAAAAAAAAAAACAAGGTCTGCATATTATCACAGCAATTAGTGTGTACCCACAAATACCAATTACCTCCCTCTCATGATCACCACTAATGACAATTTCAACACTCTCTGTCACAGCCCTGTACTTACAACTGAGCGCCACCCGGCAGTTTACAGAAGGGAGAAGCAAGCTGTTTGCAGAGAAGACAAAATAATGAAACATAAACCGAAACTGCTCTAATTTCCCTTAAATTAATTTCAAGAGCATTTTGCCGCCTGAACCAATAATTCGTCTCTTCTGAGCTCTTTTGTGTCAGGGTGGAGTGGAAACAGGAATCTTTGATGTTATTTGTACGTGCTGACTGAAGGATGAAGTGGAGGATAATGATACTGTAGCCAGGAAATGTGGCAATTTAACATTTTCTTTCTGGCAGATTGTGAAAAATTGTTGATGTGGAATTTGTTTAGTGTTTTGAGGGGGATGGATTTACAGCAGTTGTGAAGACAAATGAGGTAAAGGAGGTGAGAGAAAAGGTCAAATGACACTGCCTTCCTTCAGTTGTTCACTTAGTGCATCTCAAATCCTACATGTATATCATTGTCTATGCATGAAAACTTTATGTAGTCTTTTGGAAGCGGGTGAGGGAGGATTGCCTTGCATTTCTATAAATACCTGTGAGACAAGCAGTTAATGAATTCTCCTGGCAGAAGTAGAGGGCTGGGCTGCAGAGCGGAGCACAGAGAGGAGCTGCGTGTACAGATGGGGTGTATGCAGAGTTCAAGGGTACGCCAGCTGAGAGGTCTTAAAGGCAGGAAGGTTTCGTTAGTGAAGCAGGGCCGACCGCTCGCCTGGAGCAGTCCCCCAGGCCTCAATCTGACTCTTGACTGCGTGTGCGTCTCAGTTCATGTCTATATGTATGAAAGTAGAAGCTTGCATGTGTTTGTATTTTCCGAATGCATGTGTGCATCTGTGTGCCCATGAGACATACGGGCATGTTCACACAAGTGTAGGTAATGAGGCAAGACATGAATGTGTGATTCATGTTTCTGCCATGACAGGGGCTATAGCAGTGTGCCAGGGAGGAGGTCGAAGGCCCTGCTCCTGCCTGACTTCTCTCCATACATGCAGGGAATGAGCAATGCTTCTTGGCAGCCGAATGAACAGTGATACATGCGCATTCACTTCACTTCACTTCTGACGCAAGCATCAGATCATTTCCTGAGATCAATTTTCTGCCTAAAAATCGCCTACATAATCTTTATGGATTAAGAATAATTAAATATGTTTCTTGCATAACGTCTGACATAGCTGCCTGATTTGATGGGTATTGGTTTTCTAGTGTGGTCTTGGAGATGTGAAAGCTTTCAACTAATCCTGTCTGTAATATGTTGCATTAGTTAGAAATACCAAGGGACTAATGGAGCTGAAGGACATCTGTGTGTGTGTGTGTGTGTGTGTGTGTGTGTGTAAGCTGGTTTGTTATGTTAGCTTTATTTATTCAGGAACTTTCATTGAGATCAAGATCACAACAATTATCTCACACACACAAACACACACACACACACACACACACACACAAATATGCACACAAACACACACATACACACGCACACACACAGTAAGTAAGTAAAACAATCAGAAACATTACAACAATTAATATAAGAATCACAAACTCAGTTTGTTTTGCAGTTGTTTCTTCTCTGTTATGTAGGTTCATTATACTGAAAATCATTCTTCCCCGTGGTCAGCTCTGGTTAGTTGGGAACAATTTATGACAATTTACATACACAGTATAATTCAAATATAATGTAAAGGCTTCTCATAAAAATGGTTGCGATTAAGTATAAACAATCATTTCTACTAATAATCTCTGCTGTGAAAATGATTTTATTTTCCACTAGGTGAAGTTATTTTACCTGTGAGTTGCTACATATCTCAGTTTCAGAGCCTATAGAACTGCAGAGGCATGAAAACTGATCGACCCAAACTCGTACGGCCAAAACTGACACCTGACCTGAGTCTGCCCCAACCTGATATGCAAATTCTAACAACTTTGCAATAATTAAGAAATGGCTAGCATTACTGGAAAACTTTTTATCCCAATTTCAAGAATTCCGACTGAAACATGTCTCTCACCCCCATGTGGGGAGTCACCAAGGGATATGAAGAGAATAAATCATGAGACTGTATTTTCAAGAGGAACGGCTACCTTAAAGGAGATAAACAAATGTTTCAATATGAAGTGACATTGACATTGTATGTTGAGACAAGAAGGCAGCAGTGTAGACCAGACAGCAAAACAAAACAACATCTCTTTTTAAAAAAGGTACCTATTCATCTCTACAACCTTCATCTCTTGTGGCAAGATGAGCGTTGTTCTGTTGTATCCTCCAATTCATT
The DNA here is from genome assembly GCA_023238725.1 of Scortum barcoo. Lineage (NCBI taxonomy): Eukaryota > Metazoa > Chordata > Actinopteri > Centrarchiformes > Terapontidae > Scortum > Scortum barcoo. The sequence continues at coordinate 15,402,822 of CM041538.1, read as the reverse complement.
CCTCTCTCAGCGTAATCCATCACTGACAGAGGCAATAAAAGTGTAGGTGTTCCTGTGTGCCCGTGACAGTGTCTGTATCCGAGGAGAGAGGCCTGGGTGTCTGTTAGGGGCTTGCTGGCTTCGGGAACGTCTAGTTCAAGTAATATAGATACCAGAGTTTGCTGCTATTTTGGGCTGTTAAAGCTTTCTATCTGTGTGTGTGGTGTGTTTGCATCAGATCATCACACACTCTCAGAGAAAGTGCCTCTCTCCCCTATGTGACGGTATATAGAAATTCAGACACACGCACGGTAAATAATGTCAAACACGCCACAGTTTCTCGGGCTGTCATCACACTTGGCCTTATTTCCTCAGGGACCACTTTGTCCAGACCAATTTGAAATTTTGTAAAGTGAGCAAAGTGTCTTAAAATGCAAGCAGGCAATCTTCTGCAAGCGTAAAAAAAGAGAGGAATATGTTTGTCCTCTGCAAAAGTGTTACACTAAGATGAGGCACAACAGAAAGAAAGAGGCAGCAGTCTGTCAGTGTAAGCACTGTATGAAGGATGATGCAGCTGTGCACATTTATGCTGGATTTATACTTACACACATCAGGGCTACAGAGATACCACATGGAGGCAGCAAGAACTGTGAGTGGTCCACTTGGCTTGTTTGTGTTTTATTCTGCAAGTTTCCGGTGTAACATTAAGCAAGCTGAAATAAAGAAAGACTCATTTCTCTCTCTCCTTTCCTGTAACAAACATATAGAGAAGCCAATTCCACAGCAAATCTTCAGATCTATCACAGTCAACAAAACGACGTAAACATGATGCCTGCACCGAACAGTCTCATATTCAGGAATGAAACAAGGCGACACTCATATCACAACGTAATGCGGTTACTGTGGGGAATGTAATTTAGGCACGATACGACTCAATCGCGTACACTACATTGTTCAAGGGTTGTGATAGTGCTATCACTGGGTAAGACCTGACGCAGAGCAATAAAACAAAACCTGCGTCACTATCGCAGGACACCTCAAATGACCCTAGCTCATCCCGACATTTTTGTTGCTATTTAGGTGTGAAGGCTTAGAGGGTAATGTCTAAATGCACTGCATACAAAATCCCATTTGGGAAATTCCCAGTATAACCACTGTCCTCTACCGCTGGTCGCTATGCAGTTCTACTGGACCAGATGGGAGTTAAATGCTTTGTTCAGTTTCACCTTCATGAGAGTGTTTTTTGAGGTGAGAGTGTTTTTTTAGGAGAACTTTACTCAGGCCTAACTCATTACTTTTCCAGCCAGTGCAGAGGTTGGACCCAGTGACTTTCATATAAAAAGTGTATTTGGATGAAGCAGAAGGAGAAGCAGATGTCAAAGTACAGAGATGCTTCATTCAGGGCCCTCTTTAAACGATCTATAGTGCATGGTCTGAATGCATTTAGGCTGAGTTGGAGATGGAAAAGCAAACTATTATTTGCTGAGGAAATGGCAGATGATCTACATCCTTATGTGTGTATGTGTGTGCATTGTGAATCCACTTATATAGTCGAGTTTTACTATCTGAATAATGTGTCCTATAAATATAGAAAATACTGAACTACTTAGAAAATACTGTGCCATTGACTTTGTTGATCAATGGCACAATCATTTTCCGCTGCCTCAAGATAGGAATGTGCCAACCATACGTCTAACCGCACCTCAGCTTAACGCCCATGGGTGCACAGATGGGTATAAGTACATTTGTTCCTTACACAACGTGGGCACCAGGTGTGAAAATGACAACTCTGTTGTCAGAAACCAGCAATGACAGATGTGCTGTGCGATACTGTACGCTGCTTTGAAGCAGGTGTAAGGTAGGGCCCCATAAGGTCAATAGAGCCTAAATTTGGACACAGGATTTAGGATTTACCAATGCAGCCAAGTTTACATGGCGAAAATTCAAAAGTTCTGTGGATGCTAAAGTTTTCCTAAACAACAGCCGCCTGCTGTCTCAGCTCTCATTAATGCCCTGTTCTGTAAGAAAGCAATGTGACTTAACTGTGTAGGCCAGAAACACAACGCACCAATGCACACCATGGCACTACGTTGAAAGATGGAAAAAAAAACTTCCAGAAAAAATAATGAATCACCTTCCACTTCTATACATATTTCTGTTTCTGGTCTGCTATAAACTCCACTGTGATTCATCTCAGGGGATAATTACCTTTGACTATCATCAAATAATGTATAGAGATTACACTAATGAATGTGAGGAAGCAAAGCACAATTCACTCAAGTTCACTTAGAGTTGAGACCCTACTAAAAAAGATTTATCGTGTTTCAGCTTACAAAGATAAGCGAGCTGCTGAGATAAGAGTTGTATGTCCGTGGTACTTGAAGCATACCAGCAGCCAGGGGAATATGTCTCAGGCTCAGTACTATAGTTTGGTCTCTAGCTCAACTACAGAGGAATCCATACAGTTCCACGAAAAGGTCTCAGGAAAAAAAAGAAAAAAAAAAGCTCAATTGGGTGTAGTCAGGCAGTGAAACATGGTTTTACTGAATACATTCAAAATGACTTTCCTAAATTGACTATATAGCTACTCTGTAGTGGTCTTTAACCAAAGGGCCTGCATTTCACACAGGATAATTTTTACTATTTGTGTCTGCAATTTCATCTTAAAGTAAAAAATAATGACCACATCATCTTATGGCAGTACTGCTGAGAAAAGGAAAATTAGTGAGAAAGTCGTCAGTCTCCTATCTCATCATTGTCATCTAAACTCATGAAGAGACATTTGCAACCTTGAGCAGAGACCACTCACAAGCGTAACCTTTCTACTTTCAACATTTCTTCATACCTACTCCTCTCTCTCACCTTGCCCAACCTCAAGAATGCTATCACGTCAATTAAAGCCTATCCTCCAGCCATGATGTACCCCAGGGTAGTTAGACAGGCTGCCACAGAAAAGGTCAGTCACAGATTTAACAATGGTGCAGAGAGAAATAAAGACACAGAAAAGACAGAGGAGACTGACGCAAAACAATGGCAGGTCAGATGAGTACTTATTTATGATTTTACGAAATGTTATACAAATGCTTAAGTTTGTTTTTTTCTGTCTTGTACCTTTAAGCATAAAGCAAAAAAAAAAAAAACTTTTCAACATAAACTTGATTAAAGACAGACAGTTTGTTTAAGGTTTGGGTGAGATTTTGGGCTAAAAAAAAAAAAAAAAAAAAAATTGTTTCCCCAGACAATTATTTCTATTATTGATTAATCTGTTTGACTAATTGTCTCATTAATAAATGTCAGAAAATAGTAGGGAAAAAGCCCATCAGAATTTTCCCAGAACAACAGTGAAGTCTTCATATTACTTGTCCGACCAACAGTGCCAGTGTGTGTGTGTTAGCATGCCAACATTCGCTACTTAGTACTAAACATAAAGTACAGCGGAGGCGGGTGATGGTATTGGTCAAACTGACGCTAATGATGGCACTAGACAAAAATGTATGGTTTACTCAAAGTAATTAAAATTGAGACTCTATTGAACATGAATATTTGCAGCAAGCTCACAGCAATCTGTTCAATTGTTGTTTAGCTAGTTCGCTCAAAAACAAAAATGTCCAGCCCAAGTCTGGGGATTGCCCAAGCCGACAGGATCATTCTCTGGGCACCATGAATATCTGTAGACATGACAATTGCTCAGACTGAACTGATGTGATATTTCAGTCTGGACCACAGTCATAGACCAGCTCACTGACATCGCCATCCATCAATGCTGCTAACCCAGCTATAACGACTTAAACGAAAGTGATGAAAATTGTCAATCACCTCATCAGTTTGTTGACTGATTATTTCAGCTGTTGTTATGTAAAAATGTACAAAGATGATGAATGAATGTATTCACTCATCTGCCACTTTGACATCCTTTATTTTATCTGCATTATTTCAAAGCATTTCCTGTTTCCCATGTTTTTCAAAATTGCAGAAAATCCTTGCAAATGTATTAACTGTAATCCTTGCTTTTTATAGCTGATAGACAGCAATGAATGTATACTGTAAATTCAAATTAGCAACTCAGCAGTATAAAAGACATGCATAATAAATAAAAGCACCAGCAGGCTGCAGTTCCATCAATCCTGTTACGGCATCACTATATAGCATCAGCTTTTTTGTTAATGTAAATCAGTCTGTTGTGCACAACAGAGGACGTGTTCATGCTTTGAAGAGCGAGATAATGCGTGGTATTTTCACCGTGCTGTTGGCAGCCTCTTTTATGGCCAACAGCTTTAACTCCAATAACAGACTGTAAGAGAAAAATCATATATTGGAACTATCAGAGACGAGATGCTTGCCTCTTCACAGCATGTTCATTATTACAGTTTGTTCCTCTCTGCATTCATTTGCTGCACAAAGTTTTCAAAAGGCAGCCAGACAGAGCGGAGATGGAAACTCTCCAGTCTGGCAGAGGGTAAGAGATGGTAAGAAACTAAGCTGGATGACGTGATTACATGCGCCCCACAGCCCCTTGTGTAATCAGTACCGCTGCCCACATCTAATCTTGTGTGAAGAGTACCCTCCCCACCCCACCACACCCCCAACACACACACACACACACACACACACACAGGCATCAGCCCATTCTGGATGACCAGTAAAGAAAATGTCCTTTGATGATGAACTCCTCGGCATGGTGATTTGCACTGTAAGTCTGACATTTACATGAGGGAAGCTACAACAGTAGCATCCGTCCCTCATCAGAAATAACAGCTTGAGCCTACTTGAGTGAATCATTGTACTGAATTTCTCCTCTGCACTGATTGGTTGGTCATATGATGTTTTCAGCGTGTCATTATCCAGAGGGTTCCACTGATGTTCAAGGATCGAAAGCCAGATCAAGCAGGTCGACTGGCTGTGGCTGATTAGAAAATGGCAAAGACAACTTGCTGACAAAAATAAAAAATAAAATAAATAAAAAAACCCGAAAAGAGCTGTCGGATTTCAGTTTTAAAAATGGGCACCTAAATTGGCCACACACCTGGAAACTATTGTGAAATCTGAGATCTCCCGATCAATGGCCAGGCACAAAGCCAGCCTCTGCTCCAAACTTGTGGGTGTTGTGCTGAGGAATCCCTGCCTTGTGTCCTCTGTGAATATCTGTTTCCATGCAGAAAGCATCCCTCCTCACTCTGATATCTTCCATGCAAGCATCAAATAGAGTAACAATGCTTCTCCTCTCACGTTTCTCCTCTGTTTTAGTGACCAGCGAGGAAAGGCTTAGAATAACAAGTTGACGTTATCACTCCTTTTTGCAAGATTCTGAAGCTGCTTAGTGGAACGGCATGTCAATGTGATGCTTTTATTAAAAACTCTGTGGATTTTACTGTACAAGCACGTCACCCCCCGGCATAATCTGGCATGGAAGGGCATTTGTTGAACTGGGACCGTATGTGTGTTTGCCAAGGGGTGAGATCATAAAAGATTAGCCTAATTACATGTGATGCTAATGGACTGCCTCGCGCTAATTCATTGTTTGAAGATGAATGAAACCAGCGCTATCTTGGCTTGCTGGTGTGACTGGCTGCTGCTTCGCTTTAAAAGGGGTTAATGTCAAAGAGAGACGTCTCGAGGGAGAAGACAAAAAAAGGCACACAGTGTCTAAATCTGCTTTAAAAGCTATCAGGACAACAGCAAATGAAACCCAGTGAGCCAGTGTGCAGGGAATTAGAAATAACTGGCAATAAAGCTCCCGTCTGTATCTCACCTTGCACAGTCACTCTGCATGAATGGCCATGGTCTCCCGAAAATGTGTTTTTGTGATGTTCGGCTTAGTGCTGGCAGTCGTATCAGGACATCAGTCTCCTTCTGATAAAGGGCTCGGGGGGGCAAAATCCAGCCTGGTCTGAGTTTTGCCAAAGAAGGAAGACGTAACACTGGCAGTCCTTTCACTCCTTTACTCGCAGTAAATGGCATCAGGCCACAGTGACCCTTGAACGGAGCTGGATTTACTGTCACAAATTTCAAAAGAGGATTACCGCTGATTTTAAGCAAAGACCCTTGAAACATTTAATCTGGACAGTGAGATACCAAGGCCGAGCAGAGACTCATCACCTCCATGTTTCGGCCACTAGAAAGACAGAGATTCAAGCTGTGTGTTGCAAGACTGGCGGCCCCACGTGTTCATCAGTGGTGTCTTGCCATGTTGAGTTAGGTGACATCCTGCTTCCATAGAGATCAATGGCACCGTCAGAGGGCATTCATCTTCTGACGGATTCCTTGTGATTGTGCCGGACTGGTAATGAGCTGCCCGTGGGCGTCTCTCTCTCTCTTTCTGTCTTTGTCACAGTTTCTCTTTATCACGCACACAGGTGCGCTGATGGTAATCTGTATGCCTTCCTCCAGCACACACACACACACACTCACATTCAAACATCCACGCAGATATATAGAAAGAGAAGCAGCTCTTGCCCATTGTGAAGCATTTTCACAATAGAGAACCATCTATAACAGCTGGCAGTTCCCATTTAAGGCATGCTCCTCTCTTTGGGTCATACTTCAGTATGATAGATTTGTACTATTACAATGTGATGATCACAATAGAGCCATTAGATGGTTGGCTGCACCCTTTCTTAAAATGAAATGACTTTGCATGCCTTGCAGGTACAGCGTCATTGTAAGAAAGTTCACAAATTCATTCAGCTCATTGTGTCCAGGGAAACACGCTACAAGTGACAAGCAGCTCTTTCATTCATTTCTTTCATTCAAAATACTGAAATACTGAAATTTTCCACTTCAAAGAGGATGTGAGGTCATGCACTTCATTCTGCTGAACAACTCGCACTGACTGGACTCGCTGCACTCGTCCAGGAAATGCTTTTAAAACATCAGCAACCACAAATGATTTGCTAAGTGCACGATGGCTGCTTAATGGTCCTTCTGGATGTGCCTTTACATTAAGTTTGCATGGCGTTTGAGGCTTTTTGAAACTTAATAATTACAAACTTGGTAATTATAACTCCTCAAAGTTCCTAAGCTGACAGACAGCAATGTTTTCCCTCTCTGAAATTTCACTGTATATTCAGCTTACTTCAAATCCACTTTATTATCCACTTTATTACTGTATTTGTAAGCTAAATGGCCTTGCTTTCACAGTCACTGCCTGCACACATAACTAATTTAGCAGCTAAAAACAGAAACCATGTCTGACAGTGGCTTTCAAAAACAAGCGATTCATCACTTTGTCACTTTAGTTAGACAGAGATGCTTTTTGTTTTCTTATGTTGGAAATTAGTTCTTTATATCATCTGTGCATTTCAAAAAGGACAGTGTGTTTGTGTAAGAAAAGAACGTGTGTTAACAAGAAAAATGCAAGGAAGACAGAAAAACATTCAAAATGAGAGATGGGATAAGCTGGTGCTGGCAGTCTGAGGTGTAATTCTGCTTCGTGTTTCTGTGGTTTACTTAATAGCTTTTTTTAAACGTTTGCTTAATCACTTGGATCTGTCTGTGCACTGGAAGTCCAAAAAGCTTCCTGGCTCAGGTTTGCTGATAACAGTATCGGCCCAAATAGGCGTTGGTCCAGATAGTGTTCTTTAGACAAAATGCCTGACTGGGACAAACTGTCAGTTCACTTCAGAGTACAATTACTTACAATGCAAAGAAATAATGGGAATTTTTGAAGCTGCCAGATGTTGTGTTTGTGTGTCATTTCAAGGAATTACAGAAATTATGCAGTGAATCTCATGAAAATACAGAAAATAAATAAATAAAATAAAATCATAAGAATTCTACCATATTAATTATGACCGAGAAAATCTTCCATAAACAACTGATGAATGATTACTTTGCTGTTATATCCTAAAGTAGTCCGATATTCTTATGGTGATATGTAAATGGCGGCGTCTAAAGAGTATTCATTTCCTCTCACAGCATGGGTGAGCATCCTCAAACAATAAGCCATTACTGGCAGCCTATCTTGTTTGCACAGCAGGACCTCGATCCATTCCAGTGAAGGAGCGGTGAACGAGAGGCAGGCTGGGTGACAGCAGGGAGGTGGGGTTGGGTGTCAGGGCCTTCACAGAGACAGTGTGACACCGTACTAATCAGGGTGGGGGTGGGCGGGTGTAACAACATTTCAGAGGCCCTACACTTGACCTAGGACTACTCTTTAATGCGTAACACTGCTTCCTGCCTTTTCCTCAGTTCCCATTTTTCCTTCCTTCATATGTATTAATTCCAACCATTGGGGGGATCATGCAGTGCAGCTTACTTGAAACTTTTGCAGCTGAAATGAAGAGCGTTGGAGGTTGATTTTTGGATTGTCTGTTGGCCTTATAGGACCGTAAACAGTGAGCTACACATACTGGCACGCAGGATATAAATATCTCAGTTGTATATATTGATGGGATTTTTATCTGGGTTGACTGGCATGTAAGACAGTGTCTGAAAAAGGAGGATCGGGTGAGAAACTGGTCATGATCATCCGGCTGGGAGATTGTTATGGTGCTGATGCTTGCACATAATGACCCGCCTCCTCCTCCTCCTCCTCCTCCTCCTCTTCCATCTCCTCCTAACAATTCTCTATTCCTGCAGCTGCTGTTTTCAAAGGCTTTAATTGGCCAAAGTCACTCAAGGTAACAAGGGCCCCATGGGCCTGTGTCTGGGCAACCTGATTACTGTGTGTGTGTTTGTCACTGTGTGTGTGTCTGGGTAAAGGTACCACCACTGGGGCACTGAAGTCAACAAGGATGACATGTAATTGCTAGTGGTGGTGAAAGTGACTTAAAAAAAACAACACTTTGTTTTGATTAAAATTCAGTTTCACTGCCAAACACCTGGTAAACCATAAAATCCTTGCCAAATTACACACAGTTTATAAAGCCAGTGTGGTCACTTGTGGTAAAACATGTCCATCCAGGCAAAACCTCATGATTAAAGCATCTCAATCTATGATGGCGATGTCGGTCTGTCAATTGTTCCAACACTTTGGTCTGTTAAGTCTGAATAGCTGTAGGATGTATTGTCATGACATTTGGTGCAAACATTCATTGTGCCCAGAGGATGAATCCTACTAACTTTAGCGATCCTCTGATTTCTCCTCTAGTGCAACCTTGAAGTTGACATTTCTACTTTTAAGTGAAATGTTGCACCATCTATTGGACCGATTGCTTTGAAATGTGATTCACTAAATCATGTCCCACTCAGGATGAATTTTATAAACTTTGACAATCCCTTAACTTTTAATCTATCAGCATAATCAGTTCAAAACTTCAATAGTTTTTGTTTATGGTCAAATACCTACAAAACATACCCAAATGGCAGGATAATTGACATATGTTAACATGTTAACTACAATAGTGAACTTGGTAAACTCTATACACGCTAAACATCAGCATGTTAGTATGCTGACAATAGCATTTAGCTCAAAGCACCACTGTGCCTAAGAGCAGGCATCACATCAACTACATCAACTGTAGTTATGTATAGTAGTCTTAGTCTTGTTTTTACTGGATATCTCAGTCTCTCTCTCTCTCTCTCTCTCTCTCTCTCTCTCTCTCTCTCTATAAATAGCTCTAGGTCTATTTCAGCACCACAGATACTTGAGACAGAACAGACAAATGAGCGGGGCCTGGATTGAATTGCAGGTACCCAAAAGATAAAAGCCAATTGTATGGTTTAAGTCGACTCATTAAAAGGTCGTCCTGCCTAGCTCTCGGCTATGAAGTTGCACAACATGGCCCCTGTTTTTTCCCTGCTATCCACATCTCACCTATGATCCCCAGTGGCACACTATACTCAACAACATCTTCATCATGTAATTGAAAGGCAGCTGGACCTGCATCCCTTATTGTAGGTGGATAATTACATCAATTAATATCTTGATGGACTGGTATAGTAATGCATGAGGAAGACAGAAAGCTACGTTTTGCTATCAAAGCACTCAGTGGCAGACAGCTGCCCTGTAGCCGTGCGTATAACAGCTCCATACAAAGCACAATGACACACTCATCCACAGAGAGAAAGACAGCGCGGCCGTCCAGATCTAGGACAGTCGGAGGCTCAAAGTAAGAGACAGGTCTGCAGCGAGAATGTAATGCCATTTTCCAGGCAGTGGCTTATAATCAGGTTACTGTACCCTCCTGCTCAATGCACAGAGGGGATCCTCCTCCTTTTACTGCCATCCCTCATCATTAGCAGCTGCAGGCCAAGCTGCAAAAAGCGACACAGCTATGGTGTAAGTAATGACTTGGGCTGGGTCTGCAAGAGGGGCTCAGTGCCCTCTTTCTCCACAGTTTTTCATAATGGGAAGGTAATGGGGGAGGAGGAAATTGGCCACTGGGCCCTGGAGAGGGCTTTTACTCAGGCAGGATATGAGGAGTTATCAAAGGGGGTGAGAGTTAAAGTAGAGACCGAGGGAGAGTTCAGCCGGAGGGTGAGTGTTACCGCCCAGCCGCCATTACCTGCCTTCGTCCTTCAGTCATGTTCTCTCCAGCCGTCATTACCACTCCTATTATCTCCCAAAGTTATTTTCTGTGGATGGGTGATATAGGAAGGGAGGACCTGGAATGAATTCAACATATCAGATTTTGTGTTGGTTTGTTCAAAGTGATTTTTGCTTTTACTGCAGGTAGAACCTTGCTTTGAATGGGCAGACTAAAACCGTCAAATAAAAAAAGCTGGAAATTCTATTTAAATGCCAAAAATCTGAAATATCAAGTTTGTTTTGGGAGAAGCACAGTGGTGCCACAGTTATGTTTTTTATCAACATAATGAGGGAAAGTTCTTAATCAACAAGCAGCATCTACTACATTGCAAAATGTTCATTCTGAATGTGTTTATCTTCCAACAGCCAGTCTAGCAATACAAAATCTGACAGTAACGACTAAAGCACAGTTCACTTTTTTATGGTTGGGCACTTAAAGCACTTGGTTAAGATCAGTGAAAGATTGTAGTCTTGGATAATTTATTAGAAAAGACATTTTAACTTCAGCTACATTTTACCCAAATGACAATATCTGGTGTAACGTTTTGCATGTTCATGTTTGCAGTTTAGCATGCTAACATTTATCCTTTAGTACTAAATACAAAATACAGTTGCGGCTCATGTCTTTAGTTTTACAGATATTCTGTCATAAACCAAAGTGTTGGACAAAGGTAAATTTTGCCCTGATGATGGTTTATTATGAAAAGCCAGTTTTTCTCCAAAGTAATCAGAGCTCATCCCCTGAGGGACAGGATTGTCTGTACAAAATCTCACGACAACCAATCTGAAAGATGATGAAATATTTTAGGAGCAAAGCGAAAGACCATCCAATCTTCCGACCAACTGACACGTCATCCCGAAAATGTTCTACTTTCATAGATAAAACAAAGCCAGCTGAAATTTGTATCTTCTGGTGTAGTTCATTGATCTTTTCGCGTCGCTCTGTTCTTGCCTCATTCCTCACCCTTATAGGTTAATTATAGTGAGAGATGTGCAGCAGCATTTCAGCAGCAGAGAAGACGAAGCACTTTTACAAGACTATAATCTCAGCTTTTTTTATTACCCTCCAGCTGGTGGCTGTGCTGCTGCTCAATGAATTACAACTGAAGGTTCAGCACTGACAGAACCCCTGCAGCTCTTACTGAGCCCTGATGAGGGAAATGGACGAGTCTGGGTCAGGTAATGGGAGTTGGGGTCAAGCACCACTGTTGAAAATGGACAAGGTCAATTAGAGAGACTGTGATGTTTTCTGATTACAAATGTTTCCCTTTGATTATACCAGCATGTCATGTTAGACCAGCGGTCTAACGTCAGGATGAATTGATTTATGTATTAGTTTCTTTTGTCTTCTCGGGTCATTTCTGTCCATTAGGCTCCCCACCATCAAATCAGATAGATGAGTTTCTTTTGTTTGGTGTCTGACTCATGACAGATGTAATCTGAAATCTACTTTCCACTTGATTGTACTTGATCCAAACCAGTCTGGCTTCAGTGTAGACAGTGTCCCCTGTCGCAAATCAGACTGATGAGTTTCTTTCATTTTGGAATAATGGTTGGGCAGGTTCTCTTCTCAAGACAGAAAAGGAACAGAACTTAAATATTTAAGTGGAGCATTGCTGAGAAAATGACAAACCTTTCTGTAACAAAAATACATTTTTACAAATAAAAGGAACCTAACAACTATCAATACATGTACAGGTAAAATATTGCTAAACACTACATAATAAAACGTGAAAACAACACGACTGCTCTTTGAGCGTTCGGAGCAGGTGTTTTGTTTAAAATAAAATAAGCACACACTGCATATCATTACTCTTAGCCGACAGAGTGCACTGAGGAGCAAATTCAGATGAGAAATTGCTGAATTGTATTTCACTAGTTCGCCTCTTCCTTCAGCAGCTCGTAGACGGCTCGTGTTTTTCTGAGCGCTGGTCTGCAGCTACTGTACAAAGAATGATTAAAGAGAGAGTGAACTCACTGATATTTGTTTCACAGCTGAAATGGAGACTCCGCTTCACTTACTGTTATGTCAAGTCTCGCTGCCAGGTCATTCAGGCTTCTGGGAAATGAACAATAAACTCAATATAATAACACTGTATAAGCCAATGCACTTTTCAGAAAGCTTTCATTTAGTCTTGCTGTTATGCAGGGAAAGAAATAAGACTTTTACAAAAAGTAATTTTTGCTCCATTGATTTCATTTGTGGGGGTGGCAACTTTGCAATTTTCCAGAGAAAATTATTTTACTATATACTTCCTATAGGAAAAGAGTAGGTTGTACATTAGCCAAACAGATTCTAGTTTCTGCAGTTGCATTATCTATTCCATTATTAGAAGAGCACAGTAGATCTGTAGACCTGGTTGTTTAGACCAGGCCTTTACGTTAGCATACAGATTATGTGGGTTTTGCATGCTGACCTTCTAATAAAAGTAATCTCTGATCATGCATACAGCCACCATTCACCTTGAAAATAAAATAATCATTCAATTACATTATCAATGCTTTCTATCTAAATTTATGTAATCATGATGTTTAACTGTGATTGAACAAATGTTTGTTGCTTCAGCTCCCGTCGATATTACCTGCTGGTCATGGCTCCAAACTGCCAAACAGGAAGTGAGAGTGTCCAATAGGCTTTATAGTGAAGGCAGCTCAGGCTGTATCATGTTGAGTAGAGTATTGTTTCAGGGAATATTATTATTAAAATACACAAAACAAACTATATTGTAAATATTTATTATATGTTATGATGATTAAAATGATTATTAGAAATTGTTTCCATTATTTTTGAACGTTTGGTTTGGTTTGTCTATAGAAGCTTCCAGTGGTAGAGTCTCCTTCAGAGCTTAAGTTGTTTCAGTTCAGGTGCAGACCTGCTGGAAGCTTGCTGCTAGCTGCCTAATAGCCATGAGTCAAGTCATTTGTTGTTGTCTGAAGAGTTTGATTGTGGTAGTTTTTATAGTTGCATAGTGTTGTTTTCGCAACATGGCCAAAACCACCATGAACTACTTGTCTGGTGTAACCTTACTACGGCCACCGTGTGTTGTCCCTTCACCACTCCCCCAATTTTTTACAATACTGTACAGTATGTATGTTACTCACAGTAATACCTATGCATCTCATGCTAATATTATGGCACTCATATTTTACTTCTTTTTTTTTCCTCAAAACCAGCTGCAGGTCTTACTGCTGATTAAGAGTTGATTATTCTCTCTCCACTTCATTAATTACTTTTGTCCTATTTTGGTTGTTGTTGATGCTAAAATGTGAACAGGGTTCAAGTAAAAAAGCCCTATAACCCTTCACAAACACTTTATTAACTTTAAATGTCATTTTTACCCTGATCCTCCTTTCAATCTTGACCCTTTTCATGGGTGTCACAAATGATGCATTAAGGGTCTTTGGTCTTGACCGTAACCATGAACACGTTGATGACTGAATGCACACAAAGTGAGGCTGCAGCAGTATGGTAGCAGAGGTCAGGTTGTAGAAAATGAGAGTTTAGGGCCTAGCTAGAGGCAGAGCTGAGGATAAATAAGCTTTGTTTTGCAAGGAACAAACAGTAAAAAACCTGTACAGCTTCAGCTGCTGTCTCATGTTGTCCAGCCTGAGTTTGAGTCATGTCAGCAAGGAAAGGAGCATCCCTTAGAGACTGATCCGAGTCTAATCAAAGGGCTAGGACCACAGGAAATGTGATTTGTTGCTGCAAGCTGCACAGAATTTGTTTAGTTGGATAACACACATCTTGTGTAATATTCGTCTTGTTACATGCTCAGCATCACAGCTCCACTGACAAGCTGTCATTCACTCAGCTCTAAATTACTGAACTTGTCAATCAAAAAGAGCAGTAGTCAGTATGTGGACGCTTTTAAAAACAGCAGGAACATGATGAGGAGTTCATTTCTGGAGTTAATTGGAAGGTGACACAAGTAATACCTATATAGTATAACTGAAAATTTAAGTGTCCTATAGCTTTAATGATTAATAGGTAACAGCAGGGCTTACAAGATTGATTTGCTTGTGTGTTGACTATATGGTCATGGCCGCTCACATGAAAGCCCATTCCCTGTCCTTGTGGCTGACACAACCGTAAAGAACCGTAATCTGCTAGTTCCCCCAGAACAAAATGATCAGAGCCGCGAGCTGCAGATGGACTTCACTTTAGAGCTTTTTACTATTCAATCTTGCTCTTGTGTCAGCAGACATGAGGAGCAATTTCAAGAGTCCAGGGAAAGAATCAATTTTCTCCTACTAAAAAAGAGTGGAATTCAAAACAAAGCCTATTATTTGTTGCTGTGGCACCTGATAGTGGAGTCCTCTCTGGAGAATACATACAGCTTTAGGGGAGAAAGAGGAAAGAAGAACATGTTGAGAGAAGAGTAAACACAGCGTGGTGCATCTGAGGAGGTGTAAAACTGTGTTAACACAAGCTTGTGCATATGAATAACATGACACTTGCAAGGTTGCAATTAGTAAGATAAAAGCAAATAGATATGCAACCAAAGCACAGCACCAAAGCCTATATATGAATGATACCAGCCCCTTATTATTAGCACATAAAAAGAGACATCATAAGTGACGTAATACACATTTATTGACATTTAAAGTAGTTTTAAATCCCATTATCTTCTCCATACATGCCCTGCATGTACTGTACCTCAAGCCAGACTATTAAATCTGTGTATGTGCTCTATATTAGTAGCCTGAGTTACACAATATAAAAAATGTTAATATATGCAGTTATAATGAGAAATGGGAATGCATTATCCACTTCTCAGAGTTCTCAACCAAGCACACTAGAAACCTCAGCAAAATCCTTGTGTATTTCTTGCCAAATCGGATTCAAGTTAATGAAATGTTCATAGGCCAAAAAACATTCTCATGTGAGTACTCCAACTGGGAGGGGCCCAAAGCTGTCTGTAATGGATACCACAGGACACTTTTCAAACTAATGCTGACACTTCCTGAGCCGTTTCTGTCACCAGTTCACAAGTGCTTTCAGCCAAGTGCACACAGTGTCCAGTGTGAGTACATAGACATGGTAATGATTAAAACATACATCCTCTGGTGTAGGATGCCTGTTTCCCCCAGAGGCAGGTCCTTGGAAAGTCTAAGTTGACATGCTTTTTACATGCTCTGTGATTCAGTGTTAATGTTTTATGAGCAGCAGCCTGTGTTTCATGTTTCAACATGAAGCCTACAGTATCCACAGTGGTTGAAGGTTGAAGGTATAGTATCATATTATGGTCCTTCAGCCAGTAGTTTTTTTGTTTCAGTTCATGTCCCTTGGACTTTGAAGGGGATTGCTGTGTCCTCCTGACCCCCTGACTTTTGACCTATGCTCATATTTTGTTTAAAGACCAAATATGACCATACCCTTGAAATGTTCAGAAGCTGTTCATCATCATAAAATGAAGTCAGCTCAGTTGTCCTGGTACAGCAGTTGTTCCAACTTTCCATTGTTTTTGCCCATGTTGGCTTAAAAGTTCAGCAGACTTCATCTGCCAATGAAGACCACGTGACCACCTCAGGAAGCTCCTGAACAAGTGATCGCACCTTAAGTGGAGATTGTGTGAAATGCAAAGTGCAAAAAATATTGTTTACAAATAAGTTTATACAATGCGACCACAAAAACTAATGTACAGAAAAATAATGATGATGGAGTGCTGGCATGTCAGGTATGAACAACCCTAATGATACATACAGTCTAGACATGAGCACACCATCAGCTTAACACTGGTAGTGTGGGATTATGTTATGTTGTTTCCTGTGTCCCTAGTGCTCCTCTGTCTCTTGCTGTTGGTTTGTGTGTGTCTATAGGTGAGTTTTTCGTGTTCTCATACCTGCCTGCCTGCCTACCTGTCTCCACCTGCCAGTAAGCCATTCTGACAATGAAACACTCATCTACTTGATCCTGTCTGCCTCCGTGTTTGGGTACGCCCTGCACCAAAGAACATAACAGAATGATCTGACCAAATATGGACCAAGTGGACACTCACCTGTCCAACCTGCCTTTAACCAGGGAGGATTTCAGAGTTATGTCGAAGACTTTTTGGAAAGTGGAGCCTAGCTTCCTGAGGTCACTCACTGTGTCTTGTAGGAAGGACTGTGAGTTTGCCCAGATGATGGCGTTCAACCAGTGGAGGCTTCATCCTTATACTTAAGCCTCCCTTGCGACCAATCCTAAGCCCCAGGTTTCCAGCTACAAGACCAACCAGCATACTCGCTCTCAATCTGCTCCCCAGCCGACTAGTATCCCATCGGTTAGCCTTGAGATGGTGAGAGTGCAGTCTTCAGTCTTCCCTGACTAGTACGTAATCTCTTTGGGAGGGTACTCAGTTGGCCATTTTCACGGGGTCTCTGCTTCCCAGCACCAAGCCACCACGAGTTCCATCTGGTTCCCATTCGGAAGTGTGGCCAACATCTGCTCCTGGTTCCTCTCCGTCGGCGGTCTGGCCAGCACTAGCTCCTGGTTCTTCTCTGTCTGCTGACTTATGTTGGTCCATCCCACCAACTTCTAGCCTGAACTTTCTGGTCCCCTGTTGACTGTCCCCACCGAATTCATTCCTGAACTCTCAATCCCATAGTTAGTCCTGCCCCACCCCTGCCCTTTACTTCCCAGGACACTTAACCCCCTTTGGGTCCAACCTACACCATCAAATGTAACAGTTGATATGATTGAGATATTATTGATATACAAAACGTCCTGACTTCATATGTGAGTTTTGATACATATTGTGCAACGCATTGTTTTCAAAAGCACAATGTAAAATTCATCTTAATAGAGTTAGAATATAACCATATCACACAGCCCTTTATTTCTGTCGTTTTCTTTGGCTTCTCAAAATCTGTAATGACGTCGAGCAACAAAAGTCAGACACGTCTCATCCTTTATGTCAACTTGTTTATCGCTAGAAAATTCAGGGTTGTGTTTGGTCCCACTGTCTGAAAGTAGAGATCAAAGTCACACCGACCTGGAGGAGCAGCATCATAATTGATGGACAACAATCTAACAACAGTTAGAAGTCTTATTTTGCATCTAGGACTAATGGAAGAGGGTCCTCATGATCAGATAGTGATTCTTTGCATTCATTTTTCATTTTTAGTTCAGCCACTTGGGCATTCAATCAGACAGTTTTCAGGGTCAGGAAATGGATGCAATTATTTGCCATTACGGTTCATGCAGTTGAATTTCTTGGTGCACTTAGCTCTATTCAAACCAAAAAAGAAAGACAAAGTGATATTGAATTAGAGTGCTTGTTAATTCATGTAATTCATTTTTGATTACAGTAATCATGTTCAAGTTCAAGTCAGCCAAGCCTTTTGAAACTTATCAATCATCAGAGGTAAAAAGCAAACAAAGAAGGACAAGTATGTTAAAGTGGGTCTGCAGCACAACAATATTTTAACTCAGAAGGAGTCTAATGCTACATCAGCCATCCGGTTTGAAAAAAAAAAACATTTTTTATCATTTTCTTTCATGTTAATTTGATTCCTGGTCTGAAATTAGAAAAATTATATGTGTCTGTTCACAAATGTTTAAATACTGTCCTCAAGCGTACTGTTAAAACCCACATTTCTACTAATAGGCAGATCCAAAACAACCATAGTAAAGTGACAATAAAGTGGATAATTTTATTTTTATACACAACAGGTCTTAATATCCCTGTTTTCCTTCCTCTTATTTTAACAGTCATGCTGAGGATTATTTGATAATTTTGATTCTAATAAAAGCATGAATAGTCATGAGGTTTTCAACACTGTACAACAGTGTGTGATCAGATTTAAGCGGTGGTGATGGCAACCATCCAGGTGTGTGTGTGCACCAGACTCATAATGAAGTACCCACTGCACTGCTCCACACTATGTGATGTCATGTCAGCTCTTCTGGGAAAGAGTCATACTTTCCAAACATTGCACTTCAGCTGCTATACCAGTGACACAGCGCTACTTTACTATGGAGATTGTGTTGTGTTAATTGTGTTAATTTTAATTTTAGTGTTTCTCCTCTTTTGCAACTGAATGAAAAATCAATTAAGTAGTTTGAGAAGTTATTAGCCATTTAGGCAGTCATTTGTTAAAAAAAATAAAGTAACAGATGTTCAGCACTTCCAGTTGGGATTTTTTGTTGTTGTTGTTGCAGTATGAGATAATGTCTTTACTTCTCTTGACTTCCTCTGATGGCCTGAGGTTCAAACTGCCAACCATGTAGAGTATCAGCACGAGCTCACAAGCTCAAGGCGACAACCTCCTCTGCGTGCTACATTCTTACATCTTACATATCATCTCTTGTCACGTGGTTTTCCCCCTCAGTAACTGTTTTGGAAAAGATATTAAAAAAAACATTTGTAGGCCAGTTCTATCTTCCATTCAGGCTCTCATGTGCTAGAAATGTTCTGACATCTGGGCTGAAACTGCTTCTGCGTTACAGGCTGTGGTGGTTGGGTAGCAACAGCGCGTGTACACCAATCGTGTGTTGAAATTTAACATCTATATCAAGCTGAAAATTTAATTGAAAGTATATAGTTTATTATTAGAAACATGTTAAAAATAAAACAATTTAAATTGGCCTTATTAGCAGCTGTGTGAGGATTCATGGTGCTGTGGAAAAGTTTTTCTTGAGCTTTTGAGTGTAATTAAGGACTGCTTATTTGTTTATTTAGACAGTTTCTTAACTTACATATATTCAGAGATGCATATTACCCAATTAGTGTGAGCTGGAAACTCTAACATGCCTATATGTGCTAGCTATGTGATAGGCTGGAGATCTTTGCTGTACCTGCTTCTCTCCAAATGCATGCAGGGATAGGCTCCAGTATCCCACAACCATGAACAGGACAAGATAGATCGGTGGATATTTTTTGTTAGTTATATTGCCAGTTATTAATTCTTAAATCAGGAAAGTTGAGGAATGATATTGAGGGTCTAGCTCCTTCTTGATACTGTAGCTGACCATAGTTACAATGAAAATGTACTATGACAGTGAATAGTAATAGAAACATGTGGTATGTGAAAATATGGATATATTTGATGTATTGTTGTCTTTTTTATTTAAGTTTATCACAGTGGTGGGTTAAATCGTTAACCGCACTTGTCATCATAGAGACCAGCCGCCTTTTGGTATATACAGTGTGTGAATGTGGTGACCATTTTTAAGCATTTTGACACAATTGCGTGTGAAATGTTTGGTTTGAAATCAGTATGCATCATCAGTCTCGCACCTACATATGATGTGCATATATCAACACTCCTAATGAAAAGTCAGTTGTTGACCATGGCGTCTTTCCAGCATTGTCAGTGTGAAAACAGTCCAGCAGCTGTAATGTGCTAGCACGGCTCCAAGTTCTGCCAATCACTGCATTGGCACCTCAGTTTTAGCGACCAGTAGCTCAGCGAGGTGATTGTTAATGGTGTGAACTGAGAGGTGGGTTCATGGGTGTTTGGGTCATAATAGTCTGGCACACACTAGACGGCCTGATGCCTTTGCGCTGATTTCTATTTAAGCCGTATTTGCTCAGCTGTCCGCGGGAGCGGCAGCCTGTAAACCCTCAGGGACAGTTTTTCGCCATCTATCCCCATTATAAGGCATTATGGCCCTCTGCCTTTCCCAGAGTGTCACTTCATTTTTGTGAAAGCTCTGCCCTGGCACATCCTCTCAGTAATGAAATATATTCTGTTGTGCTGCGCTGAAATTAGGTTTACAGGGAATCAGTGGAATAATTATTTCCCTGTACTTAAATCTTACAGTGGACAGTGACTATACATCTTGTCTGTTGATGAAAATGTAGTTAATTAAGTCTTGCTTAATAAATAAGGGATGGCATGTATGATAAACACTGCTGCATCCACTTCAAGTTATAAAAAGTTATTTGCTGTAGAAAATAGTTTAGTATCTTTTTCAGCAACAACAGCAGCTTGTCTGTGGAGTTTGGTTTTATATTTAGTCCTGTGGACTTATTAAGTTCAGCATGCACCATCCTGACATCCACAGCAGAGCAAGGTTGAACAGTATTTTTTCAGTAATCCTTAGTGTTCTTTTTAAGCTGCTGCAAGGCATACCAGGAAGTTGGGAAGTTTCATTCGAGGACATGAGAGTTGTAAAGGTGCTGAATGGACTCAAATTCTACCATTTAATGACAAGTTTTATTGTGTTAAAACTCTGCCCTCGTAGCCATCAATCAAATAAAATATTCATATTAATTCATTTAAACTATCCTGAGTTCATAGTACAGAGTCAACAAAATTTAAACAAAGCTGATACATGCTGGAAAACAATAATTAATGTTGCCATTCCTCTGATGAGATGTTCATTACAGTGGGAATATGAGCAATGACCTACATGGAGAAAGTAACCACTGCTGGATTCAATCAAAACAAACATTAACAATTAAAAGCTTCATTGTTTAATTTCAATTCAAAAGCTGCTGTAAAACATAAGAGAGAGGGCAAAAACAGATGTGATTCTTTATGATTGTTTCCACCTGAGTAAGCTAGTACCACTACACCTGAATAAGCTAAAATAAACTCTAGAAAGCATTGGTCTTGGGTCTGATTCACAGCACAAGCCTGATGTCCCTTCCACTGGTTAAATGCTGCAGGTGCAGAAATGCAGCCACAGGGTGGCTTTCAGCAAATCGCCTGAAACCTCTTTTGTTGACTGAGGGATTTAAAGCGTCACCAAAGCTTAAATCCATACAGACTTGTCTGTCAATACTATGAGAGACATTCCTGACAGGCAAACACTTTTTACACAGATTAGCGGCTAAGCGCTGCTGTTCAAGCAATCTGTGGGCGAAAATCTCTGCAAATAGAATAGGCCAATTCACTTAAAAAGCTTGAAAAAGAATATGTAGAAGTGATTAAATGGCTTTTGGTAAAATACATTTCATGCATTTACATTATATTTCAAAATGTATTTATTGGAATCAAAGCAGCAACCATACAATTTAATCTCACTCTTGAGAAGAACTTCCATTTAATTCAATTTGAGTTCCTTTCATTTAGCAGAATTTCTGGTAAGCTAGTGTATAATTCATGTATAATTCAGACATACATGGCTTTTAAAGGATTAGTTTGACATTGCAGGAGTACACTTATTCACTTTCTTGCTGAACTGTGTGGTAAATATGAAATGTAATCTGTTTAGCTTAGCTCAGCACAAAGACCGAACAAAGTTCGAACCAGCCAACCTAGTTCAAATGTAACAGTAAAAATAAAAAACAGTAAAAATAAACAAATTAGATATAAAGTATTGATCAGTGAGTTTCAAAGGTAATTTTTTACCTTAGGTCAGCTTCATATTGACTATACAGACATGAGCTCTCAACAAGAAAGCAAATATGTTTATTTTGGGGAAAAAAAAGAAGAAAAAATTATCAAGCAATTCCTTTCACTTTAAGCAAAAAAATTAGTCTCTGATTTGATCTGATTTCTTCGCTTGCTTGATTTTTTCAAGAAAACAATTCCAGTGAAAATCATTTCCTAACAGCCTCTGGCTACATTATGCTGCATTAGATGACAATTAAAAACAGAAAACTTTGCTGCAACCTCTGAAGCTTCTAATTAGTTCTGTGGCCTGAATTGCACCTTTGTAAATAAGGTAACCAAGGAATAAAAAAAAATTATAATAGATCGGCAATAAAGCCACCATGCTGTTTTTCAGGGTTTTGATTATGCTCACATTAGAATAATTGCAATTAAATAACATCATTTTGCCCCGAGCACAAAAGAACATTGCTTCACAAACAAAAACTTGTCCTGAATGTGCCTTCAAACTGTTTTTAGGCTTTGAGAGTTAGATCATGTCTAGTGCTCAGGCATATTTATCTGGCTGATAATGACTTAATGTCACATTTTTCAAGTCTTTATAAACCACTGTGGGAACATGAGTGGGCACTAAATGTATCCTCAGGAGACAAGACTCACTGCAGAGGGCATTTATTTGTGCTGGAACGTAAATTTCCCTCTGCTGTAGGCAGTAATTCTGGATATGATTTGTATTTGCTATCATCGACAAAGAAAACTCTTGTCTTTGACTTGACACTGCGGCAAAGACTATCACAGAGCAGCCCAATAGTTTTGGACAGTGATGTATGAGCAACTGTAAGCACAGTAAATTCTTCAAATTATTTTTCAAGACCACATCAGGTTGCAGTTTTCAGTGACATATTATATGTGCTGTCATCATACCCCATTCATTATAAGAAGTAATCCCCATAAAGTGTATGAAAGCCAATAAACAGTGGCAGGAAATGTCACACTGATAGAAATCCTCCTCATGATCCGCTTCAGCTGAAATGGCAGCAATAAAATTGAAGACCCGCTGTAACATTTATAGGTATTAGCCTGTCTCATCCGGAGTATTAGCACTATTGGAAGTCAGTTATTGGCTTTAATATCTGGAGTATTCAGGATCCTGTGACACACTGAGCCTCAGCACCAGAGTGAGTGGCCCGTGGTGTGCTTGTGTGTGTCCACTGTAATTCAATGTGTCTGCATGACTCTGCATAATTCTTTCTTCCTTTCGAAGTTTCCATTTGAATGCACATGTGTTCGTAAATGATAACAGTGTGACACATAATGTTGAGCCAGCGCAGCCGGCAGAAACGCTGATACAAGATTTTTCTGCGCTTGTTTGTGGCTACTAACAAACCGCCGAGCCTCAGAGTAAATAGAGTGGCACATCAGAGGTTGTACTCTAGGAGATCTAGAGACACGCTGCAATCCTGTCCCTCGTTTTAGTATAAAACTCCACTTATATTTCTGCCTGCTCACTGTATGGCCATTATTGCAGCTCTTAACCAGCTGAATCCCTTAAAGCAAAGCACTGACCACTTATGACCCCCTACCACTGGTTACGTATGTCTAAAAGCTGTGACCAACGAAATTCAGATTTTTTCTTCCATGGTTTTGTTTGAATCATTTTTTAAAGGCATTTTCTACCTCGTTAATCCTCTCACAACCCTTCAGATTTAACCCGCGACTTCTTGTCACGGAGGATCCCAACCTGTGGATCTTGTATTGGTCTAATGTCAGTATAATCAAATGCTTCATTATCATTTCATTCTTATACTCATTGAATGAAATAATGTTACAAGCCCAAACTCCCTGTTTGTCAAGTAGAGAGGGGACACTGTACATCTTTTAAGAATGAAATCATAAGCATTTTACTGAGTGAAGTCTGTAGGGAGTGACACATTATCCAAGTGCTCCCAATTCTACAACTCTCCAGTTTGAGCTGCACCGGGACTGCCTTTGCACCTCTGGTCACCAAAATTGCAAGACTTTGTCGCACCCCTGATTTGTACTAGTGATTGCACCCATTTTCAGTAATTAACAATCCATAGTGTTACCTCAGACCATCACTAATAGCTGATTACTGACCGAGAAGCTCAGATGAAGCTTTGCTTGGTAGCTAGAACTGTGCAGAGGATCTGCCTCACCATGATTTATTCACACAAGCTCCCTGAGTCCCAGTTAGGATGCTGCAGCCGACTCATTATTGTATATCAGCTCACTGTAGCCAGAAGTGTGCCACATAATTTCCTCTCAAGTGTTCATAGAGTATGTGCTCATCCCTGACTGTGATCAATTTCCCGTCTGCAGAGAGGCATCCCGGTTATTGTTAGTGGCATTTCTCTGAAGCCAACAGCACGTCATGTGAGAGGTGAGAGGTGAGAGGTCTGCCAGGACCACGAGAGATGCATCGAAAACTACACGTCATTATCAGAGCCAGATGATACCGCAGCATGTGGCAACCTGGAGAGTAGATTGTGCTCCAGGTTCAGACCATCTCTCGCAGTACAGTGGATTGATGTTATTTCCTTATTTAACAATCGTAAATGAAATTTATTACTGTATGTGAGACGAGATAAACAAATACCTGTTTCTGTGAAATAGTTGTTTTCTAGATGTGAACTTTTTTATCCCACCTCTTATTTACAATCAGGTGCTTTGTATGGGTAGCTACTGGAGACTCCTGCCTCTGAGATAGATCTTGTAGGGAAGACTCTCCTGTTATATAATGACAGATCAACAGAAAGGTGCCCTTTAAATAATTTATTTTCTTTTCACTGTAAGATTTTGCTTTACAGTAATTTATTTTTTGTACACTCACTATAATAAGCCAAGGTGAAGGAACCCAAGATTTCACACCAAGAAAGATGTTCCCATGCCCCACAAGGTGTTTTCACAAAGTGAAGTTCAGACATCTAAAGAGTATTGTATCTTTAAAGAGGTAATGGATTACTCATCGCCATTTAAAATGACACAAAAGATGGTACAATATAGTAGGTGTGCATTAAAAATGTACTGTAATTATGCTCTTCATTAGTCAGAGCCACTAAGTTGTATGGGATGCTTTACCCTGCAATGTACACAGGTGATTTTTATACCTGTCCTGTTTAGTAACACTTCTGAGCACCATCATGGAGATATTATAAGTCATCAGATTTGAATCACAGGGTTGATGCAGGTAGTCTTTGATGGAAAGTGTTCTCTCATAAAATCTAGGTTATGAGTAGAGCTGTGACCAGATGTGACCCCTCTGTCTGTAATGACAAATCACTTCAACAGATGGATGAAGCCAGCAATGTCATTTCTCCATGCCTGAAAAGAGCTTAAAATACACAAATGTTTATCTACGGGGAATCATCAGGGGTTCACTTAAGCTCCAGCTAATTTCACAGATACTGGTGCCAAATGGTGCCAGTGGGAAAATAGAGCAATATTAAAGAACACTTTGAACACTTTTAAATTTGCTGGCAAATACAGAAACAGTTTTAAAACACCAAAGGAGGCTGAAGAAGATGATCATTACTGTCTAAGCTGCAGGATTCATCATTGTTACTTCATACTGACTGTAGACAGGTACTGAAAACAGCAACTCAGACAGGACGCAGATTGCAACAGTTGGTCAATGAGACGATCTGTCGAGTCAGCCATGCTGCCTCCTTCACCCAGCCACAAACACAGGTTTCTGTCAGGTCATTGCTTCAGCTTGAGAGCAAAATTGCAGTAACTCAAAAAGACCATTTTCAAGTAATGATGCTTTTCCCCAGAACAGATACAGCTTATTGCATGTGTAACAGACTCTCCCCATACTATAAATATAAAATAAAAGACTATAAATAAAAAATAAAAGACTTCACTACCACTGACTCCTCTAGTTTTAACTTTGTTAAGAAATTCATAAAGCTTTTAAGTCTTACCAGCCAGCAATTGTATAAGTTTGGAGTGACGGACATGCTGGAGGATGGTAAATTGATTTTCTGAGCCTTGAGATAAACAGTAACTTTTATGTCCTCTGCCACCAACAGCACCTAATGATTTGATTAAACTGCTTGCATAATGCAACAGGCAATCTCCTCAGTTGTGACATAATTTGTTTTTTTAATTTTATCTTCCAGAATAGCCCCACAGTGACTACATCTGTAGTCAGAAAACGATTTAATGAAAATGTGTTACAGTTGTTTTATTCGGCTCAGACAGCGAAATTAGATGTTCTTAAACAAAACGAATAATAATTCATATTTCCGTTTTTGGCAGCCTGTGCTCTTTATTTTCAGCACGTAATTATCTCAATGTTTAGGTTTCAAACATCTGCGTTTGTCAGGAAAACAAAGTTGTTAAAAATTGAAGGCTATCAAGTTTCTTGATAGCTGCCCAGTGCAGTGTGCTGCCAAACATATCTGCAGTCATTCCTTGAAAAATAAGAGCCGCTGTAGCAAAAGTTGACACAAAACAACACAGAAGGCCAGCCAAGATTGTAAGCCAATACAAACGGACTGCGTGCCTGGTGGAAGATATCCTCGACACTGTTGGCTCACACAGTACCTGCACAGAAGGAAGATTCAGTGGTTTTCAAATTGCATCATCTGCCATTCAGAAAAACAACCAAAAACAAATGTTCAGGCTTGTTAAGAGCTTCTGAATCATCCCTGGCCCTGTGAATGCCGCTTTGCTACTGGCATCTTCTCGGCAATGGGTGTTGTTCATTTATACTGAGTGAGACTAAACTAGAGAGCGGGCGCAGGTGGCTTCTGGGACTCTATTAGAAGCATTAGGCTTTCAAGGGAACTCTCCCTCAAGGCCAGGCACTTGTATTTTGTGACATGATCAGCTGAGGAAATCAGTGGAAGAAACGCCTAATTCATTTTCCGGGCAAGTGGAAATGTGGAAAGCCCTAATAAGACCCAGCTAAAAGGCTTCCACTGTGCTTCATGTTTGGTCTGAACAGGCAGCTTCTCTGAGTACAAAATGTAGAAACTGAATGTGATGAACAGCAGTTTTGTCTCTCACTAGTCAGCAAATTTAATTGCAGGGAGATGAGTTCTTTTCTGACATGAAATGTGTAGTCTCTTGTGACAATTGTAATTCTGCGACATCTGTGCATCCTAAAATGATTAATAGTTTACAATATAATCTTTTGGCTGTGGGTAAAATATGAAATAAATTCTTGTCTGAGGGAAAATTCTGCTGTCCAGCTTCTGCCTTAAAGTGAATGTGAAAAGGGTTACAATAGTCTGGCAAAATCAATATGGCCTCTTATGTAATCATTTTCTTTAAAAAAAAAAAAAAGAAATTCATGTTTACATTGAGTGTTACTCACCAATAATAAAATTTTTTGTAACATTTTTGTAAATTGTCATTGTTTTTATTTATGTTTACTTTATGTTTATGTTTGCTAGCAGTCCTCTTCTTCCCTGTTTTCGTTGACACATTACTATATTGCTTAGTATGTTATTAGTGCGTTATGTCCACCTGTATATCAGTGGACATGAATGCATGTATTGTGTCAATCACATGTCCATGCAAGTGAGTCCTCAAAACTAAAAACATTGATACAAGTGGTCAAAACATTTAGAGGATGAATTCCAATATGCCTAATGTGGCTTTGCAATCACCACAACCAGAGATACATAACAACTATCAGCTGCCCAGTAGACATGGACATTCATCTGCCATACACTGTAATAAATCTTTGTAAATAATCTGTGTACTGAACCCTGTATGATATTCTGTCATCATGAGTACTGGATAAGTACTGCTGTGGACGGCCATGCTCATCACTGTCTGCAGTCAACCCTCTACATTGTGCAGTGACCCTCTTTTCATTGCCATAGTCTTGTGGAAATGTCTTCAGTCGATGTTATGTTACCGTAGACAGCCCCACACAGTATTTCCATCATCATAAAGTAAAGTCTTTTCTGTAAGATGCCCTGGATGGGGGCAAAAAGCACTGAGATGTCCAACTGTCCTGACACAAGTCGTTGTTGATTTCACTGTTGTAGGGGAAAGACTCTAGGGCTGCAGATAAGACTGTTGCCATGGTCCTGAAGGAGATACCAAGTAAGGCGTCATCAGAAGGGAAGCCCCTCCTCACAGTGACTACCAAGGTGGGCAGAACCATTTCAGAAACTCCCCCGCCCTCCCCCCCTGCCTCCAAGTGGAACTTCCTCCTGTGTTGGTCATACTGAACACTAGCAAAGCTTTGAGTGTCCTATAACTGACCTCCACTGTCTACTAACTCATTACTGAAGCCTTATGACTGTTGTATCTAATACAGAAGCAACAACAATTCATTTCCAGCTGCTCTATGGGGTATAAAACCCTTCTACTACATTCACTACATTTACACAAACAGTGAATAATAATCTTATGATCTATAGACACGGCCTCAAATTGCTGCAATTACACGTTACCTTTCATCTTTTCAAATTAGTCCCTGCAAGATTCATAGTGCTTTTATAGTTAATATTTGTTTAGTGTGTATGGGGGGGATTAACCAGAGGGTCACACAAATTTCCTCTACCATTCCCAATCAGGTCAGAATAACTTCCTCATTACTTTTTACACCTCATAAGCAGCTAATCCTCCGCACAAACAACGTATGAATGCCTTTCCAAAATGCTATGCCACACAGCATGGCATTGAGCTATTGACTGAGCTCTCTGTGTACAAAATACTGCAGCAAATTACTGTACTCGCTGCTGAGCTTTTCACTTCTCTTTTGCTTTTTAAGTGTTGTAGCTGGATGGAGTCGATGCTCCAGATGCCAATATGAGTTTTCTTGCTCTGTGCTTGGTTGCTTTCGTACAGTGTGTGTGCGTGTGCGCTGCTGTGTGTGTCCTCTTGTGTATGTGTCTGTTTTAATAATCTGTAGCATGCTTTACACTTGTCTTGATTTTATAACGCAATGTCTGGTCCTGATAAGCTGTCATACAACTAAGATAATGCTTCCACTCAAGTGGAAGGGAATGAATTATTCCTCAGCATTTCTGCTGATGGATGGAGCTGCTGAATTTACAACAATATATTTTTTAAATATGTACAGTTCATTTTTTTGTAATGTGTAAATCATAATTTTTCATGATTTAAATTACTGTATAAATGGCAAGAAAAAGTCAGTGAGGAAACAACTTAAACAACTTAATAGAACTGCTTATTGCTCTCACCCTGAGATGCAATAGATTTTATTCCCTTAAAAAGCTGCAGTCTCACAGAAATCAATTTTATGGTGACAACAGGTCAATAATTATCTGTTAATAACATTTTACCACTTGAAAATATCAATACCTTTAGTGAACAATTAAGGAACAATTGTAAAACACATGTAGTAAACCTGTCCAGGTCTCTATACTGTGTCCGATTACTGCAGCACAAAAGCATTTCTTATCCTGGTGATGAGGGTTTTTAGCAAGTGTCACAGCAAAGGTATTTTTCTAGGAAAATTCCTCTGGCTCACAGGAATTCAAATTAATTAGTTCCGATTATCGAACAACTTTTTCTTCTAAACAAACAAGTGAAGATGCATTTAGACAGTGGCTTCACTAGCAAAAGTCAAGCAGGACATGAGTGAGATGCTCAACAAATTCAAGACTTTCTCTCCCTTTTATTAGCCACAGGTTATACAGAGTAATGGACATAATACAGTAATAATGCCACCAAACCAATTACAAAACATTAAGTCTGGTAATGTCTGATATTTATATAGTGTAGCTATTACCACGACAAAGCCTGTCGTAAATCAAATTTATCAAGTTATTAACATTATAGATGTCTCATCAAGCTCCATCTATTAATTGCAGTTTTCACTAATTGTCTGTAAAGTGAAAGTAGCTACAACAACCAATGACATCCATCCAGAGCAAGCCAACAGCTCAGTCTCTGTAATTAATCAGGACAAACATATCAGAAGTTAGCCAACTTTGCAGGAAATATATGCACTAATCTAGAAAAAGAATCATCATTACATTTATCATTTATCCGGGTAAACTTAAGACTTATCTGAATTTGGATCTTGGGCCCCACGACCAGGCTCTAACATATCATCTGACATATGGTGATCTATTAAAAAAAAGTTTTTCCTGTAGATTAGGAACTATTCTTAGTAGAACAGCACATCTCTATTAAAACAAAAATTGATATTTTAGATACTCAGAAAAGCAGCCTCATTTTGTGATTGATGACAATGCATTTTTTACTTTCATCTTTTATGTGCTAATCTAGAAACATACCTGGAAACATGACAATTAACGCCCACCATTGTCACAGTAAAGTACCTGCAACATCATTGTCACTGCTCAGAGCTGCAGTACAAAACAACACAGCAACAAACAACAGTAGGGATGCTTTCACACACCAAAATATTGAAAATGATCACTGTTCAGAGCTGCCTGTTATATGCACTACACTAACACCCTCATATCCAAGCACACACATAACACACCGCGGTAAGAAGCTAATGCAAGTCAGCATTGTTTTGCTAAGAGCAGCTGGTAAATATTTTATTCCTGAACAGAGTAAAGCAAGCATCAAGAAAAAAAACACATTAGGTTGTTTGTTTTTCTCTCTTATGTAAAGAATTTAATTTTGATCCCTCTAGATTTTCAAGTTCACAAGTTCTCCTCATTTGAATGTTCTGCATATCACTGCGCTTTAAACCCATTTTCAGTAATATAAACACAGAACAGAAATAACTGCGGTGCCGAGTTCATCACTAGACTAGTTTCCATGTGGCCAGACATGACTTGTGATTGCCATGCTCTCCAGTGGCTGAAGCTGCAGTTTGAGAGGCATTCATGTCCCGGCTCGATGTCGCTTAGCAAGTGACAGAGGCTAAGTGACAGGCTGTGGCTCCTCACGCCACATGTCAAGTCAAGTCTATTTGTAAAGCCCAATATCACATACGATGATGTCTCAAAGGGCTCCGCAGAGTCAGGGGTCTCAGCCCAGCCCGAGCTGGGAGAATCTCTGAGAATATAAGGCCAGCATCACCGGGAGCATGAGAGAAGACATCATATAATGAAAGAAGACATCATATACACACATTTTGTATGTGAACATCAACCTTAATTTACAGCTCAGATCACCCAGATTCCAAAGAGCGAATGTGTTTCAAACTATGAAACACATCAAACCCAACCACATTGTCAATAGATACAATGACAAGACCAAAGCTAATAATGAATTGATTCTACTAGCACAGTCTAGCCAAAGCCTGATATGGCTTATTTCACCAAGCGATAGACCTTGTTTTTTGTCCAAAAGCCATTAAAAACATAACAAGTAGCTGCAGTGTTATGCGGCGTAACATGTTCCTTCAATAAAATAAGCATGGGCACTACAGTTTATGGCATCAGATCATCATTCCCTTTATTTATACAAATGCACTGAATGTGTATTAATTAATAAAAAAAATGCACTATTTATTTTATTTCATTAGTATTTACAAAAAAAAAAAAAAACTACAGTGCCCAGCTGTTTTAGAAAATCACTGAGCCTTCTTTAGAAGTAGAAAAAAATTTAACTGTTTTTAAAAAACTTGCATCCTCAGCCATAGAGCCACAGTGGTAAACATTTAGAGACTATTGCTTTCTTGGGTTTTGGTCTTTTCATTGGCTTTGCTGAATATAAGATAATGCAGTGTAAAGACAGCCTGATCCTATAAAGAAAGAAAATAGTCTCAGCTGTACTTTTTCTCTATTTCATTTCCAATTTTGCAGCCTAAGGACAGATCATGCAAAGTCATTATGATGAGTCATAAAATACCCAACTAACTGAACTCCAGTATGCAGGCCCGTGGGAGTACACGGATCAGTTCGTTGCCACCCACAATAACAGATTCAACACAACTGTAATGAGTAAACAACCTGCTGCATTAGAGAGAAGATATACAATATCAGAATCAAGAAAAGCCAATTTAGCATTAAAATACTGACGCTCAAGAGCTGAGTGTAATACAAGTCTTAATTACTACGTTCTTTGTATGTTAACCACACATACTGAAAGATGTTGGCTGTAATTATTTTTCAAGAACATCCTTAACATAGCCTTCAGGTTTCATCCAACAACCGTTGTAAGTTCTTTCCTTTGATATTCTTTATCTATCTTTCCCTTCATACAGTGTTTTCCATCCTCTCCACCTCCTCCTGTCCTCACCTCAACCTCCCCGCCTTCAAAGCTCTGACAAGCTTAACTGGTACACAGTTCCCTTAACAGCCACATCTGAGAGATCTCTTGGAGTCAAGCCCAAGCGGCACAATTAGCTGAAGTTTTCCATTACATAATTTTCTACATTACTCCTTAAAGCACTTGTAAACAAAGTGCCAAAGTGTTTTGCATAGGAGAGGAGTAAAAAAAGGTATAAGGGGGAGGGGGGGGCAAAGGAGGAAAAATGATAACCTCCTCATAGAGTAATGGGCAAGCAGCTCGTATGGCTGCTCTTGGGTTAAGAGCGAAACTGTAATTGCCGCTTGCACGCTCCTGCTACCAAAGTGCCTGACCAATCTCCCCAGACGAATGCGGCACATCTCCTGTCCCCATTTTCTAGATGATTAGAAGAGGAAAATGCAGAGGTCTCATCGTTTCAAAACCATTATTTAAAATTGGCCCCAATGGCAATTGCAGGAAGCCCTTTGAAGAACATCTACAACGATCATGTAGTGTGCAGTGCAGTGTCCTCCATTAGGGGACCGCCAGCAGTGATGTACAGCCACGTCCTTGATCTCTGCAGTTGTGATTCAACCTATGGTGAAATGTGAGCTTTGAATATGCGTCAAAATATAAATCTGGCTGACAGTTTTGCGATTATTATATTTAAGCAACAGCGATTTTAAGTCACTTAGTCATTCTAAAAAAGTCTACAGCCATGCTAGCAGCTCTATGAGGCTGTTCTTATTTGATTGACTTATTGATATTATGTGAAACAAAGTATTGCATGAAATTACATGAGCATGAGCATCTAAATCAATTTTCAAAGCATTTTATCAAACAATTGTGGATGCATTCCACTGCAAGCAGCCAGTCGAGTAAAATGTCAGGGTCATCAACATTTCATTGTGAACTGTCTAATTTTTATTGAGATTCACTGTGGGACAAACTGATGTACTCATGTACATTAGAACCTAGCATGGCTAAAAACTTCACAACACATGAGCCAAAACTGTATAATCCAAAGGGATACACCATTTAGTTGGTAAAGTAATAGAAATCCTGTTTTTTTAATCCTCTCAGAGTCAATTAAGGGCCAACCTGGTTGCAGTTTATCACAAATAATGTTCTTGTTTCGCAACTAAACAGCATGTCGTATTTTCTGAGAAACGCTGCCAACTGTCAGCAGTAAACATGACTCAGCAGTGCCATTAGCCAAGGGTCTGTCAACGTCCCTCATTATTCTCTACAAACCTCAAGACTATTTAATGAGTTAAATACATCACTTGAAGATTATGGTGTGCTATAAATGGTCCAGCACGCTGCTCCCTTGACAGCGCCGACCTTTGGTCAATCAGTCACAACATCAAAAACAGAGACTCTGCAGGGAAGACTTCATCCTGCATCAAGAGGACATTTTTATTGCTCAAAAAATAAAGACTGGAGGAATCCAAGGTCATCTACTGTGAGGAGAATTTTCACACAGACTACAGGGGATTTATCGGCGCACCTCTGTTTAATGCAGACCGTAATTCTCAAATGTCCTCAATAGATGCTTTGCAAGCATCACAAAAATTGTTATTCACTGACAGATGTTTCTCTGGTTGTCATCCACTCAGTCCACCATGAGCATGTGCATTTATGAATGTCATTTACATTGTTAAGAGATTCTCCCCCTCCAGTCCTCAGGTCCCATGTCTCCACTGAGTTTTTAAAGAGCACACTATATTTATACAGCTCAGCTGGCATTTATGTCCAACAGACCAGTCAACTGAGAAGCTGTTTGAATGAAGCTGGGACAGACAAATGTCCTTCGTACAGAATCCTTCATACACAACAAAACAGAAGGAGATTTTTTTCTTATTTCTGTGTATACTTGGGTACACACAAAGCAATATACAAGAGATGATTTAATGTTACAGACTTATCATCCAAGTGTGAGCCTAAACAAAGTCAAACTGAGATTATTATGCAAAGATAACTTATTTATTTACCAGCCAACATTGATATTTAGATACATAACTCATACACCCGAAAGCACTAATAAACCTTAATAACCTCATACTTTGTCCTTATTCCATGATCATACTGTACCAGAAACTGTTCAGTATTATTTATCTATTGGACACTCATAATAGTTGTTTTCATAATTCATTGTTTTTTTTTAATGAACTTATCAATTGTCAAATCATTTATAAAATGTAAAGACTTAAAAATGTCCACCATAATGTCATGGTGACATTTTCAAACTACTTGTTTTGTGTTTACCATCAGTCAAAACCCAAAGATATCAATTATACAATTATATAAAACAGAGAAAGACAGTAAATTGTCACACTTGAGAAGCTCATCTTCTGTCCATCTAATCAATTAATCAACTAATAGTTCCAGCTCTGACCATTTAGATGGGTGTCTAGACCACGAGTGTCATCTCCCACAACTCTAGACATAAGGTTAAAATCAAAGAAATTAAAATAGTTTTTAATGTAATTGAAGGTGTTAAAATGTTTGCATACGTGCGCGAGCCAGACCTCTATTGTGAGATACGGTTTATTTAGCAAAATATATGTGTGTGCATCACCATAAACACTGTGAGCTAGACCATTATACCCCCTCCCATCAACAACAGACACATACAGGCTAAAAGGGAAAAAGTGTTTTAATGTGGTAAATAATAATCGCAGGGTGGATGAAGGTCGTTGTTTTTGTTTCCTCTGAATGACAAGCAGAGCTTCTCTCCTCCCCCTGCCAGGGTTTCAGTTTAATAATTCCTACCTATGCTTTGGGCGGCATTTTAATCTGATGGCGTGTTGAATGTTGAATATTGGTAAAAAAAACATTTAATTAAAGCAGCAAAAGCCAT
This sequence comes from Scortum barcoo, assembly GCA_023238725.1. Classification (NCBI taxonomy): domain Eukaryota; kingdom Metazoa; phylum Chordata; class Actinopteri; order Centrarchiformes; family Terapontidae; genus Scortum; species Scortum barcoo. The sequence continues at coordinate 15,368,080 of CM041538.1, read as the reverse complement.
TTGGCATGATTCATTTCTTGCATTAAAGGCCAACGGATGAGTGCTTATTATTCAGGTTTTATGACGTTTTGAAGCCAAGATGAAATGGGGCATCTGCTTCTTTCGCAACACTAACAATTGTAATGGAGTCAACGGTCGCTCAGCCTTCACTCAGACTCAATTACACTGGATAAATTCGACCTTTAAAAGCAAGTCTACCCCTGTGTATTCTCATCCTATGATTTTTCGCTGTAGTCCAAAAATGGGGGGAAATGCATGGGCTGGCAGCAGCAGAGGATGAAATCAGGTTACTTCACACTGTGAGACTTCCCATGAACCAAAGCTTTATTCTGACACCAGAACAGCACAAAGTCTAATTACCTGTGCTGGGTCAGCGTTCTTGCAACGCAGCGCAAACTCTCACTCAACAAAGTAATGACCACTTCCTCTGGATATTATTTATGTACTTTCTTTCAAAGATTCTCTGCAAAAGTTTGTGATTCTTTCTTTTTGTGCAGCAAATATACCCCATTCCAAAACTAGCTGTCAATGTCTTCTACATTTTTAATTCACTCATCTCTTTGTTGGATATCATTATCTGCCAAGTGAAGAAACATTTCTGCAGTAAATCCCATGTTCATGGAGGTTATAATGTTCATTTTTTGTTGAAACTGTTTCAGAGAGATTTTGTGGGTCATTTTAGAGGCTCATAAATGGCAAGAATGGAAGGTCTAATAGTCCAACATTCACTCCATATTTAGTTTTAATAATATAAAAAAATCAACATTTCAAATTGGCACCTTTTTTACAATCACTGTTGTCTTCACACATACAACGGTGGCATCTGTTGGTCCCCAACCAATGAGAGTGTGAAGCCAGTGGAGAGAAATCACATGGTTATAATGGTCACTATAATAATACGGGATGCATATTATATGTAGAGCAGGTAGAACTCAGACATGTCATGAAAACCCTTCTCAGCACCTTTCATGTCAAGCATATGGCAGGTTGTATGCAATCCATTCATGCTTGGTAATTAAACTTTTAGCACCTTCATTAAAATTCTGCTTGTGCGCGGCCCGGAGAGCAACAATAGCAAATGTCATGTTTCCTCGCTGCCAGCATTATATACACGCTGCACAGGCAGACGGCAGTGGTGGTGGCTTACCCTGTGTATGAGACAAAACTGGTTTTCACCTCCAAATTATGAAGCATTGGTTGGCAAATTGCGTCCAGCTGCACCTGGAGTATCGAGGCTTCGGGGTACCAATAATGAATTGGATGTAACCTATTCTGCAGCTGCACTGGCAAGCCCCCAAATTGGTGCATCAGAGGCAAGGTGATTAGCATTTTCATGGTTTTGGAAGGTGAGATAAGCAATAATGGTTAAGCAATTATTGTTTGGGACACATCCATGGGGTTTCTCACGGCCCAGCTCATGTCAGCCGTTCTCTCAATGGTGACAGGACTCAGTGTGATTACACACACTGTAGCAGCATGGTTTGTTAAATATACTATAATGTAAATGAGGCTAATACAGTAATGTAAATGAGACACTGTTTCCATAATTTTGTTTCCAAATAAGTGTTTTAATACTTAAAGCAAGGGAAGTATCACTGTAACTATAAGTGCAGAGGGACGGAAGATGTTTTCATTGTGTTTTATTGTGTCTAAAAATATTACATTAAATAGTAAAAGCCCTACACGCGGCTGTTTTCACCTAATGTGCCGGATTAGGCCGTTGTTGGAGGTGTGATCAGACCAGATTTCGCTCCCAATTCATTTCTATGATGAACGGAGGGAGAAGTATCCTCTGACTGAAATTGCTCTCCGGTGTCCAGGCAGCCTGAAAGATGTGGTGGTATGGACCTCTCATTCGGGATACATTGATTGTTTATATTAATGGATGGCAAAATAAAACAAGCAGCAGAGAGGGAGTGATGCAGCTTGGCTGTGGTAAACACAAGGACAGTGACAGAGGTTAATAGAGCATTTGATGAGAAATCTCATAATTTACAACTGGTGAATGATGTGGTTAGCCTACTGGCCTTGCTACTATGGCTTTTACGCCACATGCAAAAAGCTTTACCAGCAGTAATTGTTTTTAAGCAGAGCTACGGCCAACTTCAGCCTGGGAGGAGCTCTCTCAGTCAGAAAGTGAAAATATCTGTATGGCTTTATGTATGGCTGTATGGCTGCGTCTTTACATCCAGGTTTGACTAAAACTGAAAAAAAAAGCTGATTTTGCAAGAAAAACTATATTCTCTCTCACTACAGAGCTTGTCCCTTCAGTGCGCCATCAGTCTAAACGCTCCCCAAAAACAAACCCAGCTCTGCAAGCAAGAGCATAATTGCTAACATATTTGAAATGCCAGTTTGCTTTCAAAAATATGGTAGGGGGTTGAGGAGACATCTCATTGCAGACCAGCTGTACATAAAACACAGGTTTTACAGTAACCTGGTAATTACAGCGTATGTAGAAACGTTCTTGAGTGCTTTGCCTTAGACTGATTTTTTTCCAATTACTGTGTTTTGTGTGTGCAGGCAAAAAGAGTGATGTGTTTGTGTGATTAAGATGATTTTCCATCAGGGAATGGCCAAACATCATCTGTGTTTTAATGTCTGTATGAAAAGCTTGAAAAAGGGGTTAGTAGCTGCGCATTTGAGCATCATCATCTATCACTCAAAAGTACTAATCCCATACTAATCATCATAAATTTCTAACCACAGGCATAAGTGCCTAAACAAATCAGCCACTGGGTCTTACCATCATTCAGAATATGCATCACATAATTGAATGTTGTGGTCAAGAGAGTGTGCAGTAGGGTTGGCTGCAGCATCTCTCTGACTGTATGAACACACATTTGAATCACTTCAGTGTATCTATGTCAAGATGCTGTGAATAAATGATGCTCTGCAAAGGAGCACAACTGTGTGTTATCTTCCTAAAAAAAGACACCCAGCCACATTGAAACCCCTTTTGTGATGCAGGGATGTGTCAGTCTAGAGGCACTAGTGTCATCTCAGTTATGACCAAAGGGCTGAACTTCACTTAATGTTAATACACCAGAGGGACTCTTGCAGACATTATGAGGGAAATATCATATTGAGGGAGAGCCTGAACTGTCTTGTCTGCTTGCCCTTGCAGCTGGTGAGTGAGCAACAAGAGAGCCGCCCGCTTCTGAGCCCCTCAATCGATGATTTCCTCTGCGAGACCAAGTGCGATGGGGTTTCCCGACCAGTGACTTCCAACACAGCTGGTACAGTACAGCCGTTTTTCAGTCTGTCTGTGTAACAGAAGACTGAAAACATACGTAATTGACCATCCACTATTTTTTATTTGCTCTATTAGCTCTATTATGCTGTGGACATGATGGACTTGAATGACACACTGGATGTTTCTTCCTCTTAAGATGTTTTTATCAACCATGGCAATAATACCTGAAAGGGTATTTTTTATCTGTCTGTGTGTCTATTAAATTCAGATAAAGAGATAAACTATTCATGACGCTCATTGTTCATTTAGGTGCCATTAAATAACTGCAGAGAAGACCACATAAGATAAACCTTAATTGATCACCAGAGGGGAAATTCTATAGGAAAAGGTGCAACAAGATTATGTATTTAAAAGAGCACCAGTTAAACCAAGGTTTGGAACCAATACAGAAAATGTGATAAAAATATGACATTTATTTGTGTTTCATGTATAAATTTGAGGAGGGTAACAGTCTCCTCATCCATCCACACAGACTTGATGTTTTTGTTCTTTGCTATTTTTTGTCTCTTGAGTTAAGAGGATGCTTGTGTGTCAAATAAGTCAAATGTTTCGTGTACATCACAAAACTTTTATTGCCAGTCCAGTTGTACTGTTTAGTTTATCGATAGACCAACTTTTCCACTGAGTAAACAACATAATTAACTCGTGATGGCATTAAAAAAAAAATGCAAGCCATTCTCGGCTTCCATACATTAGTACATGCTGTGTGTGTATTGTACAATATATATTCACTACAACCTTTTGAGTCTGCTAATGAATCAACTAAACTAGGTCAAAGTAGGTGTTGGGAGAATTAATGTTCTGACTTAACAGATGCTGAGTGCCATCTTGGTTTCCACATGGATGGGACCTTGATCACTGAGCTGTACCATCTTTTGAATGATGATTTGCAGAACCAGATTGCATAGCTGACATGTGTCATGTCCAAACTGGCCACAGACTGTGCTGATTCAGCCGAGCAAAGTATGGGGGGACGTTGCGGGCAACTCTCCACCTTCTGTCTCCCCAGTGCCTCCTGCTGCTCCTGCTGACAGTGATGCAGTCCTCATATAATGTCAAGAATCTCAAAATTCCCCAAATGTTCAGATCCTGTCTAAACATAGTTTATGTGCAATACTGTAAATGTATGTGGAATGTATGTGTAAATGTAATGTTTCACTCTGTAAGAAGGTTTCACGTCATCCACATGTTCACTTGGGTTTCCTCCAGCTGCTCTGATTTCCTCCCACAGTCTGAAGACATGGAGGTGAAGTGGATTTTAGGTGTGATTGTTTGTCAATCTGTTTTCACACTGTGATGGACTGGCAACGTTTGCAGCACTGAATAAGACTGAACAGGAATTTGCAAAAAAATCAATGAATGATAATTACCAACTAATCTACAGGAAACCTACATTGTGTTGTGCTCTTTCTTGCAGGCAGTGTAGCCTTCACTTAATTTTGAGGTTGACTATTTTTGCCCGCTGATGTTATTTCAAAAACTTTACAAAAGTGTTGAAAAGAAACATCGCTCCAGCAACTCTGCCCTTCTCTACTTAGATGTGTAGGCTAAAAATAATTTATTCAAGAAAGAGCTGCATAAAATACTCAATGCTCAGAGTTTTTTTTTTGTCAGCTCTTTGGTCCAACGTGCTTGTTTAGATTTCAATGATCAATCTAAGATCACCCTCTACTCACCCTCCACTCCCTTAAAAATAATTTTTGTTTGGTAAATGTAAACTTTGAAAACTGAATGTCTTATTAGGCCACTGCTCTAAAACCAAAAACACAAAACCCTTAAATGATTATAATGTTTAAAAATCGTGTTTGTCTGCTGTATCACAAGCCACACACGTTAGCATACCTGGCCAACTTGCTTAAATCAAATCAATTTATTTAGGTTATATGAATATATTAGCTATCTGCAATTTGCTGAGTTCATCGCTGACTCTCTTGAGCAATTAAGAAGAAGTATAGCCAGGACAACAAATAGAAATTTGTATTCTATGGCGTACAAGGAGAAAAGAATGAAGCGTAACAAAGTAATTTCTCTTTCTGTGGTCCCCGAAGAGACAGTGATTTCAGACACATGCTGACTAGTTCAGCACATCCTTACCCAGCAGTGGGCCTAACCCTCAGTCCTGCTCTATCAGATTTACACCTCAGCAACTTCAGCTGAACTTGTTACCAAAGATAGCATTACTTTTGGCAGACTGATGCTCCTGTTATTCCTCATCCTTAGACCTTTTCCTTTAGTAATAAAAAAACATACTGTTTAAAAGTACTCATAATATAGAATACATTGTAGCTATACATGCCTTCTACAGTTAATTAGCATCCAGGCAGGGTTACCTTAGAATGACATCACATTTTTCATTTTTCATACAATACAGTACAGTAAGGGGCTAATATGTTATGTTGCCTTCAAGTGCTTCTTTAAGACCCTTTCAAAGTTAGAAAGCTAGAACTTATAAAGTCTGCTAGTTGTCATTCTAGCCAACAAAATCAACAGCGGGAAAACTGCCACCATTATCGCTGTAAACTGCAGTGTTAGCGAACAGTCATTTAATGACAGGCACAGTTAAACTCTTTAAAGTGCTTCTTGGCACAGTAACACTTTTATGAATGTCATTCTCCCTCCCACTACTTTCTGACATGCTTCATAACCGTAAAGCTGAAAAGCTCAAGACTTCATTAAAATGCGCAATGGTCGCATTTATTTGTTCACCATCAGTCCACTGGCTACCACAGAGCAATTCATTATCCATTAGATAGATATACAGTATAAAATCATCCAGTAAAAATAGCCATTTGATGAGGAAATTGTACTTTACTGTGCAATTGTCTTCCCAGTCTTTGCCAGTCCCATCATTTCAAGTAGACTCAAGGGTGCCAAAACATTTTTGACATCATTGCCTTTTCATGAACAGCTTGCGTTTCTTTTTGATGCTGAAAACTCTTCAGGCAACCTTCCCCGCGAGTGTGTCTTCCTTGATTTGTAATTGTACTTGTCATCTAAAGAGCACAAGGCAAGGAAGACGAGCATACTCTCTAATTACTCAGAGATTTCAGTCAACAAATGCTCTCGGTTGGTTGTCATGAAACAGCAGCACGCCAATTATGCAGTCATGTGTCTGTAGTTTTGAGTTCGCATTCCACAAAAGACACAGTCAGGGTCCTTGGAACGAGCAAACGAGCGAGAAAACTTTGCAGGTTCCACAAATAACCAATGCATAAAAAAGGCTGCTGTTTTACTGGGGTTATGAACCTCTTATCTTCCCTGAACTTCAGGTCATTTGTTTTGTTTACAGGGTTTTCTTTTAACACATTCCAAAGGCTATGACTAAGACTTTCAAATGATTGCATGTTAACATAAAAAACGATTCCCTTCCTACAGAAAGATGCGTGTCATGTACAATATGTGCAATAAGCTAACAATTAATGTGGCGCTACCTGTATAATGGATTATATGATGTGAGGTATATGATGAGGTTCGCCTTGGGAGCAAGAAATTAACAATAAGCAATAGCAGAAACACACTTTGCAGAACGTTATAATAGAATAGAATAAAAACAACTGTTACCCAGAACTAGGATGCTGGACTGGGTGCATTTCTCTCTGCTTTTGTTTTATTAATCCATTTTCGTTCAGAACAACAGCCTGCAGCAGGACATACTGCTGATTTGACTCAAATCACAACAAATCAAATTAGTAATGAAAAAAAAATCAATAAACAAGGTTCGAAAGAAAAGTAGAGAAGATAAAAATCAGCAGTGAGAAGGAAGTCTAAGTATTATGTGGGTTTAATTTAACAAAGAAAGAAATCCAGTTGGTACAAAAGCCTTCTGGAAAAGAAAATTAAACATCATCATCTTTGTTCCAATGAAACCTGGTTGTCAGCACAGATTTTGAACACTGAGTCTGTAGCGATGAAGCCTGACAAAAGTCCAGCCCCCTGACAGAAGGCTCTGTCCTTCTTTGCCGCTCTACCAACCTGAGATTGAATTACTTAATTGACCAAACTGGAGCTCCTCAAGGGCCTGCCCTATCCTTATCAAACTGTGCAGCAGCCTGTAGTATATTTAGATTCTCTGAAAAGACCAGCAGCACATTTTTTAGATGTCCACCCAAGAGAGGGGGCAATACCATGACAGCTTAAGTAGCCCTGACAGCCTCAACTTGCCGTGTCATAAAAATGTGTAGATCAAAATCAAAGCTTAGTCCAATACAGAGAGTTAAACCTGCTGTTCTGTCTTATTATATAGAGAAAAGGAAAGTTTCCAAACATGCTTGAAGGATCTCAAAAACCACTTTCAATAACCACAAAATGAAAACTGAACTATTGAGATTTAAGAATCTCTCAGATGACGATCATTCAGATATGAACTGATATTAAATCTCACCAAATTTCAAAGAGGCCATGCATGTGAAAGATGTGAGACTGATGAGTGCACTTAGATGACATTCCTAAAAAAATCCTGCTTGGAAATCATAAAACATAAAAAAATGTGAAAAGAGGAAGGCTATAAACTACTGTCATGTCCCTCACAGTTCTGTCTTCGACACTGGACCTGCTGGATCTCAGTGAACCTGGCGAAAGGAGGAACAGCAAGGACAGGAAAAGTCCCCTGTCGTCCCGGGGCAACGGCCAGAAGAACAACCCTCACAGGAAGAAGACGGATGAGACCGAGCTGATCCAGGTGGAAGTTGAACAGACAGGACCGAGCATGAGGACCCCAGAGAGGGCATCGCTAGACTCAGGTAGAGACGGGCTGGAAACATTGGAGACACTGCATTCCTCACATGCAATCCAAAAGATAAAGATGCAGACCATCATTAGTTACTTGGTATGCACTGGAAATTTTGCAATGCGGGAACAGCAACACCCTGGTGCGGGGTGAAAAAATACCTGACAACTCACAGACATTACAGATGATAGCCTGCACTTAGAGCTGAGTATGAAATGTGTCTGTACCACCAAGAATGAAAACTCTCAAATACTATTCATAAAATATATATATACAGTGGGGCAAAAAAGTATTTAGTCAGCCACCAATTGTGCAAGTTCTCCCACTTAAAAGATGAGGTCTCCAATTTTCATCATAGGTATACCTCAACTATGAGAGACAAAATGAGAAAAAAAAATCCAGAAAATCACATTGTCTGATTTTTAAAGAATTTATTTGCAAATTATTATGGTGGAATAATAAGTATTTGGTCAATAACAAAAGTTCATCTCAATACTTTGTTATATACCCTTTGTTGGCAATGACAGAGGTCAAACGTTTTCTATAAGTCTTCACAAGGTTTTCACACACTGTTGCTGGTATTTTGGCCCATTCCTCCATGCAGATCTCCTCTTAGAGCAGTGATGTTTTGGGGCTGTCACTGGGCAACACGGACTTTCAACTCCCTCCAAAGATTTTCTATGGGGTTGAGATCTGGAGACTGGCTGGCTAGGCCACTCCAGGACCTTGAAATGCTTCTTACGAAGCCACTCCTTCGTTGCCCGGGCGGTGTGTTTGGGATCATTGTCATGCTGAAAGACCCAGCCACGTTTCATCTTCAATGCCCTTGCTGATGGAAGGAGGTTTTCACTCAAAATCTCACGATACATGGCCCCATTCATTCTTTCCTTTACACGGATCAGTCGTCCTGGTCCCTTTGCAGAAAAACAGCCCCAAAGCATGATGTTTCCACCCCCATGCTTCACAGTAGGTATGGTGTTCTTTGGATGCAACTCAGCATTCTTTCTCCTCCAAACACGACAAGTTGAGTTTTTACCAAAAAGTTCTATTTTGGTTTCATCTGACCATATGACATTCTCTCCAATCCTCTTCTGGATCATCCAAATGCTCTCTAGCAAACTTCAGACGGGCCTGGACATGTACTGGCTTAAGCAGGGGGACACGTCTGGCACTGCAGGATTTGAGTCCCTGGCGGCGTAGTGTGTTACTGATGGTAGCCTTTGTTACTTTGGTCCCAGCTCTCTGCAGGTCATTCACTAGGTCCCCCCGTGTGGTTCTGGGATTTTTGCTCACCGTTCTCGTGATCATTTTGACCCCACGGGGTGAGATCTTGCGTGGAGCCCCAGATCGAGGGAGATTATCAGTGGTCTTGTATGTCTTCCATTTTCTAATAATTGCTCCCACAGTTGATTTCTTCACACCAAGCTGCTTACCTATTGCAGATTCAGTCTTCCCAGCCTGGTGCAGGTCTACAATTTTGTTTCTGGTGTCCTTTGACAGCTCTTTGGTCTTGGCCATAGTGGAGTTTGGAGTCTGACTGTTTGAGGTTGTGGACAGGTGTCTTTTATACTGATAACGAGTTCAAACAGGTGCCATTAATACAGGTAACGAGTGGAGGACAGAGGAGCCTCTTAAAGAAGAAGTTACAGGTCTGTGAGAGCCAGAAATCTTGCTTGTTTGTAGGTGACCAAATACTTATTTTACCGAGGAATTTACCAATTAATTAATTCATTAAAAATCTTACAATGTGATTTCCTGGATTCTTTCCCCCCATTCTGTCTCTCCATAGTTGAAGTGTACCTATGATGAAAATTACAGGCCTCTCTCATCTTTTTAAGTGGGAGAACTTGCACAATTGGTGGCTGACTAAATACTTTTTTGCCCCACTGTATATATATATCTATGTATATATATATCTATATATATATATATATATATATATATATATATATATATATATATAGTATAGATCATTTAGATAGTAGTATAGATCATTTCTGCCTACATGTACTTTGAGTTATGATTCATTATATTGATACTAGAGCAGACATGGCATTTTCACCCATACAGCAGTGCTCTGGTGAAGTGTACACTGAGATATTCACACTGAATAGAAAAACTACTAAACTCTCACTCCTCAATGTATATTTTGTAATGGCATATATGTAAATGAATTATATATCTATAACAAACATCAATACGTACATTTCATATAATGCCCTTCCACACTTTATCTTACTATCACCCACACAGTTTCTCTCTCCCACCGCCCCCCCAACCTCCTACATACCCCACTAACTCCGACTCCCATCATCCCCTGTGGAACTGACCTCACACATGTTCGAGATAGGCCAGAGAAGGATCAAACCAATTTACCGTAATGAAAGGGATCATCTTAAAAGACATTAAGAAGAAACGGCCGACTACCTTCGTATTTGCCAGTTGAAAAGGTTAAAGTCTTTAATGAGAACTAATTATGCAGAGCGGGTCAAACTACAGTGTGGTGAATAAATCATGTAAGTGAGATTGATTATAACCAGTAACTTTCCGTCCCGTTAAAATAGTGAGCAGATGGCTTTTTTTTTTGTTTAGACACCCACAGCACTAATTGTCTGCCAGCTCACTGTTTGTTCCCATCAGAAATATTTCATTAGTGGTTGTAATTCAGAGTTAAAAGGTTTGCAGTTCAACTAATGGAAAACATAAGCAGCTACTTTTTTAATTTAGTGTTTTTGCATAATGGCACTGCAAAATTGAAATGAACATTTTTCGTTTTTCAGAAAGCCAAAAACACATCAGCATTTGTCCAAATTAACAGATAACAGTGTGCCCTGAAGGTAGACGATATTTCAGAGGTGAATTTCACATTAGAGCAGTTCACTCGAGGGTGTCTTTGATGAGCAACAAATTAACTTAATTACACTCCTTTGTCAAATTAGCCTGTTTTATGATTGCATTATTATCTTATTCTTTATCATTTTATTACTGTCACCAGTGACCATTGGTTCACCGCTGGACAAATGGGAAGAGCTGAACCCCAACTCCTGAGAGGAATGGCAACAGAAAATGGAAGCTGGAGAGACGACGTTCCTCAAAAAATTCATCCAATGAGTTTCTATGGTAGGTATCAGCCTGACCAAGCGTTAATGGGATAGCAACAGTTTGTATCAGGCCTGTATCCATAGAAATTACAGAAGTTGTGTGCCACTTTATTAACAAAGCAGACATTGAGATCAAGGAGGCTGGAGTGTTTGATCAACATGTAGCACATCAGACCTTGATGCAGGATAAAGCTGGTGAACATAGTGAGGCATTTAGCAGCTAAAGAGTCACATTTCACCCTCAGGAGTTGGTGGAGTTAAATCAACGGTAAATACTGGACTTACGTTCTCTTGGTGGTTAGAAATACAGCTCTAAATGACACTAATATTGCTCCATATTTGTTGATATGTAAATAGGAAACTGTTAGGAATAGTACTTTATAAAGCTTTTGCGTTTACAGATTGTTGTGCTGCCCCCAAGTGGCCAAAAAATCTATAAATACAGGCTTAAACAAGTGTTTACTACAAGTTTTAGTTGCCTCTCTTTAACCATATTCTAACCATATTTCATCAAGTTGAGTTTGTGTAATGTTAACCACTTGTCTCTTTTCTGCTTTAGGTCCATAGACTGTAAAACCCAACTAGAGCCATCGAATAAGAACTCCTTGGAAGCAAATACCAAAGTCGAGCCGGAGTCTGCCTTGGCATCTCAAGTAAGTGCTCAGTATGACAGGAGCAGGCAGTAATCATCATTATTGTATGCGATGTCTGCACTTGAATCAACATCCTTTTGAAGTGAGAAAGCTTCAAACACCTTAAGCATAGTGTTCTGACTGATGGTTAAACGGTCATAATTTCTTCAAATGATGTAGTTCACTTATGTATTTAGCAACTGCATGATAATGTAGCCTTGATATTAAAGTCTGTTAATGATAAGACAACCTGCTGTGTAATTATTTACCCTTCATTTTGTCCTAACACCTACAATTCTTCCATTTCAGCTCAACAGGCAGTATATTAGTGGAAGACATGTAAGCCTCCCTATGCATCCTTTCATATAATATTGAAAGACTTCTACATTTGCACCGGGAAAAAAAGCATCACACCATCTCATGAAATTTTACTGAAAAGACCAAAAAGAGGATTTTACATTGAAGCCAAAAGGCACCTTTGAGGAAATCCAGATATACTGTTGGCCTTGAGATTGTTCCTTTGTGGTGCTACGAGGTCCAAATGTCAAGCGCTTTCCTCCTGAGTTGATGTCTCTGTGTAGGTCTGCATAAGGGATCTTGTTTCCAGACGCCATTATTAGATTAATAGCCCATGAATAATTCAGCAGCCGTACTCTGAGCCCATTAGTGTTGATCTCACCGGGCTAGCTAAACATACATCACCTTTTCAGCACTCTGATAAATAATAGATTTGGGATTAAAGATAACTGTCCGAGATGGAGGGAAGTTATTGGCAAACAAACAGACAAAATTTGTTTTCGCCCAGGAGTTGCACAGTAGCTGATAGAGATACTGTAAATGGTGGTTTTAGTTTCCCACTCGAAAGGTAACATTACTCATCACGGAAATGCATGCAAAGAAGGGAGACGTGTCTTGCATGAAATTAACAAACGGACATGAGAAAATGGCAAAAAAAAAAAAAAAAAAGAGCCTTCAGGAAAAATCCACCCTCAGATGATCGTTTAGTTTTGGTCTGAAGTGTCCGACACATTCAGGGGTGTTCTGTATTATTTGAGCATGGAAGTTTATTCTTGAGCTAGAGATCAATATGCGACGTGTCAAAATAATCTGAACTCAAGGTCCGTTAACTATCTTTTTGTGAGCTTTCAACCACATCTCACAGTCTTGATCAACAAATAGAATGGGTAGGAATTGAACTGTATGTTATCATTTTTGTGACTGTTTTAATCCAATCGAGTTAATCCAATCAGAGCTTAGTAACCATAAATAGGCACAGCTGGCTTTTCTCTGAAGCGATATGCATGAAACTGCAGTACATGGAATTTACAAGGACTTTATTTTAGGTTTTCTAGAACCAAAAGTATAAAATAATAGTAGTGTAAGGAATGGATTAAATGATGTGTTTATCTCCATAATATTCCCATATTATTAGCTCAATACCTACATTTGTAGTGTTATGTCCAATCCCAGTAGCACATCATTAACCAACTACACGTTTGTTAGTTTACAGGTTACATTTAAAAAAAAAAAAGCTCTGTTCAGGACAAACTGTGTGGTATTTTGCCACTGTGAGAAAGTTAAGACTTAATTCAGTCAAAGTCAGCCTAAATCCTTCTCTCTTGTAAGACTGAAATAGAAGCTTTATAATATGAGAGCTAAACAGCCAAACAGGTTTTTATCATGAAACAAAATGATGTAACTGCCTGTACACTGCAAGTACGAGAACAATTCTGTGTCCCTGTTTTCATGTCTTCCAGCTACATGAATCATTGGTAGGGTAGCTGATTTTTTTTCCAGGGACATGCAGCTTCAGTCTTTTAGCACAATATCACATATGTGGCCATTGAGTTCAGATGTAAATACACAGTTTACAGGAATGTGATTTAAATTGAGTCAGCTGGAAATATTAACAAGTCACCCAGACAAACAGTGTTTCAGTGTGTCAGTAATTCATGTAGCTACTATGTAACTTTATTTGCCAGAAAGCAAAATCTATAGTCAACAGCTAAATTGCTTTTGCTTGCCTCTGTATGGAGTCACTAACCTATTGTCATAATTGTAAATTGCAAATGTACCATGCAAAAATAGAAATTCTGACAGGCGTAACAACAGTAACTAAGGGGGGCAGTGCTTAATAAATTTCGTAATTTCGCCTTTTCACAAAACCATAAGAACAGAAGTGACCTGGTGCTACAAATCAAGGTACATATGCAAATAGCATGTACACATATTCAAACTGATAATCAAGGCGAAACCTCTGATTCAAGCTGCATCGCATTATGAGCTATTGTTTTTTTGCTGGCAGACATTTTTTTCATGCATTCATGAAATGAAAAATTGGAAGTCTGGAAAGAAGCCCTGTTTGTTTCTCAAACACTGGCACCAGATCCTGACATCAACGGCTGATATTTTTTCTGAAATTTGCTTTAAGTATTAAAACTGTCGCTTGACTGAAAATCTTACCAGACTTCAGGGGGAATTAAAATAAATAAATACAACCAGAAAAAGTAACAGAACAGCAAAATGGTCAACGCCTGTTTTGTAAGTGTCACAGTGTTTGGGTGGATTTTTCCTTCAATAAACATTCTCACGCAATGCAGCAAAGACCATTATAAATGTGTTGAGACTTTTTCTTTTCACAGTGCATGCATTTTGCTCTTGTGTATAAAAAAAAGTGGTTATCTAAAATAAATGGAGGAGGCAATTTCTTCTGAGTCCACTAATACTGAGATTAAGTAACCTCAATTAATCTTGCATAATGGCAGACTGTGGAGATGGGAGTTGTTACAGGTACTGTTGGTACTTTCTGGGGGAAGTCACTTACTCCATATACATGGAGCTGTTGATACCCTGGGATACATACAGTCATTGCTATGCACAGTAAATCTAGTCCCATATCACACCTGAGCATGAAAGGGTACCTCAGAATCATTTACCCCTCACGGTTACATGTGTAGGTGTAATGTGGAATCATGTAAACCACGCCGCACTCTCAGAATGCAAAATCACATGCGTGTAATTGGTCAGTTTTGATTTGCACAGCAGAGCAAGTCTTTAAGTGCAAGAGGTTTGTAGCTGAGAGGCAATCAGCACATTTGAGAGTTTGATGTTGCATGTGCAGGTGCACGGGAAATGGAGGAGGTGGGGAGGTGAGGCTGGATGAGTAGCACTGCATTCAGATGAGGGGTGGGGCGCGATGCTGACAGTAGCGATTCTGCTGGCCTTCCTAAGCATGTCAGAGGCTTTGTCGAGGCAGGGATATTTACTCGTCCCTGGGAAAGCAGAGACGGCTGACCCTGCACACTCTCCCTGCCTGTCTCTCCCTCTGGCTGACTGTGTGTGTGTGTAATGTGCGTGTGTGTTTATGGTGTGTTGTGTGAATGTGTTTAATGGATTTTGTTTGTGCATATATGTATAGATTTTGTAATGTGTGTTTGTGTGTATGTGTGTGTGTGTGTGACAGGCTCGCCTCAGCAAGGAGCAGCGGTGGGGCAGCGCCCTCCTGTCCAGACATCAGTCCCTGGAGGAGGAGTTTGAGCGAGCCAAGGCTGCTGTGGAGGTAAGCAGCATGCTGCTCCGTACGCCTCACATCTGTCACCTGTCAGCCGAGAGCCGTCTCCGATGCTGACTTTTAATAGGACTTTACAGGAAAGACCAAGTTTATTATATATTAATATTAAACAGCAGAACCTTATGTCCTCTCAGCACTGTCCTTGTCAGCTTTGTCTGGGTTTTCTGGAGGTATCAGGGTGGACTAGTGTTTAAAGATACTGATTAAAACAGATGACTGGCACCAAACCTCATTAGTGGAGAACAAGATACCGAATTCCAAGCAGCTCAAAAAGGCTCCCTCTATACATTACCTTAATTTTAGCCTATTTGCTCAAATAAGCGGCTGTGCACTGCTACTTAAGTTAAACTCACATAAAAAAAACACTTCGCAAATCTTCGCTGTTGACATTTATGCTTTATCACCAGGGTTTTCAAATAGTATGTTACAGTTTTACAAAGAAATAGGCCTCCCAAATAAGGACTTAATGGTTGATTTGTCAAATGTACATCCTGTCATAATCACCACTATCAAAAAAGAGCAGCACGCAGCCACTTCCCTAATTAGCTGCCAGGATCTTTTGTTAAAGTCTACCACACACCCCTAGATTGACGCCTAAATTCATATTCGATCAAATAATGAGACGCCACAGCGATGTATCTGCCAAACAGGCTACACTTATGCTACAATTATGACTTGAGTTCATGTTTCGACATGTTTTAATTGTGCAAGTAAAAATGAAGCACTTTAAAGTGAGTGACCATGTAAGGTCAGGTCACGACACTTATATTAATGAGGATGGTCCAGATTTGCAAAACTTGACCAATATAGTGAATGAGACCATCCTGGGACTCTTGGCCATCCAGGACTAATAAAATGAGAATATCCTTATGTTGATCATAAAACTTTTACAGTGAGAATATGCTGATATCACATATATTTTTCATATTTTTTTTAGTAGAGAACATCTGTTCCACAGCAGAAGCAAAAAAAAAAAAACTCAACCCCTGCCATTAGTCTTTAACTTTATGAGACAGGTTAGTGCCTGGGGTGCTCTGGAAGTACTTAAAAAAATGCAATAAAGAGAGAAATCTGTGAACTTTAAGCCAAGAAAACTTTTTGTCACAATCACATTTCAACATCATTACGCCAGGTAGCCTCATAATCATTTCAGCAGTTTGAGTAGATCTACCTGAAGCCCTGTAGAGCTGATTTCCATTTGACTCCTTTGGCCCTTTTATCTCTTCGTCAAATTATAAGTATTGTGCTTTCTGCTATATATATTCACCCCAGCAGTGCAAGCTGACAGTTTAATAGTCTTACTACATTCACACACCCAAGTTCACGGGGTGTTTGACCCAGAAAAATATTCACGACTGTCAGCCGGCTAACAATAGAAAGGTAGATAAGTCAGTCATTTTACAGCCAGACATATCAGATACCACAGAGGAAAGCAAAGTTACTGTAATTAGATATGGCTTAATTCTTCATAGGACTGTGTATCGACACACTCCATGTGTTGAGTTATAGGCAGTGGCTGATGTTTTTGTGTTATCAGGGATGTGATAGGGTTTGCCATAATGACAGCATGGAAAATTACTTGAAAACCTCTCACATCTCTGAGAAAGAATAAGCTTTTGTTTGAGGCTCAAAGACGCTTTTATCACCTTCCCCTCCTCAGTGTCATTGTACTTTCAGTTACTGATGGATGGGTTATAATGAGGATTTCCATCCACACTTTAATGAGTTTGTTTGCCCACTCTCCATTATGAAATAGGTCTGGGTTCTTTTCAGCTGCGGATATTTCTGAAAGGTTACATCACATCGGCACAATGGCAGCTACCTGAATGTACTGTGTAAGAGTTTAGATAACCAGAAAAGTTACTTGCAATAAAACCACTTTACCACTCAATGGACATCTCCCTTCCCCGAAAATGGGAGTGAACCTTGCACTATTGAGTATTTTAGCTTTACTGAGGGCTACAGTAGACTGTTGCATACTGAGCTATGCGTAATGGTCAATAAATAATAGAGCAGGGACAGGAAAGCAGTGAGAAAGTGAGGCTGTGGGAGCGGAGCCCTTTTGGGGATCCCTTCCCAAACTTAGCGATGATGTCACATCTTGTGTAAGCTGTGAGCTGTATCCTCCCAAATAATTGCGCAATTTGAGTACAAGCATCGGCCAGACGGGCAGGTAAGCAATGAGATCCTGAGATGCTCCTGGACAAGCGTCTGAGCGTGGAGCATCGATTGGTAACAGTATCTTGCAGCTTCGATCGGGCAGCCTGAGTGCTGGCCTCCACTCTAGAGGAGCTCCGGTGCAAGTGGTCAGCCATTTTGGCTTCAGCTGCCAATGTCAAAGCCCGCAATCAGATAATTTCCATTTAAGTAGCTGTGCATATGCATGCTCTTTCATACTTATAAAGCCATGGAGGTAGAGACGGCTCAGATTGCAGAGGGAACATTAAATCAGCACACCGCCTTTCTGCCAATTCATTCAATTAGGTGAAGCAGCCAAATGTAAGAAAATTAGGACCCACAGAGGGAGTAGACAAGGAATTAGGCTCCCAAATATAATCCATTTTACAAAGCTGACACTGATGAGAAACTGTAGGTTTTATTCCCTTACACAAAAAACCTCTGAAAAAGGGAGGATAAAGTGGCAGCGGGCCAAGAGAGAGAAATTCATCTTTGAATTAAATTACAAAGAAGCTGAAAAAGACATGTTTTCGGAGAAGGTAAATGATCGCCCACATCGCACGAGGATACCATCAATTACTCTGAGCTGATGACAATGTAATACCTTTATTAAAAAGAGAACCACTGGAACAGCTGCAGGGTAAATTGTGACTTCAGGGAATAGTGTTTTGGCGGTGGGGCATGAGAAATCGCTCCCATAGTGGCGATAAAGACGAGATGAAGGTGACTGTGTGGCCTCTTGTTTGATTAAAACAGCAGCGGGACAGGTTCACTTTTATCTTGCACATTATTGGTCTGAGGCAGTTCTGGTTTAGCGAGAGACTGCAGAGGCAGTGCACTTGCCCAGAAGTTAGAGATGCAGGCTTGTGATCAAAAGTTCAGTGGGTTTAATCCACAGACCTGCAGGGAAAGTGTGGCTGGGGAAAGCAAATGAGTAATGCTTTCACCTCCCTTGACAACTTCCATCAGTGTACCCTCAAGGAGACCACTAAACTTCTAGAGTGGAGCGCCTAAGTTTCCAACATGAAGAGGGTGCACGAGGCATCAATATTGAATACCCTGCAAGTGTATATTCAAATTTAACTTTATAATCCCAAGAGGAAGTTCATTTGGTGAGGTGTATACATTATATAGCACATGAAGGTATCCGTGCAGAAAATACATAAAGTAAAACAATAATAAGACAATCCATGAAAAGATATTAGAGACAATCTCTACCTCATCCTCCCATTTTGTTGTGTGTTGTTGGCAGAGTGTCTGAGAGGCTCGTATTTTAGGGTGCTTTTATAGGCTGGTACATTTGCTCGTTGGTTCAGTCCAATTAGGCTGGTGAAAAAGCTGTCCTTCAAACTGTGGTGCGGCCAAAGCTTTTGCACCAAGACCTCCTGAAATGGAGCCTCTGGGATTTTGCAAAACTCCATTTTGTTTCCTCTGGTCCGAATCAGTGGATAAGTTGATAAACTTGTTGTGTTTTCCTGTTGGCTTGGTTTCGTTTCACAGAGAAAAACATCAAAGCGATCCAAATTGCATCACTAAAAGCCACATGAGAGCGCTCCCACTAGGTAGATGTGTCTGGTATTATGATGTCCTAACTGCCCAAATTCGTTGCTACTCCAGGTCAGACCTCAATTCATTCCTGGGCCAGCTGATTTTGTTCATCTGCATCCCAGCCTGTAAGCACACCTGGCTACAGGGGCCTTTGTACTTGCATACTTGGATCAGATTGAGGTTGGCTCACGTTCCCTCCTGTTTGTGACAGGACCAAGACCACTTTCTGTCACACGAGTCTGAATGCTGTGTTCAAAACTACCCAAAGGAACTACACCAAGGGTGAAAACAAACCAGGGCCCAATTTAACTGGGCTAAATAACACAGGTTTGAAAAATGCACTTACAAGTGAACTCTAGTGTTTATCGTGAAAGCAAAATGGAACAACCACAGGACAGAAGATTGTGATTTTAGTATTACTTCAAAAGCTAAACTACTATTAAGTTCATCTTCTGCTCGTAAACTGTCGAGGACGCAATCCCATAAGCAAATTGTATAAATCACTTGTATATCTATGCAAATCACTTGGTAACCATAGTAACACATTTACCACCTGAGTGCAGGGATTTTCTCCAATCAATCAGGAAGTGAAAATGAGTTCAGATAGAGGCGTGCTGTGGGCAACTGTGTCCTCCTCTGTGTATTTTTGCAGTTCCTCATAAAAAACTAGTGAAACATAGTGATCACGATGGTAAAAGATGCCTCTTTTTTATTCTCTTTTCAGTTTGTTGTTGTTCTGTTCAGTTTGTCTCTTTTTTTCTTCTTTTTTGCAAACATAAACTAGACTTAACTAAAAGGTAAAAATTAATTTTCCATATTTTTATGAAAAAAATTATCATCCAGACACACCAAACCAAGCTACAGATGTCAGAGCATCTTTAATGTCGAAACAAAGCCACAGCACAGCACATGAGAGCGCTGTTCACGTATCAGAAATTCACAGTGGATTCCTAGTTGTTGCTGGTTATTCCTGGTTATCAGCTGTAATGCCCTGACCACAGTAGCCCTGTGTGTTGTTATCACAGACATCCATATAATGGGTAATCACATTGTTTGCCAAAATGCAGTTGTAGCACTTTGTCCACTGAAATGTATTTTATCCCTCTCTGAGTGACATTATCGGGACTCCAGCATCCTATTTTTGTCTCGCTGACCAAGGACTTGGCCTGTGCAGCAGCGCAGTGGGTGTCTCATTAACATTAAAAGGCCAGGCCAGCCGTACTCTGGAGATGAAGAGAGACTCCTTTTTTGTTTTGGAGGTTGCTCTGTGTCACTGGTTAATAATGAGACTTTTTGTAACGTAAACCCTCTGGGCAGGGTGGATAAGTGAACCCTATTCATGTGCTTGGTTTCCTTGGCTCAAGTTAACACAACTCAAACTGACGTAAACAGATAAGACCCCTTGAGAAGCACTCGAAGTACACACATATGGAGGCTAAAGATCAAATATTTTTACTACAGTGTCTGATCATGGAGGCAAAGCACTCTCTCTAAGGAATTAAAACAATTGCTAAAACAACAAATTAATAGACCTTCAAACAGTCCTAATAATTCACCCATTCAATGCACAGTGACTTTAATTTATGGGGTCTGAACATGTTCATTTCAGCAGTACAAACACTGAGAAGGCACATCATGAAAAATCACCTGAAATATCATGTTCAAATGCTCTAAAACCTTCAACCTACATTTCTTTTTATTCTTTTGTTCATGTGCATGTTCATAACTGAATAGCATGAACTGATATGTCTAAATGGTTGACACATGGTTGCAATCTGTATTTGTACAACACCCAAGCTCAAAAACACACAGGATAAATATTGTTTGCAACTGATTATTTTTTATTTATATTGGCAGACCCACACCAAACAGGTCTTTTGAGTGTTTTTAATTCTGATCAATAATTCTAAATAGGACCATTTATACAGCTGTGTTTTTTACAATCCATTATGATTTGGTTTTCCCAGTATAATGCTCTCTCTCTCTCTCTTTTTTAACAGCACTACCATTTTCTGTGTCTTAGCTGACCCAGCATGAATTATCATGTTCTATAAATTTCCATCCTGACAGTGTACATTTATTTTCACTGTATATGTTACCGCAGTTCTGCTGACTAAGAAAAACTAATTGGATTCTAGAGGCAAAATATAAACATACCTTTTCTTAAAGTGGATAACACCAAGAGCAGAGGGTAGGTGGCAGGTGTTGCCATTATCAGTGTTGTCAATAATATATTCATGAAGTAACTAATGAATACACAACCCACCTCCACCTCTCAGTTCATTTCCGAATGGTGGTGACACATTTGGCGACAGGAAGCACTTTGGATTCAATCCATTTCACGTGACATTTCATCAGAGCTGCTGAAATTAGAGTCACAGTTATGGGTTCAGTGATACACAGCATATAAATTACCTTGCTGTATCTTTGCCTTGTTACACATAATTAAACTGCCAGTGTCAGTGTAAAAAACGCCCTTCACAGCGTTACAAAGAAATATGACTAAATTTCTGGTAAAGTAAAATCACCTCCCTATCTTTACTCCATTTCAATTCTGTGAGCAATTTGTCGTCACCCACGGTGCAATTAGGGGACGGACAAGTTAAACACCAGATGGGATTTGCAGAGCAAACAATTGACTGTCTATGAGACACAAATAACAAGATGATGGACTAGGTCACAGTGCAAATACAGGCCCATAACACGCTGGGATGTAATGAAAGAAAATGCAGACTGTATTATGTAAATGAGCGTAATGGCCATAGCATAAGAACCATTCACATAAAACTGAAAATTGCAAAAGGCCAGGAGCAGCGCTGGGCTGCTGCACAACAAACAGTCTGAACTGCTGGTCACATGACTACCCTTCCTGTGACACTTTTTGACACACACATTCATTACAAGTGATATAAAGTAATGTTTACTCAAATATTATATTAAGTAAAAGTTTGAGGTATTTGTATTAGATGTTTTATGTTATTTAATTCTTCTACTCTACTGCTTCTACTGAGAAATATTATACTCAGCTGCAGTACATTTGCTCAAATGTTTTGTTGTTACTTTGCAGATTGCAAAACATATGAGCAAAATTATGTGTAAAAATATGTGTAAAAATGATGATGTAATGTTACAGGTCAAACTTGCTAAGCTTTTATAAAGCTAAACATTAATAAGATAAACAATAAAAATGCTACTTGCACATAATAAATGATATTTTATACTGTCATCTCACAGACCATCCCTCATGGGATTATAAGACACCTTTACAATACATCAGTATTCACACAACAACAGAGAGCAGCTTCCAGCTGTGCTGCTTACAAATCAATCCAGGTGATCTAATAATAAAAAAGCAGCAACAGGAGTGATCATCCATCCATACTAATAATGCATTTACTCAATAAGTCATCAATTTAAAGGTCTCTTTTAAAAACAGTCATTTCATACAATGTGAATCATCCATTTAAAAAATCATGAGAGGTTATATACCAACTCTAATCTGAGCACAAATAGACTTTTTTTCCCTTGATACATATCTGTTTGTAACATGAATGCATTACTAATGAAGGGATACTTAGAATAATCTACAAAACAATGAAACTCAAAAAGGGATCATTCTGCATACTGTTATTTGGATACTTTGAGTAAATCTACCTAATAATACTACTGTACTTTTACTCTTTCTAGCTACATTGTGGGACTTTGAGTTGTTATGGAGTATTTTGACATCGCAATAATGTCACTTTTACTCATCACTGCAAAAACAATCCATTAGCAGAGAAGTGGCTTTAAAACTAAGAAGTCTAACTTTCATGACATTCATGTGTTTCAGTGTTAATAAATGTTGGCTGCAGGTAAATAAATACAATATAACTACCACTTTACCATTAAAACCAAATAAAAACACTTTAATATGGATTTAAATAAATAAGTACATACAATGTGAACTTTTAATAAGGCTGAAGTGGTGAGCCAACCCTGTTTCTCGAAATACAAATTCTTACAACATGGATGATTTCTCCAGCCCCACCACTGCCTGCCTCCACGCGTTGCCTCCACCTCAGGGACTCTGATAGTGCACTTCCTCACAGAGCCACAGTGGAGACTCACCCTCAGGCAATTTGTCTGAGAGTCCACAGCCTGCAATTACCTCCCATCTCTCACCATCAGGGGCCACACCAAGGCCTCTGTGTCAATCACAAGCCTCTGAGATGTGGAGATGAGAAGACCTTTGACACAGACACACACGTCGTTACAGTAGATCTCTCTGACCCGGCTCCCCTCCACAGTGTCACTGCACACACTTACTGTACACGCTGCTGTCATGTACTGATGAGGTTCTGGCATTAGAGGACTCAATAAGTCACATGAGGCTGTTTGGCATTATTCTTCCCTGTTTGCTCTGCCTATGACAGGAAGACAGCCAAGAATCATGGACTCAGCCAGCCGGGAAAAAAATCTCCACCGTGGTAACTGGATGAATATGAGTCTAACATTAAAAAAAGAAAGAAAAACTGTCATGACGTTAACTACAATAACTGCAAAAACAGATGAACATTATTCTTGTGTGTTTATGAATAAACCAATTCCTTTTTCATTGATTTTCACTTGAGTGTGCAATGAAAAAACATGATTTAGGAAAATTAAAAACATTATAGATGTCTTATCGAAACAACCAAACTGCAGTTTGATTTATTTTTCCTGGAGTGCACAAATAAATCAAAACGCAGATATCAATTTTTCCGAATTAACTCTTCAGGGAAAATGCTGTATACCAGGAGCAAAAGGCATAACTCACCAATAACTGTGCATTTTCCAAGCAAGGTATGAAAGGACAAGAAAAGAAGCTGCATTTTTCTTTATATTGTGACATAAATATGATTCTGCTGAGCCACAAATAACTGGGATTTTAAAAATTGCAATCTTTTCTTTCTGGGAGCATCGCTATAAATTTTAACCTCAATAATTACTCACATCATGTGGCCCATCACAGCCACACTGCATCCGTCTGTATTGTAATATAAAAAAGGTAAAGCTCCAAGTGACACTTCAGCCAAACATGTTAAAAAGACAATGAAGTGCCTGAGTTACATAATGTTTTGGGTGGAGATACTGCAGGAGGACTGGCAGTTACAGCGTGTCAGTATCCAGCATACCTTTGATTTGCACTTGAAACTGTAAAACAGTTAATTATAATGACACGTTTGATGTGATCTGCCGTGCGTAATTGTGGCTTGACTGTGTGAGACATCACTCCAATTAGTAACAGCAGATGAAGCAGATACCTGCTGCCTTCAGATGGCTGTAAAGAGCCTCACCAGAGTAATTGGAAAGACCATCAGTATAGGAAACCAACTGTCGTGGATAACAGAGCTGGTCATGAAGCTGTACTTGCTGGCACTGATGCCATAATCAGAATACAGCTTCTTTTCCAGCTGTTAGCTGGTTCAAAAACACAGAATGAAAGTGGATAACAAGCAGAAATAAAAGGGTTTTTGTGATTTCAGAGAGGTTTAAATGTGTGTGTCTTCACCAGATAAAGTGACTTAAATGTTATGGAATAAATGTGGGCTGACCAGTCAGCCTGCTCTGAGCTGGCAAGATGTGTTCATGTAATTATAAGTCTACCTGAAGGAAACAGAAATGTCTTTATTACATTTTAAAGGGATCCATCCAACACCGCTTTCACCGAAAGCCCAAATTGTCGACCTGCTGGTGGCGGTTCTGGGGTTCCCAGACTCATTAGGATTCATCCTCTGGGGATCATAAATATCTATACAAAATTTAATGGCAGTCCTTCAAATAAAAGCTGAGATATTTATGTCTGTAAGTGACAAAGTGACTAATCCCTATAATCACACCACTAGCATGGCTAAATGCTATAGGCCTCAGCTAAAATAATCATAAAAATCTAAAGTTATAAGTATATATGTCTTTAGGGGGACAAATAAATAATAATCTACCATGAAAAAGTCACCAAATTGACCTTTAAATTGGCTCTAGAATAAATAAGTAATTAGTTTAATTATAAGTAACAATGAGAAAATGGAAAAACTGGACTGATACTTTGCGGTCCTGTTAAATAGTTTCAGTGAAATCCCTTGTTGCAGCTTTTTGAACACACTGAAGCCGTTTCAGCTCCTCTTGGCAAAGGCAGATAAACAGAGTGTTGCACTCGTCAAAGTGAGAAGAGATAAAGGCTCCTATAACCCTCTCTGTATCACTAAAATACATGATGGTTCTAATTTTAGCAATGCTCCTGAGATGAAAAAAACATGGCTGAACAGGTCTTTATAATCTCTTTCAAAACCTCAGCATGAGTCTCATCAGATTGTTTAGTTTTTAGAAAAAGACTGGATGTGTGTTAATCAAGCAGGAGGAAATGGTTCAATCTGTCAGGAAACAAAACAGTTTAATCTAAACAGAAATGTATATTTATATTTATTTTTCAATACTTCATATGTCATATATATTAAGAAGTATGGAAAGATAATCATTGATATATTCATTTAGCATGAGTGAGAAGATAAACAGGGTTTAATCTGCAGGTTTAATCTACATTTCATGTGGGTGATTAAATTAACTAAAAGGTGCACATACACAGTTATCAGCAGAGCAAAGATAAGCAGTCATCAGCAGAATTTACTGTCGACAGTACAACAAGACCCAATGTAGGAAGCATGAAATATTCAAGATGGCAAATTTCATACAATGAGTGCAGATGAGTTAAAACACAAGCAACTTCATCATCCACGTGGTTGTAGGGTTTCTATCGTAGTTTAAACAACTTAACCTTCAGTCCAAATTTGGATATGGAAATTAGAGCTTGAAGATTTGTTCCACAGCACTTCTCATGTGCCGTCACAATAAACAATCAAACTCAAGAGGAAAATTGAATGTCTGACTCCCGATTACATTTCCTTGAGTTGCTCTTCACTCTGCCTTTTGACTGCAGCTACTCATCTGGTCCGATCTGGATTTCAGGCCTTCATCTTAATCTAGCTAACCTGATAAACTGAACAAATGACACACACAAGCCTCCCTTTAATCTAATGGAACGCTGGGTTTGAGGCAAAGTGCAAATGAACAATTCCTTCAGTGTTATGAAATGAGGCAAACTCATCATCCAAACAATGTTAGTCTGATTATAACAGTTAGTCTCACAGCGGTGGCTTCTGAGACAGAGTTGATTGTTGAAGTGTGCAACAATTCCTGGCAATGGTTTAATGCAGAAGATGGAAATGTCTGTTTTCTTTTTAATATTTTTAAATCAAGAGTAAATGCTGTTTCTTTAAAGGGACTTGAAACCCTTTTCCTTTTTACAAGTGGAACCTGTTCATTCAGCTATTTGTTATTCATCCGGAACGTTGTTACATTACATTACACTAAGAAATTGTATTATTCTGACGTAAATTGCAGGAAAAGAAAGTAACGGTTATATATCCAGGGATTTGGACTGAGATTCTTTCAAACCAGTAAATAAAATGTATGACTAATATGAGCCTGCATCCAACGGGTTCACTTTGGGCTTTAATTTCCTGTCGGATAGAAAATGAGAAGCAGGTGGATTGGCATATTTAACTTCTGCGATAACCTTCAAGGATGCGGTAACTGAAATGTCAACAAATAACAGTTCAAATATCAAGCTAAGAGTGAAGTTAAAGCCCCAATCTGACATTTTTGGACCACATTAGTGTGAAATCTATTCACATGCATGATTAAAAGGTTTCATCTTTCAGACAAGATATGAGCATTTTGTGTGTTTGTTAATGAATCATATATGAAAATAGAAAAATGTTTTCCAGCTGTACTCACATTATTGGTGTAAACCCGCCTTTAACCACGTCAGAAAACTTAAACAATTCAGTTTAGCTACTGTAACGTATACATTTGCATTTTAAAAGACCCATCAATCAATTTGAAAGTGGAAGTAGGTTCTAATCTCATTTATTGATTTTTCGTGCTGGGGCCACACAATTGTTTGCATTTCAAGTGCGGAAAGCTCCTTTAAACTCTGCCTTGACTTCCAAACGTGATGAGTCATCAGAGGTATGAAGTCTGTACGTTAGAGCCAGCCAGCGATCCGGACAAACGTGTTATTTCCAACGATAGAATGATGGGAAATTACAAGGGCTGTTGTCCTACTGTGCACTAATCACTCCTTCCTTCCACTCCTTGCCTTCTCCCCCTCCCTCATCCATCCACCCCCCTTCCTCCCTCTGTGCCCTACTCTCCCTCTGACGTCTGCAGTCAGATACCGAGTTCTGGGATAAGATGCAGGCGGAGTGGGAAGAGCTCGCTCGGCGGAACTGGCTGACGGAAAATGAGCAGGCGCAGATTCCCTCCAGCGTCTCTCCGCATGAGAAGGTCACTATCAGTAAAATGTTACAATCTGCAAGTGCAGACATTGGTTTTGACGACAGTGAAGTAGAGATGTACCGCACTGACAGCATGTGTGGAGTAAACAATGCATGACTGTCTAAAGGTGTAGCATAAAATGAGTGATATAAAGTATGTTTACTGTTCTTTTGACTTTTATATGTGAAATATGTCTTCACTCATGTGTAACTCCAAAAGTCGGGTTTCAAAAGAAAAAAAACCCTCCCTATTTGCATATTCCCTCAAAAATTTTGGAAACATTTTGGAAAATTAGCTGATTTGCTTTCCTGCAGAGAGTTAGATGAGAGCATCGATAGGATGTAATACAGTTTATTATTTATCCTATATTTGTAGCATTACTATATATTATATAAAAGACTGTTTGTGAGGACAGAGCTTCTTTCTGAGCACTATGCTTTACCCATCAGTTGACCTTCTTATGTAAGGAAATCATACAAGATCAGACTTCTGGGCTGTCTGATTGATCCCAGTGCAGACTTAGTTCTTAAAGAAAAAGCTCTTTCAAAGTCATCACGCTTCGAAGCGGTCAACAACACACGAGGGTAATCACAGTTTGGAAATGCAAAGTTTAACATTTAAAGAGAACAGACGAACCCCGGAGTGCTCAGCCCAGGTTTGATGTGAAGCAGAAAAGATCAATTCCTGCTGCCGGAGTTTCGCTTAAATATACAACAGGACAGTTACCCTGGTTTGCATTTGAATATGGAAGAGAGACACTGACATTGCCACTGTCCCTATTTTTTGTTGTCTTTTTTCGCTGACAGGGTTACTACTTCCACACAGATAATCCTTATAAGGACTTTCCTAACGCATTTGAAGAGGGACTAAAGAAGTCTCGGGAGGGAGACTTGCAAAATGCTGTGCTTTTGCTGGAAGCAGCTGTCTTGCAGGACCCTCATGATTCAGAGGTGAATACATGTAGTGCACGCACACATGTGCACGCACACACACACACACACACACACACACATTGTATTTTACTTATTCAACCAGGGAAGTTAACCATTTGTATTTACAGCTGTTTTCAAAAAGGATGGAGGCAAGATGGCCAATAAAATTGCAGTCTTGTACTGGACAACCCCACTGGAGCAGTTTTCAGTGCAAACTTAAGGCTAAATCCATCCCAAAAACTCCACCTCACATTGAGAGAAACTAGAGAGGAAGAATGGCTCATTGACCACAGGCTGTGTGAAGCAGATTTAGTAGGCAGCACCCACAGGCTGGACTCTGATTGCCTGTAGATGGAAAAAGACTTTTTTTCTTGTTAAAAGAGTTGTTTACTGTAGCAAAAATACTTAAGTTGTTCATACTCTGGATGAGAATTTCCATTTGGCCAGTGAGCTGAATAATAGCTAATTCGGTAAGTTTTTCCCCTTTTTTTCGTATTCTTCCTGTTTAAAAAGAAGTGACCTCTTTGCAGGCTGAAAGAGCAAAGCCTTCATACAAAAGTGCTTTCGGAATCCCCTGGAATATACAGAAATGTGCCAGTTATTCCGAGGAGAGGATTATCCCACGGTGTATGGAACTAATACGATTCCAAAATTCCTCCTAGGGCGCTTAGTGGCTTATTGCCCCACTGTGAAGACCTCTGAATCATTCAGAAATAATTTCAAACCTCATTTCAAAGAGTGGAACAAAAAAGCATCTTCAGAGATTAGCCTTAGAGCAGGTTATTAAGTGTGCCCTTACACAGACAAACTATGGAAGGGCAATCTCATAATCTGCATAATTTTGCATTCGAGGTTAGTTATATCATTGTCTGCCCTCTTGTGCCGATCAAGGGTACTTTCCACCCACGTGTCCCTGCTGAGGACAAACACTGAGACAGAGATCAACCGCAGTGCCTCCCACACAGTCACATTCAAGGTTTACTGAGCAAAAACCTCAACAATTTAACAAACAGTCACATAATCCATTAGTCAGTTATTTTGAAGCTCAGATAATAATCTGAGGTGTCATGTTTTAAGTGTCAAAGTGCCAAACATTTACTTTTTCCATCTTATCTTGCATGAGCAGATAGCATGCTACTTCATTTTATGTCATTATCATTATGAATTGAATATTCTGGGGTTTTGCACTGTAAATGGGACCAAACAAGAAATCTGAAGGTGAAGATTTCATTTTATAGACAGATCACTGAATTGATTAACTGAGACCTTGATTAATAATGAAAGCAAGCCCTGACATTCATGATCTGGTGAATTTGACATGCTCAGTTCCCGCCAGTAAATGTATGGATTATTTTCATCTTGATCAATCAATCAGCCAATCAGCCATCTTCACTGTGTTGTTTTGTCCCCTCAAAAAATGTATTTCAATGTAAAAATGACTACAGCAACAAATCCATTATCAAAATACTCTACAATTCATGTTCTGTTGACTGACTAATCAGCTAATCCTAAACAAATAATGACACCTCACCTAAGTCATCACTAAAGAGCTAAAGCAGTATGTTATGAAGTCATCTCTGATAGCTTCATTGAATAATAAATGGCTCTCTACTGCTTGGGTGATTTAATTGAGTATGTGAGATTGAGGGACTTCAAGCTTTCGCCAGTTTTTAATCATAATTGCATGCGCCCTTATTTGACCTCATGAAGGGTTCACATTTTTTGAAGTTCTGAATGTTTAAATTTACAGTCGCTCCTCATCCGCTCTGTGCTGGATCCCACTCATTGTGCCTGACAGACGATGCTGAGCCACTGTTTCAACCCCTGGGGAATACCGACTGTGAGGAGTCCAGGTTTCCACCCTGCCGCTCACTTTTACCTGCGTTTTGTTTTCCCTGCAGGCTTGGCAAGTGTTGGGGACCACCCAGGCTGAAAATGAAAATGAGCAGGCCGCGATCGTCTCCCTCCAGAGGTAAAGAGAAACAACTGCATCACATTCCCGTTTAAAATCAAAAATCACTCTCCGACTGGGTGGAGCTGTCAGCTGTTACTGCTCGGGGACACCATATGTTTGCACTGTGGAAAAATAAAAAATCTCAGCATATTAAATTTGCCCAAGAACTTTCAATGAACTTTTTGGCAGCAGCCTATTCAGCAAGAAGACTTTAAAGTCTGACATAAAGATTAGTTATATTTATAGTCCTGAGAAGAACTTTACTTTGCAAACCAGCGATTGGAAATAAACGTTCTGCGATTTTTCTTCTTAGAATAGAGACACCCCACATGGATGGTGATTGTACAGAGCCAGGGTTATGAACAGTCCTCAATGGGAGGTGGCCCACTTTCATTCATAACACTGCTGAAGTCAGAGATTGTACTTATCTGGGAGTGTGAACACGAACATGTCGACTGAAAACACAAGAGACAGCCATTCAGAAAAAAAACATCTTTCATTTTGTAACTGCCACATAGACCATCCATTCCTTGAAGTAAAAATAATTCATAAAAACACTGAATTGCTGTTCTCCGTAAATGGGATTACAAAGTATGTGAATCATTTATTTTTCAGGTACTGTTAGAATCTCACTTAATCCAATGCAAATCCTGAAACAGAATTCAGATCTCAGGTAGTTTGCATGGATTTCAGTTTGTTTATTATGTAATAGCTCCATCTGTGAGGGGAGTGTTTGGGTATGAAGTGAGATTAGATGTTTACCTGGCATTAGTCCTGTTGTTGCTACACTGGCAACACTTTAGTTGGCGAGCACCATATTATCCTACTCTATTGGTTTTTTACCAATTCATTAAAGAGTGCCACACAGAACTTGACAAAAACATAATAACATATGGAAACTAAACATTTTGTTTGGTTAATGTCTACATGACAAAGAACTTTAGCTTAGTTTGACTTATTTTCTAATGGTTGTCTTGTGCTTTACTTTTGATGCTCAAAACTTAAATTCTTAAATTTCCCTGAGGGAGTCATCCCAAAGGGATCAATAAAGTCTAGTCTAAGTCTAAGTCCAAAACATGCAAGCAGCTCTGAAAAAACTAAAATTTTTTCTAAAGTTCATGAGGAAAAGCATGACTTATTTTATGTTGTTATCTAATCTTGTATATAAACTAATCTGCCAAATGTGGGATTGTCCCTTGTCTGGACATAGAATTAGTTGAATTTATCTTTTCCTTTTTTTTTACACTTTGTAAGCATGGTGAACGAAACATTTTGTATGAAGTGCACTTGCTTGTAAGAGTACGCTGGATTTGAGAGGCCGTAACCAAAGTTTATGTAATTTTTACCTACAGCACTTTGCAGGGGGGGGGGTCTGAAATAATTTGGTTCTACTGAGATTATGAGGATTTTAAGGAAGTTGGCGCATCAGCGGCAGCAAATCTGCCTTGGAAATTATCTTGATGAAAGCTAAATCTTGTGTTGGCCTCTCCCCTGGTCTCTTTACTAATCCAAGTTGTTCATCTAACACAGTGCTGCTCTTCTCCCCTTTTCAATTACAAAGGCCAGCATAGAGGCAGTATTTCCAGTGATATAACCAGTGATGTAACTTTAGCACTCAGTACAAACACACTTTGCACATTGGCTCTGGAGCAATCACCAAGGGCATTATTTTTCCTAAATGCAAACCTAATGCAAATCATGTCACCCTGCTGCCGAGCGCTGCATGCAAACCTGGTCCTGTGCAGCAGAGGCAGAGCAGGAGAGGTGCAGCTCATCGATCCTGACCCAGAAATCATTAGCCTCCGCCTGATGTTCTCTTGCTTTGGCCTGTCCCAATTAATGCCTGTCAAATCTAGATTTCCCTTTGAAGTACACACCTTACACCCTCTCTTCTTTCCCATGCCCGCGTCCTGTCTCCATCCAGGTGCTTGGAGCTCCACCCAAACAACCTCCCAGCTCTCATGGCTCTGGCAGTAAGCCTGACCAACACTGGTATGCGCCATGACGCCTGTGAGGCCCTGCTCCGCTGGCTGCGACACAATCCAAAGTACAAACATCTGCTGAAGGGCAAGACCCACCTGATGGGATCCCCGAACTCCCAACGCAGGATGTCTCATGCTCTCAACATGGGCAGACACGAAAGGTGGACTATTTAGAGGCAGTATAACAATACTTGATGAAGAATGGAGCATTTAGCATCTCACATTTTTAAACTCTGGGACAGTACATCTGGAAGTGATCTATCATTCCCCACTGAATAAGAGCCCCCTAACCCAAACCCTAATTACTCACAACAGTTAAGTGTCCTGCTCAAAGGTTTGTTTTTGAGGATGTCAGCAGTATTCAGCTATTTTAACTGGATCAGATCATTGTGGGCAATAGGGCAATGTCTAGTGATTATTTTCACAATTGATTAATCTGCCAATCATTTTCTTGATTAATCATTTCATTTTTTTTGTATCTATGAACAAAAAAAATAATCAAAATATCAACATCAATTTCATAAAGCCCAAGATGACATCTTTGTTTTTAAAACCCAAAAATATTCAGTTTACAATGTCATAAAACAGAAAAGCAAGTTCAAGTTCAACTTCAAGTGTAGTTTATTTGTCACATATAATTATACTCATAATCATAGTAAAATGTATGATTTACAGGAGCAAGAGAAGCAGGAACCAGAGAAAAATGACTGAAACAATTGACTGATTGTCAAAATAGTTGCCAATTAATTTTCTGCCAATTGACTTAGAAATTATTCGACCAATTGACTGACATTTTTTATGATTTTTGGACAATGTGATGAAGAATTTGTCAGTTATTTAATTCACTTGAAGCTATAACAGACATTCATGTGTAGTTATTTTATCCTTTCATAATCTCTCAAATAATTTTCCATAGAAAGCACTAGCTATATGACTGAAATCATGATATAAAATTACAGGCTAAAATGTGAAATCAAAAATAGTGAAGAGAAAATAAGCAGTTATGTGTAGCAGTTACATGAAGACCCATCTGAGAGTTTTAATGTGAAATGCCACAAATGAAATTCAGCCTTATCTAACAGCTCGGAGTCATTAAATAACTGACACATGTGATATATCATGCACTGGTTGTTGCTCACTCAGAAACAAGATCTTTAGCCGTTTCAGACTCTCATTTGTTTTACTTAAACTGCTATTACTCTGTCAGGGAGAGCAGAAACTTATTTCAAGGTCTCTCAACCACAGCTGGTATTGGTGTAATTTCACTGGCGAGACGGCGTACACGGAGCTACGTGTATCCATCTTGTCAAGCCACTCTTACTGCCATAGAAAGCAGGCTGTCTCTGTTATCTTGAGCCAGAAAAATGAGGTTGTTAGGTATATCAGCTTGAAAGGGCCTAATTCTTCTCCCAAGGTAAAGCAGCACTTTATCAAATCATTAATTGTCTAGTCAATGTGAGGAGATACAGGTACATCCCAATTACTGTGGTCTCCCCTCTAATCCATGAAATATTATCCTTTTCATTTCTGCTGCTTACTCCATCTCTCCCTCATTGCACTCTTCTCTGCAGTTCTCCCCTCTTTTTTTTTTTTATCTCTCCTCTAACTACCCTCCCTCCCTTTGTTATGACCGGTTGAGTGGAAACTCAGATATAACATGAAGGGCAATCCTTATCTTTACCCAAACACTAAGCACCAAATGACCACTGAGGCAGAAGTAGCTCTCTGGCTGCCATTTCTTTAGTTTTTCACTTTAGTGCATTGGTTCTCAAGCTGTGGGTCTGGTGCCTCTGTGGGGATACGGAGCCGTTGCAGAGGGAGGCACGCATGACAGAAGTGTTTGGTGGAGTTTAAGCTGGATGAATCTAAACAATGTGAGAACAATAAATAAGGAAGAGTGCTCTGATGCAAGACTTATTATGACAGATTATCAACATGTATTCAGATGCCAAAACCACGTGTAAAACATAAGATGTTTTCTTGATAAGGAGGATAAGAAAAACGTTCATTGATACAACAAAATATGATGAAGAAAATTTGCTCTCAAGTTCACTGTCCAAGCTATAAAGTTCTCATAGTAAGAGGAAAGTTGCACTGAGCTGCAATGTCACAATGCGAGCGTTTTTCCACTGCACAGCACAGCGAGGTAAAGCTGTTGATGACGTGTTGGAGGTGAGCACAGTATGAGTCTGTCGCCTGCCGCTCTTTTTAGCTCACAGTGGCTGTTTGGTTTTTTTTTGTGCTTTTCCTGCAATATTAAAAATAGGTCCACAGACTAAATTACACAGAAGATGTTCATATCTGGTTGATTAGACCTATTTTTATTGAGGAATAGCTGGAACACATGAGTTGAGTGAATTTAGCTGATGATGACACAGCTGTAAGGAGGAGACCGTCACGGGTCGGCCGCGGTCGACTGATGTCCGGATGTCCCGTGCTGTGAGACTGCAGTGGAAACGTATGTCACCACAGCTCAACTTGGCATGGCGCTGCGACAGAGGACCAGAAGCCAAGCATACTATAGAAGAGCGCTTCATGTACACAGATACTCATGAGAAACATTGATTCATAATGTTAATGTGTTATTTTAAATGCATCTTGTTTTGTTAATGGTTGATAAGAAAATAATGATAATAATTCAGAGGATGCTATAGTGATCTGTGGGATAAAGCTCCAACAATAAACTACAGTTCCCAGTTTACATTTGACCATGAACCCTGGACCCAACATGGATCATGTTGTTGTTCTGCTGTTTGCTCTCCAATAACAGCGTAAAATACCCTAAAAATGAAAGAATGACTGTTTTAGTGGAAGTAATATAATTTAATTTGATAATGAAAAAGAGGATGAAATGTCAAGGCTCCCAAGACTAATAAACTACTTTTTTCTGTCACAACCAAACAAAAACAAAACTGAATACTTCCGGCCTTTCACTGAGCTCTTTCTATATTTTGCTTTATTTATTTCTCTTTCCATCTTCCTTCTCTTTATCTCAGCTTTATCCTCATGTCAGTCCCTCTATCTCTTGCTCTCTCTCTCTCTCTCTCTCTCTCTCTCAATTTTTCCTACCCTCTATGAATAGCTAAAAGTTGACATGCAGTACACTGCTCTTCATAGCTCTGCAATCTTAAGAGTGCACACTCAGCAGCCTTAAATCACACTAATCCTTATCTGTGTGTATATGTGGTGTGTGTGTGTGTGTGTGTATCCACAGCTCCCTGCAACCTGAGGTCAAGGAGCTCTTCCTGGAAGCAGTTCAGCACAACTCTGACAGCATCGACCCAGATTTGCAGACGGGCCTCGGGGTGCTCTACAACCTCAGCGGAGAGTTCAACAAGGCCGTGGACGCCTTCAATACGGCCCTGTCAGTGCGGCCCGAGGTAGGAGCCACACATAGAAACACGCACATTAGACAGAGCGGCGCTGTAGTCGTACAATCACTTGTCAGAGGCAGAGATGCTCTGTGGGCACAAATAATCTCTTTGGTTGAGGCGAGCCTCAGTAGGAGGAGCCATGGAAGAAAAAAAATGCAAATTACCTGTACATGGCTGTTGTGACCCAGCCAAGGGAAAACCCTGGCACAACATGAAAGAGACACAGCAACAAAAGATTTGCAGCCATTTTAAAGGTTTATTTACGTGGTTAAGCTTTGGGGTGGGCTAACAGCAAAACAATAAACAAAAGAAAAGTTGAGCAACTTCAACTTCCATACACAAATAAGAGAAACGAAAAGATAATTCACTAAGCTAAATCTTAATCAGAACCAGGAGAAAACAAAGGTTACACAAAAAAATGAGCTTGGCTGTATACATCAGTGTTAGCAGATCTAGAACGTGTCTCACAGAAAACATCCTGGCTGGCTGTCTGGCTGGAAGCGGAGTGAGGAGAGCCCGCAGGAGCCGGGGGAAGCTGGCCTCTTAAACCACAGTATTGGAGCTGGAGCCAATCAGCTCCCTGGAACAACCAGCACACTTACACTGTCCGTCATTCAGTCAGCTGATCGGCCAAGATCAGCTGCAGCCCATCACGCACAGGTGCCACAGCAGAGAGAGAAAGACAGAAAGATGCACAACACACACACGGAGAAAAGAGCAACAGAAAAATAATGTTCATATGGCCACTAGGTTGTAACAAAGGCAAAAAAAGTTTTTGAACTATTTTTATATACATTTTTTTTAACTTTCTGTATCAAAAATTAAAATGGAAATAGAGATGTGTTGTTTTTTTAATCATCACTTATCTCACAGTATACTGTATGTTGAGAAATATAATGTGCAAGACTTCCATACAGTAGTGACACTGGCACTGACGTCGTAGATGGCCACATTCCTAAAGGGTCAGTTCACTCCACAATATACAATACTTTTTCAGTTTCACATAGTGGTATTTGGCTATGCAAATATACTCCGATTTTAAGATATCTATATATTTTGACAAATCTGCTGCCTTGCATTGCATACTTGAGTCTCAGATGCAGAGATCTTAAAACCAGCCTGAGTGGCTGACTGTAAGCTGTGGTCGGTGAACACGTGCGGGTGCTTTGGTTTTCTTGCAGAGACAACATGTCTGACAGCTGGTTGACTCCAGCTGGCTCCCCACTGTGCCAATGATGTAAACTCTGCAGCTTTCACGATTACCATCAGAGGTGATACAAAAGTTTCTGTTAGCTGATGCCTGTTGATAGGTCGCTACATTACAGGGACTCAAATGAATTCAAAATGTCATAGTGTGATCTTTGCCAAAAATATCTCTTTATACAATGTTATTTCAGTGCTCAAATAAGATTTCATTATTTCTAAATGCCGTTCTGAATGCGTTATTGTAAGGGTTTTAAGTGATACAATGAAAAAACAGTAAACTTCTCAGGACAGTACAGTACATAATAATAATATTGCATAATATTAGATACCTCTTACTAGGGCTTAACAATCGCAATCAAGTCGCAATATGGTCAAGTGCAATATCCAAATCACGGGAGCTGCAAAAGGAAGAAGCAATGTGTTGACTTGTGTTGGCCGACTTTCAAGTCATGTTCTCCAGATGTGAGGAAAACATGCTTGTTTGGCATAAACCCCAGCAAAAATCACATTATTTTTATATTTTTTTGATGAAAATAAAACCGAACCTCTAAACTCGTGACTTGTATGGCAAAATGACATGATTTTTTTTTCTCCCACTGTTGGACACTAAACTTGTCAAGCCTCTCAGAAACTTATCCATTGCCCAAGATCTGCTAAGAATCCACACACATGCAGACCAGAAAACCATGATTTGTCACACATCACATGTTCCCACGAAAACACACACAGCAGACGTGAAACCCTCAAGCTTGTGCACGTCCACGGAGAGATGGAGCCGCAATTACCGAGGGAGAGCTCATGCAAACAGATGCGGCGAAGCACATCAAACTGTCACAGCAGTATGTGAAGCAAGGAGCTGCCAAATCTGGCCTCGTGAACTCTTGACTGGCACACATACGCTCTCGCTCTCGATCCAGCAAGAGCGGAGCAAGACCTAGTGCACACACACACACAGTTACGCAGAAGATGAAAACAGACTTTCACACACAAGCAGGCACGCATTTACACAACAAATAAAATAAACGCTCACACACACAAACGCACAATCAAACTTTTCCTCCGTCTTTGCATCTCCCTCATGCAAATCAGTCTCTGTCCTCGGAGCGCTGTCCCCGGCCGGAAAGAATATTACTCACTGTTAAATCCAACCTCCCACATTTGACTTGGTAATATCTGCTCCCCTGCTGGAAAAATAGCGCTGAACACAAAGGGAGATAATTATATCCCACTTCTAGGCTTAGCCAAAGATGAAGGACCCCTATAATGTAGAAGACCATGACCTCTGTATGTGCCTGTCTACCCGCAGGTGGGCAACAACAGCAAGGACATCCTGTGTGATGTAACTCAGCTCTCCTCAAATTACCCTTGTTAGGTCCCTCCGCAGCAGGGCACTTCCTTGTTACTTCCATGTAATTTGTGCATTAAAAATAATGACACAGCAGCAAATTCTTAGCTCTGACACTGCTGTCATGCTGTCACCGCAAATGCGAGGCTGAGCGTTGTGTCAGCTTCATTTCACTTGCACTTTTCTGCTGTCAGTGACTTGGTCAGGCCTTTCAAAGGGCGGAAAGCATTTAAGACTTGAAGATAACTGAAGAGGTGTTGCTGATGACTTTTTAATTCAGGCCTTCCTTAAAAGGAACTCTCCTTTGTGTTTGCTAATTAAACTCATCCAGACATTCATATGCAAGCCACGGTATCAAGGCCTCAGACAACACAGGTAACAGTGAGCTTCGCTAAAAGCAGATCTTTCATCTCTTCCCTCTGACACTGCTTATCCCTCATCCAACCCCGCCCTCCACCCTCCATCCAGGACTACCTGTTATGGAACCGCCTGGGGGCCACGCTGGCAAACGGGGACCGGAGCGAGGAGGCGGTGGAGGCTTACACGCGAGCCCTTGAGCTGCAGCCGGGGTTCATCAGGTCCCGCTACAACCTGGGAATCAGCTGTATTAACCTGGGGGCACACAGGTGAGCGATCCAGGGATACATGAGAGTGGGACAAAAGCTCCTGCAATTGTTTGGTGCAGTGGAGTAGAATTATTTGACATATGGAATCAATACTCTCTGACCTCGCCACAAGCATAAACCAAACCAAGCACGGCATTGATTGGGAAGCAATGATTATAAAGTAGCAGCACGTAAGATACAAGGCAAACATCAGCTGTTATGTGGAGCCTTCTTTTAGCAGACCTGACTACAAGCTGCCATTTCCCAACAAAGCACTTGCAGCCAGTGGAAGAGAAAATACAATCCAGTGAAGTGAGATGAGTAAATTCAAATTTGGGAATACACCTTTATGCAGTCTTTTGAAAATATGCAGCAAATCATGGACACATACTCAAATAAGGGCTGTAATTATTGATTATTTTGACTATCCATTAAGCTGCCTATTACTTTCTCTTGAGTTATTTGGTCTATGCAAGGATAAAAAAAAAATCTTCCCACTGCACGACAGTGCAAGACATATTTAGATTGCTTGTTTTATTCGACTATCAGTCCACATCAGGTAATTATTATCTTTAACAAAGAATCCTCACACTGAAAAGGCTGCAACCTGAAAAAAAATTACACAATTATTCAAAGTTTTGCTAGTTAATTTTCATCATCAGCAGCAGCTCCAATTTAAATCACAATATTAGGAGATGACAATCTCCTCTTATGAATTATGATCTAGTGTGATAAGGAGATGACTATCAGCACAAGCATATAAGCTGAGTAGTGAATAATGTCGAGTGTAACTGTAATTAGTTGAGTGATATTTCTCAAATGCTTGGCATAAAAAAGTGTTGAGAAAATATTACTTCTGTGTGTGATGAAAGGGAGCTGAGCTTTTCAACAAGCCAATATTACAGAGACATAAATATGCGAATTGACTAAATATACAGCAAAATCCAATTCATGTTTCACAACTACCTTAATCAGAAACATGACACACTCATAATGCACCTGTCAGTCAAGGTCTAGAAAAAAAAGAAAAAAAAAAGCCCCTA
Source organism: Scortum barcoo (assembly GCA_023238725.1). Lineage (NCBI taxonomy): Eukaryota > Metazoa > Chordata > Actinopteri > Centrarchiformes > Terapontidae > Scortum > Scortum barcoo. The sequence continues at coordinate 15,328,269 of CM041538.1, read as the reverse complement.
AGAAACCAGTTCACACTTGAGATTATACCAATCTATGGAAGCCCATTTCAGCCAAAGTGATGAAAAAAAGAGCCTTTAGGTCATTATAATGAGAAACTTTATCGAGATAAGAACTTCTCTTATCTCAAAATAATGAGAAGTTGACACAGTTTATTATTTTGAAATTTTTGAGCTTGGGGTTAGGGTTAACTGCAGGGAGAGTGTATTTTAAGAGAAATGGGCCGCCAGAGCAATGGGAATTTGTTTTTGGCATAACAGAAACAAATTCCCATTGCTGTGGTCCGTGGGCCATTTTTCGACTGTTAGGCTGTCAGAATAATGGGATGTCAGAATAATGGCACAGCACCCTGTCACGCAAACATTGTAAGATAGATTTCTCAAATATTGATGATAAGTTCACACATTGGTAGTTTATTAAAAAGATGTATTTTGTTTCCTGTCTTCCAACTGTCTACAAAGCACTGCTCTTTTGTTCACTGTTGTTCCTTAGAGGAGATTGAACAAAAGTGTGCAGCACAACTAAAAAGCAATGATAGTTCATCTGTTCCAGCTTTTTGTTTCCCTTTCACTTTCAAAAAATGCGCACAGATCACTGTACTTCACCCCCATGAGCAAATGCACTGATTGCAGCAATTCCACTTGAATCAATTTCTCTCTTTTTAAGTGCTGGTGTGAAAAGCCCAGAGAGGCTGTCAATCAGTCAACTTAAGTGAAATCACCGGTTTGTGTGCACAACGGGTGTCCAGGGCCTGAGCTGGAGAACAACCTGTTCGAGTTCAAACCAAACTGATTCCTACTATTGTTGCTTCCCCAGAGAGGCGGCCAGTAACTTCCTGACTGCCTTGAGCCTTCAGAGGAAGAGCCGGAGTCGCCAGCAGTCCCACCAAGTGATGTCTGGAAACATCTGGGCTGCTCTGAGGATAGCTTTATCCATGATGGACCAGCCCGAACTCTTCCAGGCCGCCAATATCGGTGACCTGGACCTTCTCATGCGGGCTTTCAACCTGGACATTTGAGGAATGGGAGTTAGTTACAACAGCATCTCCCCTTTCACTCACTCTTCAATTTCTACCCAACAGCCAAAAGCCCAAAGTGCACACATCAGAATGGATTGGATCTGATGCCAGAGACAATAGTGTGGTTTTTATGCACGTCAAAATGAACTGCAGCCGTCAAAGTTGTTATATTTTTCGTTCAAGTACCTTGGAGCAGTTCTGAGGACAGGTTCTTCCAAGTGCTTGAAGTGGCTGCTTTGTGATGGATTTGCACTGCAATTTGTGATTTCCCTGAAGAGCACAAGGACGGGCAAAGATTGTACAAGCAATGCCTTAGAGAACACATCAATTAAAAACTGACTCATCCAGTGGAACAGAGCTGAGAGGGAGAGAGGGAGAGAGAGAGAGAGACAGGCGGACAGACAGTTTGAGAATCTCACAGAGGAACCCTCACATGCTGTTTGCAGAGAAAGATGAGGTCTTGCGGAAAAAAAAAATTCGTTATCCAATTACTTTCAAAGACTCGAGACTCTCTCGCCCTCCTGAAGGATGGATTTGGTGAGCGAACGATAAAGACTGCACCATGTGACCTGGAACTCCAAATTCTGTTCCTGGCCTGTTTTCATCCTCTTTCAACAGAGAATAATGATACTGCATGAATAAGCATTTCTTTTCATAAATGGATTCTTGTTTAAAATTAACATACTTTTAGAAGTTTTCCCTTTGCACTTGAGACAAACAGATAACTTCCTCAACCCAAGTGGAATGTGCAAGCCAGGTTGTAAAGCCTTACTCAATTGCATGCGAACAACAATATTTATTTATACTATTTTTATGGCAACACAAAAAAACACTAAGCCATTCCAGACTGGTTTTCATTTCCTTAAATAACTGCCATCTTCTGAACTTGAAAGCTTTCTGAGCCATTAATTTTTGTTTTGCTGGGTTTACTTTTTGATCTTGGCTCCTAGCTTCCATTTGTTCTCTTTATGCTGACTAGCTGGAGAAATACACATAAAGCTGGGCAACATTGATCATTGAAACTTTCATTAGTGTGGAAACTTTCTCACGTGGAAAAAAGTATTTTTACAGGTATAAAAATATCTCTGTCATCTTCAGCTTCTGGGATGGCTTTAGTAGCCCTCACGTTCCTGCTGTATTAATTTCAATACAGTATAATAACATTACAGATAAAATATGTGTAGCTGCGAGCCAAGGCCTGAGAGAGCTTTGGGTATTTCCTAATGCAGTTATTTGTATCTTCACTGCACCTCCACAGGCAGCGAAGCTCATACATTTAATTAGATCAGTTTGCCTCAGCCATCATGCATGATTTAAATATTTATGTAAGCTCGGGCAGAATGCCGCACATATTTAAGAAGCTATTTGTTTTAACCATCTGCAAACTTAAATTCACCTCATGAAAACACATTCTGCACCTACAAAACGTGTGAGTGTTGGGAGCCAGTTATTCCTGGATAATTTTTCTACACCACCTTAGAGACAAAGTTTTTTTCTTAAAAACACGCTTTTAGCTTCAACAGCTTCTCTTGTGTCTCTTTTGCCAGTTTGAAAGTCACTCTGTGAAGTGAACGCCACGTCCCTCACGGTGCAAAGTAAATGACAGATAATCTGCTGTAGTGTACGGCTCAGCACCTTGGCGTTTAACAGGCGTGTCTGCAGTCCAGGCTTGCTTTGGAAAGTTTTTATTCTCAGATCCTATGCAAAAGGTCATGTTTTATGTTGCCATTTCTGAACCGTCAGTTTGTACCTGTCTGCCTCAGAGGAGCAAAAGAAAATGGTGATTCTGTTGCTTTGAAAGAATGCTATCAGGGGAAAGCAGGGACCAGCACGAGAGCCATTCATCTTCCAGACTGTACCGCTATGATGTCATGCTCTGTATAAGAAGAAGTGTATTATTAGGGAAGTGGAGGGAGAACAAAAACAAGTGTTCTTGCTCAAAGAGAAACATGGTTAGTGATTCTTTAAAAAACACACACACTAAAGTGGAGCCTTCATGTTTTATAACCCTGTGGTGGAGCGATGTGTCTTTGACCTCGGCTGCACTGACTGAACAATCAAGCTTTACTATCAGATACATGTTTTATTTCACCAGTCTGCCCTATGTTCCCTTTGAACCTCACCTTAGATGCACTTTGAGAAGAAAACTCCATTTTTAACTAGAAAACTGTCGTTGAACCAGTTACATGAATATATTATCCATCGGCCATGTAAGAAAGATGGTATTTCAGGCCAAATCAGATGAGTGGCTGCTGCAGTCAGATACTTAATACATTTGTTGGCAGAGGGTCTCTGTGGCCAACCATGATGTTTAATAGATCAAGGCGGCAGAGGAACCCAGCGAGACACAGCGCATATGTGCATCCACTAACAATCTGCAGCAGAGGGGGGCCTGACACTGCACAATGGCAATGAGGCCAAAGCAGACAGAGATGCATAAATGTATTCAGATTCTTTTAGGATAAAAAGAAAAACAAATGGCAGTGTATCTTTACTGTAATAAGATGGGTGATATCCAGATGTCCACCAGTGCTGTCCTGCTGAATATTTCATGCTGGCCGCACGCCTTTATAGTTATCCACTTCGGTTGAGAATGAAATATCTCAGCAACAATTGGATGGACTGCCATCAAACATTCATGCTCCCCAGAGGATGAATCCCACTGACTTTGATCATCTGATTTGTCCTCTAGCACCACCAAGAGGCTGACATCTGTAGTTCTCAGTGAAATGTCTCAACAACTGTTGGATAGAGCCTTCACCCTTTAGATCTGGCATCTCTTGTATTCACTTGAATGATCCCCTGATTTTTTTTTAAATCTAGCACCATCAATAGCTCAAAATTAAGACTGGGTTTGCTGCACAGCTACATCTTTTTCAGCCAGGTATTTGCTGTTGACATCCACTTCAGTCTCTCATGGTGTATGTGCTAAAGCTGCCGGCTAGAGACACATTGGGCCAGCATGCTGAGCACTGTGTCCATGGGTAGTTTTATTAGTTTTATTTGTCTTAGCACATCCAAGACAAGTTCCCATCCACTTTTCTTTCCATAAACCAATCTATTTAATAATTATTGTTCCCTGAGAGATTGTTGAAAGACATGGGAGTTACTCTTCAGGCCAGTACCCCTTCATTTTTAAATATAAACACATATTCTGTCCCTCCCAGCTGTCTTCTGTCTCAACAGTGAACTGTAGAAACTCAAAACATGATGTCTGTTAAATTGTGAATCAACTCTAGTTTTCTTATGAGGTCGTAGGCCTTCGCTTTTTGCATTATAAAATAATGTAGTTGTGTTGAAAATGAAGAACTTATTTTTTTAAAGAGACCTTAAATTGCTGGCTTAAACTTCTACTGTGCACACCACACTGCAGTGCATTGAGATAGGATGCCTGGTGAGAGTTTTCTTTTTGTAGAACCTACCTACTACTGTACCTTCTCAGGTGAACTGACCTAGCTTAACGCATGCTCCTGAGGAACGGATCGAGGTTGATCGCATGCTGGATCCTCTGCATCTCTTTTTTTTTTAAATGCTATTTTCATTTGTATGCATGAAATACATGGAAGTGCTTTTTTTCTCCCCCACTAATGTATAAAAATGATATATATCAATGAAGTTTCCTTGCAATATTTCTACAATGCACTTTTAAACTCTGTAACCTTGACAAAAAGTGATGTATATAGTCAGTATGTATTCTACACAAGATGCTTTTTCCTGCATAGAACTAGCGAGTGTGCAGGGCTCGAGCCGAGAAATGAGATACTTGAGCTTGAATACCGGCACATTGCTACAACTGGCTAATTAGTTATATTCTGTAGAAATTTTGTAATTATGACTTCTGCAAATTATAAATGTACTGGTAACTCTTTCAAAAACCCCAGTCTATAACGTTATCTATCTATCTGCTGTTACCAGATGCCTTTTAGTGCTGAAACTTGATCATCGTACTGTATAAATAAATTGTTATCCACACATTCATGAAGCTACCATAAACTATTAAAAGTTATTTAATGTTATGTAAAGCATTAAAGCCTTACTTTAAAGCATTACTTCTGGTTACACCTGTAAAAAGATATGGAGTTTCATGTCTTTTAAAAACATCAAGACCAAGTAAAAAAAACAAACATTTAAATCAAAGATATTGATATGGTCAGTACCGATTTTATGCAGTTTGCTCATAATGCTTTATATATGGAGACCCATGGTGTTAAACACAACAGCATAAATAATTAAGGCATCATGAACCATGACCATGATATAATATCTGAAAAAATCCAAAACTCAGCTTTTCATTATGAATTTTCACAATAACAGAGTATTGCAGTTCCCTGTCCGCAGCCAATCACAGAACTGGCTCTCAACTGTTTGTCTTGACTGACATATAAAGACTTTTAAAAACACAAACTTGCTGGAAATAAAATCAATCTGCAATCAACTCTAATTGTGAAACAGAGTGATGATGAGTTTTTAAAATATATTACTTTGTCACTGTTCCATAGTTATGTTGATGTAATTTGTCTGTTTATGTTCAGATTGTTGTTTATTTCATAAGATCTTCCACGTAAGTTTCCACAGTGTTCACTGAGTTAAATTTAATACAACATAGAATGCAATTTAATACCTGTCTCACAATAGTTTGAAATTATGATGGAAAACCTGTGGGGACGATATCACCTGAAATTATTATCAATATATTACATTTTTGCATTACTTCCCAGCAGTATAAAACAATAGATATAAAATTGATTAAATGAATGCAACCTGGACCCAGATAAGCAGCAAATAATTCATGGATGGATTAACCAATTAAAAAGCAATTACTTACTTTAAGGTTATTGGTTTGATTTGTTAAAACTGACACTTTATGACCATCCTGAGTCTGTGAGCTTCAGAGCTGCTGTAGTTCAGTGTCAGTGTTCGCTGCAGGTCTGCTGGTTTAATGTCTCACACAACAACACCTCTAATATCTGTCATCTCCGAGTTTTTTTAAGACTTTTCAAGACCTGCAGAAACATGTATTTATGTATTGAACGCTTTGGTTCTCCATATTTATGAAGCATTTGTAGTTGCTTTGTGAGTGTGGTTATAACAATTTACAGATGTGCTCTTGCATTAAAGATCAAGTTCTCTCACTCTAGCATGCATTCATGAAATGTTAATATTCACGGCATCATCGGTTGGGGTTTATTAAGGTTATCAGTACATGTTGTGTACATTTCTTTCTTCACTCTCAACATGTGTACAAAGGCAGTTTGTTCGGGTTTATTTATCGATGCATCAGACATGTATGAATAAAATGATATTTTGATGAATGAACTTAGAAATTATATACTTTATATACAGTAATTCATTTATTGAAACACCTACTATAATGCATATTACTCTCCCTGTATAATCACAAGGAAAGCATTAGCACCTTTGAAACGTACAATATGAAAGTACTCTTTTAAAATAAACTGTTGTTATATATTCTACGCTCCCGTGTCTTTATTTTCCTGAAAGAAAAAGTCACACTTTAAATGCAGTTTCTTGTTAATTCTTAAAGAAGCCAAGTCTCAACAAAGGTGTAGTTTATTAAATTATCCAAACCTCGTAAGTAAACAGTGCCACTGAGTATACTGTCATTACTCTATTCACATACACCTAAGCCATATTTGGATAAATGCATACATTACAAAAGTCAACTTAAAATAATCCCTTCAGGAAAACTATGTAATGAAAACTACAGAATTGGCACAAACTTGTTTGCAAAAAGGCAACAGAGTAAAAACAGGTGAAGAACCTTTTTGACATTTAGCTAAATGAAAAAAAAAGAGAATAAAACTCACAAAAGTACAATTGTACAATCCAAATGACTAAATGTCAAAGTCTAGTGCACATGCTGACAGTGAAAAAGCTTTTCTGTGACAAAGTGAACCGCTATGTTTTAACAATGTGGAGAAAAAGAACAGAAGAGACCAAGCTGGAGGGAAAGCTCAGACAACAAAATACAAAAATGCCAAGACAATAACGGAGTCAGGAGGATGGGGAGAAACAAAAGGTGCTGAGAAATAAAATGAATGGCATAGAATATCTGAGGACATTTTTCGACAAGTTTCACCCAACCACTGATGATGAGGAGCAGAAACATAGATTCTAGACCAGGGTTTGCCAGGGGGATACATTTGGTGTCTGACAAAAAAAGGTAATTTTTTTATAGGAAGAACGGCAGAAACACAAGACTTGCATAGAAAAACCTTTTAGAAATCCCCGCTGCATAGACAATGAACATTGCAGTAGTTTATCACATGGTATCTGATGGAGATGAGAGGGGTCGAGATATAACAAAACTCAGTGAAGTCCAGGCACAGTGTTGTTAAAGGGGAGCACCGCTGAAAAAATGGAGTTATTCTGTAAAATGAATATTTATCTGAAAGCTTCCATAAAGGTGTTTTCGTCTGTAGAGACAATAGCTCTCAAGAAAAGACCCTCCTATGACTTCAGCTTTACCTGAGATTGCTGAAAGACAATCAGATCTTTAACTGTCTTTCACAATTTTTGATGTTAAACGGATGTGCAATAAAATATGTCTCTTGTTCTTCTTTCCAACTCTCTCAAGAAATGCTGATTTATTGTTCAAAGGATTGCCCTCTTCTCGAATATAAGAGGAGATTACTCTAAAATCAAGAAGGCAGAATACTGGAACATGTGGTAAGTCTATTTTCAGCAGAACTCCCCTTTAAAATATGCACCCAAAAGTGCAACATTGAGTGAAAGACAGTTTCAGCACATGCCAGAGTCGCCAAACTGGAATTAAGTGTTTGTGCCACTGAAATAACAACACTATATAAAATTATGCTGACTTGTTGAGATGCAACAGATTCAAGTCCAGTTCCATGTGGATTACAAATATAATAATGAGATGTGGTTGGCAGTCAGAGGCCATCAATTCACAAATATTTACATGTAATACGTACGTTAAATCTGTCCTGCGCACTATAAATGTATGGAGAGGACAAATGAGTACAGAGTCTGTGGATAATCCAGCATGAGGTCATAGTGACTAAACTGCAAAGGGCCGGTTCTGAGTTCACTGTGGTTTTGGCTGCAGTGAGCACCATGAAGTTCTACATTCAGCACTGCAACATGCAGTTGTAGTTTCAGAGGAGATAAAGGTTGTTTTGCAGCTTCTATCATACAGTAGCTTCCAGAATAGATTTGGTTGTGGTGCATATATTGCTTTAGAGGTGAAAACAGTTAAGATGCATGACTCAATTAACTGACCTTTAAAAGAAAAAAAAAAGTGGTGGCAGGTTGAGAAAAACATTCATTTTAACTTTTGGGCCACAGTCTGAATCTGTCAGAGTGATAAAAGGGACCAAACTGGACCAGCTGCAGCTGAGAGTTTTTGCCCACGATGCAAATAACCATTTTGCTATTTGGGCAAAAATAATGAGTGAAATAAGTTTGCTGCGGGGTTCAGGACTTCCATGTACACTTATGATTTGATGGCCATCTTATGAGCAGAGCTCAGCTTTTACTGGGCATCAGTTATAAGAAACACTGTCTCTTCAAAGACTAATGGCCACTTCAAGGATTTACCAGCTCAGCAGTAAAGTAAAGTAAAGTAGTTGAAATTTAACACAATCACATTCAATTGCTTATAGCTGGTGAATTAAAAAGTTCACCATGACTGCATCAGGAGCAAAATATGAACAGAAAGTGCTTTCAGGAAAGGACAAATACTTCTTCCTCGGAAAGTTTCCCATTATAAGAGACAAACTTGGTGGCAGGTTTGAGCCATTAGTGAGCCACAAATCCTGTATTTTTAACTGATTCTCCTTACTTGTATACAGTAGTATACAGTATGGTTTAGCTTTAGTAATTTCTCTCAGTGTCCAACCAAAATATTAAAATTCTGGATGTCTTGTCAGTTCCCTGGGGATGTAAAACATTCATCTTTATTTCAATGTAAAATGCAAAGCCACAGTAATTTCTTGTTTGTTGTTGCAGTTTCAGACCATTTTGGGGCTGGCAGTGAAGCACTTCCATTTCAATATACATTTATAAAATGTACCACTTTGAAAATACTGGCACAGTAGCTGAAGGCATTGAGAAGTAACAATGAGATTTTGATATGTGTCATTATTTTGTGTACAGAGCACTCTACAAGTGGAAATTGCACACGTCCCTCTGTACCTTCACTGTCAAGAAAACGTCTTTTCTTTCACATAAACACTGAAATATACATTTAAAGCATAACATAACACAAATGCACAAAAAGCACATTGCTTTCCCTTTCTGACCAGTGTTCCTGGTTGCTCCTGAATGACATCACAGTAAGGCGAGCAGCTGGTCTGAGAGGTTTATTTCCATCGTTTCCACTGTGGCTGTTATTAAGGTTGTCTGCCAGTCTTCGGGGTGAACGACTGCGGTTCTTTAAAAGGTTGCATGGTGGAGGGGGCGGTAACTTTAATTTAACTGCTTGACAGTCGATGGTAAAAGTAGATGTAGCCCAAGTCTTTTGGAGGCCTTTCTGACAAACACACTTTGTGGTCGTTGTAGATCAACCACCTACAGCAAGAAAGAACATCAAGAATACGCTGTCAGTATTGTGCCTGAATAAACTGAACGAATATAGAACTCCATGCAGCTCACCTTCCCTCCTTTTTGATGTGACAAACATAATGTCCAGACATTGTAGATGCTCCCATGTGGCTGATGAAAGCAAAAAGCTCATAACCTGCAAAAAGGGAACATCATGTCACATATAGAATAAGAGATAAGATAACACAGCGCTGTTTCACAGCTACTGAGTGTCAGACTTATACGGTTACGCAACAGGTTTACATTAACATGAAGAAGGACATCAGCATACACTTAATTATAAAGACTTAAAGCCTCCACACAGGTGTAGAATATGAGATAAAATGGCAGCATCTGATGGCAATGCTTTCATGACACACATCAAACGCAGCATACAAAACCAATCAAAAAGATAAAACATACAGTGGATATATATTTTATGTTTCATTCCTGCTGCAGGCAGCTGCTCTTGTGGCAAGGACAGCTTAAAATATGCGTCTGTATGGAAGTATGGAAAGGCATTCTGCATTGCTCAAGGTATTTCATGATATTCAACCACAGTTTGGCAGCTGTGTAAGCACCATTGGGATGTAAGTATGTATATGCACTACATTACATTAAATTTTTGTGAGTTGTGTTATGAGTTCAAAAGCTTCTGAATCATGTTTTTGATGCCACTGCGCCTAAAGTCGGTCTGGCAGAGCAGGTCAGTGCCCAGCAGCACCAGAGTTCACTGTGTGTCAGTGGCAGACATTAATTGGAGCTGAGGGTCAACTGGCCTGTGAGAGTTCACAACATCCAGCAGAAATTAAAAATCAGGAGGCAGAAAACAACCTCTAACATTTTTTTTTGGACTCTGACCCCATGTTAATTTCTTAGTTATGCAGGTCTTATAAAATAACGTATTAACGCTAAAGGCTTCTGCTGGAAAGTTTCCATTTCCCAGCTTACTCTGAACTGTAGAAAATTTGCCACGTAGTTCCTCTGATCACCAACAAAGGCTGATAAACATAGATAGATAGTAAATAAAGTCTACCAGCAGTGGAGTCAGTCACACAGAGTCACTCACGTCCTGGTCCGTCTTTAACCCGAGGGCCCGACGTGTCTCTGTCTGGGGACAGCGTGGAGTCGCTGTGTGAGTTGGCGTTGGAGAAAGTGTTGTCGTTGGGCTCTGTGTCCGCCATGTCTGACAGGGCGTCGCTCTCCTCCTGCTCCGGATGGGTAAAGATCCAGTCGAGTGCTCGCTCAAGGTTATTGTTCTGGGAAAAAAGTCCCAAGTTTACTGCTAAAGTTCACTAAAATTCCAAACCAAAAAGAAATTAATATATCACTATTGGAAAATGTCATATTTGCACTTGTGAATGAATAATCCCCAACTTTATGGTTAGAATAATGAATCTGTTTTTACCAGTTAAGAAAAAGTTATATTTGCTGTTTTAAACAAGTACTGTGGGAGGATATCGCACTTTCCTGGCAAAATCCTGCTACACAGAAACTGAAGCAGCGCTTTCTTTGAAAAAAATACTAGTTGTAACAGGAAATATTAGCACACAGAAGACATATGGCCTGCAGATAAAATGCATATGGAGACTAAATCAGGGCTGAGGATCAGACATTTTCATATTTTATCTTGTTTTCTCTTTCTCATTCCCTCGCTGCTGTATCTTTAGGTAGTTCCTCTTAAAAATAGGCAGTGCTGGAAAATGTTAAAATGAGCAATCATTTATCAGGGAAGTGGCAGGCATCCATCTGTGCTAAATGCCCCCTGAGGGTGTTTACTTTTATTCCAAAATAGAGGTGTGATTCCTGGAGAACGTCTGGCTTGGTTGGCTAGTGAAGCTGCCAGATTTTTTCTGTCTCTCCCTGTCAGGTCACTGACTGTTGGGGAAAAAAAGTTCCTCCTCCTAATTTTGGGCCAATAATAAACCAGCCGTGAGACCTCACTCTTCCTCACACCTCCGTCCGACCTCATGAGGAATATGTGTTTTCTTTTTCACTTCAGTTTGGTGGCATTGGGGGATGATAAATAAAGAAGACTGGTGTCTATTTCTGTGTCTTAATAACAGTCTGCTGGGCTCTTTCTGCTGAGGGGGCAGTTTGAAACACGAAACATGAGCATGTGCATGTGCATGTGCATTTCAAATGAATATGTGAGAATGCATTTAAAATGGCTCGACATGTCACCGAGGTCCATCCTGCCGCTAAATCTGAAATGCTGCACTGGAGGCGGGAGTCTGCGGGACTATTTGTAAACACCATGTAGAGCAGAGATCACTGTGGCACGTAGGACCTATTAAATTTGCCGTTTGGAAAGTAAACAAGTAGGCCAGCCAAGCACATTTATGAGTGACACAGCCTGGTTTTCATCATCTCACCCTTTCTTGCCCTCTTTTCTAACAATTCGTGCCAGCCTCCTGCTTTGACACTGACCAGGACAGTCGTGCTTCTTCTGTGGTGTCAGGCAGTCATCGCTGTGGTGTGTTGTTATAATTATTATTTTTTTAATCAAACTGTGCGGGTGGTTCTTTGTCCTCCGTTTTTTTTCTTGGCTTTCTATTCTCCATATAACACTTTATTTTCTATCATTCACGGGCAAAGGAGTGAGTCTACATTTCTGGAAGTAGTGCTGCAGCCTTTGTCGTGTTGACAATCACTGCACACACTAGCTACCCTTCATTTCCTGAGGAACAGAATCTCTGTTATCACAAATACAATACGCCACTTTGTGTGCAGCAGAGGATTTTAGTTACAGGAGAGGATGTATTAGACCTTAGGTGTTTGCTGCGGCAAATGTAGAAACCTGTAAACTGATAAACAATAAACAGACAACTCTTTATGAGAGACGCTGAGGATTAAGACATCACCTGGCAGTAACTAATTATTAGAAGAAAAAAAAATATGCCTGGAAAAGAAGTCAGGCAGCTAATGGGAGTTGAGGAGGGGTATTTATAAGTACACAAAGTGCAAACATGAGCATGAGTGGGCAGGAGACTGACCGTGGCTTTGAGCGCCTGGATACTGTGAGCGCGGGGGAAGCCCATTGAAGTGAGGATGGCGATGCTCTCCTCGGGGGGCGAGTTAGCCAGCGGGGTGGCGCCCACGGGACTGTCACTGGTGGAGGGACCAGGATCCATCATGGAGGGCAGAGCAAGAGGTTCTGCAAAGTCTGAGAAAAGAGAGACGGATAGAATATTAATGAGACGCTGCATTTCTCCATTTATTTTTAATCGAATCGATGGGTACATTTGTGCCGTGAGGTCAAAGTTGTGTTGTCTGTTTAAGATAGCAATGTTTTCTATATTTAAAATTTTTGGAAAGTTTAGAAATCGATATCTCTGAACTTGGAAGTCTTAAAAGAAACAAAACATCTGGAAAGGAGAAACACAGATGGCTGCTGTTACCTCTCTTACTGCTGAAGAATGCCTAAAGGAGGAACACTGCATGAATTTAAATCAATTCAGGGAGCATCCTCAACTAAAAATATAGCTAACAATAAAGGCAAAGTGAACTGCAACGCTTTGTGCAATTTCAACAGATTCAAATGAAAGCGAAGTGACCCTCAACCCGCGAACAAGGACACTCGTATGGTAATTACTCTATGGTTGGCCATAAACAGAGCCTTCATTACTGTCCTTGCCGTAAATGAAAATGCACTTATCTCCCATTGCCTTCTCTATCTTAGCCTCTTTGTCTTGTGTCCTTTAGATTGCCCACGGTTGTTTTTATGCGGCAGTAGGAAGGCTGAGGAGGAATAAAAGACGCAACTGAACAGCGTTTGCACCTTAAGTTAAATTATTGTTTAATCAGTTGTTTTTATTGAACTTCAAACATAAATTTGGATACTTATAATCTGTGTTTAGTTCTTGTCACTGCCTTTATTCAAGACATTTATTTTATATGAAAAGGCTCAGTTTCAGTTTTTAACAAATTCACACAACAAAAATTATAATAATTCATTAATAACTGAGTCGCTGTCACTGCTTTGGAAATTCATCTCTTATAAGAAGGTACCATTAGTTTACCTTTGTTAATGCAGCACAAAAATGTTACGTGGTACTGCATTGAAAAATGCTTAAGTGAAAAGTTAAGATGTAGAGAAATAAGTCGAAGTGATGCTAATGGGGAAGTAACGAAAATAAACAAATGTGGGGGAGGCAGCAGAAGTAACCTTTGTGCAGCAGGCAGGGATGAACCATTTTGCTGATGTTATTGAGCCTGAATGCAGATGCATTAGGCCCATTTAAAGTCTAACAGGCAGGGGGCTGCTCTAATTTCCCTTCACTGTAGGCCCTTTACAGCCAACCAGGGAAATAAAAGTGACACAAGTCAACGCCTCAGGGGAACGTCTCCACTGCTCAGGGGCTCTGCAAGAGATGAGGTCGGCTCCGATGACGTTCCCGGTGATGATCTCGCACACAGGCGTGCAAAATGAACACCTGCGGTAATCCAAGGGACGCAAAGCCTGACACCTGCAAAAACAACTCAGGCTGTGATGGATGAAGTGGCGATGTGACGAGTCCCTCACTTTGAATTACCTTTGCGTTTAAAAGGTCCCACACAAATAAACTTGTCTCTGCTTTGTGTACTTTGCTGCTGAAACGTTGGGGTTTTTTTGGCAGAGGCAGAGTCTTTTTGCAGTTAAAAAAAAAACTTCTCATGTGAGCTGACTGTCTTGCAAAAAAAACAACAACATGTGAGTGCCTGTGTGTTGCAGCATTTCAAAGCCTCATGCTCACTAAGAGGTGAGCACGAGATTGTTGGAGAAGTGTAGCTCAACTGTTTTAGTGCAGCTGCTGTTCTCATTATTTGTCACCTATATTTTTAGTTTCTCTGGATTACGGTTTCCTCTTTGCCCCTAACACTGACTAAACACTCGACCCACACCCCCTATTTCTTGTTGTAACTATTTTATCTTGACTATGTTTGATCATTAGACCCCTACTATGAATTTGAGGGTTTCGGGGTTTCAACTGAATTCTCTTTGTGCAGTATATATAGTGTTACCAGATCCCATGAGAGACGCATGGATGTTTATTTTATTGAACAGGAAAAGCCATCAACCTCACTGGCCACACTCTGGTTGTGGGAAGTGACACAGCAACTAAAATTAGCGAAGCTCAGGTATTTATGATGTGGCCCCCCCTGCAACATTTGAGACATTTGTGAATCATGCTAACACCTGAACTAAACTCCCCCTGCTGAAACAGACACGCTTTTATTCATCACTATCTTTAAGCACACCGCACTACACTTTAATGCAAAGTATAAAGAATAAAGAATCTCCTTTCTTTCTGTTGTACTGTCACTCCTACATCTTTCCCATCTGAGGATTGTTGTTTTTATTCATTTCAGGCATGTTCTCAAAGAGTTAAAAAAAGAAAAAAAGTCAGGAGTTTCATCTATTGATACATACAACATGTTTATGGATGGTTTCTCCGTACAAGCCATCCATGAAAGATCTACCTCGTGGTAGCGTTCTGCGGGGCTGAGAGTGGGTGGTAAAAGTTAACCTTCATGTCACCCTTGCATCTGAATAAACTCAGAATCAACACATTGGGTGCAGTGATTTGTCTGTCTTCCTGCTTCACGAAAAACTGCACTTGGTGCTCATTTACTATATTCTGATAACGAGCTTCATGTAGAAACTCTAAATATGTGTATCTGTTGATCTCTATATACTTCTGTTCCCCTGAATGCTCAGATGGTCCCTTACCAGGCTCCTCCATGTGGGCTATGATCCAGTTGAAGGCCATCTCGGGGCCCATGTTGCCCGTGTAGTAGACTGCCTTCCTGCAAGCCTCCAGCGGGAAGCCCATCTCTGCCAGCTGCATCACTGCCACCTCGTCTATTTCTGGAGCTGGAAACGCAACAAACCGACATCAATAACTAAAACACAGCAGTTGCTGATTCAACACAAACGGTAAGCTTCCGGTTGAAACAACCAAACAAGATTTTGCGGCAGCTCTCTCTTTGGGACTTATTAAACAAAGAGACCGGAGGAGAATCGGCCCTGGGGAGGTTTCTTTATCGAAGGATGATTTATCAAGGAGAGAAATGAGAGTGGCTAAAACAAGTAAAGTTTGTTTCAAATTAGAAAGCAGCTGCAGCACCTGCTCGAGTGCACATGTTCGGAGGTTTAGCTCCATAGCATTCATCACAATTGCTTGATACCCTAAATACATTTTCCACGGCTATAACTTATAGAAATGATATATGCGTAGTGAAAGAAATACTCACAGTCTATGGAGCTCATGGAGTTATCTGAAAGAGGAGAAGAAACATATTTCAGGTGATGGCTCACAATCAATTTCACTGGTTTTGTGTTTCTCCTGTGTGTATGTGGTATTCTGAATTTTTTCTGTCATTTACACACAACATGCAAATCAAACTAGGCAGAATCATCCAAACATTTGCCTGACTAACACCACGGCCTGCTCAGGCAAAAATTAGCTGCTGGAGCCCTTTTAACTCCCCATGCTCTCCCTCTCTGGGCATTTTGTTCAGCATTCAAACGCTGCAAAGTTACATTTTCCTGCTGTGTGGTGATTTGATTAATTTATGATCCGCTTAAATAATGAAGGTCTTAAAACAAGAATTTAGCCGACTTTAAAGTGAGACGATGAAACTGAAACTTTTGAAAGGAGAAATAAATTCATCCTCTTCAAACAAAAAGTTAAACTAATGAGAAATACAACTCAAACTTGCTCAGATTAATGTACTCTGGAGTTCTGATTCTGCTCCATTATTTGGTCTGGTTTATGCCGGCTAATGTAACTTCAAATAGATATTTCTGTACAATGGACACCACCAAATCAGATCACTGACTTGATAACTCTTCCATTTACGCTTTTACCTTACCTCCTTAATTTTCGGATAGTACCGTAATTTTCACTTCATGTAAAACTTATACAGACAGGCTTGATTCAAATTAGCTGCAAAATGGGCTCAAGTCAGTTTGTCAGAAAACATTTTTTGGGGTGGGGTGGGGGTCTTGTCATTACCTGCAGTGAGGAGATTGATCAGCCCCCACTGTTCCCAAGCACCGCAGTCACAATTTGAGAAAACCCCTCTTCCAAAAAATATGCTTGATTTTTGCAAGGCCTTGTTCTTTGTGTTCCTATGGGCAATGAAATCTTCTTCAACCTCCAATACTCATCGTTAACTCGTATGAAGAGGCTTTGTAACAAATAAAAATGTAGTTTGCTTTTCACCTTTCAAGTATTTGCAATGAAATACTGAGCAAAAGTAGTCAAATGCAGTTTGTTTAGTTTCACTGTCTTGCTCACCCAAACTCTCATCGGCTTCATGCCACTCTCATATTTTCATTGAATTATGAAAATAATAAAACAGATCATTAAATATTTCAAATTGAAAAATGGCTGGGTTTTCCATTTTAATCTGGAGGGAGACAATCTGATGAGCAAAGAAACCAGAAAATCAATATCTATATGCTTTGATGCTAATTGTTTATTTTGTGCTTCAGTAAAAAAAACCATGACACTTTTTTTTGGCCTTCCATTTTCTTAATGACCTGGAATCATTGAATGAACGGATGATACACAGACCAATGAGGAATAATGTGTTTCAAGCAGCATACAGGAAAACACATTTGTGCCGTGCTGTGTAATCAATGAGAAGCACTGAAGCCTTTTGGAGACAGAAGGGTGACCAATGATTTATCACTGCTGATGCCAGCCGCAGGATAATGGGCCAGTGGTTAATTTGCAACCGGCAAAAACTCATCATATAAATGTGAAATAAAAACATAAATCCGAAAATGCACTGAAAGTAGCAAATCATTTTCTCTGACCTCTTTTCATTTCACAGTTTAAACCGCGTGATTTACACACTGGTACTCGTTTTAACCTCTCGGAGAAGCTCTAACAGAAGTCAACAGGGGACAAGTGCAAAATAGAGCTTCAAATTACTCTGCCACCTCAAACTTCCCACAGCCAAAAACATCCACACATATTTTCATGCAGTGATTGCACTATGGCCCTCTAAGATAGCTGCTCGCTCGCTGCTGTCATATGTAAACCTGCCTGAACAAGGGAGTTTGAGCTCAAAGAAATGATGCTTTAAAGAAAAGTCTGACGGGCTTTCCGTACTCATTTCATGTGTTCGGAGGTCTGAGATAGCAGATACAGCACATTCAGTCCTGAAATATTAAGGCATACTCAGACAAACATGTTCAGACTTTAGTTTAGTCCTCAGAGTTTCCTCCCCTAAGCAGCAGCCGGCTAAATGATTCTGAAAGCTCTCTGAAAAAAGCCTGTCGATGTGTGAAGCAAAGCATGGGCTGCTTGCAGATGTTACCGCGCCTTTGCTCCGTGGACCCCTTTTTGTGTTTGTGTTTGGAGCCTGAGATGGTACAGAACACTTTGTGCTTCACGCCTGCTAAAATATTAAGGAGGACACTGATAACTCCATGTAGCTGAACTTTGCAAACAACAGAAAAAGGAATAGGGGAGTAAGAATTACAGTCACAGAGGAGACAAAGAAAGGCAAAGAAAGGAAGGGAGGTTGTAGTTTGGGCCCTTAGAGGGAGTGGCCGACAAGAAGGCTCAAGTGCACTGTGTGTAAGGCTGGAAATATCACTAAGCAAACAGCCTGATGCAACAAAGTTTAGGAAAAAAGTAAAATAAATACTGCTTATGCCCTGAAAAGCACTGACTGGCCTCTAGTAGGTTATTCCCAGAGCCCAGGGAAGTGCATTACAAGGGGATCTCATAAAATCATTATAACTTATTAGGCTTAGCCACACTGTGAACACAACAACTTTTCAGTAATTGATTGAGCATGCCTTTCCCATGGGATCCCATTCAATATGCCCTTAAGAGAAAACTTGGGTGGCTTTGAGCAGAACATCATATTAGAGACAATTTCACGGATCATTTGTCTCTGTCACAAAAATACCCTGCACCTCTGAAAAGGATGTTAGGTAGGGGCTTTGGAAAAACACACATCTTACCTTAGCTCTCAAAGCAATAGAGTATTGCCAGTTGGCAACAGTATGTTTGGCTGACTGGGTAAAAAAAAAACGGTGCTCTGGGAGAACAATGCCCTTTAAAATTAATAAGAGGACTGTGAAATTGAACATGAAAGGCCAAAAATGCCCCCAGTAGTCAAGCCTGTATTTGCATTCATACATGCAAATACCCCCGGATACCACTGTAGGTGAGTCACGGGAGCTTGTGACCAAGGGACCTTGCTTTGTGAATTCTGGGTGAGACAAATGGAGCACTGTCTGCTCTGAAAACCCTTTGCAAACATGCAGTGGAAATGAATAAAGAACCAAAATGTCAGACTAGAACGGAAAAAAATGCCCTTTACATTATCTCAGTTGTAATTATAGTGTGTAGTCCCAACTGTACTGACATATTTCTCAGTGGATACAGCTGTATGTATGCATAAACATACACACACACACACACACGCTCCACTGTAACCCACTCTTGGAGTCTGTTCTGTACCTCTGGTGTCTTCGGGTAGCACGATGGGAGGCATGAGGTCAGGCAGCTCCTCTTCACCCGCCTGCAGCCCGGTGGCCCGCAGCCGACTCAGATCCAGAAAGTCTGGAACATCTATGGCCAAGTCTGTACAGGAAGAGAAAAATTTAAAACTTCACTGAGGACTTAGTGATCAGAGCCATTGCTGTAAAAGCATCTTACAACACCTGATAACAACAGAGAGGCCAAATCAGCAACCTTTTTAACGTTTTTAAAATTAAGACAGACATTTATAAATGTTTCTTTTGTCTATGGTTTGTTGTTGACTTCTTTTAAATGTTGATATTTTTCATCAAATCATTGACTGTATTTTTAAGAGCCAGCATCCTTTCACAATTATGGACAGAATAAGACTGCAAGTGAACCAAAGCTAAGGAAGCAGTTTCAGCCGCTTCTGTACATGGCTTGTGAAATGCAGTTTGATGGTGCCCTCTGCTGGGCATTTACAGCACTACAAATACCTCTAATAACCTGAGTCATAGCTATGGTGGAGGCCAATAAAAAGACATTTTAAATCCCATTAATCAGTGGGGAGTGACAGACAGTTACCTAGTTTCTTCGGCACCCAGTCAACCCCGAATGTGAATTTCTTAATCTGCACAACCAGATACTCTGGGAAGGAGGCGAAACGGGAAGTTCTGCAGAGGAAAACGACAACAATTTTTAAAAAGAGGATTTAAAAGAGAGGCAAATACAGCTGGTTTTAATTTAAAGATGTGCGGTGATGAATAAACACTGAGGGGTAGAAAAATTGGCCTATTGCTCACTTGACTCCGGCTGACTTGGCCTGCAGCGCTGAGCTCCAGAAGTCGGGGACGTTCTCAGGCTCTGTGAAGGCCTGCAAGCAGGCGGTGAAGGGGATCCGGGCTCTCACCGGCTCAGGAGGAGCCCGCATGTTCTCCTCAGCGTCCTTCAGCTTGGCCTCGTACGCCAGAAGCTCCTCTGAAGACGTAACAAAACTCTTCAAAACCTAACACGTTTAAATATGTTTCAAGTGGTACACAAGATTTGCCATGTAATGTTTTACGTCAAGCCAAGAATGTGTAATAACGGTGCACATATAAAAAAGAAGCAGTCACGTATTCACTACACAGCTCTCAGTGGGGATCTTTTGTGCCCTGTCAGAGAACAACCTGTTGACTTCCCCCACAGCTGGTGTCACCTGAGCCTGACGTCACACCAGCTGTACCGACCAGAGGCAGCCGCTGCTTCCTCCTGAGGTAGAACATTTCGGGCGTATGCGTCTACAAGAGCCTCATTTACCTCGATTGGTGGCCGCCTCAAAGGGGGCTGGCAGCTGGATGCAGTAGTCCACCCGCTGAGTGTAACGAACCCGACGTGTCTGGCAGCACTGAACTCGCTCCTCCACCAGGAAGCGGAAGACATCGCTCGGATTCTCTGAGCCACCGCTGTTCCTCTGCAAACACAACAACATGAAGAGAAGGTGAGGGGTCGAGTCTGAAGGTCACTGACAAAATCAAGACATGATACTGGGCACATATTTCAGTTTAATAATATTATATATAGACCAGTGATGTGTTCCAACACTGATAAAATGGGCCTTTCGTCGAGTCTACGGTTGATAACTTATGTTTTCTGTTAATACTGGTCTCCCCTTAACAACATTATTTGAAAAAAAGTTATTGAAAATACTGTATTTTCTGCTTAAGAGCTGTAGAGAAGCTTTACATGTCCCATAAACATGTAAATCACCTGTGAGACATGACAGCCTGAGGTTTGAAATGCAACTCTATCTACGAGCTATTCTTTGCTGCCGTCTATTACAGTCTGCTGGCAATGCTTCAACGCAACTGCTGTTTGACCCAGATCTCTTAATACAGTCATTCATAATGCAGATGTAACTCTTTAATTTAGGAACCGCCTCAATTAACCATACCCTCCGCAACTGAGAGCCTCACATTTTTTCACGGACGCAAACACATTAATCGTTATCAGAGCGAGCGGCTCTGTGTCGTCTATGAACAGCAGGGGGTCATGGAAGTTGAACACTGTAGTCATTTGAACAGTGTGGTGGCGCGACTTCACACACCAGTTTCTCACTGCAGCCTTTCTGCAACCCAGCTCTTCTATTCCAAGAGGCTACGGAAATACACGAGTTATAATTTTACTCAGGCCAAGCATGCAGGCTGACATAGAAAGAGAAAAATGTTGCTGATGGTGGTGACTTTAGTCACGTTATCTATGTCTGCATAATTAAATCAGTATTTAGCCCACAGACTGCTGTAAAGGGCAAGTTAGAGAACTCAAAGGGGACAGGGGGCAGTAAGGACTTTTTTTTTTTGGACAAACCAAATTCGAGCACAAGAGTTATACAGTTTCTATAGATAATGGGACAAACATGGAGGTACCGAGACTCTGGGACTCTGGATGGTATGTTTTTCTTCACAACATGAGGTGGAGGAAGTCACATGTATCACGGCTGAGGCAGAATAGGAAGCATTATCTGTCCTCGCTGTGTAACAGATAGCAGCGCGCTATATATATCCTGGTCGAGAGAGAGAGAGACGGCGCGTCAGAGCCACCCATGTGTACGTACCAACCAAAGGAGACAGTGTGCTGTGTTTAGTGAAAAACAGACCCCCCCCACTCCCCTCCCGCATCAACTGCCTGTCCGTGTGTGTGTGTGTGTCAGGGGAGGCAGACGTCAACGCAGCCATTTTGTAAAACTGTTTTACAAGTTCATATGGGCGATTAGTTTTCTGAGAGGGAACATTGTTCTCTGTTGTGTGTTTGTGGCAACAATAGGAACGATCTACCAGTGAATATATGAGAACATTCATTCATATATTCATGTATCCAGATGCTCTAACAGACATACACACACATACATTTGTTTGAAGAAGAGGTAGGTAACTTATTTAAAGATGATTTTTAGTCAGATTTGCTTAAACTGTCACTACGTCCTGACATATGTGAAAAAAATCCTCTGGCTCCACCTGCTGCCTCTCAGGCCTTTTGACAAAAATCCACCATGCACAGCACAGGTCAAAAACAACCAATCAGAACAGAATATCTGACGGAGCTTCAGTCCCTGCTCCAGCATAGGCTCCGCTCCACTACACATGTGCTTACTTGGAGCAGACGTAACAGCAGATTAAAAGCAACCAGACGACCAAGCAATAAGAAAACAACAGTTTACACAAAAGAGGAAAAGAAGAAAAAAGTTAAAAATGTCTAATACCTCAACACTGGCTCCTTAGTTTTGCTGTTTTCTAAAGCTTTCTGTCTTTTCGTTTACAATTACCTGTTGAACATTTTGAATAATTTTGTCCTGTGCAGAGGTTTTAGCATCACTCACCTCCACCAGGTTGATCATGTGCAGGAGGAACTCGTGGGCATCTTGTTGTCTGTTGGAGGAAAACTCGGGGTGTCCCCTGCTGACCAGGGCCTTCAGCATCCGGGGAGAGATGCCCTTCTGCTGGTGCTGAAATTAGAGGATTTGGGCGTCACACACACTGACCACCTGACAACTCACCTGTCTCAGAGGGAGGTACGTAAGACAAGACAGCAGAGCAGCGGCGAAAGCAGCTTTGAGTGGCCTGTCGGTATCAGGCTCCGTACTGGAGAGTTACAGTGAATCCAGTGTGAAGAAATGGGTCACATATAGGTCTTTTTAGCTCCAGTAAGATACTTGATTTTGTGACCTGAGAAGGATTTTCAACTCTCTTTGACATGTGTGTGATTCAAAAACAATGGTCAAACATGATGCTGCTAACCAAGTGGTATTAGTAATTCCAAGTGGTGCATGCCCTTCACTCTAGTAGACTGAAATGTGTACAACATTCAATACTGACATCTGAAAAATATATCTAAGCTACTTAATGGTACCCAGATAGGCAGCAAAAAATGTATCTAGCAAGTCACACGTCGGCTGAATTAATCAGGTTTACTATAGTATATAATGTGATCCCTACATAAAATTATTCTGCTGTGATTTAATGGCTATAGACGGATCAAAAGGATGCCGAAACAACTACTGTCAGGTCTCACAACAGGACGACAAGCTAACAAAATGTTTTATGAATGGAGTTGTGATCGATGGGGGCTTTCCAGACTCGTAGATTGCACCTTCAACTGGCAAATTAGTAAAAACAGCTAAGTAGTCCAGCTCTGTCTGAAGGGCGACAATATAAGTGAACCAGCACCTCTAAAGCTCATTAATAAACTGTTTTTGTTTGTCAAATCCGTATGAAAACCAATGTGTAAAAGCAACAATTCGCCCTTTATTGAAGGTTAATGTGCTGTTTCTTGGCTTGAAAGGTAACCAAAGTTAACCCTCAGCTAAGATAGATGTGAGGGACAGTGGTATCTACCTGTCCCAAACTAGTTTGTTAAAAAAAGGGCCAAAAATTATTCCTTAAAATTCTCTGGTTATATTGTACCTATCTCATTTTGTAACACACAAAAGGTATACACCAACTAAATATCACTAATATCTGTCATAATGTTCATAATCGATTGGTTAGTAGCCTCTAGCCAAACAAAAGGTATCCATTACAATTGCTGGCAGGGGAATTAACTTTAATATGAATATGTAATTGTAATGTGTAATACTGGGTCCCCAGTGTGCCAACACAAGTTCACACCCCCTTCCTCTTTCCCAGCTGTCAATATGTGTCCAGACCTGACTTCACCATCAAATGTGTAAGAAGTGCAGGATCACAGCTCTGCTCTATCAATTACTGTGGTCACTAAGGATTAGAAGAGTTTACGGAGCTGGTGCTGGGTCCCATTATGTTTTAATGGCTTTCCTTTCCAAGTTTCCTGGCAGCTGCGTACTTCGAGGTTGAAAAGGCAGGGACTGCGTATCACGGGCATTTGAATTAGTGAAGCAAAACACACGAAGCAAATACCCAAACAAAACAATCTGGAGAGATTACAGGGCAAGCGCAAGACAGGCATGACTAATATTTGTGACAAAACTGAGCAGTGTTGGGGGTTAATTAAAAGCCAAGCACAGTGTTAGAGCTGTGCCCGGAGCTGCGTTCATAAACAATCTGAGTTGCACATTTGGGACCGCGGCCAACAGCTATTTTCAGACCAAAAGAAAAAGGTCAGCACACAAGTAAACTTAGCAATGTATCTAAAAATCAGTCTTCCTTTTCTTTCGATCAGCATCTCTCCAGCTGTCACACTTGCAAAAAAAAAAAAAGCTCAAATGTATTAATAACACAGATATACTGCGTTACAAGGAGTTGTTTCATGTTTAAATTGGGAAAACATCAAACTGATAAGCTGGAACTCTTTCTCTGTCTCGACAGCCCAAAAAGTTTGCTCATTAAATGAAAAGGACTCATTTTGCTACCACTCAGTATCAACATGCTTCTGTCGGTTATGGACCCAGTTTGGGAGCTCGACATACCCAGTTTAATACCTTGTATTCTTCTTTCATCACCTGTTCAATGAGCTCAGATTTCATGGGTGGTTTGGCGTACTGGCCTGAGAGCAGTCCGTGTCCCAGTTTAGCCCTGTCGGATAAAAACAAAGGCATAAACACTGCAGCATAATATCATCTCGTCTCTTAGTTTTGTTCTAGTCTTCTAGCGATGCCGCACCCTGAGGGCACTGTGCATGTGCCTTTGCTCATCAGAACATTTCAGGACCTTCAGACAACACACATGGGTGCTGTTCTTCAAAGCAGCCAACTTGTTAACCCCGACTTTTCAGTCTCACAAAAGCTGGCTCCGGTTCAAGCTCAGCTCCGTTGCCACGGTAACAGACCATTTGGGGAATACATCACTTTTCTATCCACCGTCTTTTCCTAAATCCTCCTGATTCTTCTCATTTATATGACTAGGGTGGTTTCGTCATCGGTCACTCCTGCAGATGTGGTATCTGTAATCCTTTGAGGTGCATAAATAATTTCTGGACATTATATTTTATAACGTAACTCTTTGTTTCTTCTTCAGACTGCAGACAGAAAAAGGACTTAAACTTCTCCATACCATTTATTAACTGAAGGGGGCAGTGATTCAAACCATTTCAGTACAATCAGTTTCATCAATATTAGTTGAATCAAAACCTTTTACTTTTTTTTTTATACCTTTTATATCTTTATATAAGTCTTACATTGTTTTATACATGTTAAGAATTATTAATGTGAGAAAGGCAAAATACAACTGAGCACTGAGTTGATTTTAGCTGGAAATGGCGAGCCCTTGAATTATGTTTTTTTAGACCCATGTATTTTTCATTTTATCCAACCTTTATCTAACCAGGAAATTGAGATAAAGAACAATTTCCTTGCCAAGAGAGGTATTTGATACCTTTGATAGATACTGCCAGCTACCTAGTAAAGGCATAAAAAAGACTACTCTAAACAATTAGAGTAAACAGGGAACAGAAGCAATGCAAAATATTATTTCTTTTCAGATAATCATCAAACTATCGTGAAACAAGTGGTATCATTTTCACAATTATAGCAGCAAATAAATGCTAATGATTGCTACAAAAAAAAATTCCTGAAACTCTTTCTGTACTTTCTCATTTATGAGCCGTTGTATCATCTGTGTTAAGTACAGCATACAGGGTAATATATCAATTTAATTGGGTTAATCCTACTTTATTTAAAGCTCACGCTCTGCCATCAGTGCTTTACAGAGAGGGGTCATATTTAATCAATACAGTCCCGACGCATTAGGAGACACAGATTTTCTTTCTTAATGGCCTGTTTTGTGCTGACAGGCTCTATCAAATCTGAACATGGTCTGGTATAAACATGCTTATCTGGCAGCGTGCCTCCGAATATGAAATGTTTGTTGCTTCGCATAAGTGATATTCATCGCCTGCCTGGCTAAGACCCGTCTTACCTTTCAACCTTTCATCATGGCCACAGCATCTGACTGGCCTCTTACAACACACTGGCTTACAGGACAAAATACATCATGTATTTTTCCAGAACATTTGGTAGAGAACGCTTTAACCCATCAAAATATGTATTATTTATTAGCTTAACTGAGAATCATGGACAAGAAAATCATTTTAATAACAAAAATACAAATACTTTCTCAACCTTTTTTCAGCCACAGGGATGACAGCAGCTGCATAACACCTTCACTTGTTTAGTGTATGTTAACGCTGCATTATGTAACGCTGGAGTCACTTACATTTGTGTTGCGAAGTCCTGGCTGGGGTCAAGGGGTGAATAGTCAAATATCCTCTGAAGATTACCCACATACCTGAAGATCAAAATACATGTTACACGCTCACCTCAGATGGAGCACGTGGGGCGACACGAGACCACTGGAAACACTCTCTCAGGGGGATACTGAGAAGACACTAACACCTTCGGCTGGTGGCCATATTAGTTATTTAAATACCCACAGGTGTTTCAAAGGACATAACAAGCATACAGGTTGACAAAATAAGAATAAATACTAAATAAAATACTTAAATTGAATTTAACCTTGAAGTAACTAAATCCAAATTGCAAAAGTTGCTTTAAAGTTGGGTCATATTAGGATGCCCAGTACGTCCATATGAGTTCATTTCAAACCAGAGACTTTTGTTAATAATTATAATAACTATAATTAGTATACTCTGTCACTAGTATACTCTGAAATAACCGCAGCTGTTTTGACCAGTGCAATGAAAAATACTTTGGTCTTTGAATCTCTTGGGAGGTGACTCACTCATCAATGGTGGCAGCAAGGTCTCTTTGGATGACTGTTATACCTGCCAGTCGACCTAATATTTGCATTATTGTGCTATTTTTTTTGAGAAATGAGATTTTATATATATATAATGAGATTATGTTCACACTCAGAGTGACTAAGACGTGACCTTTTTGTGCTAAAATACCAGCGCTATGATCTTGATACAGTACGTATAAATGACATAAATAAATATCAAATGACATAAAAAAATTATGTCATCACAGCGTACTCACATCCTCTGGAAGTCTGGGATGCTGAAGAGGACCTGCATCACTGTGCTGAGGTAGCAGCTGTTACCCAGGTTTTTGATGCCCGTGTAACCGGAACCAAACACCGCCTTCAGCTTCATGCCCGACTCCTGGATCACCTCCCACTCACTGACGCGCGGCCGGGGGTTATTGTCCGTGTGGTGACCGTTCTCTGTCTGAGAGGGGCAGAGAGAGAGAGAGAGAGTGTGAAACACGTTACTGTGGAAGCCTCACATCAGAGTTTTTGTTTTGTTTATCCACAGCTGAGGGAACTTACTCGTTTCTGCATCTGTAGCATGTCTATTCCAAAGTGTGACAAGTGGTCTGATATGTGTGGGTCCAACACGGCTTCCTCCTCCTCAAACGAGTACACATCTGTAACCAAAGGATCAGTTAGTCACGCCCCGTCAGTCTAATGAGGGCGATGTTGATCCCTAACACCATGTAGTAACTCGGATTCTTCATTCATGCAACAACTGTTTCATGTGTCTCCGACCTGCTCCATCTGGGGTGATGGTGTCCAGTTTAACAGCCAGGGGGTAGTTAGTTTCTCTGTAGTGCTCCAGAGCGTGGCCGTTGCCTCCGCTCCCATCGAAGAACCACTTCCCACAGAGCACCGCTCCATCCGTCAGGTTCAGCCACAGGTTTTCTCTCATCTCGCACTTCTGACACTTCCAGCCACTGAGAGCAGAGAAACAGAGGCTTTGACGTAATATTTTGACCATGAACAGACTGGATACACAAAGCAAACATACAGATTTTTTTGTGACGGATCATTTTCTTTACCACCATGTTTACTCTCAGTTATTCTCCATCAGTTTGGATACACAAGTACAAGTGCTGCATGACTTTGACCTTTGACAAAACTTTTACTTCCGCAAACACACAGACTAACTTTGAAAATGACTGGAATATTCTTATTAAACTTCCCGTTTACAATTATGAAAAGAAAACTAGTTAAAAAGAGAGACGACTTCCTCAATTTTTAGAGTCTCTATAATAATAGTTTCTGGTTCTGATGAACTCCAGAGAGCTGAAACTTCGCTGTCATTAAAGTTGTTTGTTCTACCACATCTCACCAGGTTAAGCCATGTGAGCAGCTATTCAAACGCAGCTGCTGCCAACCAGAAAATTAAGACCCACTGCCTAAACGATACTGTGGTGTGTCAGTGTGCTGCTGTGCCTCTCCTACCTGGGTGGGATCCTGACCCCATTATCCAGCTGTCTCAGGCTCCTGGCATGTCTAGACACCTGGATCTCCTCTTCCCAGGATTCAGGCTCCTGCTTCTTGTAAGCTGATGGCGCATTAAGCACTGCGTCACAGGCAATGGTCACCTGATCGTCCGAGGGAACAGCAGAGACAGAATTTACTTCTGGAAATAGGTCACAACATCACTTTGAAAAAAAATATCAACTTTCTTCTTAAAAGTAAATTATAGGGATTGAGAACCTCTATCTTTTACAGATAAGGAATTTTAAGTGCAGAAGCGTTAAACTTCATCTATCAACGAATCCTGAAACATGAATCATCATTAACAGTAAATAGAAAGGACATTAGTGAATATTCAAGATCTATGCAAGATATTGCAAAGTTGTGCTACAGAAAGCAGTTGATCCAGCACAGGAAGACTGGGCAGCACTATGTTGCTATTGTAGCGCAGAAACAAACCATGCAAAACATTAAAAAAACACCAGAGTAGTTTTCCAAGTTAACCTAAAAAATCTAGGCTCAACGTCACAATTTGTACATTCACAATATTAAATGATACATGCATTAAAAAACAGAAAATAAAACACCACAACATGCCAGAACCAAGACTCATTTATTGCAGAAGCTCTAGAAAGAAACAAGACATAAATAAAATGTCTCCTCTGCACTCCATGCAAGCAAGAAACAGCAAACAGAGTCAAAAGTGACGAGGACGCCTATACAGAACAAGCATCCAGTGGTTCCCCAGAATCTTTTCTCGACAAAGAGTAGCCAGTGAAACAGCCTTTATCCTATATCCTATAACATATTATTAAGTGCAAAGTTTCAAATGTGTGGCCATGAAACTCGCTGAGACTTAAACAAATGGATCGATTCAGGCCAAAGGACGGACCTGATCTGTTCAGTGACGGGGGAACCACTGAGTGCACCCTCCCACTGACATGCATGGAAACACACAGAGCCCGTGCAGCACCGACTCACTGACCAGAGCGGGCAACTCCTCGATATTCGGTAAGGGGATCTCGAAGTGGTCTGGAAAAATGACGAGCTTGGCCTCGTCCTCATATTCATAGTCTTCTCCATTAAAATCGCGGTTTAGCTCTAAATCTACAGGGAAGGAAGTGAACATCGAGTCAGCTGCTGTTGGACGGAGGCTGACGTTGGCTGATGAGCACGTCATGGTCGAGCTGGTTCTTTCTATTTCATGTTCTGTCCTGCTCTTGAGTGTGAGGTCTGTTCTTTTTTTAAGTTCTTGCTTCCTTCATTTAGTCAATACTATAATAGTCTGAGCAAGTACAAACACATCCTTGAACAAGGAAACCATCAATGGCATCTTTCTTACAACATTGACAGGATGACTTCATACGACGCTATATTTAGGCATTTATCACACACTCCTATCACCAGCAACTTATAGAGTGGGAGTACTGAGGATGGCTTTGTCTGTGCAGCTATGACAACATTGTTTCATTATTTATCACATCTAAATCTAAATTATCAAAATTCTGCAATTAACCATTATTTTCCTTACTGATTAATCTACTTAATATTTCCTCAGATGATTGTCATTAATTGAAAAATGTCCATCACACTTGCCTGACATCTTGTTTCTGTCAGTTTCAGTTTCAGTTAAAAGAAAAAACTAATTTGTCAGGTCTTCTGACCTTTTATAGACCAAACATTCTGATCAGTCTGATTAATCGATAAGGGAAATAATTTGCTTTAAGCCCTAGTTTGCCATCATCTTAGACAAAGACGGGCATTAAATCCTCACAATGACGAAGCTGGAAACAGAACATTTTTGGCATTTTTCCTGAAAAATGACATAAATTAATTTTCTATCTATCAGCTACTTGGTTAATCAACTAATCCTTTCAGCTCCAATGTAAATGATAAAGGAAAGATTTAAGAGGGTGTAACTAGTGATAAAATAAATCTCCATATAAAGTTGTCCGTTCTCTGCTGCATCCTAAAGTTGTGTGATGATTCATGAGAAACAGGATCACAGGTTATCCCTGACATTGTTATTGTGCCCGCTGCTTTCATGGTAACGGCTGACGTTAACGGCTGGATGCTTGATGAGATCACCGGACTGGTGTGGAGATGACGGCGGAAACGTCAAACACCCAAAATGGCCGACAGCAGGAAGAGTCTAACTAATTTCTATCAGAGAGTCAGATGGTTGACCTGATGTGCAGCGGTCAGATCGAAGACAATAGAGAGTAAAGTCTATTAAGCTCCGGACGATAAAGAAACAGGAGGTTGAGTGGAAGGAATTCCTCCCCCCGCCAGGTCAGCGTCAAGGGAGGGAGGGTGAGAGGGGAGGGAGACAGACACCTGGTGCCCTCCCTCCGAGCAGCGTCATAGCTGCTGTAGAAGTGTGTCAGCTCAGATGGGGGGTTGACAGGTGGTGGCAGCTGAGAGGCCGCCGACCGACCACCCCCTCCCCACGCCAAGGGGGGAGGAGGAGGGGAGTAAGCCAGGCTTTGATTTAGAACAGTTACCAACCACATATACAAATAAATGGGCTATATTTGGAGCAGGGGAGAAGGAGGAGGACGAGGAGATGTCTCATCATGGGAAATATCTGGCGCTTCGGGTAAAGGCTGGTTGGAGGGGCAGCTGGCGGGTCACCACAGTGTAACAAAACAATAAACACCAGCCTGTATTTTTACATAATTTAACTTTTTCTTCAGTAAAGGATGTGAGTGTTTCTTCCACCACTGCCTCTGACTGAGAAGCAAACTTAACATACCTAGAAACACTTTTCCATTTCTTCGTCTGGGGACGGCACCTCCTGCAGCTCCTGTGGCTTTCTGTGGGAAAGAGGAAGGAAGAGATTAACTTGGATCAAAGAATACTCATCACATTAAAAAAAAAAAATCTTTGCTGATTCCCTTTGTAAAATGCTGTAAAAAAAAAAAAAAGCTTGTATGTTTTGCTGCAACAGAAGGTCCAGATGGTTGTTGTTTTGTTAGAAATAGATGCTGGATGTTCCAGTTGCCAGGTCAGGTTACAGAGCAAGGGGAAAATCCCTATCCACTGCAGGGTCAAAACTAAAAAATGATACATTAAAAAGTGCTTTGGTTGCACAGTTTGATTTGTAGACAGATATCAGTTACAGTATGTTAAACGTCATGTGTTTGGGCCTGTCTAAGCCTGCACGGTGTGTTATCATCTTTCTAAATTTTCTCCACAACATACTGTTCACAATGAAAGTCAATTAAATTAATACATTTTTTACAGACTGACGGATAAAACTTTTCAAACACCAACAGTCAACAAACAACAACTACTTTGTCAGTGAATCCACTAAAACGTGGCAGCAAAAACAACACAGTGCCACCGACTGGCTTCCTGTTAATCCTCTCAGGTTCAGGTGACTGCTTCCCGTTCATTCAGCGGGTCGGGGTGAGGGAGGGGGTGGCGGGGGTGGCGGGGTCGACGCGGCGGCAGGCAGACAGAAACACAGAGAATGCTGACACACTCGAGACCAAGAGGACTCATGGGGAAAAAAAAACAGCAGACACGGGAGCCTGCAGAATGCAAGCAGCTGTTACAGATCCAGGCATGGAAATAGCAGCTCTTTACACAGCAGAGCTTATCCGAGGGCAATTAGAGCGAAAACACGGCAGCAGCTCCGGGCTTTGTTGTTCCCCGTCAACTTTTAAAAAAGAGGGCTTGTTTGGGTCCGTGTATGATGTGTTGAGTGTTTTATATATACAGGGAGGGGGAAAAGTAACAGAAACGCCTTACAATATAATGCAATCCAAAGCAACACCACCACAGACAGCTCTGTGGCTCAGTGTCAGGAACAAAATAATATAATATAAAATCTTTTAAATATTTGTTACATGGTTGTTGGTTTGGATTGCATTAATACAGTGGTTGATTTTATGTGTCTTTATTTTCAGGATATTTGCTTGATAATTTCTATGGATGTTTCTTGGTAAAAAATGGGTACATTGGTACTAATTCAAGAGGAAAAATATTACCTTAGTATTAGAACTCCATCTAAAGCAACGTAAACATTCATTAACTATTGTTTTAATGTGGTAAACTTTATTCTCTCTTTATACTGGATTGTGTGCTTGTCCGTAAACTGATTTAAAATTTTTGCATGTTCAGCTGACCATTTGTGCACTGATTATTAGACTCCTTCTGTTTTAATGGAAATTGCCCCTCATTAATTAATTGAAAGTGTACAAAATGAAAACTGTCTCCAATTTCCACATTATTAGTACCAAATTACCAGGAAATTATCAAGGCAATAAAGCTAGTATGGGGAGTACAGAGACACAAGCCTCAGTATGATGGTCAAAACAAGTCAGAAGTCAGAAGTCAGATCAAATAAAAAGTTATTAT
This sequence comes from Scortum barcoo, assembly GCA_023238725.1. Lineage (NCBI taxonomy): Eukaryota > Metazoa > Chordata > Actinopteri > Centrarchiformes > Terapontidae > Scortum > Scortum barcoo. The sequence continues at coordinate 15,295,680 of CM041538.1, read as the reverse complement.
TTTCATCCAGGTAAGCACAGGGCATACAGTATAATTCAGTCACTAATCTAAATCAAAATAATCATAATAATTATTTAAATAATGGCACTATGATTACAGAAATTCAGGTCAAGCAGTAATTTTTTCATCTAAAGCACCGTACAGTATTGCTTTATGTTTTATATTATTACAACTGTGTTTTATTATCACTTATTATCTGTTTGTACAGCAGGCGCCACTTGCAAGTGCCCACAAGAAAGAGTCTTGACGTATGAACCAGTCTTTATTAAAATTAAAAAAATCTCTATGTCATTTGGATGCAACTGAGATCTGCCTGCAGCTGTCAGAATCAGTGTCATTGAAACTAACTGGTAAAAACAAAGTTTTAAACTTCAGAAGAGCATATTGATTGTAACCACTTTATTCTGGTTGCAGCTGAAATTTTTTGTGTTCTATTCTTCATTAATATCACATCATATTGATGTCTCTCTCATCACCATTTTGTTGATTGTTATTGAGTGAAGCCCTTTACAAATGTGATTTATAAAAGCACAATGTAAACTGAAGTACCATAAAAAGAAAAAAATCACTGGCCAACACAGGTGAAACATACCTCTTTGACATGTCGTTTCAGGTGCATGTAAACACTCTGTCCCGTTTTGCGATAATGTCTCTCCACATGTTCTCGTCCAAAGCCCAGGAATGTGTTCATGCACACATACAGGCCTCCCTCCGACTCCTGCAGACCAAAACAAACAGTGATGATGAACGGCAGCACGAGGCAAACAACCACCAACACAACAACGCATTTAACACACTGAAAACTTTGAAAAGCAAACGTTACACAGAGAAATATCCTATCATATTGTGGATATCAGAATTGGTATCATGTATCTTTATGTTGCCCAATTTCAGAAGAGATCACTCACAGTGTACTATATATAACCTCACACATGCCTTCTAAGAATGTCTTTTCCAACCTATCACACAGAGGAAAGACAGTATTTTATCTTCATTGAAAGTATTTCACAGAGAAATAGGATGAGAATAAACATTTCAAATGGCTGTCATGACAAAAAGGAAGTAAGAGAGATGTGTGCCAGTGATCCTGCGAGCACATTTTCACAAAGGCCTTCATGCCCAAACAGTCTTTCTTACATGTTGTCAAACGGCCAAAAATCTGCTCCGGCACTCGGCTCAGGAAAATAAAGATCACACTTTTATCAAAAATGCCTTCTGCAAATCCACAAAATCACCTCTTATACCTTATTTTAGCCAAAGAATGTAAAAAAAAAAAAAAAAGGGGGGGTTTTCTCTGATATTTTTTTAATGCAAGCAATCTGGTGGATCAGTGTTGCTGTTATGTTCAATATGTGCATCCTGTTAGCTGCACAGAAATGAATTTTACCTAAAAAGCTGTGCCTCTTTGCTTTTGGGGCACGGGGGACATGCAGGTTTTGCTCTAGTTTAAAAACACAGTAACCTTATTCCTCATAAAAGTGCTGGTGGGGGCCTGTGGACTGAAGCCCACACATGTCACATCTCAAGCTGGCTTACTGTATCTAAAACAGCTCCTTGCAGCACACAAAGGTTTTGCCTCGTTCGAAAGGAGCCGCATGTGACCAGCGACACACATTTAAGGCGTTTCAAACACGCCGACACATGGCGAAAGTACGTCAAGAACACTCCTTTGAAACTAACATAAATCTGCAATCGGTGTGGGCCTTATAAACCCCCCGTGACAAACCTTTAAGTGGCCCAGAGTGACATATGAGCTTCAACAGTGCGAGGATAAAAATAAACCAGTCCTCGGGCCAACATGATGAACTCCAGACAGCTGAGTCACCTTTATAAACGGTTAGAGCCGAGAAAGTAGTGTGGAGCTTTTTTTTTTCTTTCTGTTTAGGCAAAAGCTAAAAAAAATCTCTCTGTCACAAGTTTTTCAGAGGGCACAGGAAGAGTTTGAACCCCGCATCAGATCCGTACACCCTCACATCTGAAGCTGTTAAAAGTTTGAAATGGCTCAAAATATGACGCGTTTATTGTGTGTGATGTTTTGACAGAAAGAGAAAACTGACAATGCAAGTGAGGATGAGAATAAAAATGTGGGTCATGGTATTTTCTATGAACTCTCGAGTCACACGGCATCACAGAAACACACTATAAAAGCCTCTTCAGACGCACTAATGAGAATAAGAACTTATTTTAACACATCGGCATCACAGCACTACGGTGGGTGGCATTTTTATCAGTTTTTGCTGGGTCATAACTGAACACGGTAGTGGCTCTACATCACACACACACACACACATAAACTGAGCATTATAAGCTACCAAAGGCTAAAAAAACACACAACCACACAATCAAAGACACTATAAATCCACTGCAGTGAGCATATAATGGGGAAAATATTGCAGTAATATTACAAACTTCCACCTGAGTACCACTTCAAATCCATTTTCAGACAAATTTTAATTATAAAACACACTATAAGGTGACACACACACACAACAGCTGTTTGGGCCTGCCCCTGCTTTTTTTTTTTTTTTTTTTTTTTTTTTTTATTTGGGTAAAAGAAACACATGAAAAAGCTCATGCTGCTGTATTAGATTGTGATGTGGCCTGAGCCAGCCTCACACACACACCCCCCACCCACAAAGGGAAACCCCACCATCCCTCTCTGCTCGGATGTAAACAACATTTAATTATTTATTTACCCTCAGGTTCACCAGAGGGAAGGCGGTCATGCATCCACACACACACACACTTATAACACAGCAGATTCACGTGTGCTGCTGCTGACAGCCCGCAAACAACGCGTGTGTGTGTGTGTGTGAGAGAGAGAGAGAGAGAGAGAGAGAGGCGCACACTCACGGGGGAGTCGAAGGAGAAGGCGCACTCGCTCTTGAAGACCCTGTCCCCGGTCCTGGGCACCCTGATGGTGGGCATGTACGGGACCAGCAGCTCTCCGAGGTCTGTAGCCATCTTCGCATTCCTGCTTGTGGCGGCGCAGTGCTGCGGAGCCCCCCGGAGCAGCGCTGTCAGAGGAGAGGATGGATGCTATTTTTAAAGAGCTCCGTCTCTACATTCCTGCAGCCCGGAGGGGGGGAGGAGAGGAGAGGAGGAGGAGGGGATGTGACGCTGAAAAACATAAAAATAAAACCTCGCAGGGGTGGAGGCTGGTTGCTGCACGGTTGGAGGATAAGAAGAAGAGGAGGAAGAGGAGAGGGCTGATGTTGATCTGCTTTTTCTTTTTTTTTTTTTTATTCTTCCGCGACCTGCGCAGAAATGACAGCGCTCCCTCTCTTCCTCTCTTCCTCTCTCTCTTCCTGCACACGGGGATGTTTTTCCAGAAGGGCCCCTCCCACCTTTGAGGATGATTCATAAAGCCACCCACACTTACTACAGCATGCCCCCCCCCCCCCCCTTCTCCACACGTTTAAATGGCTGCAGATTTTTATTTTTTTTTTGCCTTTGTCATCAACATGTGGTGCAAATTCCCACGTTAAACAGAACAAAAGACCGATCTACTCCAAAATGTCACTCCTGCAGCCGCATCTGATAAGAGGCCCTTTGTCCACCACACAGCAGCGATCACTCTGCCACCTGCTGGACGCTTTCAGTCACTGCAGGGCGTGTTATCAAAAGAAGCACCTGTTTAAAAAGTGTATCAACTAAAATAATTTAAAAAAAAAAAAAGCTTTCCATTCAGCCTGTCCTGAATGAACAATGAACAAGTGGGATCTGTTCGACACGAGGCAAATACTTGATATTAAAGTGTTGTTGTTGTTGTTTTACATTTGTTTGTTCAAAACAGATGAACTGCGACAGATCCTAGTAGAGGGGGTTACTCCACACCAGCTCAACTCAACCATTCATCTGCAATTTATATGAACACTTTCCCAGAAGAAAACAAAAATGTTAAATTTAAAAGAAACCTTCTTGTGGAAAATAGACAGTCAAAATATCTTATAAGGTGGATTTTTCAGCACTGAAGGTATTTACAGTAACATCCGTGGCACCTTTTTTTTTTTTTTTAATGCGGGACCAAATAACTTCTAGATGTGATAGAACTGTATTAAAACTACTAAACTAGAACCATTTGGTTGCAAGAGAGTGAACACTACTGGAGATGGTAATTTTCTGAGAATTACAGATTCTTTGTCCATGTAAAGAAATAAAAGTTTTTTGTGTGTTCTTTCATGAAAATCCATAACATAAATTGAAACTAAATGACTTCTGTGAATTTGTAAATGCACGTAAAAAAGGTATGAATGAATGCCGTCCATTCATTTGCAGCCCTCATCCCTGCTTAGGCTCTTAAATTCACAGTAAAACAAATAAATGTATAAATCACATTGTGGATAAAATAGTGCATGTGGGTATAATGTACATGTGTATGACCTGATTGCCATTTCTAACTCAAACAGTTGTTTCAGCACTTGGAGAACAATTGAGTCAATCAATTATCAGGTGACGTCCTCAGTACCTCCTGGGCAGGTAGTCTGTCACAGGACCAACACGTGTAGACAGACAAGCACTTGCACTCAAAACTACACAATAAATCAAGCAATCTCTTATCAACCCATCCCGCACACATTTTGATATCTGTATTCTCTCATGTTAAAAATGAACAGGGCGAAAGAAGTATCAGACTCCATATAGATAGTTTATTTACGCAAGAAGGGAAAAAAATGTACAAACAGTGAGATTGATCGGTGTGATGTACTGACGGCACACACGTCCGGATTAATTGTCAGGTGTTGCCTTGGGGCTGTTGTCAATCAGCTCCTTGTTGAGGGTCTCAACCTGGAACCAGGGCCCGTCTCCCTTCTGCCTCATCTGACGACGCACCTCCAGTTGTGTCAGTCTGTTGGTGACAAACAAGCATCGAATTCATAAAAATCGTGCTTCAGAAGTAGTAGCGGGAGCAAGCTGGGAACAGACTACGAGACCAACATAAAGAAACGCTGCTGGTTACTGAGAGATTTTGTTTCATCATGGTGGATTTTGGTGAATTTTCCTGGGTGATGCATTGAGAAGACAACGCCCCTCTGTCAGGATGGAGCTACTGCTGCACTCCCTGCCTCCGCCGTTACCACTGATCATCTGAAGTACTACGCTGAGAGCTGAACAATTACTCTCCCTTTATAAATTACAGGTGACCCCTTCTGCCCTGATCATGGTCAGGATTTGCTGTTGTGATCCGTGTTTGTTTTCAGATCACAGGTTCCCCATGTTCAGTCCTAAATGATCTCATTCCCCTCTGTGAGAAACTCTTCACACTGATGGTGTCTTTGACCAAAGCTGGTGTTGTACAGGATGTGTGCTTGATTAGAAACACTCCCTTTAAATCACATATTTATATCCAGTCCTAATTAACACAAAACTGCAAAATTGTTTTGTGAGTAACAATCGTTCCATTTCAGTTCAGCAAGATGCATTCAGAATCATTATTTAACACTGGAGTAATAAAATCACTTTTGTGACTGAACAAATGGCTGCCTCTCTAACGGCCACAGATAAAACTTCCTCCTCAACACCTTCAGTTTAGTGCAAAGTATATTTGTGAAGGATCTGCTAACGAACAAAAATCCTTCCAACAGCATGAAACCTGTTGTGGTGGGAGCAAATTGTCACACTAGAGGATGATGGCACAGAGGCACAGATGAGCTGATTCGATCAGACACACAGAGGAATCTAGCTCATATGTGCTGAACTAATGGGAAAGAACTCAAAACATTAAGTTATTGAAAAATGCCTGTCTGCCTGTATTCAACAACAGTACATGCTTGGTTGTTGATGTTTAACTTTGCCAAACATCCTTTTTTGGCCACCAACTTTAGAACATGAAATTAAGATTTTTTTTAGAAGCAGAAAAATGTATTTACAGAGTTCATTTCTATTGCTGGTGAAGTTGAAAGACGGCAATAAATTTTTTCATGTCACTGTAGCACAACTGCTTTCCCTCACACACGACAGGATTTTAGTGAGAGAAGATGCAGCATGACACACTGATGTCAACACCCACCTGAGGTCTGCCTTTTCTTTCTCTATCTGGATTGCAGCCATCATCTTTTCATAATCCTTCACTGGGGAATCGTAGAAGGTCCGTGCAATCCACCTGGAGATGGGGTGCTGCAATGACGGAGAACAGATTTTTAATGAGTGCAATGTATGCAATGTACATTGTATGTAATGAATTTGAGCAACATAAGCAATCACTGATTTCTCAGTTAAACTGAATCATCAATTTGCTGAGCAATTACTGTGACTATACAGGGAGTCCTCGGTTTACGACGTCCTCGACCTATGGCGTTTCATGGTTACGTCGCCACCTACCATAAATTTATTAAGAAAGTCTTGTTCCATCATTCCGACATATGGCGTCTGCGATGTTAAAATAAATACTGTACAGTGTTTTTATGTCCTAGATTATGATTTTACCACTGTGTTAGCATAGGTGAGTGACATAGAATGGGTGTATGAACGGTGTGTGTGTGTATGCTACACAGTATTTTGACTTTCATTATTGCAGGCTGTTTGTTCGGCAACGCCTCAATAAGTTTGTAACATCATCTGCAAGTATGTATGTGTCTGTCACATATATGAGTTCCGACTTAAGGCGAAAATAATCGCGTTACGTCGAGTCCGTAGGAACGGAACTCCGACGTATGTTGAGGACTGCTTGTATGAGATTTTATCCTTTTACAAATTACCACTTTATATTTATTACATTTTTCTAAGCACTGAGAACATATAGAACCGCATAAATAATATGAATGATTGTGATGTAGAGATGTTTTTGACACAGGTCAAATTTTAAGGTTTGTAGTGTGCAAGAAAATATTTATAAAATACCCATCAGATTTGCACCTATGCTCCTCTCTGAATTATCTATAAGTACATAATTCTGCTTAGATCAAAATAGCACTTGAGATATCAGGGGTCTGAATATTGCAGACAGAAAATACTGATAAAACCGACAAAATCCACAAGAGAGAAAAACAGCAGTTTTACTAGGTTGGCAGCAGAGGCTAGCTGATGGCATCCTGTGCATATCATGTGATGTAAATTCCAAATTCAATGCATGCTCAAGATTAGTGACACAAAAAACTTCTGAAAGAACTAATGAGATAGGATGCTACCTACATACCTTGTAGTACTCCCAGTATTCAGGCTCATAGCCCTCAGGAGTCTCAACCAGCTCTGCCTCACCTTCACAAAACAATCACACTCTAGTCAATTCAAAGTAAACATGCAACTTCTTTTGATTTACACATCGTTTGAATGACTAAATGAATTGAATAAAGGCAGAATAAAAACGACATGTGCTTACGTACCGATGAAGACATTCACACATGTGACAATGACAGCCACAGGAATGCCGGTCAACAGGATATAATATTGCTGAGAAAAAGACAAAATTAAATTCTGAAATGTTTTTCTGCATGAGAAGTTATCAAGAGTGAAAGTCTGAGTAAGACACTATGTCAGGAACAATCCATACTCTTAGAAAATAACAGGTGACATTTTATACATTTTTATAACTTTTATATCACTTTGTATACCAGAAATTCTTCCCACTATGTGCTGCATGCTTGCACATATGCATACTTATTCTATAGCTGATCTGAATGCAAGTCAATCTGGATTAGCGCATCTTGTGAAATATAAATACAAATATGACATAAACAAGGGTCATAATGTGCAAGTTATTTACTAGGTGGATTAAATTAAATGAATGAATGAAATTCTAACAGTTTCACAGTAATATCTTGGGGAATACAGCTGTTGGGAAAGATGGTAGGTGATGCTGAACTTGAGTAACACACAATTACAGGCATTTATTATCCTTGTACAAACTTCAAAACAGTTAGCAGGTAGTGCAGGTCTAAACTTTAGTGTCTTGGCAATCAGTAGTGATCTTATTATCGACAAACTGCAGCTTGGACCACACTTGAATGTCAACAATTACTGTGGAGAATGAATGAGATGGTGTCACAATACTCACCAATAAGCGCAGAAATCTCCTGTCATAGAAGTCAGTGGCTTTGACGACAAACATTTTCTTTCCATGACCCCAGCGAACAGCCACTGCAGAACAAGACATTCAAAGTTGGGTGCTTTATTGAAAAAGTGTCAAGACCTTTATATTTTAGTAGCAAGACTGGGTAAAAGTTGCGGCCAATGTAATCAATGTAGTATCTCATATCATTTCTCAACTGTGTCTTAAATAAATCAGGGGTGGGCAACAAAACAAAAACACTGTTATGATCATTATCACAGCTTTATCTTGATATCAGTATACTGGGATATTTTCTAAGGTTTGAGAAATTTCGTGGTTAAATGTTTAATGATGATCCGAATGAGTCAAATAAATTGGTTGCTTAGTGTTTTACTAAAATATCATACATATTACAAATATGCATCTTTCTCCAGTACCTATCGTTTCATTGTGTTATGTTGAGTTGTTACAGGGTAGAATTACGTGTATCATTAATTTCAAAAGAAACTTTAACAAACAATATTTTGATCATTTTGTCATGATTATATGAGGAGACGTGATGACTAAATTATCGTTGAAAACCTATACAACAACTTTTACCTAAGCTGCCACATACCACCTGTTCTGATGAAAAATGAGGAAGGTTTTAAAATGTCATTACCTGCCAAATAAGACTGAGCAGATGCCTATATGTATTAAATTATGAACCTACTTTTTAACTTTTTGTTGACAGGAGGACAAACATCACCAGCTAATGTTAGCAAGCTAACGAGACCCAGCGCAAGGTCACAAGAGGAGACGGCCACTTTCAGGGTAAAACTTCTCCCTCCTTACACTGCCAGGCTGCTTCTTACCTTTATCTGTTCGCGGGAGTGTTCGGGTGAGTAAATTTGCCGCATTATTTCCAGATTTCAGAGGACTGAGTCTGGCTGTAAAGGCAGCAGCAGCCCGGAGAAGACTCATGGCCACCATCGCTGCTGTGGGATGACGCTAGAGCAACAAGAGCTCTGATTGGCTGACGAGGGCAGAGAGGTTGGGATTTTTTTGTTTGTTTTTTTTTTTGTTTGTTTGTTTGTTTAGTGCTTTTATTTTTATTTACAGTATAAAAGGTTATAATATAAATTATATTGACAATTCAAAAAGTGTAACAATAAAGACATATATTTCATGCAGAAAAAATGCATGACGGGTAATACGGGACGGACTACGGCAAAGATGGCGGCCTCCTCATTAGCAGGACGCGTTTTGACTCTTTGCAAACATTTTCAAAATGTCCTTAGGGTAGCTCCAGCGATAAATACTCAACACTGTGCCGCCAGTTTGACCAAATACCGGCCTCACTTTTACAGGTAAGAAGTTCTGCACTTTGGAAAACTGGACATATAAGTGATAACACGATCAACGTGTTAGCTAACCCTGGCTCTGCTCCTCATTGACAGTTTGTGTGAATGAGTCTTTTTCTGTGAATAAAATGATGCCATAACAACAAGTATTGATGACACCTGGTGACATTTGTTGAATTAGCACGTTTATGATGTATTAGAAAGCCATGAGCCCAGTTTTAAACATGAATATGACCGTCTTAATATTACTATTATCATTATTATTTATTTATGCAGTTACATTGTGGTCTTTGTGGGGTTGCAAATAAATGTAAATAAATAAAAGCAAATAAATGTGAATAACTGAAGAAGATTTACTCCCTTTAATGACAGGAAGTCATCACAGGCCACAACTAAAACAGTAATCTGACACACCAAGAGAATATTTCAGATGTGCCAAGCTAACATAATGCACTTGTTTTAGGATTTGCCTTCACTGAAAGAGAAACTTGTGTAGATTCAAACTAAGATGTGCAATCTTAATGAAATAGCATGCAAAATGTCATTTAAGTTGTATTATCCATTTAAATCTTGTTAAGTGAATTTATTTTGTGCCCACCAGTGAGAAGTCTGCACTTGTTGCTCCATCTTGGTACAGTCCCACCAGCCCTGTGGGTCAGTGTCGAGCCCTGCACACCACCATCAGCAGAAGAGGGCTGGACCAGTTCTTTGACCTCCCTGAGAACTGGGGAGAGACCAATGTGAAGTCAGGTAAAACCCTGAAGTATTATGTGCAATATGTTGCTGTGGCACCATTATAACCTATCAAGCGTGGCGGCACAAATTCATCCTTTTCTTCGTTTGTCATCATTCCATAGGTGCACCGTGGACTGCCAAGCAACTGAGAACAAAGAGCAATGAAGATTTACACAAACTCTGGTAAAATCACTGTTCAGATTAACACTGGTGTGCACTATCGTGCACAAGCATTTATCAGCTGTGTGTAACACACTCTCTCTTTCTGTGTGTCAGGTATGTGTTGTTGAAGGAAAAGAATATGCTGCTTACACTCGAGCAGCATGCAAAAAGGCAGAGAATTCCAATGCCAAGTCCAGAAAGATTAAAGAAGGTTTGTATGATGCTCAAGTAACATCTCAACTTTTTTACTGTAGAAATAGGGAAATACATTGGACAGATTAGTATTGGCTTCTCCTTTGACAGAGCTAGGTGGGGTGGGTGTAGTTCATGTTAAATAACAAAGAGCCTTGGTAAATCTCACTGTCTTCTCCCTCCTAGGTTGACCGGTCGATGACCAGACTGGAGACGGTGGTGACTGAGAGGGAGACTGCACTGCGTCTGCTGCAGACAGGACAGGAAAAAGGCAGACCAGGAGCCTGGAGGAGGAACATATTCGGATACGTCTACTGGTGAGTCTCCATATACATGCACACATATGCATGGGGAAATGCATCACCCTTCATTAAATGTTTTAAGGTTCACTGTGGAGTTTTTGGCTTTTTTTTTTTTTTAAACCTCTGTTACTGCATGGAGCTGTTTTTCTACATGTTGGTCCCCAAGAACATACACAGTGAGTGAATAACACTGAATGTAAACATAATTCATCTTTGTTTAAAAGAAAACTTCACAGGGAACCTTAAACTCAGCCATTAAAAACCGATGTGTGTCTGATGAGTTCATATTACCACAAACACACTTTGTCCCAGTCTGGTTTACACAGATTTGAGTCAAATTAATTAAAAAAAAAAAAACGAAAAAATACTTTTAGAAAATTCTGGAACCATTTCAGGTCTGTAGCCACAAAGATCTCTTACTGTTCAAACCTGGATTTCAACAGAATTTCATAAGTGAAGACAAAGCAGATTTTAGACCGTGTGCAGGTGGCCTGTGGGAGGTTGCATCATTCAAGTACTTTTCTTTCCCTCAGGTATCGATTTAAAGAGTATGCAATTCCTTGGTACATGAATACAAGATATAAGCGGAAGAGGTTCTTCACACCGAACTTTGTCCAACCACACGTTAGGTAAGATGTGGCACACATGTAATATTGTTCCCTTTCAAGATAATGACCTTTTTAGTAAATAAAAAAATCTGTGGAGAGTTTACCTGTACCTGTAAGTTATGCCATGCCGTGTTCTTACAAAAATCTGTCAATTTCTTTTTTTAATTAATAATTAAACAATAATTCTCTGACTTTCAGGCTGCGCATAGAGAAGCATCTTCGTGAGAAGTCAAGGAAAGCCAGCTTAGAGAGGAGAACTCAGGCCAAACTCAGAGAGAAGTTTCCTCAGATGAAAGTTCCGGCATCGTGAAAGTCCACATTCTCCAATTCAGTAGTGTTAACAGCATGGCTTACAGCCTGACATCTGTCCAGACACAAGGCTCTCTCTGCAATTTATCTTCTGAGTTAATATCAGTACTTAAGAGTCTGAAGGTCTAAAACAGTTTTCCATGTAGATAACGAGTGTATTTGTCAAGCTGTTATGTGGTCCTATAAGATAAATTATGCGACATCACCTTGAAATGTTTTGGTCACTGTTTTCATATGTATATTAAAACAAAACACACCACCTGGGTTTTCCTCGTCATATTTTACTGGTACTTAAAGAAGCTAAATTTATTTTAGTATTAGGTTACTCCACTTTCCTACACAAGGAGACTACTTGACCAGGAGGAGAGCAGGCGGCAGCTCCCGAAACAGACCTTCATTTAGTGGCAGAAGCAAATAAAATCCAACCAGAGCAAATCCCAGCACTGTTTCATCTGGCAGGCATTAAGAATAACTATTAGAAACAAATAGAAATAACTAATCTTCATGCTGTTGTTTCATTTGTTTATGTAGCTCTTATAGATGAATCAGTATAAAATTGAGACTCCTTCATAACCAGTGAGAAAAATGAAATTGATAACAAGAAACCCTCAGAATTAAAATAACCATGTACATGTAAAATAGGCTTTTATCACACTTATCACAATTTAAAGCATCATTTAACAAAAAACCTTTATTTTTTAAAAGACCATATGTAGCTAATAACAGGTAAAAGTGAAAATTAAATACAGATTTATTTGAGTCAACAATCTGGCCAATCAACACAGGCAAGAAGTGTATGGCCTTTGCTTATTATGAACTTAATACACAAAAGACATTATTCACCTCAAACTGTGATGCTGTTCCTCCAAATAAACATCACCTAAATTTGAACTTCTCAGTATTCTGCAGAAACCTTGCAGAGCAAATTGTGTCTCTCGCGATGTGTTTTTCCTCAGATCAATATCAACTTTAGGTCCTACATGCTGAGATTTACTGGCCCTTAGACCAGACGGTGTGAAGAGTGAAGAAAGGCATGGACAAAAGGTAGCAGGATCAAGCTTTTGTCATTTCCAGAAATGCTGACTTTTTGAAGCTGAAAAGATTTCCACAAAAGACTAATAATCCTAAAAAGACGAGGCAACCGACGGACTTTTATAATATAAACAAAAGGAACTTCAACCCCATTTCGTCATAATGACACAGTTACTTTGTAGATGTTCATGTCTGATTTTCACATTAAGTCCTAGACCGGCGACAAATGGACAAACTCAGTAATTAAAAAAAAAAAAAAAAAAATCATACAAAACGAGCGATCATCCGTAGGTGTTCCTGAGTCCTGGGTTAGAGGTGAGCGACTCATGATGTTGAGCTTGTGACGGGGGAGAGTTAGGAGTCCAATCAAGGGCACTTCCGGTCCACACACTGCTTCCCTCCCTCTTCGTACTCCTGTTTGGAGATCCACATCTGCTGGAAGGTTCCCTAGAGGACGGAAAATGTGTTTAGTTTGAATGCCAGTTGAATGACCATCTGAATGACAGTTCTCACAAGTTTTGCTACCGTTTTTATCAAATTACAGTTAAAAGGATCCAAAGTTTTAATGGTAAAAATGACCTGTACGCTACAGAAAAAGCAGTTTTCCCTGACTGTAAACAAGAATCCATCAATGTAATATCCCACAGAGATAAAACAGAAAAGTCCTCTTTAAATCTTTGGGTTCTCCTCCTGTATAGACACCTTTTGTCCTCATTATGAAAAAACAGTGGTGGCCTAATGGTCCCAAAGCTAAGTCACCAGCTCTGGAGGTTTCTTTGAAGCTCATCAGAGTGCATAGATAAAGTCTTATAGCACAGTTTTAATGGCTGTGTGTCCTTACGAGCGATGCCAGGATGGAGCCTCCTATCCAGGCACTGAACCGGCGCTCCACTGTAGTGTTGTTGGCTTGGCTATCAGCTTCAGCCTCATGCTCTGCAAATCACAAACAAACAAAGTCAAACTCTGGCAGGAACTAAAGTCCAATCACACCACATGAGGAACTGCGCATAAATGAATATTTGTGCTGTGGATTCTCGAAGAACAGCGGCGTCTTTTCAGTTGATGACAGAAATAAGCAGCGCTGGGCTTGAACTAAAGCCAAAGACGTTAATGTGAAGAAGTAGTGGCATTAACTTACCGGAGGGGTTTTCTGGGAAAGTTCTCTGTTCAGTCGGTCTGTGAAGCCCTGGATGAGCGTGTTTCCTCCAGTCACCACCACACTACCGTACAGACCCTGAGACGCAAACCAAAGGTCAGCAAATGAAAGTTTCTGAAGACATGAGGCCAAAAACTCAAGCAGCACACAGGTACTCTTCAGAGCTCACATCACAAAATTTATCATCAACAAAAAGGTTTAAAAATCCAGTCAGTCTTTTGAAATTCACACTAATTAAATATTCGTTTTAAAATGTAACCAATTTTAAAGATTTAAAACATGTAGATAATCACCGGCCGAATGTCGATGTCACACATTCCCACGCTGGTCGTCACCACGTGGCCGACTCCCAACATGGTGTTTCCAGATAGGCCCTGAAGTGATCAGAACAAACAAAAATACTAAATTACATTTTCACATAAACACAACACATAAAACACAACACATTTGGACACTTCAACTTTTCATGATGGGGTTTTTCTTATCTGTCAAAGTTTTAGTCATAGAATATGTTTAGCTATTCTGGTTGCCCTGTTACCACAATTAAACTTATGGAGTGTATCTCAACACACACACGCACTTACACACACACCTTGGCATTAGAGGGGTCAAACAGGCCCTCTGGGATCTTCAGCCTCTCTGCACCGAAGTCACAGTTGTAGCCGTTGGGCAGCTCATAGTGCACTGTGGGCATCTGTGCAGCGACCCTGATGAAAGAGAGGGTTATACTGTTGTATACTCCTGGGAAACCAGAGTAAAACATGCATCTACGTAATGGACAGATTCAGAATAAGTTGCCAACAGTGCTCGTACTGTTCATCATATGGCGAGTCAGACACCTGCAGCACAGACGCCTGGAAGTCCTGAATCACACACTGCAAAACATTTAGAGAAGACAAGTTGGCACACATTCAACTCATCAGCCAAATCAACCTTTCCTTTATTACCGCCAAGACGCAACAAATGCACATGTTTGCTGCTTACATTACACATGTAGTTGTGCCACGTGCGGGTGACTTGAGGTAGTTTCTCCTTTTTCTTCCAACTGGCCGGGGATCCCTCCCGCACTGCATCCTGCAATGACAAACACTGTGGGTGACACTGTCCCGTATGAAGGAAGATGACAGTAAGGGCCAAAACAGACTCTGCGGGCACATAAATATAAAATAAATACAATGAAAAAAAAAAAAAGAATAACATACACTTTAAAGAGTAAAGTTAAATCTCCCCATCAAACGTTTTTTGATTGACAAACTTGGACCTGTGTATTACAGACTGAAGGCTTGTTCTTAATTAATGATGTTATCCTAAGTCTTTCCTCCGCACCATCACTCACTTTGTTTTACATGAAGGTAAACAGAACTAATATGATAATTACCCAATAAAAAAAACACAACAAAAAAAGCATTTCTACAGCTATCTGTTTATCATAACATTCAAAACATAACTTTTGCGTAAACTGCATTTGTAAATACATGTGTTCACCCAAGAGCGTTTCTTAGACACTATCTTCACCTATCCTGCATCCCAAACACATTCAAATTTACACTTATATCTTTGTCCAGACACTGTTTGATCCAAACCTGCAAACAGCTGACTCAAATGCCACTTGCTTACACAAACAAACAAACAAAAAAACATTTAAAAAAACGAAATACTTCTACTCGATTATTTAAAATATACCATCGCACCTGTGAAAAACTGAAAGATTCTCTAAAATCAGGTTTCCATGTGAGGATCTTACCTTTGATGCAATCATGTAAGGGGGGATTATTTCAACATTTAACTCTTGAAAAAGCTCCCGACACTGCATGCTCATGAAGTCTCCAGCCAGGGGTGATTTGACAATTCCTGGCAAAGACAGTGAAAAACATGTGACTTAAATGAACAAAGTAAATATTCAACCATGTTTACATTCAATACACCTACTCCACACTTTCCAGAAATGTTTAAACTTGCTTCATTTCATGAATCCCTATGACTATATTAATAAATCTCAATTACTCTCCTCCTTTTCTTCCACAGCAGCTCTGACTCAAATAGCTTTGCATCAGAAATTGTTTTCATCAGACACCATTTACACATGTTTATAAGAGACTTACAAACATGACTCACTGAAATTTACTCTGGTCCAAACAGTTTAAAAGCAACATAAGCTGATAATAACTGAACATTTGTAGGAACTGCTGGCTTGATGGGCAAAGGTGATATGGGGGCGTCAACCAGCAGGTGGCAACATAAATCACAGAAGATCACCTCGTGCATCAATGGATGAATTAGGACTGTAAAATGTACGTGACTCCCCTCTCTGGTTTACTTGTAAGCCAAATAAAATCTGCAAGTGGATCGTCAGCATGTGATGAAAGATGAAATGGTCACCTTGCTGCAGGACGTAGCCATCGTGTACTGGAATTGCTGTGGTGTGTGTGGCTCCGCTGTCCAGGACCAAGCCCGTAGACCGCCCATTGGCAAAGCTTAGGTACTCAGAGTGAAGGAAATGTAAAACAATTTGACATGCAACAGATACTAGATCTAGATACTAGATATTAGTTCAAAGACTTGTACGGTCAGTGCTCTGAGGGCGTTATCAAACAGTAAAAGGACAGTTATTCATGGTGGCTCATCCTTTCTGGGTAACAGTTAAGGATACGCAGATAGCACAGCTGATTTGCAGAGGAAGAAGGCGGGAATGTTGTAATGCTCAAACATCAGCTCTGTTAGCTTCTCTCGTTTCGCTCGCGTGTTCCACTGCAGAAACAGAGCAGAAACAGATTACAGTCAGCACAACACAAACTACCAAGTTTCTCCGTGAGGTGATGAGGACCAGCGCAGGGTGAAACTATGTGAATACTGTCATTCAAACTCTAATTCGCACAAATGCTTACTTACTGATGCTTCTGACATGAGCACTGGATGCAGGCTAGGTTCAGACTTGAAGTGCATCTTGTAGGTGTGATCCAGAATGGCCTGAAAACTGTCCCAGTCTTCAACTGTAAACGGGGCAGAGGAGAAAACAAGGGCAGAGCTTGTTAAATGTCAAATCAGAGCTGATTTGGTATTTTTGGCAACAATACAGGTGAGAACAAACTACTGTCTTTGCTGAACATGATATTTCATGAGATTTTTCAGCAAGATTTGGGAAATAGCCTGCAGTTAGTGGTGAAAACTTTTTTTTTAAAGTTTTATATAGAGAACAATCCAAATAATCCAGACCAAATTTTCTCTACAAATGATATAAAATATAAGTACTTGACCAGACAAGACCTGTGTTCTTATGGTATATCTTTACTTTAATTGTGGCTACAGGCCTAGAAAAAAAATAACATCACAAAAAAAAAAAAAAGAAAATTCATCATCACCATCATCACTAGGTCAGGTGGTGGAGAAAATAGAGCGATGATGAGCCTTTTTAGATAATAATTTGAGCGCCAGGCACCAATGTTCCAGGTCAGCCCTCTGAGGGAGCCTGCGGTCCCGCGGTGCTGTTCTGCTGCAATTAAGATTGATGTCACACTCGTCTCTAAATAGCTTCGCAGCCAAACTCCACTGGACCAGATTCTGATGAGCATCGTCAGCTGGGTCAGTGCACCAGAGCGTTCGCTTCATATCCGCTGTTGCTGATACTCCTGAGGTGACAGACATCAAACACATCTGCAAAATCTAGTGCTCGTAGCAGAGAATTTCAGCTCTGCTTTAAATGTTTTAGACGGAGTGGACAAGGCAGATATCTGATTGATCAATAAACAGGATTAATGTGGTGATCAATGCAAGGCTTTTATTGTCTCTGTAAATGTAAGTTATATGGATTTACACTATTTGAAAATCGAGGGCTCTGGGAAATCGTAATGAGCAATTTTCAATTTTTGACAATTTATAAAGTACATGAATCATGAAAATGATCATCATATAGTTGTCTAATTGAGAAAATAATATAGTAGACCCTAAATAACAATGAATATATGTATGTGAAAACCTGAAAAGAGGTGACAGAAAATGGTCAGAGAAAAAAAAAAAAAAGAGGAAAATCTCCATCTGAAAAAAGCTTATCTAACAGTGATGTATTTTGGGATAACAGCTCTAGTTCAGCACCGAGGACAGCTACGAACATGTGACCCACATCTGGCTTCCAATGTACGACAACATCCACAATTTACGCAGGAACCAATCAGGACGGGAAGGTCTGGTCACTGAGAAAACCCAAGACGGTGAAGGGGTTTGCCTTCCACCGAGAGGACACTAGCCGGGAGGGCTCATGGTAATGAGTCGCTTTGGTCTTCAAATGATCTCGTTAATATTCATGACAGACAGCAGTCATCTATACATCCGGTAGGGTTGTGACGAGTTTGTCTACAAAGTGAGGCATCGGACCAAACAGGCTAATTATGGATATGGATCTAGCAGACTGCATTATGAATATTCATCGCTGAGTGTTTGTCATAGACGGTGACAACAACAGGAGACACACTTACACACAATGCACATATGTTTAAATTGGTCATTCTCAAGATTACAACTACTTGTATGTGATGTTGCTGTCCACTCATTATTTATCACAAACAAAGAGACAGCAGTTAAAAATATCCTTCGCACTCACTCATGCCATTTTTGAGAGGAGACATAACCTCCATGTTCTCCCTGGGTACCCTCAGCTGGTTGGTATCAATGTAGTAGGTGGTGCCGCTCTGCTTGCTCTTGTCACCGTCCGTCTCCATGGGCGTGCTGCCATCCTCTCGGTCAAGGGTCACGCCGATCACCGTGGGAAAGTCCGCCTGTGCCGTGCCGAAAGAAAACAGGACACCAGGTCAAGACACGTTCTCACATGCCCTAGTTTACCAATATTAACTGTAAGAGCAAAAATACAATAAAAACTTTAGCAGAATATTGAATGAAAAAAATTCCCATTTTTGTGAAACTGTGATGGTGAGGCAATGCTCTCCTGACACTCCTGAAAGACAAAGATGCTGACTGTTTTGAAATGGTCAAAAGTACCCGATTTCATTCTGGTTAATAATGACTAATTCATCTTGCATAAACAATGTCTGCACATTAAAAGTCCTTGGTCTTACTAATAAGACCAACAATGGCTCTGCAATGTGTCTGTCTGTCCAGCTGTCCCACTAAACCGTGAGAATGAGATGGCATGCACAACACCAGGAACCTGAACCAGAAACAGCTAAATAAAATCCCACCATCAACAATGTTTTTATGTGCAGCTGGGCTTTTCCTCCAGTGACATGATTAAAACATTTCCTGTGAAAAAGGCCTATCAGACGATAATATCAAATGTTACAATGAGTCCATTGGTCGATTGACTATTGAATTAATAATAGTTCATTACTGTCAACATAAAATCAATAGGTAACTATTTTGGTAATCAATTAATGATTACACTATTTTAAGCAAAATTGTCAAGAATTCACTGGCTTCAGTTTCTCAAATGTTAAGTAGACTTAAGACAAAACTGCATATCTTTTGGGCTGCAGGTTGACAAAACAAGACATATGAATATGTGGAAGTTCTGGGATCCTGTGGAAGACATTTTTCTGACATTTTAAAGACTTAACTATTATCAATCAATCGGGGAAAATAACCCCAAGATTAATCAATTGTAAAAATAATTGTTAGCTGCGAATTAGAATTAATAATATGGCTGCTATAGCACACGAATCTGATTCATAGCCACTCTTTCCACATAACGACCATATCAACTATACAGGTCACGTTGTGATCGTGTGTAAGGATTACGTATAAAAGGACAACATATTTATTTATGAAAACAGATTATAAAAATGAAACACTGCAGTAGTTATATAAGGCAGATATAACACAGATTCGTGAGATGATATTTACACGATTAGCATCTCCACCTAAAAGCACAGATATATCAAAATCCAGCAAGTATTCCAGAATGATCGGAACTCAATTTATGCCGTCTGTCTCCAGGGTGACAGCCCTCATTTCTTGACATTGGCGTTCCCCAGGAGGGACGACAGAGATGCACAGAGGAAGAAAAGACACATACTTAATCAGGTCATTTGAGCGATCCACCTACCTTGGGACAGTCTTCTCCTGCGTAGCCAGCTCGTACAGAGTATGAGCCAATGTCAAACACCAAAGCTCCCACCTCATCTGCAGAAATGTGAGAAGGACTGTGAATTAAACTTAAACGGTAAATTTAACAATGATTTTTACAATTAGAGGAAGGTCAGCAGAAGAAGAGTTTAAGTTGGGTCTCTAAATGACAAATGGTGTTTGACTTTTTGCTAAATATTTTTCATTGAAATGTTTCCATTCGCACAATATAAATCATCTTTACACAACTTTACACTAAACACGTCAGATATTTAAACCTAGCCCACACTTTAAACATCCCCATATTGCCCCTCTATCTGCTGATCCTGGTATTCCTCCAATATTTCTCTGAATGAATAGATAAATTATATTGCTAAGTATTGGAACTGATGTAAAAGCTACAGAGTGTTTATTAACATCTGATACTTTGGCATACCCTTTGTACAATACACATCTTGTACCTTTAGATAATAAAGCATGTGAGGTGAAGACGTAAGCATAAATTGCATCTAGTGCTCATGTCAGAACTTTAACTAACTAACTGATTTCTTGCCTTTCTCACCTTAACTGTCACAAATTTGCCGCACATGCCTCAAACTGAATTTGTCAGATCAGTTTCAATAATACAAAGTATATAAATTCTGTGAACTCTTGCAAATCCTCACCATTATTTTCCACATTCCTAAATTAATCTGTACAATTTTATCTCTACTCTATATCTTCATTTAATATTATTTTTATATTTCTATCATCTCTTCTCAAGCTTTTTAAGGCATTCTTCTGAGTGAAAGAACTTGCTGTCACGCTTTTCTTTACTTATATTTTTCTGATTGTTAAGTTTACATGTTATGCATAAACATACGAAGTCAAATTTCCTGTATGTGCAAACCTACTTGACTATAAAAGTCGATCTGAAAATAAATTGTAATTAAGCTATTTATAGTGTTTACAAAAGACCTGATGCTGACATAAACATAACATGACATAAAAACATATATCTATATGGGTATAACTATATAATAATCATAATATATATAATAATCACCATAAGGCTTATTTAATAATAAAGTACTCGGAGCAGCAGGACTTTATTTCACTTCATGAACGAAACGTTAGGCTCTCTCTTGGATGTGTAGATGTCAGACGAAAGACGAACATAAAGTAAGTTTATTATATAACTTTAATTGGTGTGAGATTCTTGGAAACATTAATCTCCACTTCTACAAAATTAATTAACTATAATTATCGTTACACAAACAGGCTGATGAGTTCACGAGTTCACCATGCCCACTTTCATTCATTTCCTTGCTAGCTCGCTTGCTAGCTAGGCGGTAACGGTTTTGATTTATTACATAGAGAAACTAAACTTAAGCCATAACATTACGCATTCATAGTTTTAACATGTGCATATATCTTAAGCGCTTGGTGATTAAAAATGCCGGTAATGGTGCATCTTTAGTCTACCGCAGAGCTAGTTCAACGTTAGCACAGCTAGCATAGCTAACTAATTGCAACGCAGGCTAAAGCTACAGATCGGGAGAACGTGGGCAACTAGTTTATTTTTATTTTTAATTAAAAGATCCCACTCACCGCCTCCATACACTCCGCCGCTCATCCTCTAAGTGATGTCAATAGCAGCCCTCTCGGTGTGAGTTATTACAGCAGGATCACAAACCGCAGAACGGTCAATCACAACAAAGGAAAGCCGTTAGCATCTGTTAGCGTCTGTTAGCATGGGCGGAGCAAACAAAGCGGCGCGCCGCTCTGCATGGAGGCCGTCAGCCAATCAGAGCACACCGCCGCGACATCACTTCCGTTTGAACTGTGACGGAAATAAACGACACACTGCTCCAGAGTGGACGTGGCCCCACGGATTTGATATCAACGTGAGTGGGAAAAACTGATTATAAGTAGTGCAAAGTTGTTTTTATTTCGTCGAAAATGCACGTGCAGACGGCTCGGGAGCATGTGTTGGACCTGCTCGTGATGTTTGCGCGTGAAAGCTGCAGGACCTTGAGTCACGGTCGTTTAGACGCAACAAGACAGATGGCCACCATGTCACCTCATGGTGCAAAACTGACAGTGCTATGCAGGCATTAATCTTTAAAAACCTTTTAGTAACACTCTGGGTTTACATTCAACAATGCATTTGATGTTAGAACTGTTTTATTTGTATTGCGTAGATAAGTTAAAGTTTCCAGAGCCTCGTGTTTGTCCAAACTTGGACTAATTGCATAAGCGCACAGTGTGGTTGAGTAACTTATTGGCCAGTTATAGTTATAATTTAAGAGGAGCTGAAACACATTTACTATATTGAATTAAACACACACACAACTTGAAGTTATAACCCGTTTCAGCACAAATTCGCATTATTTAACATCTGTTTTATACTCTACTACATTATTTTTTAATATCAATTTAATATGAGTCAGGCATTTTCTCAATTGGTCAGTTAAATATTGCAAATTAAGGGCGCCATTCATTCTGTCGTTTTTGTCCCACCATCAGCACAAACTGTCACAGAAGAGTCAGGAAGACCAGAAAATATTCACACTAGCTGGAAACAATATTAAGCTCAATGAAATTATAAACTAGTAATTGCTAAATAACTAAAACCAAAATCATCTAATTGACTACTTGATAAAGCACTACACTATGCCAAAGACAAAAAGCTCCTATTTTTATACCAGCAGTCTGTGGTCAGCTGTTCACTACCCATATTCCTTGTAGCACATATTCACTGTATCTGCACTGGACTGTCACACAGCTGACGTGTTGTTTGCAGGTTATTTAGCAATGTATTTAAAGTTGATCCTTGGCTTTAGAAACTATGGTTGACTGAACTGGAGCTGAAGTGATGAATTGCCTAACATAAAGTTGATAGTCAGTTACATAAGTTTATAAAGTTTTATTTTGTATATTGAAGTTACTTTTGGGTTTAGGAAATTGTGACAGGCATTTTTCACCATTTTCTGTTATTGTAGGAGCAAAACAGCTACTTGATATATGTAAAAAATAACCCCTTTAATTGATTGATTAAAGTTTCTTGCAGCTCAAACTCTTGTGGCTTACTGTCAGCAATCATTCATAAATGTTATTCAGCCATATTTAAACATATCAAATAAATTTTTAACTTGTTTTATTTCTAGCACCCATGCAGCGCTGCCTCACCCTGACCCTTGCCCGGCACAACAGGCTCATCTTAAGAAATAAATTTGCATCTGTTCGCTGCCAGCAGTCTGCAGCCATGTCGGGCCTCCTCCTCATCAACCAGCCCAAATATGCCTGGCTGAAGGAGTTGGGCCTGTCTGAGGACAACCCTGGCGTTTACAATGGGAGCTGGGGAGGCAGTGGGGAGGTCATCACGTCATACTGCCCAGCCAACAATGAGCCAATTGCCAGAGTAACTCAGGCAACTTTGGCAGAGTATGAAGAAACCGTCCAGAAGACCAGGGAAGCTTGGAAGATGTGGGCTGATATTCCAGCTCCCAAAAGAGGGGAGATTGTGAGGCAGATTGGTGACGCACTCAGAAAGAAGATTAAGGTCCTTGGGAGCCTTGTGTCCCTAGAAATGGGCAAGATCTATGTTGAGGGAGTAGGAGAGGTTCAGGAATATGTTGATGTCTGTGATTATGCTGTTGGTCTGTCAAGAATGATTGGCGGGCCCATCCTGCCCTCAGAAAGACCAGGACATGCCCTGCTGGAACAGTGGAACCCGGTTGGTCTTGTCGGCATCATCACTGCCTTCAACTTCCCCGTGGCTGTCTACGGTTGGAACAATGCCATCGCTCTGACCTGTGGCAACGTCTGCCTATGGAAAGGAGCCCCAACCACACCTCTCACAAGTGTTGCAGTTACTAGGATTGTAGCTGAGGTGCTGGAGCAGAACAACCTCCCCGGTGCCATCTGCTCCATGACCTGCGGAGGCGCCGATATCGGCACAGCCATGGCGAAGGATGAGCGCGTGGATCTGTTGTCGTTCACTGGCAGCACCCATGTAGGGAAGATGGTGGCCATGATGGTGCAGGAAAGGTTCGGTCGTAAGCTGCTGGAGCTTGGTGGAAACAATGCCATCATCGTGTTTGAGGATGCAGACCTGAATCTCGTGGTGCCCTCCGCCGTCTTTGCATCTGTGGGAACAGCTGGCCAGCGCTGCACCACAACCAGGAGGCTCATGCTGCATGAGAGTGTCCACGACGCAGTGGTTGAGAGGATTGCCAAGGCCTACAAACAAGTCCGTATTGGCGACCCCTGGGATCCCAGCACCCTTTATGGGCCTCTTCACACCAAACAGGCTGTGGATCAGTATCTGGCTGCTATTGAGCAGGCCAAGCAACAGGGTGGCACTCTGGTCTGCGGAGGAAAGGTGATGGACCGCCCTGGAAACTACGTGGAGCCCACCATCATTACAGGACTGGCTCACGATGCTCCCATTGTTCACACCGAAACCTTTGTCCCCATTCTATACGTCCTCAAGTTCAAGACAGAAGAGGAGGCATTTGCTTGGAACAACGAGGTCCAACAGGGCCTGTCCAGCAGCATCTTCACCAAAGATATGGGTCGGGTTTTCCGCTGGCTGGGGCCCAAAGGGTCCGACTGTGGTATCGTGAATGTCAACATTCCCACAAGCGGAGCTGAGATCGGCGGAGCCTTTGGTGGAGAGAAACACACAGGAGGTGGAAGAGAGTCCGGCAGCGACTCGTGGAAGCAGTACATGAGGCGTTCAACCTGCACAATTAACTACAGCAAAGATCTCCCTCTGGCCCAGGGAATCAAGTTTGAGTGAAGCCTGCAGGTGGAGCCCTAATGGACAACACTAAATGATTTAGTGGTCAAGTGTTGCCCTGCAAATATTAGACATGTAACATTGCATTTTTGTATTCAGAAATGGTCAGGTTGAATTTAGACAAAAATTTGGAATAATTTCAGACAGGTTTCATTTTTGTCAAATGATGTGCACTTTTCTACAAGCACTTAGAAAGTGGGTTTGAGTGGTAGCTGACTGTACTAGATACTTTATACTGTATAAAAAAATAAACCATACCTTCTATTTTGGAAGAAAAATTGGTGTGGACATTATTCATATGTAGACTGAATCATTGTAGTCGAAAGAGCATTTCAACACAGACTGCTTAAAGATTTTGTTGTCAAGGTTTCCAAGATCATAAAACAGCTGAAGGGTAATAGAAAAGAGCTATTAACACATGGGCTGCATCTCCTTCAAAGCAGTAATATACTGTACTTTGTATCAAGAAAAAGTATTACTGCTTTCCAGGCAATAAAACAACAATAAATAAAAGGGTTCATGTGGACATGGCTGGCCTGTTCTTTGTAAACTTAAAGAGGTTAAAGAAGATGTATAGAGAAGAATCAACAGTAGTCCCAATTAACAGGACCATGAATACATCAGCATGCTCAGACATGCCAGATGTTTCATGGCAACTCAGTGTTACGATCTTTAGAGTTCTCACGCAAACTCCAAAAATCACTGATTTGGGGATGAACAGGAAGAGATGAGAAAAAATGTTTCTTGTCTAATAATCTGTCAATGCTTATATCTTAAAAGCAAAGACTTAATTGTGACCGTCTTATTTTTATTCTTAAAATTACAACCACATAGAGCCTCATTTTGGTGTATTGTTAGATGTTTGATTATAAAAGTTTATCGCATTATAATAATGAACATTATGAGGCTGTAAAGATTGGGTTATACATAAAAAAAACACCTACTATCTTACAAAGCTCACACACCCAAAGAAGTACAAGTCTTATGTTGTTACTACGCAGCCATCCTGGCGATAAAAAAAGGCATGTGATGATTGATGATTTTAGATAAGGGGTAAAGAGATCAGTCATCTAGCACTGTAGACAGAAGTACTAACAATAACATGAACAAATATCAATATTCAAATATTCCAGTAACTCATAACAGTGGCACACATGCACAATACTTAAAACTGAACCTAAATGGGATTCAGCCACTGAAGTGCAAAGTCAGCAGGATTTATCCAGAGAAACGTAAAATACCATTAGTTAACTTTATCTTGGATCCACCCTCTTTCCATGTCTCTAAGCTCCCCTTTACCCTGAATCAATGAACCTTTCTCAATATCACACATTCTTCAAACACACTATAACCATCCACTATTTTTTTTTAAAGGTAATTGCACTGTGGATGTTTTTGACAACATCAGAAAGACGTGGGAGTTATTGCTTCACTGTGAATTGATCCTGGAACTCAGTATTACAACATGTTTGCCACAAATGTCTGCAACTCATCCCATGATGTAATTAACTATAGTATTGAAGAAATAAACTCTGTCCCTTTAATACTACTCTATCTCCAATCCTCCATGCCCCCCATATGCTCACCCTCCCACTCAGAAGCTCTCTGCCTCATACTCCAGCTCTGCCCTCCTTCCTCTCCATTTACTGCTCCACCTAGCAGCATCTACACTCTCAGCTGAAAGGAAGAACTGAAACGACAGCGCTGTGTGACACCCACAATCCATGCCATTTAGGACGTATGCAGAAAACGCCCACTTCCTTTGCTACTCATCTGCACTGGAAAAAGGTAGAAAAAGACTATTATTTATTATTAGGTTATTTTTTTCTTAATGTAGAGTTTTTTGCACACATTCGTGTGCATGTTGTCTGTTGTTTCCTCTGGATTCACTAATCTGTGATTCACTAACACAGAAAATCACTACAATCACTGCTAGGGTGAATCTAAAATTATGATAACTATCATTTGGGGAAATTTCCATGTAAAGCACATTCCGACAGTTTGGAATTATATTTTTATTTTAAAGCATCAAAAGATTATTTAAATTTGAATAACAACAGAAATGGGTGTGGAGCCAGCCACAACTAACAGTCAAATCACCTCTGCAGAATTAACAGAGGAAACACTGGTGACTGTGGTATTTCAGTTGTGTGCTTGTCAAACCAATCTGTAGTTCTGGCATCAAGGGTTGTGTTTAGTCTTCAGGTGACTGGGAGGCAATGCTTGGGTCTTATCTCTCATTCACAACCTGTGGTGCACCAAAATGTCAAGCCAAAATAATTGTGAGCTCATGGTCATAAATTAATGATCATCTGGTATCATAGTGCTGCAGCTGTTACAGGAGCCATTTGAAAAGGGTGGCATTAGCACATCACGGTTGTTCCTTAGTTCCTTTAATTTGTTTTTTTTCCCATACATGACTTCTGTGTGATTCGCTTCTTCGGAAACTCAGAGAGTTCATGCTTTGTGCTGCTTGTTGCACCCCTGATTTACAGAAGTGTCTGGGATTCCCCTGGACTGAAACACTCTCACTTCTTCTCTTTGCACATTTCCTCTGCAGCTTCTCCCTGAAACAAAAGCTATGAGCTTCAGGCCCACTCATTCTGCTGTTCACTGACTCCTTCATGTGCATTTTTTACATGTAACAGGTGTTTTTATTTGGGGCAATTTGGCTATTTGACAACGAATATATATATATATAATTTTGCATTTTTTTAACATGAACATTAAGACACAGGATGGTCTTTCTAAATATTAGATATTGCATCCACCTTTTAAAAATACTATATATACATATACATGTCAATATTTAGTGTTAACAAGTACCTTCTTATTTATGGCCCACAGAGTTGTTACTCCCTAATTCTCTCAAATCATTCAGACCACAGATTTAATGTTATCACCAATTATTTAATATTATTACAACTGTTCCTATTATTTGTTCTGTTATATTTTGTTTGGTTTATATTTGTGCTGGTTTTATGTGCATGTTTGGTTGACAATACCATTCAAGTCAAACAAACATGAATACATAATTTGATATCATACTGATATTAAAGTTTTGCTCTGATATTATGATCATAATTTTGTCCATATGTCCTAACTCCAACCCAAAATGGACACAGTGTCAACTCTCTACTGCATGTACGTGCTGCTGTATTCATTTGGCTGGTAACAGTACTTGGCCTTTGCCATCAGCAAACCTGATTCCGCAATCGGTGTCCCGATTGTCGACAGTGTGACTCCCAACACAACATGAGAGGCATTATCACAGAGACGATGAGAGCTCTTCACCAAGCTGCCGCTGCGACAGTCTCTTGTGGGCCAACAGCAGCACCGAGATTAGACAAGAACCTGACACAGGGATGGAGCTGCCGGGTAGTTACACTCTGGACTTACACATGATTTGAAGTGATCACTTCTGAGAAGCTGTACGTGAATGTCACCGTGGATCCTAGTCACGTGACTGATAAAAGATCTGCTGGGTATGGTAGTACGGTGGTGTGCCTCATCTCTCCTTCTGTGGTTTAGACCAGTGCAGGTAGCCTTACATTCAACATCTTTAGTGTGCTCAGACCCAGACACAGAAGCACACATAATGCAGCCTAAAGTGCTTATAGTTACAAATGGCATTAAAATGATTCAATCTGAGAAAAAAGATCGTAACGTGAAGTTGGCAGTGTTTGACTTAAAATGGATCATTTCAATTGGACCAGTCAAGCCGAAGATGTGCCAGTCAGCAAGTAAAATCCCAAAACTGTCAACCTCTATTTTCCTCATCACAGATCGAATGAGACAGAGAGAGAGAACTGGTGGTGAGCCCAGCGAGGCATGCATATTTTAAGTCACTTTGCACTCTTCAAGAGGGCCCTTTTTTCAATAATCCATTATGCATAGCAGCTCTGGCTCTCCCTGGTATTTCTCCTACCTTCTTGACGTCAGTTGCCATTTGTGAGGGTTACCCTGGCAACGGCCAGCCTCCCCGGGAGATGTCTGGTGGATAAGACGGCCCTGATAAAGCCTTTTAAGGTTCTACTGTTGCTACACCTTTTAATTGCCTTTGATACAGTGAAAGTATTACATGGAGGTCGTCAGGGCGCGTCACCACATGTGGGCAAAAAAAAAAAAAAGGCAGGGGGGGCATGCGGATAAAAATAGGCATTGAGAAGCTGCTTCAGATTGACGTCCCATTATCTCCACTTGATTTGAATCACCCACGTATTTGGCTCATTTTTGAGTCAGTCCTGTGAAACTGAACTGGACATGGTGTATCTATTTTTGGCCACTTTTTTTTTTGTTATGCTCTTCTGTTACACAAAAGACACATGCGTATGACCCATTTTAACAATGTGACATTGTAGTGATGAGATAATATATAATGGCTGGATACAGCACGCAGCTCATTGTGATGCCTCTAAATGATGTGTGGATGTATTTATGAGATAAAATTATATGAAAAGAGATCAAATATCGTCGAACTTCTTCATGTAAGCCATTAAACCCTAAATTCCCTCTGGCATGCAAACCTGTCCATGCCCATTAGTGACTGTTATAGTACATTAAAATTCATTATTGCAGGAAGAGGCCATTGTATTTTTGCATTATCTATGCAAAACCTCAGATGTTAAAGTCTACAAATAACAATGTGCTGTTAGTTTACAGCCTTTTTTCAGAGTAATGAAGCTCTTGTTCTTCCTCCTAAGCCCAAAAAACCACCCTCATATTCAAATTCCATTCATCCACCTGACTGTTACTGTACTTTGAGCTCCATTACTTGCACAGAGCCCATGCTGCGTTTGCATCGATGCAAATATGTCTCATTCATGTGCAACAATACAGTTGAGATACTGTACAGGATACCTGTTCCAGGCTCCAGGAGGATATTTATAGCCTCACCAACATGTGTATCTTTTTTTTCAGACACCAGGCTATTGATGTGCTATTTTTACAGTGTCAATTTGCTCCCTCCCTCTCCTTTCAGTTGCCAAGCAATGGGCCCAGGGACCCGACTGTCCAAAGATGTGCTTTTGGACACCTTGACTGTGATTCTAGGCCAGCTAATGAATTCAGTCTTTTTGCCTACTAGGGCCAGAGAGCAGAAGAGTTGAGCCCATCTTATGTGGTTGTTAAAAAAAAAACTCTGGTTCCAGAAAGGATTAAAAAATATTGTGATAATGAACTGACTCTTTACAGAAACATAGATTGTGTGTTGCAGTTGCCTTGCGTCTACCTTTGAGCAATCATTAATACATTTGTTGAGCAATTTCCAACATGACGTGGGATGACCCAAGATCATGTCATCTTTAAAACAAGTTGAAACTGGCTAAACCAAGTTATCGTTCCTACTGCTACAATGCTAAACATTGGAAAACCATGCAGACGTTGTGATTATTGTGATCACTTAAAGACTATTTGTCAGTTTGTGGTTATAATTTGCTATGTATCATCCAGGTTCTCTAAATTGTATGTGAGGGTGTTCAGCCATATTCAGTCATTTATAGGTTAGTGCAGAGGAATTAATAATACATTTTCTGAGCAACTGTCCAGAAACATATGAATTACACACATTTTACATTGCATTTTACATTGTATTTAATAATGTGTTATACCTTCATAAGGCCCGCACTAATGAGAAACCAACCACAACATATGTTTCTACTATCTAAATCCTAATCCTCATAATGTGTTTAGGGGGAAATTGGTCTGACACACCTTAACTACTGCTGTGTGTGTGTGAATTCAATTAGACTTAATCTGACCCCATGCCACTCCGAAAGGAAACCAAGGCGCTGGGCAACTTTCATCTTCCCTCCATTGATTATGGCTCGTGCAGAGATATGGAAAAGCCTATCCCACTGCTCCCTTTCATTGGCCCCATTAAAAATTCATCCTGTCCTAATGGAGAGAGATCCTTTTCAATGAGCCCACTGCTGGCCAACCGTGGTGTGCCAGGTTGAGACTTGGCACAGCTGTCTCCTGGCACAGTCCAAACCTTACAGCTTTAGAGATTTTTTTTTTTTTTTGGGAGGGGGCAACAAAGATTTATCTTCACGATTCTGTATTATAGTTATTTGACATACTGTGATTATTTTAGCATTAACAGTGTTGCAACACAGGGAAAATATTTATGTAGTTAAATTCAATGGTCTTCATGTCACCAACAGTCCAAAACAAAAATATTCAGTTTATCATAGAGAGCAAAGAAAAGCAGAAAATATTTACATTTGAGAAGCTGTCACTAGTGAGTTTTTGCAATTTTTGCCAAGGAAATTATTTGAAAATGTAATGATTATCACATAAATATCGTTTTAAGTTATAATGTAAATTGTTAAATATAACCCAACAAGTGGAATTTGCTATATTATTACTATGTAATGATCAAATAAGTGATTGTTTTAGCTGCAATATAATCAAATTGGGCTTTGTTGCTATTCCTGCACATATAGTTTGACTGGAGTATTTTGTACTTATGAGCAGTTTTTACAGACAAAGCAGACACAAAAGGAAAAAAATCTAAACTTATACTTCACAGGTAAAAGTGTAGTCACAACTGATAACAGATTACATTCACAGAGGAAAGCACTGTATACTTTCCTCACCTCCAGCTTTGACACTAATTCTGCAGGCTCACAGTTCCTCTGGTTTATTAAGTGTGTGTGGCATGTGAGTTTTTGTTTTCTTTTTTAACCAGACAGTGTCTTTGCCAACCAGAAGTCGATTTCAATCACTACAACTACTACTACTGCTACTACTACTACTACAAGCTTTACAGGTCTAATATTTGTTTCCTGTATCCCAATCGGTTCCTTTTTGTTGAGGGGGCTGACAGACGGTACCATTTCTCCCGTAGGTAACGCCACCCATCACAGACATTATCTTTAGCTTGAAAAAACGTCACCACAGATTGCTTTTGGTGTTAACTTAAATAAAAAGTCATAAAAATAAAAAAGTGGCGTTTTATAAGTTGTTATATTGGTTATATTATAAAAGATGTGAGTGTATCCGCCGCCGCGCACCCCTCGGCGTAGGCTGTTGCCATGTTCCCACTTTCATGGGTGTGGTGATTAGCTTGCTTGGTGAAAATTTTTTTTAGTCTGGTCTGAGCAGAGTCGGCATTACTTCTGCCCCCCTCTTTTAAAAGCGATTAAACTGCCTCAAAATTAACACGACCACCTCTACGATCTCTTTCACAGCGGGGGGCCATGGTTGTGGTGTGAAAAACGGATCGGTGTGACTCGGACTGGGAGGACGGACAGAGCCACAAAACGAAAAATAAAAAACGGCAGTTTCAGGTAAGGACGCGTTTGTGTGTTTGTCTTGGTGTTTTGGCTTTTTAAGGGCTGTTTTCTGCTTTGGTCACGGAGGCTGTGTTTGCTTTTACCATTCAGGGTGAGATGTAAACACGTCTGTGAGGTAGAAATACTCTCTGAGCAGCATTTAGGGCTCTTGACATAACTGTTTCCAGGCTACTATTGCCTCAATGCTGCTCGCTAAAGCCAACATTTCCTCTGCTATCCAAACGCGGCCTTTTTTCTTTCCTTTTCTGACTGTCAAATGACTTTCAGGCGGAACTACAGGGGTAAAACCTTTCACCAGTAGGCATATATTCATCTGTTCCCATTTCAGACAGCAGCTTTCTCATTGTGGCTGCACGACACCCTGCTTGTTTTTTTCCCTCCTCTATTAAATATACATGTTAGTCCGCCTTCAGCTGGTAGCGCCCCTCATGCGATTTGTTGTCTGTATCAGAAATCTATGTGGATCAATTCATGAAGATCATTACTAATACTTGTTGAATTCATCCTGAGTGTCCATGTGATGGAGCTGGATGGTCTCCTGCTTACTTGTTGACAATAAGCAGTGGTGGAGGAAGTACTCAGAGGCTTTTACTCAAGTTAAAGTAGCACTACTGCATTGTGAAAGTCCTGTATTAAAATACACCTGAAGGACTCATTTCAGAACATATACACACACACACATAAATAATATATATGTAATAGAAGATCCTTTCATATGTACATCTATTTAATGTGGCAGCTGGTAATGAGGCGTTTAGAATACTTTATATATTGCTTGGTAGCCAAACCTATAATAATGCATCATAATTTATTTGTTATTTATGTTACTATTAATAGTATTGTTACATTAATAATCAAAACATTAATACACATTCATAAACAAAAAGTAACTTTCAAATAAATGTAGTGGGATAAAAAGGACAAAAACTGGTCGTCAAAATGTAGAGGAATAAATGTGTAGAGTAGCGGAAATTGGCAACTCAGATAAAGTGCAAGTACTTGAGTAATTGTACTTAGTTACTTTCAGACAGTCTTTTGCTGTATGATATATACACGAAGTTGGAGTCAATCATGTACGTTATCAACCTGTGGCTCACTTAGAGCTGGTTGGTGTTTAGTTTTAGTAGAATTGGCATGATTGTTTGTCCTCTCATTTAGTTGCTGATTTAATCAAATGCAAAGGTGGTGGTTAGTATGGTGATTGATTTTGAAAAAAAAAAAAAAAGAGTTAAATGTAAATGAAGTGTGTATGATGGACAAGCAGATAACATATACTGAAGAATAGTTAGACTGCCTACTACATCACTTTACTGTAATATAGCCTTTAATGCCTGGTAAACCTGAACAGTTTAACCGATTAATCAATTAGTTGATTGTCAGAAATTACTTGGTTAGAGTTTTCATAATTGCTTAAGTCAGACAGGGGACTGTTGGTTGCTGAGGCAAAACAATCAGTTTGAAGACATCGGGCATATTTATTTGTTTTATCAATTTATAGACTAAATAAGTAGTCACGTAAATAAAAATTATGAAAATAATTGTTAGTTGCAGTCATTCAACCAGGAAACATCAGTATTACTTACAGTAATCTGGAAAATGAAAGGAAAATATAGAGACAAAGATAACATATAATATATAGTCCTCATAATAATAATCATAATAATAATGTTCTATATGTATGTCTCTTACAAACAAATTGTAATTGAAATCTACCAAAATTAGTTTTTGTTTTTCATCTACTAAGACCCAACAGGTGGAATTTACTGTATTGTGATTATACTGATATCTGAATAATATTTCTACATTATTATGATACTGATTTCAACACACCACCTAGCCTGAGTGTACTGCATCATCTACAATTTATGACTCTCATTTGTACAGCTGTACGTAACCAAACCTACACCACACCTCAGACAAACTAACCTGCAGTAACAGCAAAATAACAGCTGCTTTTTCAGCTAGACACATCGTCATACACTTACAGGAAAACTTGAACTGTCATATGAAAGGATCAGGGTTCACTCCA
Source organism: Scortum barcoo (assembly GCA_023238725.1). Classification (NCBI taxonomy): domain Eukaryota; kingdom Metazoa; phylum Chordata; class Actinopteri; order Centrarchiformes; family Terapontidae; genus Scortum; species Scortum barcoo. The sequence continues at coordinate 15,261,669 of CM041538.1, read as the reverse complement.
GATTGTGGCTGTCACTGAGAAACAGTCTTGTCCAAACAGGCCCCCCATTTAATCGGGTTGTTGTAGTTTTGATTGGGAATGATGTGTGACTGCATTATGTGTAATTCTTTGACCGCCTGATGTAGGTGGGGTGAAACCTGTGATCCAAGTAGGTCACAGAGTCATCGTACATTCAGCGACTGTGTTCCTGTCAGTTCTGTGTAATAATAAGCTAAGTCAATCAAGTTTTTTATTTGCAGTCATGATTCACAACACACAAAGGATATGATATGAACATGTATTTGCTGACAAGAAGGAAAGCCTCTTAATTTACTGGAATCTGACCAGGTATTTGGAATAGTCAGTAGGTTATCTGAACTAATTTACACCTGGTGGAGCTGCCCAAACCCTCATAAGTTTCAGTGGGACCCATCCGGTAGAGACACTCTTGAAATTTGCTGTTGCATAGAAACCGTGAGGGCAAGATCAGGTGTAGGTGCAGGAGCCTACCTATTTTCTTGTAAGATGTTAAACATAATTTAAACATAGTCATCTAATGAATACCTGAGCATATTGAGCATCCACCAGCAGTGGAGATGATAAATTAAAATAAAAAAAAAATGCATACGGTTGATGAGTATGGAAGATGTTTTTGGTTCAAGAAAAGGAAAATATTTGTCCGACGTGTCCATTTACATAGTACATTTTTTTTTGTGGAACATTTAAGAACTATTCAGGTCAGTGAAATGTATTTTAAAGGAGCAAAATATCTAAATGTGTGTATATTTTAAATTATATTTTTGCGTTACACTTTTGTCTAATTTATATACTGTGGTTTTGATGATGATAAATATAAACAATTATACTGTAAACACCGGTATAAAGTGCTCACAGTCATTCACATCTGGCTGTTCATAATGTTAATTCCTTAACTTCCTGACCATTTCATCTTGTCAGGCCCCTGTGGCTCTGGGTGCAGCTGCACTGCCTGCACCTCCTGCTGCTCTGTTTGCTAGTGTTTGTTCATGATTGAGGCAGATGTGACTGGCTTTCTACTGTATGTGACCCATAAGAAGCAGAAGCTCTCACTGACAAATTTAAGATCAAAACAAAATTCGTCCTGCGTCATGATCTGTTTCTCTTTCACTTGCTCCTGAACATATACACCGAGTCAGCAGAGACACACTGAAGGGACAGTATCTCCTGTAACAGATATATTGGGACCAAGCTTCATTATTGGAAACGGAGTACTTGTGACTAACAATGATCGTACTATGGTTACAGAGTTAAGGAGATCTCTGTGTGTCCATCTTTCTTTCCATCTATGAGTGGTATAAAAATGAAAGTGAAAGCTTGCCTACCAACGTCTCTCACTGTGTTGTTCTTTTTTTATTTTTTAGGTGACGTCTTGTTTTGTTAGACCTTTTAGTCCAAAACCAGTTAACGATCAAAAAAAGCAAAGAAATATGGAAAATATTAACATTTTGAGAAGCTGTGAATCTCACTTTTTTAATCAATTATAAAAATACATAAATTGCTGTCATTTGACAAATCCATTAATAAGCCAACAATATCAGCCTTATCTCTTTTTTTTTTTAATAATATGGCAGTCAAAGGAAAATTTCAAAACTTTAAAATGCATCCACTCTAAGTAAGATTGTTTTTATTATGCTTATTTAAGAAAATTCTGTCACAATCTAGTTTCAGAGTTTATGTTTATTTCATCCTTTACCCTTAACTACTTTATAAACAGTTTTTGATGAGTACTTTAGTCATTACCGATTGCATTTCAGTTTGACGATGACGCTATTATTGATGATAATGATTAACTGGTTCCTGTTTGAGTAACTTTTTAATTACACACACACTATGACATGTACAAAGTGAAACTGCATTTTTTCTTTCCTTTTTTTGTATTTTACCAAATGCAAACAGGTGATGTTACACAAGAGTGTGTCTGTGTCCATTTCTGGCAAACTATGGACTGATATTTATTGAAAATAGTTATGTGCGAATACAACACAGACTCAAAGTGTGTGTGTATCTTGTGCTCGCTTCCGCCTTTGTGCATCTTTGTCTTGGACATGCAGTTTCATGCGGGTCCCAGTTCAGGCATTGTTGGAAGCTCCAGGACGAGGCTCAGCACATTTTATGGGTGCTTGGTTGTTTGGTGTAAGAAGGGCAGTAGCCATTTCAGCCTCCCATGGCCAGTCTCAGAGACCCAAACTGCGGTGGTGCCAAGCAGCTCTATCTACTGTAGCTGGGAGCCACATACTAAACAATGGGCAGCTCCAACACACAGCTCTGCCTTTGTCGCCCCTGATACTGTGCCATGCTCTGGGCCTGCGTTGGCTCGGCTGCGTGCCTGCGTGACTACACAACTGGAGAAAATACACAAACATACACAACTGCTCACTGAGGTTTATGACTATAAATTGTTAAAGGTAAACTTTATGGAGTTATTTCGTCGGGAGCTTTTACCTGTGTGACGGCTTCTTTTGGCTGCGGTTGATTTGTGGTTACTTACTACTGGAGTAGTGAGTGGCCTGTTTTGGTTTCTAAATGACTAACATTTTCTTTTTACGTGTGAATTCATGTGACCCTCTTGTCAATCACAGCTGTAGCATATCTAAAATCAGAGACATCAGTTTCATCCAAACTGATATGAAAGCACCCCAACACATCACTTTTTTCAGCGTCATCTTCCATCATATCTGTGTTACTTTCCGTCTCATCTCTCTTCTGAACTCTGTTGCCAGTCACGTCACAAGCCTCAGGCTGAAAACATCAATTGAAAATATTTAGCTGAGTGTAGGAGGTCATATCATGCATTTTGGTAGTCCACAAGGCGTTCTGTGTGACGTGGCAGGCATACACTGTAACGGATCCATGGCAATCACACAGAGCAGCACCACATCAAAGGCGAGCTGACGCCGAGAGCCTCTCTTCAGGGGGGTTGCGTCAGCCAGAGGAGAGCGTGACGTCACTCCTGGGCAGCTGAAAGCATTGCAACGCTCGCAATCCCCCATGCCTCGTTACTGTCAAAGACCTCTTTGGCTGAGACAAGAGTCCAAGATGAGCAGTCCAAGGCATCCTTGCTTGTGATAGCAGAGCAGAGCCACAATGGCCAAAACCAACTGACATAGGAATCTAAAAGAGTAGCTTTCTGCACGCTTACCGTGTCTTTGAAAGGAAAATTTAGCAGCATGGGGGTCAGATTGTCTTAGTTACTTATTTGCTACTTGATGATGAAATGATGGGGTTTTATATGTGGTGAATACATAGCTGGGCCCCAGTGGTTTTATAGCATCTGCAAAAAATGAAGATAAAACACAAACAAGCTTCTCTTTAAATTAAAATTATTTCCTGTGCAGAGGAAGGGCTAGACAAGGCCTAATTGCTGAATTATAGAAAATGGAACTGAAAATTTAATCTCGGAAGGGTTAGACTTCTGGACAGCAGACTGTAAAACGGCCTGGGAAATGAGATGTGGGGGGGGGTCCAAACATTTCTGAGAAGTGTCTAGGTGTTTTGTGACCCACATTCAGGCTCCCCAAGGTAAAGGAAGTGGCAGCTCACACAGGCATATACACACACAGACACACATGCATGCACTTACGAACAGGTGCTCAGTCTGACACACATTTATATAAATGCTCATATAGTGTATACACACACAGACAGATATTTCACAAATGTTCTTTTTCTCATATTGTCTAATAAACTATCCAGATCTGCCTACAACACACACAAATGTTCTAGGCTCTTTGGGGCGGGCCGAGCCAACAGTGCAGTGCAACAACACAAAAGACTGATTGAGTCAGGAAAGGTCAGAGCCTGGCTCAGATGGCCTTTTGAACCAGACTGGGGTGTTTGAAGAGCCAGGCCACCCTCCAGGCTCCCACCCAGCCCCACCCTTTGCAGCACCCTCCTTTGGTCTGAACCCCATACGGGATAACTGTGTTTGCCTGATGGAAGTTCTCATCCTTTACTCTCCGTCCGTCTGGACAACTCATAGTATTTCTGTCCCTCTGTCTTGCAGGTGTCAGCTGGTAAAGCGTGCATGCACGTGAGAGTGCGTGTGTGTGTGTGAGAGAGAGAGTGTGGGTGTGTGTGTGTGTGTGCGCGCGTGTGCAGGCACGTTTTCCCGGCCCAGACAGTATTTGGAGCAGAGTGTGGCCTGAACTCATCACAGAGGGACAATGAGCGAGCTGGAACAGTTGCGGCAGGAAGCCGAGCAACTACGCAATCAGATCCGGGTATGGCAATGCTTTGTGTGCACGTGTTTGTTTATGTTGACGTGCATTTGTGTGTGTGTCTTGTACATGTGTTTGTGCATCACATGTGTGTCACTGTCTGTTCACTCCAAGCTGTGATTCACACAGTTTCACGTGTTAGTGACGCACTTGGCATGTTACTTGTCAGTCAGCCTCTACCATTCTCGTGCAGAAGCTGGACTTTGGGAATTGATCTATAAATATCAGTTTCTGCTGTGCGATTATTCAGTGACTACCAACATATTCACTGTCTTTCCTGTTTAACTGTTTTTCTATTTAGCTTTTGCATAAGCTCAACTTTCCTTGTCAACATGATTATTAAGGTTTTTTTCTTGCATTGCAGGATGCTAGGAAAGCCTGCAGTGACTCCACTCTGTCACAGGTAAGACTTCCTCCCCACATGTAGAATACTGTGTAAATAAAAAAAAATTGTGCAGTTAAGAATACATTTATACAAAGAAAATCATGAATTAAGCTTTGACCCATTAATTAGTAGTATAGACTGTTCTGTTCATGTAGCTTTAGCTACATGTGGGCAGTTCTGAAGACAATAAGACAATCTCACTTGGGAATACTTGCAAAAAATATTCAGTCCATTGTTGAGTGATGTTGGCCTCTTTTTGCTGCCTCAGCTACAAGTCCACTGTCCAGCGACGCGTGTGTTTGTGGTGATAAGTGTGTTTGGGCCTCAAGTTGTAACTCCTGATGCCTCTTCCTGTGTTTTGGCAGATCACAGCTGGTCTGGACTCAGTGGGCCGGATACAGATGCGGACACGACGCACTCTCAGGGGCCACCTGGCCAAGATCTATGCAATGCACTGGGGAAGCGACTCCAGGTACTGAAGTTATTCTGCTGACAACACAATTATTACCTATGAGCAGGATAGGAAATTAACCTTTTTATTCCACTAGGGATGTTTTTGTCTTCCTGGTCCGAGTTATCTTTTTAGTGTGTTTTATTTTTTAGGGGCATTTCTGTAGATAGGCGGACATACAATATGTGCTTTAAGATAACATTTAATTTTTTTTCCCCCATTTGCAGTTGCCCAATGCAGTTTTTGTCAACTTTTTTTTAGATGTTGCATTTTTCTCTGCTGGTCATGCGATGTTTTCTGCCGCTTCAGGTTGCTTGCTTGGTTGTTCTCCATTTAAAAGAGTCTCTTCTTTCTATCCCTGAACACTCTGGAGCAAAATTATACCTGCTCTGTCCATGAATTATCTATGGTGGTCCAGAGGGAACACAAAAAAATCTTAACGGCTTAAAAAGCACAAAGGGATATCAATTTTCTTTTCTAATTTTATTCAAATAATATTAACTTTGAAGGTCATGTTTCCCCTGAGCCAGTCTGTTGAATTTTTAGACCGCCAGTAACAGCAGGGCAACTGTTAACGCTACAGCTATAACTGTGAGGATCTGCAGGGTGCCAGGGACGGGCAATAAAGCGCCTCCAAGGACTGACAGTCTGCAGGTTTCTGTTTCAGCCAAACACTGACACACATTACGCCACAATCAAACCATCAGTCTGGTATTGGCTTAATCTCTATTTAAATTCTTATATTAGTACTATACCTAATACCCAAGGAATACGACACACGACTATCAATATCTAGGCTATGCAGTGTAACATAACCTCAGCTATGACAGCATAGCAACATTAAATTGCAGCTCTCACTGCAAATGAACAAATATTTAAGAGTGTTGGGGGTCTCCGCAGCCTGTGTTATTGAACAAATTTATTTCTCTGTATTTAATATGTCTTTGTCACTCTTTATCTTTCTCTCTGTCCATCTGTCTCCCAATGCAATGTACTGGGGCAGTGACGGCAGTCCCAGGTGTGGGGCTATACTACTACCACTACTACTATTATTATTACTACTACTACTACTACTACTGTTATTCTACTAATATGACTAATACCACCATGATTGACTGTCACTACTGCCACCTCCACTACTACTGTACATCTGTCTAAGTGTTAGCACTGTTTTACGCCCTCACCACCGTATGAGCACAGTAATGATATTCACTGGGCACAGAGACAGCCACCCACAGCTTATTTAATATTTCCTTTAAAGATGCAGTTTGTAAGATGTAAAGGTTTTTGACAGTTTCCCAAATTTTATGATTTCAAATGAATCAGTGAGGGGAGGTTCCTCTGTGTCCAGACTGGACTGCAACTGAGCATTGAGTTGCCACTTAAATGAAAAAAACTTACAAACTGCTTTTTTAACCATTTGCTGCAATTATGAGCACCGAGAGTAATCAGTCAAGTCTTTTTCCCAATAGCATGCATGCAGTGCACTTATGTTTATCCATAGGAAGCTATTAACAGGAACAAGGAAGCTCTTAGTAGCTCTTAACAGATTGCACACTTCTATTTTTTAAGAAAAGTTAGTTTTCTCTTTTTTTCCTCTAAACCTGCTGAACTGTCTTACCTGCAGCTGTTCAGTCCTGATGAAGTGTGGTGGTGTGTTTGTGTGTATCGGTGTGGATGTGTGATGTGTGTGCCTCGCACCCTCTGACTGACCCTGCAGGAGGCCAGTGTTTATTTTGTATACAGTCACTGACGTTTGAGCGTGATGGCTCTCCTCCTTGATTGTAGCATAGCACCACCAAACTACTTCCTGTCCCTGGAGAGATGGAAACACCCAGTCAGGATGGGAGGGGTTCCAGCTGTTTCTGCATCTGTACCAACTACAACTCACTCCTTACTGAGTGTTTCTACTTCATCAGCCTCCCTGTCTTTCCTTTTCTACTATCCCTTCTTGCTGACCCACCTCAGCCTCTTTCAAGTGCTTTCCCCAACCCCTCAGGCTTCCACCTCCCACCTGAGAGTAGGGACTTTTACATAACTGGGTAATGAATATTAGATGGAGTGGGACATTAAAAGTGGCTCCCCTGGAAGAAGGAGACTTCCACTAGGATGGGGCAGTAAGAGGGAAGATGGAGGGAAATGAAGACTTGGAGAGAGGAGTAGGGATCTCACGCTGAATGCTGTTTGACATAACATCTTATACACATTCAGACAGTATAGCACAGTAGTCTGTAAGATGGCTGGCTCTCATTGCTTTTAATGATCCAGGTGCATGGACCTTTTAGATTATGTGGATTTTTCCAACGTGTCAGCCTGGTCTCACGCTGCTGTTCATCGCTTGTTTCCAGGTTACTTGTCAGTGCCTCGCAAGATGGAAAGCTGATCATCTGGGACAGCTACACTACAAATAAGGTGAGATTATTTATAGTTGATAGATAGGTGGACTTTGACCTGACCTGTCTTGTAGATATTATTATTATTATTATTATTATTATTATTATTATTAATTCTGAATACAGTACATGTAGCGGTTTCCTGTGATTAGAAATGTCAGACTTCACTGACTAGAGCAGGAAAAAGATGGTTTGACAAACTAATATCAACTTTAGGCTGTAATTAATGGACTGGATTTTTTCTTTTAAACACAATACTGTTGTAAATATGAAGAGAACTGCGACAAGCAACCATCCAGTTGACATCTACGTGGTTGTCTGGAGGTTCGCTATATATTATAAAATTAATGTGGCTGGTAAAATGGTGAAAGTGAAGACAAAAATCAGTTTAATGAAAAAAGATCACTCAGCCTTGTTGCAGGGAAAATTCAGATTTTTGTATACTGTAATATTCTTCTGAAAGTAAAATGTGTGCATTGACAACATAAGCTACAGTTCAGCTCTTGCCTAGTTTTCATTCAGCAACAGTACAATCTAAAACCTTTCTGTATCTACTGTGTATGGAAATGCTGCTCATATTTTGAAGTCCAAAGCAGAGAAACAAACGACCTCAGACTATCTGGCATTGTCCTCTTGCAGTAAATGTTATATTCTGTTCTCTTAACATCTTCTGTATCATGATGTAATTATGTTACCGTGTTGGTTGACATCTTTTGTAACACACAGACAAATGGAAGAACACTTCCTATGAGTCACCTGTTGACAAATCATGCCACTTCCTCTGTAGTTTAGAGAAATTACCACACAGGATTTGGATTGAAACACATTAATTGAACATAACCTCAAAGCCTTTGACCCTTATTAACCATAAACCTCAACATGACTTACATTTATTGTATTTAATAAAGAAATGATTGACTCTCCTTGTCATCAGATGCATGCCATCCCGCTGCGTTCTTCCTGGGTGATGACGTGTGCCTACGCCCCTTCTGGGAACTATGTGGCCTGCGGAGGCCTGGACAACATCTGCTCCATATACAGCCTGAAGACCCGTGAGGGCAACGTGCGCGTCACCCGAGAGCTGCCTGGACACACAGGTAGGCACACGGCCAGCTGAGAAATATTGGCACAAGGAGTTAAAATGCCTGAAAATGCTCTTATTTTCAAAATCTGAGCCAAAATAAGTTTTGGCTTCATGCTCCTGTCTTTATGGTTTGCACCAGCTCACCTCCAAAGCAGTATCACTTAGTCTAATCCGGTCTTTTTACTCACAGTTCTTCATCTAGCCTTCTGTTTACTTATCTTTAGTGCAAACTGGTGTTTTCTCATTGCTTGGTTGTTTGTTGTCGTTTTTCTGCCACTGTATCGACTCCAAGTTAGCTCATGTGTGATGGATTAGAGTCTGTGCAGGAGCAGTGATTGAAGCTCTTTTAGATACCTATGTTCTGACTTGGTTGTTTTGACCCAGGCGTGGTGGGTCCTTGTCAACTGTCCTTAGAGGAATCAGGAGGAGCCTGATTTTTTTTTTTCACAGATTTTCACAGATTATCTGTCTCATGTACTACTGTCAGGACACATTGTGACAGTTTTTAGCAAATATGACTTAAGCCATTTTAAAATTAGTTACCTAATTAAAAATTCTAATTCTGCTTTTTTTTTTTTTTGATATCCCTGAAAATGAAGGGACATGAGTGTTTTTCTACCTCAGGGTTAACAGTGCTGGATGAATTAGGTCCACCTGGACTAATGTTTCAAAACTAAAAGCCCCATTTTCAACCTGTTATTTAAAATCACAGGATGCGGAATAAGGGTGGGCTTGACCACAACCAAAATGAGAGGGACTTCCCATACTATATCACTCCTGATTAAAACGTACACAAGGCAACTTTGTGGAAGAAATAGCATGTCAGTAAAAAATAAGTCTAGGTATTCCCCAATATGAGTAATTAAATAGTTAAGTGCCTCGCCCAGGGTACTGACAGGGCAGAGCGCTCCTTATCTAATGTTGAGCCTTGCTTATTGCCAGGTTACTTGTCTTGCTGTCGTTTCCTGGATGACAACCAGATACTGACCAGCTCCGGAGACACCACCTGGTGAGCAACAACTCTCTGCTTCCACCTGTACAGCTTAAAGAATTGACCTTATATAACATTACATTTTTAATATCATTATATGATGGACGTATTTTATTAACATTCCTGTTTTCATGCTGCAAAGTAGACTGAAGGTCTTCTTCCACTTCACATAAAAATGTCAAGAGTTTCTCTCCAATATATATGTTCTTGTAATTGTACTGACATGTTGCTGTGGAAAGTCCTTCGTGTGAATTTTATGTAAATAAAGATACATATGACACTAAAATTATAATACACATAAAAGTTCTGTTTATATAGCACCTAGTATGTTTTAGATAACATGTCTTAAGCGTGTTAATACAGTAATGTGGTAGTTTATGTAAAAGAATTTTCACACACACACACACACACACACACACACACACACACACACACAAGGGGGGTCACTTGTGTTACACGTACCTAAATACTGTCTCCTTTTTGCAGTGCATTGTGGGACATAGAGACAGGCCAGCAGGCAACCAGCTTCACTGGCCACACAGGAGATGTGATGAGTTTGTCTTTGAGCCCAGACTACAAGACCTTTGTGTCAGGAGCCTGTGACGCCACCTCCAAGCTGTGGGACATCCGTGACGGCATGTGCAGGCAATCCTTCACCGGCCACGTGTCCGACATCAACGCCGTCACTGTGAGTACTGAAACTTCACACACACAAATAAACGCACAGGATCAAGAATCAAGGACTGCTGACAGATGATGACTTGATATCGCTTGATTCTTGAAAATTGCAAATTTGATAGAATTTTAACTTGTTTCATTAGTAACTAAAAGCACAAGTATGTTGTTGAGGTCAGAGGTTGGAATATATTGGAAAAGGTAAATAAAGAAGTTTAGACTAAAACCGTATCATAGGAAGGAGAAATCTTTCTTTTTAGGTCTGTAGATGTCAGGGTACGTGTAGAGTTGGTGAAAGGAATCTAAGAAATGACACAGTTGTGTTGTTGGTCCAACAAGCCACACTGTTACTGCTTCTTTCTGTCTGTTAATTGTGGTAATTTATGTTGGTGGACAACATTAAATTCAGCCACATATTAATCACTGTCCGACCTCTACTGGACATACAGTGTTCCTCATTTCAAAGTAAGTCACCATCTTAGTTGTATGCACCTACCCTAGATGGTGTGTAAGAGATAAAAATAAAAATCTTTGCTAACGAAGACCTCTCTCCAGAGGCCCCGGCCCTTGAACTCACAAACATAATATGCTTGTTTAACACCTCATACTACTTAATGTGAATTTTCTTTCTCCTGCAGTTTTTCCCCAATGGGAATGCCTTTGGCACCGGCTCAGATGATGCCACCTGCAGGCTGTTTGACCTGCGTGCCGATCAGGAGCTGATGACATACAGCCACGACAACATCATCTGCGGAATCACCTCTGTGGCTTTCTCCAAGAGCGGCCGACTGCTCCTGGCCGGCTACGATGACTTCAACTGCAACGTCTGGGACACTCTGAAAGGCGAGCGTGCAGGTAAACATTTTATTTTTCATAGGTTAGTATTTTTTTATTTATTCACCAACTTGGTAAAAAAAAATCATTTGACTTGCGTAAATAACCTTTTCTTCTTGTCATTTTGTTTTCCATTATCTCAGTGGAAGCATCCTGCTAAAACAAGGGTGTGATATTCAGTCATTTTAAGTGGTTGAAGACCACATATTGCAATATTAAACACTTTTAGACTTGATTTCTTGACCTACTTGTACATCCCAGGTATGGCACATATGATGTTTTCAGTAATTCATTATTTTAGGTCAGAGTTCAAGTAAAAATGCTAAACACTCTGATTCCAGCTGCTCAGTATGAGAATGTGAAGCTTACAATTAAGTAAAGTGAGTATTTTGGTATTTAAGATGGGTGAACAAAACAAGACATTTGATGATGTGTCACTTTGTGTTCTAGTGTATGATGATGGGCTTTTTTTGTAGACCAAGTGATTAATTGTGAAAAACAATAATTAAATAACAATTAAAATAATTAATCATTAGTTGCAGCTACATAATATTAAAGAAAAGCTATAAATCCTTAGATCTTAGAAACTGGAACTTGGCATCCTGCTATGATTAAGGACTTTAGTTTGGGTTTGCAGATTTTTAGTGACCAATGTTTGACTGTTTATTTTCTTTGACCTCCAGGCGTGTTAGCGGGCCACGACAACAGGGTGAGCTGCTTAGGGGTGACGGAAGACGGCATGGCGGTGGCCACCGGCTCCTGGGACAGTTTCCTCCGGATCTGGAACTAAACAAAGCTCTTCCCTGTTGTACTCAATCACTGCCCGCCAACTTCCTGCCCACAACCCCACCCCACATGTCCCATCTCATCTGCTGGGCTGGACCTGCGGGGTGCACACTGTGTCAGCCAAAATCCTCTCAACTCACCCCCAGTTCTGCACTCTGCTGGCGACCTGCCCACTTGTGAGAAATACCAACTCTTTCTACCTTTACAAGTGACGTTTATTTTTCACCCAGCTATTACACAGAAACAAAAATAAGAACCTTTCAGTAGAGTTATCCAATCAAAAACAAAAAAGTTAAGACAAACTGAAGGAAAAAAATTGGAAAGATTTCGCCCTTACACCAATTTTCTAGAAGGCGGTAAAGAGCATCTGTTACCATGACTAACAACAAGACGAGCATCGGTGTGTAATATGTAAATGTATATATAAAGACAGTATATATGTATAGCATTATGTGTGTATATATGCATCATATATGCATATATAATGTGTATGTATATATTTTTGTAGTTAATTTCCCACCATTGAGTTTTTTAAATGATTTTGGGGTTTTATGTTTTGTTTCAAATGTACATATTCATAACACAACACAACGTTGTGCCAGAAACTCTTATTTTATCCCATGTAAGTACCAGTCAGATCATTAAGACGCAAAAGCGTATCTTTATTTTAAAAGGTTCTTGTCATTTTTCAAATATTTATGGTACTTGCTGATTTTGTCAAGCCCACTCCTCCAGCATCAAAAGAGGATATAGCAAACAATTCACAGAAACAGAAACATAATTTGGCCCAGCTAAACTCACTTTTATGTGTGTGTGTGTGTGTGTCATATGGTTGCAGATAGTGGGTATAACGCATCTACAAATGAATACATTCATGTGAATGATGGCTATTATAAGCATTGTTATTTTCTTTTAACAACATAACCCCCGGCATTCCTCACGACAGTCTTTTCATTTAGAAGGAAGCCGTTTCACTGCTGCAGCAGTAACTTAGAGAGAAAGCTTTTTTTTTTGGATTTCTGGATTCAGCTTTAGCTCCAAAGTAGAAACCAGTGAACTTTAGGCTAATATTTAAAAAACTGTATTTCACCAGAGGCCCTGTCTTGGCCTCTACTCATATGGATTGTGGTTTCAAATCCTGGAATCCTGAATACATGAAGACCACATCTATTCCATGCAAATCAACAGCTGTGTGATATGATCGATATTGGTCCTAAACAGAGGTGTTGCATCACAATATCCCCATCTCCTGTGGCCTATAGAGGCTATACTTTTCCTTTAAGTGGAGACAAGCATCTCAAGTTGCTCATACAAATGACACTGATGGATGGAAGGGCAAAGAGGGACATGTTCTCCCCGAACAGAAGCCGTCTTCTACCTGTGAGCCTGTAACGGTGCTGAGCTGAGGCCTGAACAGAGAAAAAGCAAAGCAGTGTGTCGCTGTGAGGGGATATTAAAGGACCATAAAGGACAGCAGTGACTCTTGTCAGCAGCCTCTGAGGACTAGAGGAAACGATGAAGAGAGAGAGAAATGTCTGTCAAAGCTTGTTTCATCATTTTTATCAGCTTTCTTTTTTTTTCTAAATGAATGAGGAGCCCTTTTCGCCATCAGCAAGGTGTGAGCAGAGTGTCTGCATGGGACTGAAATCATGTTAGCTGCTCTAAAATCACACCAGTGCCACCACAAGCCTGTTTAAAAAAAAAAAAAAAAAAAAAGAAAAGGAAAAAAAAAGTTTTTTTAAAGGGTTAACACTTTCAGCGATTGTTTTTTTTTCTCCTCACCAAAAACATGTTATGAACTGTTAAATATTGCTTAGTGAAAGTACACTTGGTAGACAGAAATGTACACTTAATAGAGAGCTAGAGATGCACTCACAAACTGTAGTACAAATGTAAACCATCGAGCACATGTGACTTATTTACCCATAGAAGCGGTAGCTCTGATTTTTAAGTATTTTTCTCATCACGCATCTTCCATTATTTTGGTTCCTCTAAAGGCTTAATTTTTAAGAAATTAATACACACAGTGTATGTGAGTTGGACCTATCCATCAGCTGTCTCAGGTGCCTATCTCTGAATATAAACATTCAACCCACACGGGCTGGATGAAGGAGGGTTTGTGCTCCTGCGAGATGCGGCACTATTGTGTCTCCATTCTGCCTTACGATACCATTCATAATAGAAGGTAATACTAGCATCGACTACAATAATGTTTTCCTCTTTTATTCCTTTTTACACACTGATCAGTAAGAAAGATTGCTAATTATTTTTCTTCTCCCAATAGAAGCACATTCTGATACTAGTGAACACTAAAAAAAAAAAAGCATGCTTACAGAAAAACCACCACGATCACATGCAGCTCTATACTGCTTCTTAAAGCGAGTGTTTTACATCACTTTTTATACAATTCTGCTTTCTACTACTACCGTACAGTTTGTAGTATTTATTTAGGTTCAGTCAACTATCAATGAAACCCCTCTTTGACAAACCGTGATTCTAGTGACCCTTTTTTTTTCATTTTTAACTGTTTAGCTGCTTTTACCTGGCTTTGCATTAATGAATCCATTTTGAAAGAATGTTAAAAATAACAGTTATAGTTTTTAGCCTGAGAATAACTTTGAGGTGTGTAGGATGTGATATGTATTGCATATCAGTGTTGAGCTGTGTGTGGGGGGGAGGGTAGGGAGGGGAAGGGGGTGATTTGCTGATGTATGTGGATAACATATAGATCTAAGTGTTACTTCCTCATTTGTGCCAATGTTATCCACAGACCCTGAGCTGTGAACTAAAAACTAAGTCAATGTGACAAAAACAACAAGCCTGTTTTCTCACTTTTCTCAAGTGCCAGCTTTTTCCATATCCATCAGTCAAAGTCACGTCAGTATCTGATTTTATACCCAATCTGTGGTCTGATCAAACAGGTGGACTTGTTTATATTGGAAGATGGGTTTTTGTGAAGTGGTATTAAGGTGACAGTGCTTACTAGACTAAAGTTTCTATTCAGTCATCAGGCGTTCATGTGTGTCTGGATCAAGATGACAACGTGTATTTAAAGGAAAATATTTTGGGACATGTTCACCTTCTGGTCATTAGATGAGAGGATCCATAACTCGCCTCGTGTGTCGGTTAAATATAAGGCTGTAACCGGCAGCCTGTCGGCTCAGGATAGCACAAAGTCTGAAAACAGGTGGGAACATCTAGCCCAACTCTGCCCAAAGGTGTAAAAAGGCTGCCAATTATCACTTTATATCTCATGTGTTTTTTCATTAAGGCTGTCTACAGATACAAACAAAAATAATGAGACTTTTAAGACCTTTTCAGTACAACTTTAAATGAAATTTAAGACCAAACTTGCGATGGAAAAGCACACCAAAAGTGAAAATACACTCCTTCCAAGTAAACACATTGTCAGTTTAAAATTAGCAGACTCTTGTATAGTTTGTTGCTTTCTGCACCGTTTGTGTGATTCCACCTCCTCAATCCACATCGTCCCAAGTTTGAAACACCTTCCACATACAGCACAGTTTGCTTGGTAAGCATTTCAAGCTTTAACCACCAAAAGTAAACGTTACTCTGCAGACATTGGTTTTTAAACTTTAAAATGCAGACTCATTGCTTGATCTAAACACGTAGAGGGGGTGAAACATTTAAGACTCATCCAGTCTCAATTTAAGACAATTTATTAGATAGTTTATTAATTCTTAAGAGCTCTCAGGCAATTTTTTTGTGCTAGTTGCATTAGCTTACTACAATCCTTATGTCTCAAGCGGTTACCTGGTAACTGGCTCACCCCGTTAAGTGACGAATTATCATTTTTACACTTCAGTTTTGTATATATAAATTAATTATTATTTATTTAAATAACAGATATTAGGTGAGCTTTAGAGATTATGATAGGCTTTACAGAGCTAGGCTAGCTGTTTCCCACCGTTACTGGTCTTTGTGCTAAGCTAGCTTCTTTAAATGATTTGTTAAAGGACTAACATGAGAGTGGTAACTTCCTGTATTCTGCCGAAAAAAAAAAAGTGTATTTCCACCCTTTTCTTTTATTTAATAATGAAAGAAAAAAAAAACTACACCATAGCCCTTAACAGCTGAGAAGGGGATGGTGTGTATTACTGACAGTGATATTCAGCAGGCAGCCATTTCCCCGCTCTGTGTGATTCAGCAGCTGGAACCTGGAATAGCAAACACTTCTACGTGCCTGTGCAGTTCACTCATCTAGGTAGAGCAGTAGACTCATTAATTTAAAAAAAAAAAAAAAAGGTGCTTGACTTCATTTAAGATCACAATATTGTTGTATTTACCTGAAGTCTCCTCCTCCTGTTTATTCTCTTAACTACACGACTGATATGTAGCTGTTGGATCAGCTCATTTGATGTTAACATCATTTGATGCATTTACAGTATTGTCTGAGGCTTACAAAGCTTGGACTCTGTCAATCATTGGAGTTTTTATTTTATGTTTGGCAGAAGTTTTTTTTTTTTTGGCAATCAGTGTTTAAGTTGCCATCCATCGTCACTCACAGTGCCAACGCCTAACTTCAAGATGTGAAAATGTCACCATGTTCAGACGTCAGTATTTGGAGGGCTGTATTTGCACGACCCTCCAATTAAATATCTGAAAATGAGAAATAATTTTAAGTCATCACAGGAGGGTGAAAAAAAAAATCAGTGACACCCCACCACTTAGATTGGTTATGTCACATGATCACCACCACAGCACCATCACAAAATAATGCACTGCCCTTTGACTCTACAACCTACTGTTCTGACATGTGTTTTTGTTTTTTGATTTTATTTATTGTTTTATGTTTTAAGCCAGTAAAGACCAGGGACTTGGTGCCATGATAATTCTCTTACAGTGCTATTGTGTGAAATTATAATCACTTGTTATGGAATAATTTTTTATAGTCTTTTTCACACCAGACCTTTTTTTTGTATTTGTACAGTGGCTTGGTGATACTGATATGTTGCCATGAGTTATTGTAACCAATAAAAAGCTTCTAACCAAGAATACAAATCCTGACTGACTTTATTAAGATCCTATACAAGTGTGTAAAGAACTATACATCGGATTCCCTTGCATCTGTAGTGAATTACAAAACTGTACAAGACATTTCATTTAAAAACAACCCTTAAATGGAAAAAATGGACCCATTTTCATTAATGCGAAGTATCTGAAACAAGGACCAAGAAAGACAAAGCGTCACTGTTAAAATAAGTTCTGATAAACAGGCTTGTTTATGACAGTAAAGTTTTTTGTTTTTGTTTTTTTTTTAGAAGATTTAGGGTTTTTTTTAAGATAAAAGTTGAGCTTATGTTTGAGGATTCATTATCCACTGATTCCCATTTCATTTAGGACTTGAACAGGTGTTTTAAAAAAAAGCTACAATAAAACTACGATAAAAATCACTGCCTGCAGATGGTGCAACTTCTAGACTCACAGCAGCTGTTCCTTTCTTTGCCTGTAGGTGGCAACATCAATTATAGTTATATTTGCATGACCACTTTCTTTTCCCATAACCTAAAGACTGAAAAATAACAACTCCATGACGCTAATAGTGGTCAAAAACTCCACAGGGGACCTTTTAACACAATTCATCTAAGAGGAAAGACTTTCAATAAATGCAACACGCTGCAACAGTTTTAGATTGTGGCAGATTTAATACAATTGGGCAAATCTGGAGGTATTTCAACAAACATTTAAGGAAAAAGAAGAAAGTTTTACAAGTGTAGACTGGTGTAATTGTCATTACAAGTCTAATGGGTATAAATAAAATAGGATATTAAAAAAATATGAGGATTTCCAAAGCATTTGAGCTATACAGTTTGGATTGTTAGAAAATAGAAGATGAACCTACAGTATGTTAAACACATGCTTTCCCTTTCTACTCAAATGATTCTGAATGTACTTGAACTAGATATATATATATTTCAGAAAAACAATTTTTTTATTATTAAATCTATGTTTTTTGTTACCGTCGTACAGCAGATCATGTGCGTATGTCGTAGTCGTACAGACACAAACTTCATTTGCTCCACAAAAGTTAGTGAAAAAAAGGCATATTCACAGTTAGAAGCACGTTAGTGTCAAAACATAGCACCCGATCGGTAACCTTCACGCCAACCGAGATTAAATCATCTCGAGGAGCGTCTTGTCTGCACATTGTGAGTCCAAGTTGGTTTGTTTTACAGGCAGTTTTCTTTTACAGCTTGTTCACTGCTATTTTTTGAGCACCTGAATTTCTCGGGAGGAGAGGAGGAGGGAAAAATACTGTCGTGTCTGGGCTTCACTCTCCTGTCCACTAAGACTGATCATTTTCATTAACGCATAATCTTTTTTTCTTGATTAATCGATTAGTCTAACAAATGTCTTTGTTTTTCTTGATTAATCGATTAGTCTAACAAATGTCAAGAAAATATGACAAGTGGCCATTATGTTACCAAAAACTGTCTTCAAATTGACTATTTGGTGTGACAAACAACAAAAACAAAAAAAAAACCATAAAATTCTTACAAACTACACAAAATGACCGAATCTTCAAATTTGAGAAGCTGCTGACGTTTGGTATTCTTGCCTGATAAATAACTGACATTTCATTGATGATCACAACATCTATCGATTTCCATTTCGATTGGCTGCATCGTCTTCTCAGCACTACTGTCCAAGTGGGAACCGTGGTGTAGTTTGGGTGGGGAGGGCCCGGTGCATGAGGCAGCGCCTGGCCAAGGAATGATTGGCTCATTGAGAGCCAAACTGTACGGAGCGATGAAGGTGAGCAGCTCACTACTGAGGCTGCAGGTACTGGTTCGTGAACGCCTCCAACTCTCTCTCCAGCTCTGTTGCTTTATGTCTGTGGAGGAAACAAACGCATGTCAGATTGAACAAACTTTAACCAAACAACTTGTAATTTAACCTTTTTCTAACAGTTTCATTCACATTTCCAGGGCTGTTCAGTTGAAGCTGTAGTATTCTTTACAGCTTTTTTTCTATACTTTGCACACCCACATGGATGTTTTCAGTCACCGTGAATAATTAGACTTCTAGTCTAATGGTGGAGTTCTGCTGAAAATTATGAGATGTCATGTATCTCACAATAAGAACAGGGCAGGTTGTCTAGTTAGTGACCGTAAGTGGAGAAACAGGTTCTTTTTGAGACTTCAATCCATAAACTGCACTTGAGGAGTTAGCGTTTAATCATTTAATTGCACTATTGTTCAAAGCAACAGATGTTACAAAGTTACATTATCTCAGTGTGCAGTCATGCTATCATGTGAGTATAAGCAGAACTCCCAAGACCTCCAAGAACAGGAAATCGTAAAATTATGACTGTTCGGACTTTCCAGACCTGCCTAAAAATTCTTGTGTGTAACACTAAGCAGCTTTGATTTGCCAGTTTTTATCAGTATTGTTTGTTATATAGTGACACAAGTAAGCACACTGTTATACTTAATCAATACTCTAATTCAAATTCAAGCACAGATGGAGCAGTAGTCGTAAACACTCATTAGAATTTCTTTTGAATATCTTTTATGAAAATCTGCTCAGCCAGCGACAGGTCTGCTTACTGTGTGGTTTTGTACTCAGATCATCCTATGACAGTTATGTAAATCAGCCTGAAAAATCAATTAACTGCTTCTCAATCTGTGAATCTGTCAAATCTGCAGCATTGTGAAGCAAGCTTGAGTTGGGGAAAAAAAAAAAAAAAACACCAAATTCTTTGGTCTGGCAAATTTGACCAAGTATGGCTGTAGAACTTGATCCTTTCCAGGTCTTGAAATATTTGCTTTTCAAATTCCCAGAGAGTCATCTCCTCTCTCTCCCCCAGTTCTCTCCCCTTCGTGTTGCCCCCAATAGGAGAAGATGCCGGACTGACCGCAGGCTCTTGGACTGGCTCTGGATGGTCTCCAGCTGATGTATCTTGGCTGTCAGTGTGTGGATTTCAGCCTCCAGCTCTTTCTGCGTCTGGTCCACCTGCTGACAGAGCCGAGCAAAGGTCGTAGCCATCTCCCTGGCAACACAGAGGGCACAGCGTCTCAGTGCTTATTTATTTATCCCTGCTGCAGAGGGAAAGGCTGGGTGGGGTACAGAGGAGGGTGGGGCAGGGCTTTGTGTGTGTGTGTGAACAAAATCGGAACATTATGGGGACTCAGGCTTTGTCAGTAGGTTAAATACCACTGACAGAAAAATTGAGGAAGGGTGCGGAAAAATAGGGCATCTTCAGCAAAAACACTGTTAGCGTGAATACGTTGTGTGTTAATTAATCCACCATTTAATACACTTTATATTATCTATTTCTGATATATAATCCATCAGTAACATTTACAGTGAATCTTTGAATGTCACATTTTCTACTATTCACCAGTTAAAATAAACAGACACGGGAATATGAAGTACATCACAAATGGCTCCATCAAAAACCAAATGGAAAAAAAAGAAAATTATTGCAGACATCATGAGCTCAATAGTTCAACATCAACTGACATCGAAAGTAATATATTCATTATTTTACTGGCCTTGCCATAGTGATGAAAACAGCTATAATCTCTAAATAATCAGTACAAACTGAAAAAACTCCCAGAAACTCATTATAAACTGGCCTGTGCTTAACATGTTATTTTGTAACTGTCATACTGTATATCAAGAAATCAAAATCAAAAAAGAAAACGTGTCATGTACTACTCCATCTATTTTGTTCTACAATCAAACAACAGAAATGATGCTGTATCAGGACTTACTGTTGGACCTGGTGGCTGCAGTTTGCGCTGGTAAAGCTGACGATGAGCTGGAGCTTCTCGGCTGCGTAGTCCACAAACTGGCGCTTTAGAGAGCGCTCCTTTGCCTTCGTGGTCCAGGTGAGTCTCTCGTACAAGTACAGGAGGCCGTACAGTGAGGCAGACAGGGCAATCAGCCTCCAGCCAACTGTTCTATACACCTTAGAAAATAAATAAACAGATAGATGGGTAAATGGATAGACAGACAGACGGACGCTGAGTTACCTTCAGTTAGACTGGCCTCAGAAAGAGAATGCTAACTCTAACATTAATATTTAAGTTTCTGAGAGAAAATTAAATTATTACACAATCTGAAGCACTGTGTGACAAAAAAAGGGAGAAAACTCCACATAAGACAAAGTTCACCCTTTAATGATCTATAATCCACAGTCTTAAATAACTGGCTATGAGAGATACAGATACGTACAACTCCTCCAACGATGATAACACTCATTGATGTGCGGGAGGTGAGGGAAGCCACGTTGTTTGCCATAGCTAGCATCAGGTCCTCCTGGGTCATAAGGGCTGTCTCGTTGTTGGGCTGGGCCGTCGTGGAGGGAGGTCCTGAGGAGGGCGTACGGGCCAGGGGCAGCGCTGGTCGGGAGTTCTGAGTAATGACAGAAAAGAAGCTCTTTTCTTGATTTTTTGCATTGAGTTTATGTGAAGTAAGCCACATCACACCAAAAGTAAGAGTAATCATTGACATTAAATATATATATAAAAATCAATAGAAGTTGGCGGTCTTTCCCTGCTGTACCTGGAAGTTCTGGTCCATCAGTTTGAGTGCTCTCTGTGCATTGACGGATCCCAGGAAACGGTGCACCAGTGCTGTCCAGCCCAACGAAAACTGAAACTCAATGTTCTCCTGGAAGTCGCTGCAAAGTGTGGCGCAGTTCAGGTCGTAACTCAGGTCAAACTTCCTGCTGGGCACCAGCATGTGGATTTGGCTCTGGGCCGCAGCGGGAAGCAGAGGGAGCATGCTCTCTGAAGAGTGAAGAAACAAGTGTGAGAATGACAAGAAATCAGCAACTGTCATGGGATCATTTGTAAATTAGTTTGTGTTTTAAATATGTACTGATGCATGAGGGAGTCCCTTAAAGGGACTGTTCAAAATGAGCACCTTTGGTACATTCAACAGCTAATAAGTATTTCTTGGGAACTTGGGAGCAGTGTCCAGGAAATACTTACTGGCTGTTAGCTTTACTGGTCTGTAAAGCTAAAAAGAAACTGTATTCGATATGATTATCCAGGCTTCTTAGGGGAGAAAAACAAAATATCACACCACAATTTTCTTAACAGCAACACCTGAGTCCTTTTCATCAGAGGGCACATTAACACCTTTCCAACATCACTGTCACCGAGCACAGCTTGCATGCTGCCTGACACAGTGACGACGTATTTGCAGCATAATGGGGCACTGGATGATGGCATTCAGTGAGAAGGGTAAATATAGCAAGGCGCTGGGTGTTGCAGATCATAGCCCGAGTGCTTTGACTAAGTTTAGCAATGCTCTCTCTCAATGAGCGACTGACTGAAACAAGAATGGAAATCAAGAGTTATGGTAATTTTCTATGAAAATTTGAGGAAAGGATAGACAGGCATTCATTTTAGCCTTCAATCTTCATTATTCTTCCATCAGTTTCATTAATATGATGTACTTAAAAATACAAAATACCAGGTTTAACCAAAAAAGACGTTATAATCAGTCACCGGTGGTGTCCCTTAAATTAATTTAAGCATTGAGACGTAAATGGTGGCACTGCAGTGTGCTGCGATAGATTACCTGTTGCAACTTCAGATCATTGAGTGGGACTATTTTACACTACTTCGGGTTCAGCAGAACTATTCACTCCTGATGGCTAAATGTAGAGGCTGAGGCTAAAGAGCATGCACTGAACAGATTTGTGCCTGGCAAGCCTTGAGACAACTGGAACATCGACAACAGAACTCAGCACTGCAAAGGCGATCTCATTATTGTCTGCACTGTTATGTCTGCAGTTTAATTACCTATCATGTATCCCTGAGTGGACTGTACAGAGGCGTGGACAGCGTCTGAGCAGCGGAAGGCCAGGTTCTTGCCCATCCCCTCCTCCACATGAGTCAGCAGGGAAATGTGTGATCTCCTGCCAACAGCACCATCTACTTCAGACTTGGAATCAGGTCACATGCATAGGCAATAAAAAAAAAAAAAAAACAGGAGCAGGTACATATGTCACTCTGACCTCTAGTTTAAGCTGCCTGGTTAACCACCTGGCCATTCAGTTATTGCTGAGGGAAATGTGTGATCACAAAGAATTAATCCGTGCCTCTACTTACAGACTTGTAGATCTTGAGGACATGCGGCGAGGGGTGGAAGTCAGACCGGAACTCATCGACGATTACATGGAGACGGCAGATGCCTCCTCTCCCATGGCGTTGGACCACCTGGCCATGAAACACAACCAGATTATTGCTGAGGGAAATGCTACGTGATCAGCAAAGAATTAGTAATCCGTGCCTCTAACTTACAGACTTGTAGATCTTGAGGACATGCGGCGAGGGGTGGAAGTCAGCGCGGAACTCATCGACGATTACATGGAGACGGCAGATCTCCTCTCCCATGGCGTTGGACACCTGGGTGAAACACAACCAGTGTTGTCAGTCAGCTACGTACAGCACATTAGTCTTCTGAAGAACTTCTTTTCTTCGTTTCTACACAGGCATCAAAATGTTTTTAAACTTTTTTCACTCTCTGTATTGACTTTGATTGATAAATGCATACACACAAAAACAAAAATCAATCAATCAAATCGCAAAAATCTTGATAACTTAAAATGCCCAAAGGTTGCTGGTTGCATCATGGGAAGATTTGCTATTTTTATGGTATTCTATAATGATCAATTAATTGACCCTCATTTGATTCTGGGCTGTCTGATAAAGAAGCCCATTTCTGCTAATGTGATGAAAAAAAAACAACTAAAAACACAAGGATTTTATCTCAAAATAATGGTAAGGGTTTAACAGTAAGACACTGCATTTTTTTTTTTTTTATTACATTGGAGAAAATGGTCTTCATAGTCTGAAAATGTCACATTGGGCTGTAAAAATTATGACTGGCATTTTTGACTATTCTGACATTTTAACCAAACCATCAAGAAAATAATAAATCTAATGAAATGAATACATGAATCCATGATGGACTAGGTTGGGGTTAAACAGGGACATCCAATAATTCTTCATCTACGTTACCTTAGCCTCCACGTCCTCACTGATGGCCTTGATCTTCTTCTTGATATCATCAATCAGCAAGTTGAGCTGATTCTTTACAAACTCCAGCCGGTCCATCTGATACTCTCTGTCCTCCAGAGCTGCCACTCTGAAGCCCCACCCCACCAACAGGAGAATGAGTCACAAATGCAAGTCAAAGACAGACGTACTTTTGAAAAATCCACTGATAGTTGTAGTATCTTCTATTTAATTTACCCATTATTAAACAAATTGACATTCAAATTGTGTTAAATCTATATATTTATTTTTCTTTTTTCATTTCATAGATGACCTCCATAATCTCTTCAGGCCATTGCCAAAAAGGGGACAATATCAGTTTGACATTATCAGAATGTCATCTCTATCAGCCCCTTCCCATGAAAAGAGGGGAAAAAAAAAAACATATGGAGCGAGATACTCACCTCTTTTCCGCCGCCTCGATGTGGATGGCGTCCATGATGCTCTTGACTTTTTCTGTGATCTGCTTGGCCCTGATAGTGTGCTGCTCAAACTTTGTTTTCACTGCTGACTGCGAGATACACTCCTGCGAGGCCATAACACATGAATTACTGTGACAACTACAGGGGCTGCTGATGCTGGATGGGGTGCGTCACTAACCAGGGACAAACAGGACAAGATACACACCTGCTACTTTAACGTAAGAGAAGAAAAGAAATGGAAACACAGGTGTGAAAAGTGACAGCAGCAGTGTGCGTATCTTGCGTCCCACAGCCCAAATTTCTTAAAGTCACAGTAATGTGCTGATAAAGCCACAGGTGAAATCATAAAAACATCAATAAATACAATCAAGAATGCAAGTGAAAGAAAATAAAAAAAACATAACGGAGCATGTAAAAGCAGGAATATTGTGTCATGTTGGGATAAATTATATGGTCTCATGTTCAAAGACTACACACCTTTATTTCTTTGACAGCATTTAAACAATGCTGCGAACGGCTGCTGCCGTCAGTGGCGAGCGGGGAACAGTGGGCTGTCTGATACAGAAGTGATCCCCCCGTGAAAGTTGAAAATCCGCGAAGTACAAACCATATGTTTATATGGTTATTTTTATATATTTTAAGCCCTTATAAACATGTCCCACACAGTTATACAGTATAAACCCTTTATATTCTCTTAGATATTCGGTAAGATTCGTTGAAATCGAAGGGCGGGATATAGCGAGGGATTACTGTACTTTGATCACGGCTCTTCTTCTCTGAAGTTTGAAGTATTGTTGAAACTTTTAGTAGTGAAGAAAATACTTGAATTAGGACCTACAGTATGTCGATAAATTAGTCGATAGATTAGTCGACTAATCAAAAAAATATCGACTAATCGAAAAATAATCGTTAGATTAATCGATAAAAAAAATAATCGTTAGGTGCAGCCCTAATCCTAATTACATTAAAACCTATTCCTGACACAATTTATGGTCAACATTTCTTCTGGAATAGGCATTAAATGTATTTACACTCAGTAATCATGTCCTCTGTTACTTCCGTGCTGAATTCGAATGGCTTTCACATGCAAGTGTGATTCACAGGAGGCTCGCATGTAATTTAGCGCAATTTTATCTAACTGATAACAGGCTCTCTGTTTATGTCTCCTGCTCTTACCGCTGTATCTTTAGCTGTATTAAGTTACTGCTAATGCAAACTGGACATTTAATACTGCTGCTCCTTCACATTAAAAGCTTTTAATGCGGAAACCCAGTTTGCCATTTTTATTGTAAATTGTAGAGAAGGTTTGAGTGAGTTGTTAAGATGAAGAGCTGCAGGCAACAGACTGTGAACCAACAGAAAACTAACTTTACTGTGTCGTGGAAAGGTATTCCCTCCATGTGCAGCATGAAATCAGGCTGCCAATTACTCACTGATGACTTTATTAAAACAACAGGAGTTTGTTTGGCTGCACTGTAAACAGATACACCGGTTAATGTATTGTGTTGTATTTCTGACAAACCAGCTGCTCATGAATGTTTCCTGCTCACAGAATTCAGGGACCTGTAGTATTAAAACGCACTTGTTGTTACCATGGTAACCACTGGTGTCGCCAAGTCAACCAGGACTGTGATCGTGGGGATGATAATGATTTTAGGATAATTTACGCCCAGTATGAACGCAATTTAATTCCTGCTAGTTAAAATCAAAGCAGTTAAAATCAAAGCATCTCAAACAAGGTGGAACACAACACAGAAATACAAAGAAACACAACTATTAAAGTTATTAAGACAGAAAGAAAAGTCAACGTGGAATGAAAACAAACAGGTGCCCTCGCTTAAGTGAATCTAGACTTCAGCAATGAAGACGCAGGTTGATGGAAAAGGCACAGTGATTGGTCGAGAAGGTCCCTGCCCACTACGTCAGGTTCGAGTGGCTCAGGTTAATTCTTACTGTTTAGAGAAGAACTTTGGCTGCTTGTTGTTTTACTCAACTTCTTTCATCATGCAATAATCCCAAACACACGCTTTGACAAACAAAACACTCACGCAGGCAACTAAATTTCTCAAATGCTCAAGGAGTTAGTGTAACTGGAACAGTAAAGTAAACTCCAGTTCACAGCCTGATAAGGCAGCCACCGTCTGTATTGATGAAGGAAAAAGTTGCGTCACTTCTTTTCCTTCTCTTTCCAGTTCTTGTCAGCAGCAGTCAGACAGCATCAGAGCTCTATCAACATCTGTGCTGCTTTTGGCTTGATTTGGACTTGACACTGATTTCACGTCAGAGGTATACTTGTTGAGGTGTCTTTCTGGTAGCAAATATATGTCGGTGTCTCATCACATGTATGCCAAAACTATTGGTAACTGCTTCATTTCTCTGTGGATCTCAGGAAGCAGATTTTGCTTTAAGACGTGGAAATAAAATTTATCGGAAGATATGAAGAGAACACCAGTGTGCACAAACACAATTACACACACATGTAGAGAGAGAGAGACAGACAGACAGACAGACAGACAGACAGACAGACAGACAGAGACACAGACCTCAAACCTCCTCTCAAAGCTCTGGAACTCCTTCAGTCTCTCCTGGAAGCCCTCGGCCAGAGCTCCCCCTGTTGGGTGAAATTGTAAAATAAAATGATATTGCACAAATACACAACTTGCCTCAGAGGAGACCTTATCCTACATCAGACATACAAAGAAGTTAAAACATGACACATTTGAAGTGGGTGACTGCACATAAACACACACATAAACGCCTGCATACAAATTTTATGTAAAGTTTTAAAATGCTAGTTGACAGGATTTTGGCTTGGTAAACAGCCACGTCCTGATTGAGTGAATTATCTCAAACATAAAAATAATGTGAAGCCTCACCTGTCTCAGGCATGCCCTGTGCACGTTGCATGCGGGAGTTGAGCACCTCTTTGGCGGAGACGAAGAAGATGCGGTTGGGTGCCTGATCGCGGTCCACAACTCTCAGCTCCTCTACCAGGAAGTTCACACAGCGGTCTGTGTGCTGCTTCCTCACCTAGAAGAAGAGTGCCACATCAAAGGGTACATTATTTTCTTGTGATATTGTATGAAGAAAATCAATAATAAATCAAGTAATTTAGTCTGTTCAGTTAACAACAACAAACAAATCTGTCTTTTAATTCTCCTTGTATCTAGGATAGATTGTTTGACAGATTTGATAAGCTGTTTTTTTTTTTAAATGGTCATTTTTGCAAAAATCTGTAAAAATTATGAAATCATAAAAAACAAAATGTCAAGACAGATGATTGACTCACATCCTCCATGTATTCTGGTTCGTTTGCCGAGGCATCCCAGCGGTTGTTGAGGATGAAGATGTTTGGCTTCGACAGACGTTCATTCACTTTGTGGAAAAAGTGTTTTTCCTAAATGGTGAAGGGAGATGTTTAAGTTTGCTAAAATCAGTAAAATCTACATTTCATACCCACCTTTTCTTTTTTCTCTAAAACAATAGAAAAACTTTTCATTTCCCAGAGAGCTGCCAAACTGATGAAAATGAAAATGAAAAATTCAGACTCTCACACATGACGCACTCTTCCTACTACTCTACTTGTTACATTATTTACATAATGCCTGGGTTCTTTTTCACCGAATGGCCTGAAGGAAAATGCGCATTTGCTTTCCCTTTAAGAGCTGCTGCCGGGTTAAGGAGCTCTGTCATAGACTGTGTGACCAGATTCACATTGCATGAATGCCTGAGCAGACAGAAATGAGAGTTAGGCCTCTCTGACTGGAAACAAATACAGGCAGCCACATTCAGCACTCAAAACAGAAAATATCCACACATGGTCCTTTTAGTCCACTGATGTAACTGAATACTCACTTTGCTTGCTATTGTGGTGTGTTATTATTAGTCACTTACATTATCAATAGAATATTCTTGGAATATTCAGTGCTAACCTATGGAAAAAATGCTAATATCTAATAATAGGATTAATGATGTCCAAACTATCCTTAAAGCCATAAAATGGGGAATATACTTAAATCATTCGGTTTCCAAAATATGAACACATCTCAAAGATTAAATGAGGATTTTTTTCCATCTAAACTAGAAGTCCCATAAGAGGTAGAAAAACAGGATATTGCAAATAAAAACACAATGATGATTCAACCTCTGCACCTACGAATTGTAAGGATATCAACCCCAAAGAGCTGACACTGATTAGACAGATCTGATAAGACAGTGGCAGAGTTCAAAGGTAATATACAAAATCCACCCAGGGAATCAGGCAGATCAGTCATTTAGTTAGTGATGCAAAGTTCTTAGTTCTTCTTAGTTCTTAGTTATGATTTTACGAAAGGCATCTAGCTCACTCCTAGCTGAAGTTATTTCATCACTGTAAACTACATATGGAAGTGTTGGTGTATTCTCTGGATTAATAATTAATCTGCTGGTACAGAGTGACAGCAATGGCTAAAGCTGAATATCAGCATATAATGGTATGAGCTTCGGGAGGCTCAGAAGAGTTACCGTGTTCATAAGTGTGGATTCAGAGTTGGCGACCAGCACAAAGACATCAGCATCCAGGCAAAACTTGTCAATCCAACTGTCTAGTTCTGATGTGACATCTGTCCCTGGACTGTGGAGCGAAAGAGTGGTCAAGTAGTCAAATGCATGACAACTTAAAAAAAATATGACAAGTTATACGTATATTTGTGTTTGATTGTTTTTTTTTCTACACATTGCTGGCCTCGTCTGTATAAATCTCACATATTAACACCCTTACAAACATGTCCACACTGGATTTAAGGATCCTGTTACCTGTCTACAAGCACAAGGTCATCTCGAAGCAGAGCACACTTGGTCTTCGGCCAAAACACACGAACGAGACAGCCGGCGTCCAGACTCTCGTCCATGTGGAGTGCGTGAGCCAGCTGGTTCACAGTCTGAAAGGAGATGTAAACAGACCGATGTTACGGTTGTTAATAACTTCTCTTTAGCGTAAAAGCATTTTGCAGCCATTAGTGTTATCATCCTGTTAATGTTATGAACTTCTAATAAAGTAAATATAACAGATAGCATTCATCATGTAATGTGCCACGCAAAAGCATTAGTTAGTAGAATGAGAGAGAATAATTGCGTTGAACTCCTGTCCTTGAGTTCAGTTTAACTTCAGAGAGAGGGTGAAGTCTCCCCAATCAGGCTTTCGTTTCAGACATCTGACACCACCATAAATATCTTGTGCGTCTGTTTAACATGGCTGCGGGTTTGAGTAGTATTTTGGACATCTTTATGTTAAGGATATTAACACCAACAACCAAGTGGAAATATGGGTGGGGTTTTTTTGTGTTAAATAAGCACACATCCCTTATCTGTTATTTGTTTACATCCATCTATTTTTTAATTGTTTTGTTTCTAACTTTTTATTACACTCTACATAACTATATTAAAAACTTGAAATGGGCATTGTATGAATACATTTCATTTGTAAAATTAAACTTCTTATAAAATTATTTGAAGCTGTCTGTGGAAGAATCCATTCAAAGATATGAGCTTGGCTCTGTTATCAGGGTGAAGAATAAACCTTATCAGCTTGTACAATAGGAACAACAAAAAATCATCAACCATACTCTTGGCATCCTGACTGCACCTGAGCTAACACCAGTCAATCAACAGAGGAATATGAGGCAGTGCAAAATCACTTCTTGGATTTCTGAACATGTATTATCAGAGATGATCTGCGTGGGAGACAGACCAGTGCTCATGAAAGAGAAATGCTGCTAACCTAACCTCCCTTCCAATTTTTTTATTAAAACAACATGTACCTTGATGCTTTTCTCCTCATCAGAGCCCTCCGTCTTGAGGTAGGCCTTGTCCTCGTCCGTGCCCTCCACACTCAGGAAACAGTTAGTTGTGTGGCCAATCCCACTGGGGAGGACACGGTCCCTCAGCATGGCGTTTACGACTGTGCTTTTACCATTACTGGTCCTAAAATCAGACAAAACAGTCAGTGGCTGAGTGTGGAGCGAAAACATTCACTTATACTTAAAGCTGCTTTCAGAATGAACAAATGCAGTCCTACGATTTCAAAACCAAACTGTTGATGCAACACAGATATGTGGCCTCTAGTGAGACAGAGTGAGTTGACAATCTATTTACATGTGCAACAGGAAATGTTTTCAGTGTAAAGAGGTTCAAGAAACTGCACTACAATTCTAACTAACTCATTGCTGAATCAAGTATGGAAAGGAAATCTCTCAGTTCTTCTCTGACACTTTCTTCTATTGTCTCTTAGATTTAAAGCCTTTCCTTTACATCAGTTCAGAGCACAACGCGCTTCACTTGACATCAGTTCAAACTTAATTATGCAGAATGGGTTCTAACAAAATAAAATTAAAGAGCTGACTAAACATTGTCACTTCAAGCACACTGGTCAAATTCAAAGAAAGAAAAAGTGAAAGCAAAACTGGGGAAGGACAAGTCAAACTTGCACACCCTCCCAGATCACACCATGTACACCTGTTAAGGTCGTTCTTATGGGAAAAACCCTGTTTGAGTGTCACAACACAAAGGTGTCACACAAGTTATTACAAAAGAATATAAAATCCAGGTGTGCGTACAGGTGTTTTTACCTGCCAAAAAAGGCCACTTTCATGTGTCTGCGCGCCAGCACCTCCTTAATGACCGCGAGTTTGTCAGCATACGCCTGAATCTCCAGCTTTTGATCCTGACTCGCGATGTTTTCCAAGGCTTTATTCGCACAGGTTTCTGTCGACACACACATACACAACACACAGACTTACATCACCTAAATCACCAGCAAGTCAAGACTGAGAGAGCTGACGTGATAGCAGACATAATATTAACGCAATAACAATAAACATTAAGTCTGCACGATCCACTTCCAGTAAAATATAGCAGATTTATTTATACATTTATATTTAGCCACTGTCAAAGTAGGAAGCACTGGGGTCTACCTAGATAAATCACACATCACGATGTAAAAACAACTGTGTGATTGACATCTTAGCAAACTCAGACTGACACCACTGGATCAGGTCAAACACACTCACCTCCTACAAACTCTGAGGTCTCTTTCACGTAGTTCAGGAGCTGCTCAAATACATCGCTGATCTTCTTCTTGGCCACCACAAAGTGTTTCAGAGGAGAGAAATCCCCCCGGGCAGAGTCCGACCGTGTGAGCTGAGGGGCTGCAGCCATGTTCAATCTGACCAAAAGCAGAGAGGTGGAGGGGTCAAAAAGGGCAAACACTTTGATTAGAGGCCGATAGCGCAGGTAACACGACCCCACGCTGTCCTGATGGACATTTGTGTTCGTATTAAGACTGAACAACTTTTGTAAGAGGCTCTAACTCTGGTTATCTAACACTTGGTGGACACAGAAGCTGGCGGCAACACACACGGGAATAACAAACACTGTTAATATAGAAAGATTATTTATTATATTTAATCACTGGCTGTTGTTTTATTAGTTTTAATTAAACACGCGGCCGCTGGACAAGCTAACATATTAAGCTAGCTGCCGTTTCAGTAGGTCATTAAAAAGCAAACCCGGAGTTTGTTTTTGTCCTCACCACAGTCCTCAGACAGCGGGAGCCTTCTTCTCATAACACAAAAATACTGAGGATATTGACACAACACGGGGGAGCCGCTGTCCTCGCTGAAAGACAGCTCTCTGTCCGCCGGGCTAACCTTTCTGTTTGTATCCTGTAATGGCACCGCGGCCGTCAAGTTACTAGAAAACAAACAGAAAGGAGCTTCCGCTTTGCTTTTCAAAATAAAAAGCCAATTGCTGCTGTTTGACATTGTGTTACAAGGATGAGTATTTGAATGTGGCATGTGTTTTAAATGACTGATAATATTGATAATATTAATATTAATGAATGATAATATTCAAGTCTCTACCCTGGTTAACATGTTGATTATATATTTATTTTATTTTCTACTATTCTCGTTTAAACTCTTTTAGTAGTCTAGTAGTCACACATTTCACTATTATTATACCTTATATGTTTATATTTTACAAATAAACTTTAACTTGAATTAAATTTATTTTGACCCATTGCATCAAATAGGATAATTATTCCCCATGAAGCAGAACAGCAGAAATTATTCATGGCACAAATACCTTATGCAGACAATAAAGGTGTAAAACACAAACTCTATTTTAAGTCAAGAGTAACATCGCTGTACATCTTTAAAGTTGTTTATCACTTCATTTATAAACAATTTAATATCATTTTATCATGCTACAAATGACAGACATGACAGATTTTATAGTCCCAACCCACCAGTCCCGATGTGTTTTTCATTTTCTTTTGAAACTTAAAGTACCTGACTTCCTTCGTGGTTCAGATTTTGCTGCACTTGTTGCTTCACTGTGCGACGGTGGGGGGCGGAGACTGGTGACGAAAAGGTTGGCGGGCAGCAGCCAATCAGCGAGCAAAGAATTCATCCAACCCCCAAACCTCCAGTTCAGTTTACAGCGAGGGGACAATTAATCATCACAGGACAAGTTCACTGCAGAGAGAGCAGGGAAAGGAAAGTCAGAAAACATAGTGAACATAGTAACGTAGCATATAATGATTATGCATAATAAAAAGAAGAAAAGAAAGAAAACTTGCCTTTTTTCACTGGGAAAAGTTTCATAAATCCATTAAAATCCTCCCAGGGTTGACAGTTCCTCTAATCCTTTATCAACATAATATCACCAAACCTGTACACTGGTTCAACCATACTGGAACTAGAATCAGGTTTATTGCATGTGAATGAATCTTTTCTGCAGTACTGTTCACCTATGCATCCATTATTCACACCTGTTTATCCTGTGCAGCCTTGCAGGGGACTGGAGCGACACTGGGTCAGAGACAGTGGACAGTTGTATTGTGCAAGAAACCTTTTACCAAACTGGACATTTGTTATTTTACTCTCTGTAGAGCTGTGCCACCCTCATTGAAAATAATTACACTCGTATGTCTTTGACCCTAACCCTAACCCTAACCATAGACACACTGTGACAGGGACTATATGAACATGGGCTCAATCAGTGGCCTTTACAAACCCACAATAACTCATATTCAGAAGAGCAGCCTTTGAATGGGACAATGCCGGGGAGGAAACGCCTCTGTGTGTGTATTATGTGCGAGTGTGTGTGTGTGACCTTAGCAACTGTGGCAAACTGTCATCAGTCAGCAGCGGACACTGAAACACCTCCACCTGGACCTCCTGCGTCTCATTTGGGATATCTGGCAATTTTTTCGCCATCTCAGAAACTCAGAATTGACCTTTTCCTCTTTTTTTCATTTTTATATTTTTATGGTTATGTGTGGATTTATGATGGAGAATTAAAATGGTGAGGAAGCTCTTGGCGTTTTGTTAAGTATTACTCCTGTTTGCATTTGCTATGTGTTGACTCTCTTAAATGAATTCATTTTCTCTTATAGCTTCAATGAAATCACTATGCTGTAACATTACAACACAAGGCGTTAAAGGTATCAGTGGCACTTCATCTTTACATTTGATGTGGTATTTCACAGTTTTTTTATTTGACAGTGACAACAGTGTTTATAGAGCATTATTGAATAATGTATGCTAAGATAATCACATAATGTTCCTATAGAGTTAATTAGAGTATGTTGTTATGTTAGTGCCGTCCTGCCGGTGTTGATGCATTGGTTGGTTTGGTGAAATAATATGTGGCTTTCTTTTTTCAGCGTGGCTTCAGCATCATGCATTAATGATGAGATGGATGTACTAATTGCTCTCCTGGGCAGCTATAAATTTCATCCCTGGGCATCCGCTGTAAATTTCATCCCATCCGTGTAATTTTGGTCCATCTCTAAACTCTTAAAACTAGGAATCACAGAAAATATAAAAATGTTAATATTTCTATTATTATTTTAGGTGATCCAAGGCAATAACTCACTTAACTGTGAAATAGATGTTAATTCACATTTTTATGAGTGATTATTTGGTGAGAAATAACCTGGGCTCCAGCTATTTCTCTGTCAGCTTCTCCATTGTGTTGATGCTATTGTGTCAGCCCTGGTGACACAAGAGCCTGTGTGTGTATTGTGTGTGTGTGTGAGGTGGTGTGTATTGTCCATGTGTGTATGTATGGGCGCCTTTTACATTGTACCATCCTATCTAGCATTCTCTTTCTCTGGGAATTTACTTATTTTGCCTTTTAACCCTTTGTATATATGTGTATATATATATATATATATATATATATATATATATATATACACACACACACACACACACACACACACACACACACACACGTATGTATCTATATATGTATGTATATGTGTGTGTGTACACACACATATACATATATATGAGATATATATGAGATCCAGGTGTGTTGAAATAGTTTTGTTGCTTGTGTTTTCTTTTTAGAATTTGTGGAAGCATGATGTGGGATGGGTAAACAACAACAAAACACTACAGTAAGTCGCCTTAAAGGCTGTTGGTGTTACCTGAAGTTTAACAATGTGTGTTTTCATAATGGATATTTAATGAGTATGAATGACCCTGTTGACCTCTAAAAAGGGAAACTTTTACAGGAGTCAGTGGTCAGCGCAAGAGTCTTTAATAATTTAAAAAAATTTTGACCAATAATCCAGCAACTGCAGGTTTTACGTAGACTTGATAAAAAGTTTATTTTTAATGAATTTTCAAGGCCTGTCATTCTGTATCAAATGTTTCTTGACTATAGTATGAAATTCTTTTAATTCTTAGAGCGAATGTTTAATATTTCCAAAATGCCATTTTTTCCAAAACATCTAAAAATCCTTAATTTATCAGGATATTTTATAAGGATTTTTAATAATAACAGCCACATGAAGACTATTTTCTAAGGTAATTAATATATGAAATAGTCACTTACTCCCTCTTTATTTACTGTATGTCTGTCTCTCTGTGTGCAGATGGCCTCTAATGACCCCGACCTTCCTGACCCCCCTGGTGACCCCCAGCCTGGGGACCTCATTGAGATCTTCAGACCAGCCTATCAGCACTGGGCTCTCTACCTGGGAGATGGTTACATCATCAACTTGACCCCTGTTGGTCAGTAGAAACTTCAAAGAGACTAAAAAAAGTGGTATCTCAGAACAGCAGAGGTTGATTTATTTAGACTGGATGGTGCGTTTAATGTCTCACATTAAACTGATAAGAGGGTGATGATTAAACATGAAACATGCCGCTCTCATTCAGCTGTCACATTTGACCACCATATCGAGGCACTGAAGGTCTCCTTTTACCTTAAGCATGAAGAATCAGACACCAGTGGTCAGATTCATACTAATTTTAATTTAACATACTGTGATATCTTCATATAGGCTCTCCTCCTGCAGCCTGCATAAAGACATTTACTCCCTTATTGATGCCACCACTCTCCGTCCCTGTGCTTCTTTTCTCTATTTTTACTATCTCTGTCAAATAAAGGCAACATGTTAAAGATATTCTGTGGGGGGGGGCAATTACTTTCACTTTAATGGAAGTATTTTAAATTGCTGTAATGGAACTTTAACTTAATCAGAGGATACTTCATAAAATGCTCCAGAGAAGTCGAAGTTTAAAAGCATCCTTAGATACAACTTCAGTTTTACACTTCAAAACTCAACATTAGCCTAACAACTAACAACTGTCTTGTGATTGTTGCATTGAACATTCAGCTTGGTGTGGGACTTGTGGCTGGCTTTGCACAATGCACTAAAAACAATGAAGACTTTTCTGTTTTCTTCTTCTTTTTTTTTTTTTCACTAATAAAGCCCTGCATGTCTTTCAGACTTTAACGCAAGAACACTGGCCCAGTTATGATGAAATGATACATTTAGTCTCTTAATGGTTCGGAGGCAGTTTGCACTAATCATAGAGGATGAAACATTTACTCTTACTCTTCTGTCATATTGGTTTATTCAGTGTTTGAGTAATAAAATCAGCTGTAGCCAGGATGAAAAGGAGCCTTGAGGTCTGTTTGATGCGCATCCCTTCTAAACTTTCAACATAATCTTGTCTAAATTTTCCTAAAAGTGCAAGATTGAAGGCCTAATATCCTAAAATATTCACTTCTGGAAACTCTTGTAGATCTTTTCACACTGACACTCTCCTTTCTCCTGCAGATGAGAGCCAGGCAGCAGCCATGTCCAGTGTGAAGTCCGTCTTCAGCCGGAAGGCAGTGGTGCGTATGCAGCTGCTGAAGGAGGTGGTGGGAAGCGACTCGTACCGTGTCAACAACAAGTATGACCACAACCACACGCCCCTGCCCGTCAGTGAAATAATCGAGCGAGCTCAAGACCTCATCGGCCAAGAGGTGTCTTATGACCTGCTGGGGAGCAACTGCGAGCACTTTGTTACCCTCCTGCGTTATGGGGAGGGGGTGTCCGAGCAGGTCTATCACTGTTTATTTTGTTTCTGTCTCATGTGTCATCAGGACAAAGACACTCACCTCTCACTCAACACACCACAGTGACTGATGGGTCCCAAATTCTTATGACAGAACAGGACATTTAAAAGATCATTTCTTTCCTAAAGTGACAAAGTAAAGCAAATCTTTCTATAAAATAAATATAAATAACATTTACTTTGTAATGGCTTGTGTTAATCTCTGGACACCAGATTGTTTTTATATGTGCATTTCAGATCTGTCATCATGTGGCTGCCAGTTTAACACGGCTGACCTTTGTTGGTTTAACAGTTTAATGCAAAAATAAAATTTTTATGAAGTCAAAAACAGTCGGGGTGGATGTTAAGGGGATATTCAGCTGATGCCACCATTCACTCCCAAAAGTAACCAATGTTGTACTTTGTGTCTTCACAGAGAATAACAGCTGTGGTATGCTTTAATTGACTAAGATTACAGTGGTTTGGTGACAAGCTTTTATTTGGAAGAAATTATCAAAGCATCTACATGAATCTCTTAAATGTTGTTATTATGCTTCAGTAGATGCATGTGTTGGTTTGTTGGAGCGTCTGCCTCATTTTTAGCTGTTTCTGAGTTGAACTGTACAATAATGTGATTTCTATTTAATACTTAGAATTTTTTTTGCAGACGCGTAGGTAGCTTCGGTTCTTTGTTCTGACCTCTCCTGTGTCGTCATGGTATCCTCACTCCACCTCCTCTTCCTCTCCACAGGCCACACGGGCCACGGGGGCCATCGGTTTGGTGACAGCAGCAGCCAGTGCCTTCTCTGTCCTGGGACTGATCAACACACGGTCCAGAAACAGGCCTTTCTGACAGCTGTGGTCTTCACTGAAGAGTGTTGTCCTCCAACCTTCATGTGACTGTGATTTAAAATGAATCAATAAAGTAATGACATAAATTAAAATGACTGTAATACTTGTTTAGTAGCTTTGCACTCACACAGTTAGCCCCACTTGGTTTCAGCTGTGTTTGTCCAGGTTTTGAAATATGAGATTTATGTTGGTTGGTTGCAGTCCAATACAAAGCAGTTCTAACTCCACCTCAGCCTACCACAATAAAACCCTACTTTGATAATAGTAATTAATAATAAATATAATATAATAAATAATAATTAATTTAATAATAGTATAACATTCACAAGGAACATTTTTCTGCATTAAGTGCATTTACTTTTAATAATTTAACTCAATTTTCCTGGTTATACTTACATACTTTTACTCAAGTAACATTTTCAGTGCAGTACTTTTATGTGTAATGGAGTATTTTTACAATGTGGTACAAGTACTTGTAATTAAGTGAAGGAACTGAACTGTCCCTGACCTCCATGCAATGTTGCAGAGGAGTGTCAGCCAAGACAGCCCCACAACACAACATCCAGAGACTTGAGGTACTCAGGGCAGGATCTCATCCACCCCCGGCCTGCGTCCTTGCCACCGAGGAGCTTGCGAAACCTCCTCATTGACTTCGGCTTGGGTGATGGACGAGTCCACCTCAGAGTCCTCAACATCATGTCGGTGGGATTGAGGAGCTCCACAAAGTATTCCTTCCACCGTCCGACAATGTCCCCAGTTAAGGTCAATAGCTCCCCACCCGCACTGTAAACAGTGTTGGCAGAGCACTGCTTCCCCCTTCTGAGGCGCCGGACGGTTTGCCAGACCAACTGATAGTCCTCCTCCATGGCCTCAACGAACTCCTCCCAGACCCGAGTTTTTGCGTCCCAGGACAGCCCTGGCTGCAAAGCTTGCTTGGTAGGCCTGCCGGTTACCAACGTCAACTGCGTCAATGGAGTCCCACAGGTCAACATGGTCCGATAGGATTCCTTCTTCAGCTTGATGGCATCCCTTACTTCCGGTGTCCACCACCAGGTTCGGGGTTTGCTGCCACGACAGGCACCAGAGACCTTGCATCCACAGCTTTGAACTGCCATGTCGACACAATAGAGACAGAGAACATGGTTCACTCAGGATTCAATGTCCCCAGCCTCCTTCGGAATCTTTGAGAAGTTCTCCCGGAGGTGCACACGGGCACACAAACCCCTCCACCACGGTAAGGTGGCGGTTCAAGGAGGGGTAAATCAGTGTGTTCATTACTTTAATGTTGCAGCTGGTAAAGATAGGGCTGATTTTAATTTACTTTACATATGACTGGGAAGCCTTTAAAACCCCACTCAGGGATCAATATATACTTTTAACCAATAATGATACATCATCATATATTTGTTGATTGTAGTTTGTATTATAAATCTGAAAAGCAAAATAACTGATAACTAGAGTCATCAGATAAATGAAGTGGATTAAAAATACAATATTTGGTTCTGAAATATAGTTGTGTAGAAGCAGACAGTAGCAGTAAATGAAAGTAAAGTACAAGTACAAGAACTGCCCAGAGACTGTCATTGGCAGTGAATTTCTTCAGTCACAGGCTCAAAAATCGCACCGAAAAATTGTTAAAATTCAAGATATAAGAATAAAACAATCTATATTAACTAAAAAATAACACTGGTAAAGTGACAATTGTGAGACTTATATATACTTATAATCTTTACAGGTTAAAGGAGCTAGTGGTCATACATTTCTCTATGATTATACCCAGAACTGGGCATAGTATTTTATAATATAGTCATGGGTACATGATCATATGACACTGTGTGCTTTAGACAGAAGGGGGCGGAAACACAACAGAAACAACGGAAGAAGAAGAAGAAGAAGAAGAAAAAAGTGACGTAGACGTAGATTCTGTGCGCCGAGACAGTCGCACGTGTTTTTTTCAGTCAGTGGTTTTTATGGCCGTGTGAGTGTTTCAAGTCCAGACTGAGAGTGACTGATATTTCTATTTTAAATCAAAGAGTAAACCCACAGAGACAAACATGGGGAAGAAACTCAAAGTAGGAAAGACCAGAAAAGATAAATTCTACCACCTGGCCAAAGAAACAGGTAACGAACCAAGCAGATATTCACACTAGCCGGTTGTTGGCAGACTTGTCAGCCGTCTGATAACAAACTTACTTTGTGTTTTTCAGGTTATCGCTCGCGTTCCTCCTTCAAACTCATCCAGCTGAACCGAAAGTTTCAGTTTCTGCAGAAAGCTCGAGCTCTGGTAGACCTGTGTGCAGCTCCAGGTGGATGGTGAGCTGCTGTCAACACTTCACGATCATTTAGCAACGTGTCGGGGATTTAAAACAGGGGGAGCACAAAACTGTGCTTAATGCAGGGATGAGCATTAAAGCCAATAAGGGGATGCTGTTCAGTAACAAAGTTTGGTGTTGTGTGTTCATGCAGAAAGTCTTTTTCCTCCTTTAAAACATGGTGGTTCAGCCTTCATTCAGTATTAACCTGGGTTAATAAATGTAGAGCTGC
Organism: Scortum barcoo; assembly: GCA_023238725.1. Taxonomy (NCBI): domain Eukaryota; kingdom Metazoa; phylum Chordata; class Actinopteri; order Centrarchiformes; family Terapontidae; genus Scortum; species Scortum barcoo. The sequence continues at coordinate 15,221,593 of CM041538.1, read as the reverse complement.
TTGAGAGATGATTAGTTGATGGATGTATTAATTGTCAAATATTTAGCAACTAAATTTTTGATGATTGACTGAAGTAATTTTGAGTCTGAGTCTTTTGTGGACATTTGGATAAAGTTCAGGGAGAGCCCTACTATAGTATTACTGGACAACTGTAATATTTGACCAAAATGGACCTTTTTGATCTAAACCCTGATTTATACACAAACTGACTGTAAAGTACTTATGTAGACGCCCTGCACCTGTAGTGGTCAGCCCTGTTTGAGACCTTGATTCTCAGTGAATGATCTGGTTATGAAGCATTTCTCATACAAGTCTTCAGCAGTGGGCTGCAACTTTAAAGGTTTTACATGACCTCACAGTTGTCCCCTCTTGTCCTGGGTTGATTAGAGAAATGTATGTTGTTGAATATAGGTAGCTCAATGGATTTACTCATGTCTCAAAATGTGCTTGCAGGTTGCAAGTGGCTTCCAAGTTTATGCCTGTATCAAGTCTCATTATTGGTGAGTGTTATGTCATCAATATAATTATCTGATAATAAATAATAATTAGGAAAAACTGAATTTCGACTGAGATAATATATATAAACTGTTTCCTCCCATCAGGCGTTGACCTGGTGCCCATCAAGCCCATCCCCAACGTGGTGACGCTGCAAGAAGACATAACCACTGACAAATGCAGACAGGTGAGTTCAGGGCATCACTGAAGGAAAACAGACATCAGTGTCCTTGCTGCAGTGCAGCTTACACTGATATACACAGAATAACCACTCTGATACTTATGCAAAAACACGTGACCATTGAGACAGAGGGTTTTTCGTGGCATTTTAACATAGACTTGTTCAGTAAGATGCTGTCTGTCCCACATGCAGGCTTTACGAAAGGAACTGCAGACTTGGAAGGTCGATGTTGTGTTAAATGATGGAGCCCCAAATGTCGGAGCCAACTGGCAACATGATGCCTTCTCACAGGGTAGGTGCAACTAAAGCAGAAGGCATGTAGTCTTAAAAGAAAGGAAAATGTTTTTATTGTTATTCTCCCCATTTGTTTATGAGGGGTACACATAATGGATAGCATTTGAATCTAATATCCCTAAATCTCACTTTGTTCCTCGTCTCCAGCTCATTTGACCCTAATGGCCCTGAAGCTGGCCTGCGAGTTCCTGACCAAAGGTGGCACTTTCATCACCAAGGTCTTCCGCTCCAAAGACTACCAGCCGCTGCTCTGGATCTTCCAGCAGTTCTTCAAGAAGGTGCAGGCCACTAAGCCGCAGGCGTCCAGGAATGAGTCCGCCGAGATCTTCGTCATCTGTCAGGGTTGGTGGCAGCTACAGATGACAGTCTGTGATGAGAAGATTTTTTTTTATTTACAGACAACTGAACTGAATTTTGGTTTTTCCTTTTTTTTTCCACACCAGGTTTTGTTGCCCCAGATAAAATCGACAGTAAGTTCTTTGATCCCAAACATGCGTTCAAAGAGGTCGAGGTGCAGGCCAAGACTGTGAGGGAGCTGGTTCCTGTCAAGAAGCCAAAGGCATGTACAGCGTGTGGGATGATAGAATACGAGATGAATAGTGTTATTGTGACAGTTTAGTCACAGTAAGAACACCAAAGTCAACTTTCTCATGATTCCCTGTGTTACATGATGTGCTGTGGTCTTGATATGGTTTGATAATTCACACTCACAAATATAAACTTTTGAACACAAATATTTCATGCATCACTGACCTTACAGCTGCTCTTCTATTTCAGGCGGAGGGATACACAGATGGTGATCTGACACTTTACCACAGCTTCACAGCGACAGACTTTCTCAAGGCTGAGAACCCCATAGACTTCCTGAGCAAAGCCAGTGAGGTGAGATCTCTGCAGTGCTTTAACTTGTCAAAGACCAAGACTGGAAGGCTTCATGTATTCAGCCATTTAGCAGAAAATCCTGTTATTTATGAAGGGCATCTCAGGAGGGTTAGAGTAACCATTATTCAGGACCAGATTATTTGAGCTTACAGTCCACAGTTACAGTCTATAGTGAAAGAAGAGGCAGAGCAGAAGAGATCAAGCTGAGTAAAAAGACTTACTGTTTTGTTTCTCTGTCTTGTTCATTCAGATTTCCTTTGACAACAAAGACCTGGAGTCTCACTCGGCCACCAGTGCTGAGATAAGGGAGTGTTGTCGTGACATCAAAGTCTTGGGCCGCAAAGAGCTCCGGTAAGTTTTATTTTTATTTATTTATTTTTTTTCCCATCATACAATTTCTGATCTAGAAATAATATAGATGAGTGTTTATAACTCAAGCATGCCTGTGTGTCTGCTATTCTCTCCTTCATCATCACATCTGCAGCAGCCTGCTGCTGAACTGGAGGTCCAAGCTAAGGAGATTTCTTGCCAAAAAACTGAGGACGGAGGCCAAACAGCTCGACCAGGAGATCAAGTAAACTCTTTGCAGCATATTACAAAAAGCCACTGAAATATTCACATGGCTTTGCCAGACTGTGTGACATCTGATTTAAAAAAAACAAAAAACAAAACAAAACAAAAAAATCTAAAATCATTGCTCTGTTTCTTAGCTTAAGTTCTGATGAAGAAGAGGGTAATTCAGAGGAAGAACCAGACAAGAAGGGAGAGGATGAGGAAGAGGAAGAAATGGAGAGGAAACTGGCAGAACTGAAAGCTGAAGAGGTGGCTGAGCTCAAACGGTACGTCAGGAAAACTTGTTTTTTACTCTGGATTTTATCTTCTCTGAAATTTTCTTTGAGGATTTGTATTTTGTTTTCTAAGTTGTAGTGCATCTTTTGTTCCAACAAAGGTTACAGTTTTCCTTCCTTTCAACTTGTCTGAATTTCTCCAAACACTTCCACATAGTGAAGAAACTCATTGCAGTTTCAAATCAACAGTACTAAGTTGCAAAAGACCCCACAGATGGGGTTGCAAATTATTATTGCTTATTGAACCAGCAGCACTTTTTCTTTTTTTTTAAAATTTGTTAAGAAAGCAGAGTTTGTGTAACTTTCCTGCTCCATCAGGAAGAAGAAGAAGCTGCTGAAGGAGCGGAGGAAGCAAAGGGAGAGGGTGGAGCTGAAGATGGATCTGCCCGGCGTCTCCATCGCAGATACCGGTGACTCATCCATGTTCTCCCTCAGCACCATCAATAAGCAAAAGGTGAAGCACACAATCACAAATACACAGATGCAAACCTCCCACTTAGGCTGGGTCTTGTCATGTAGACTGAACTCAGTTCGATTGCTGTTAGCTGACATCCGTTAGCAGTTTTGGTGCTGATGTTGTTGGTTCCTCTCCAATGACTTCTTTTGTCCCATGGTTAAAAGTGAAGTGCCCAAAGCTAACTTGATGTTCCTTTGGTATTTTCCCCTAACCTTTAGGCGCTGGCCGACATATCCAAGGGGGACATGCAGGCAGCAGACGCCCTGGTCGACGGAGATGACGACCTCCACCTGTCTGATGAAGAGGACGACGAGGCAGATAAAATGTCCCTGGCCTCTGATTTAGATGACGAGGACTTGGAGGTGGTGGAGCAGAGACAGAAAGAGCTGGAGAAGAAGGCACCAAAGAAGAAGTGAGCCAAAAAACATCCCCTGCATTTAGAACATATGGGAAACAATATCCAACGTCATGCCCTCAGTAATTAATTGGTCTCTTATTTAGTTTTTCATTATGTGTCTGTGCTTTCCAGGGTAAAGTTCACTGAAGAGGAGGAGGAGGAGGATGAAGGCCAGGAAGGCGGCCTGCTGGTGGAACTAGAGGGAAAGGATGAGAAGAAAGAACGAGAGGCCAACCTGTGGTTCAGCAAGGTTCGTGTGCTTGTTCTCCCATAATGTAATATAGACTATGCTCATACTGACATGTAATAATATGTTCCACTAGCTGGCGTTATATAATGGTTGGTTACCTGCTCTTTGCTCCATAGGGAATCTTCTCTGAAATTGACCTAGAAGGAGATGCAGAGAGCGAGCTCCGACAGACCGAGTGGCTTCAGAACAAACAAACACGTAACAGTCTCCCTGTTTCTCATTTATTTATTTACAGAGCTTCATCATAGTCTTTTTTTTTCTAAAAATAGATTACCGTGATTCTTTAAAAAACACAAAATGAGTGTGAAATATCACTTATAAATAAAGTAATGACAAATTTGGATCTTCTCTAGAAAAAGGCAAAAAGCGGAAAGCTGTAGAAGTGGAGGAGGAGGAGAAGGCTGCTCCAACAGAGGAGGAAAAGGCCGGACCTTCACAGGAAGCTGAAGAGGAAAGTGACAGTGACTCTGACTCCGACAGCAACGATGAGAAGTAAAACCTCATTTACTGTTAAAATATTACTCAATGGATCAAATTTGATTCGTACCATTGACTCACTTAACAAATATACAAATAAATCTATCAACTTTTTGCTGCTTCTTCCAGGGAGATATTACAGATGAAGCAGGCCAAGGGGGCTGGTGGGATGTCAGGAATGGCTGATGAAGATGACTTCCAGGTTGTTCCTGTAGAAAGCACCAGTGAGTATCACAAACATTTATATTTCATAACACAAGAGAAACCAGGTTCATCAAATGCATTTCTAATCGTTGGAGTGATAATCATATCTGGGATTATTTAACCAAATTAAGTCAGAACCAGGTTACATAAATAACCGTGTTGAGAATGAACTCTTCAGTGCATCTAAGTGCAGCCAGTAAAAGTGCTTCAGCTTCATGTTTGTGTGCAACTATGTGGGTTTTGTGCCCTTCAGGTAAGAAAGCGCGGATCCTGGATGCAGAGGGCCTGGCCTTGGGCTGCCAGATCGCCACGTCTAAGAAGAGAGCTAGAGACCTGGTGGATGGCTCCTTCCACAGGTGTGTGCATGGGTGCCTTTGAGTGTGTGCCCTCAAACAGTCTCACAAAGATCACAGTAATTTAGAGCTAAAATCTGAACGTTTTGAACAACAGACTCACTCTCTGAACACCAGACTTACTCTTTAACTTGCCTGTGTGTGATGCAGTGTACAGTTTTTTTTTCCAGTCTCTGCTAGAGTTGCGGGTAAAGAGTTACTATGACCAGACAAGGAAAGAAAAGATTGATGTCTAGTGAGGTCCAAAAACCCGCCTGCCTGTTCTTAATTCTTAGCAGAGAGGCAGTTTAGCCAAAGTTTTTTTGTACAGAGAAGCACGCAGCACTGCATACACAGTATCTATGAATTACACATTACGTACCTGTACACCAAGATGATTGTTTTCTCCTGCAGGTTCGCTTGCTCTGAGGCAGAGTGGGAGGTACCAGAGTGGTTCCTGGACGATGAACGGAAACACCGAAAGAAGCCGGTGCCGGTCACCAAGGAGATGGTAGAGGAGTACAAACAAAAATGGAAGGAGATTGATGCCCGGCCCATCAAACGAGTCGCAGAGGCCAAGGCCAGGAAGAAGAAGAGGGTAAGATGGGGGAGGCAGAAGTACAATGGTGCAAAAGCTGACGCATGTTTTAAATTTTTACAACTGTTAGATCTATTTTAAGGTGAGCAAAAACACTAAAAACTGTCCAGTTTGGATCTTCATTTGTGAGTTTCTCTGTGATGTTTCTAGATGCTGAAGAAGATGGAGCAGGCCAAGAAGAAGGCAGAGGCAGTTGTCAACACAGTGGACATCTCTGAGAGGGAGAAGATGGCTCAGCTTAAAAGGTATGACATTCGCACCTCAAATTATACCGATTATGCTCATTTGATCAATGATATCATTTCAATCATTTTTGCCATGTCTTTCTCCCATTCCATCAGTATCTACAAGAAAGCGGGCATCGGGAAGGAGAAGAGAGAAGTGACATACGTTGTGAGCAAAAAGGGCGCTGGCAAGAAGGTGAGGCGGCCCCCTGGCGTCAAGGGAGCCTTCAAAGTGGTGGACAGTCGCATGAAGAAAGACATGCGAGGAATGCAAAGGAAGGAGCAACACGCTAAAGGCAAAGGAAGGGGAGGAAAAGGTGGCAAAGGCAAAGGAGGACAGTCGAAGGGTGGCAGAGGAGGGGTGACGAGTGGTAAAGGGCGAAAAGGAAAATAAATTTGACCCTGTGACGCTCTCACAGTCCTGCCTTTCTGACTGTTAAACATCACCTGCTCTCGTGCTGCAGAAGAGCATTTAAGGAGTCACAGTTTGTGCTCCTGTGTCACCTGCAGAGATGCCACACACACAGGCCTTTTTAGCAACCTTTTGCTGAGGTGGACACTTTGAGATGTGTTCTGGAGGTATTTAAATGCTGGAGCTCTGTGGACATCTTTCTGAAGGTGTTGATTATTCACCTTGATTATTCACCTTGAGTAGGCTGAAATGTAACTCAAGTTCATTGTAATAACAATAAATGTGTTCTCCAGAAATGTTGCTATTAACATTGTAAATATTATAAACATATCTTTGCAATAAATGTTTTGTTTAAAGGAGTCGTCAAGTCATTGATTCAGTGTTTGCTGTGTTTATAAAAAAAAAAAAAGTCGATTGTTTTTCAGAACCTTAAGTTCCTAACTTTCTGCTTATTGCTGATAGCAGCTGGTCACTACAGGTTAAATGAAATCAGTCTACTCCACTCCAGGAGCTGTATTAGTCTAATCTTTATATCTGGACAGTAAATCTCACAGTTTAACTGGCAGTCACTTCAATTTCCTTGTCTTATAAATACTTTTACTGGTTATTTTGCACCATTAATTCACTGCTATGTGATATGCACATTAAACACTAGTGATAGTACATAATTAAGAATATTTAATTAAGAAGGATTTGTACCTTGAGTATTTCCTCTGTCTGCTATTTATAGTCTTGAATTGTTCTTAGTACATTTATTTGGTAGCTATAGGTTGTTATTATAAAACAAAGTTTTAAAAATCACATCAGCTTGATTAAAAAACTGAAAGCTTGATTCCACTGTGACAAATCAACAAACCTGATCAGTATAATAATAAAATCCTGACAGAGTTCACTCTTCTTCACTGGTTTAATACTTCTTATTGTCTTGTACAATACAATTACAAATTGTTTGTAATACCTCTGTACTTTTACTGAAGTCATATATTAAATGCGTGCTATGTGGCGCTGTCATTTTTTTCTTGACTCATTAATATAATTACCTTCATTACCACTTCATAGTTTACCACCATGAGGATAATTGTTCTTCCGGAATAAAACACTATAAATAAAGAGACTTTGAAAGAGACTTAGAGACTATAAAATAATATAACATTGGCTGAAGGGGAAATACACTTCTGCGGATGCGCGAACTATCCTCTATATAAACTACATTCCCCATGAGGCTTTGCGGTTCAGTCGCTGCAAAGGCTGTGTTGTCAAGTGGGTCAGAGGTGTGTTACTGTGCAGCGTTTTTTGTGTGTAATACGAGTGAAGAACTTTTAATTTTCCGGATGTGCATCGCAGTCTTCACGAATCAAATTTTCCACAGAGTGGACTGTGACTGTTTCGGCGCTAAACCGGCGCAGCAGCTTGTGTTAGCTTGAGTCATTTAGCCGAGCAGCTAACAGTGTTTCTTTTAACTTGGGAAGTCGGTGTGAACTAAACTTAGCCCGCCGTGCTTTTACTTTCTCGGGGCCCTTGTTTGGACTCCTCTGCTCCGGTATGCTCCTGGTTGTTCTGCTTTGCAGTCTGTCTCTGGCTGCCACAGCGCAGCAGGCGGACAACGACTGGATAGACCCGTATGACATGCTCAACTATGATGCGAGCACCAAGACAATGAGGAAGCCTGCAGAGGTGGAGTGATGTTTAATGTCTGCACCTTAGACCATATATATATATATTCAGTCAGTGACCTAAAATTTACATGTACACTCAGTGGCCTGTGCTTTATATAATCTAATACAGTACACTAATATATGTTTGTTAATACTGCTGAATGATCTAAGGTCATGTTATTATTTTGGTCAACCCTATTATGCAGCAAGATTTTGGTCTCATTATTATTATTATTATTATTATTATTTACTTAATTATACTTTTTTGCTTTTTTACGTTGTATGATATATAAATAATGACATGTTAGGAAAACATATTGCCTCAAATAATGATAGGTGGATAGTTCAAACATGAACGGCGAAGCTTTTCCACCGTGTTAAGGACGTAGTCATAGTTATCACAAAATTTTGATAATAAGAATACTAGAGATGCCACTAATGATTATTCTTATCATTGAGGAACGTGTTGGTCATTTTGTCAATTAATCAATCGATTGGACCGTAAATGTCAGAAAGTTGTGAATAAAGTTGATCACTATTGTCCAAAGCCAGAGCCTTCATATGTTTTGTTTTGTCCACAACCAAAAAATATTCTGACCCATCGTTTTCCCAAAAAGTAATTAATGGGGACAGAAATATTGCTGCGTATGAACAGTTTATGTTGTAACACTTAATATGTGTGTGCGTGTGTGTGTATTTTGCAGCCAACAAAAGAGAGAGAGGAGCCGTGTTCCATGAAAGTAGTTGAACTACAAAAACAGGTCTGTGGTTGCATGGTTGGTTGGTATTTCAAGCATTTGTTAGAAGTTCCTCTGAGGAAACCATTTAATAAATTTAACTGTATTGACTCTGCTTTCTTTAATAACTGTTGTTCATGCAGAGCAGACAGTGATTTTATTGCAGACATTAAATCCGTCTGCCAGAAAGTAACAAACTCAAGTCCTCTCAAAGACAGTATAGCAAGACAATGAATCTCTAAATCGCAAGTGAGAAAACCTCCAAGAATCAGTCAAATATTACGAATATTGTACTTTGCTTTCATTTAGATTGAAGACCTAAAGAAGACAATCACGGTCATCTCAGAGAAGCCAACATGCAATCCAGTGTTCAAGAGATTCCTTAGCAGACTCCTGAAGAAAATACAAGGAGTTGGATTGGTAAGTGGTCTGATTATTATCGTTGTTGTTATTAAGCTGTATTATGTGTCTTTGAATATATCTTTGCTAGTCTGAAATGCATTTTTCCCAAACTTCGCTTGCAATCATCATCTGGGTTTCCCTCCATAAAGATACTCTATCTGTGTTAAATGCCATATCCCTCATGTTTCAAGCTCAATTGAAGCTTATTCTTCAAAATCCAGCTATAAAATTTAGACAGAAGCCAAGTGAACTTACAGCACAAAACAATAGAAAACGGGGCATTTCCATTTTAACACATTTATCCCCCTCGTTTCTCCAGCCCAGTGACTCTGCAGACGTCCTCTGTGATGCCAAAATCCAACTGTCCAAACAAGCCATGTCAGAGATCCAGAGGCTTTTGGAGGGGGAAGACAGCGGGGGAACAGGGGCTCTAGACGACGCCATCAGTCAGCTACTGGTGGAACTCAGACCACATAACCATGACCTCTGGAAGTGGCGCTTTGAAGACACCTTCGGCGTGGAGCTTGACACACTGTTAAAGGTAGGCTCGTTTATTACTCTCAAATCTTTATGTATGAGTCTTTAAGATGCTTCAGTCATGTGCTACCTAAAAAAAAAGTGATAAAATGTACATCTTTAATGTCTTTTTGAAATCTGCCTGAATTTTAAAGACCAAAAACCTCAAATGTGTCATATGAAAGCAGATTTCTCTGATTTGATTTCCCTTCAGTCATCACAGTACTCATACAGGTTTCACTGTATGTACATGTATGCAAGTATGCATGTAAGTAACCAGGTAACAGACGGCTTTCTGCTGCAAACATCACATGAACAAGGAACCTTGGTTCCATAATCAAGGTTGGGATCAGAGAAACCTGAGCTAGATTTTCCCCTGGAGTGACAATGATGATGAAAAAAAGTATCTTGGTGACAGCAGAGCAAAAGCAAAAAAGGAAGAAATCATAACATGTCTTATATTCTAAAAAAAGTAATCTGAACTCTGACTAAAATTGACAATAACACAAAGTAGTTACCAGAAGCATGAACACATTGTTGCTTTAAGGAGAATCTGTGTGCTAACTACAGAGCCTGTAGAGTTCTGCATTACTGCAACAGTTAAAATAAGTGAAGGATGCTCCCAAAATAAGGTCAGAGGAGGAAATGATTACTTATTTGCATGTATATGCAGATGCACATTTACCAGGTTACTATAGTCCATGGAAATGTATTTTTAAAATGACCTGTGGAACCTAATTTCTGTGTGTAACCTGTAAACGTACAATAATGGATGTTAAGCAGCCATTCACTTATTGGTTCGCGAGAGGATAAAAGGGAGCAGTGCCTTAATCGGGACTCTTTTTTTCACTTTCAAATCTGCACTCTCTATCATGTATGATGTGCAGAAAAGGCAGACACAAGAAAACAATCCATGCAGCCGTTGTAGTTCAGCCTGACAAGTTCAGTTTTTAACTTGTAATCTACCATTTAAACAACCTAACAGGGTAAGGTGGCCCAGTTGAGTTTTTTAAGTGTATTTTGTGTGTTTATATTTCGGTTTTCCAGCCAAGTGATGATGTGCTCTTTTCTCTTTGTGCCTGTGTTTCAGATGGGGCTGTGCCTTCTGGTCATAATGGCCATCATCTGCACTCCGCTGTGGTCAAGTGTGTCCTGGTTCGTGCAGTTCAGTAGACTGTTTGCTATCTGCTTCTTCGTCAGTATTATCTGGAACTGGTTATATCTGTACAAGGTGAAGAAGAACTTTTTTACTTTCCTTGCTCTTGTTTTGTTGTCATTTGTTTGTAATATTATTACATTTTTTATTATTTATTTATTTTTGGTCCAGATTGCCTTTGCCGAGCACCAAAACAACATGGCGAAGCTGGGTGGCGACAATGAAAAATGCACTGGAATGAGAAAAATTGACTGGAGTGATAGCCTGAAAGGTCAGCCAGATATAAATTTCAACTTGAGCTTCATATTGTTGTCCCTCCTGCAAAAAACATGCAAATGCACAAACTCACTATCAGCTTTGTGGCAATGGATTTTTGCTTTATTTATCTTAAGAAGCAGAAGAATAATCTCAAACCCCATTTAAAAAAAAAAAAAGAAGAAATTTACTTAACGGTCAATCTTTTGACCACTTGGGGGCTGCAGAAACAAGTTGTGAAGCAATGTTGAACTTGTCAGAGCAATTCATCATTTACATATCCAGTTATGGAGAGACATTTTCATCCAGCTGGAGCCGTGTTTCTCTCCATCTGATGAATCCAAATCCAATATTCTCTTACTCTCTTTTAGCTCTGCTTTCTGTTTTTTTTAACTGCCACTATGTTCACTAGATGGTCACACACCTTTTGCTTGCGCTTTGCTGTTTGTAATATTGAGCAGATAGTGTTCAGTTGGTTTTTGAATGATCCAGAACTGTAAAGTTGTGCCCCGACAGCTACTGATTCACGTCATTTAAAAGTTCAGAAGTATCTTTGTTTAAATTCAAAATCAACATCAGATAGATGGTTTCAGTGTATGTTTCTGTGTTGAAGTTTATTTAAAAGCCCCTCTGTTAGGGCTGTGGATGGACTGATTTGAACAATGAAAGTGAGTTGTAGCCTGGTGTGTATCACTCTGCTGCTCCATATATGGGACTATTCACTCGCACAGTCCCTCGTTCACATCAAACATTTCCTGGCGCACATTTAATGAGCAAAATCTCTTGCAGTGGTTTTCACTTTGTTTCCAGTTAGATGACTTTGGCTCAAAGTGTTTTGGAACATTTTCTCTCACAGGATTTTCACTCACAACTTCGTTACTGATAGTGATACTTTGACGAAAGGCACTTTCTCAGCAGCCTCTCCTGTCTTTGTTTTTGTCTTGCAGAGTGGTTCAGAAGCACCTGGACTCTTCAAGATGACCCTTGTAAGAAATACTATGAAGTCCTCATGGTCAACCCCATTCTGCTGGTACCTCCAACCAAGGTAGGTCACTATGATGGCATGTACGTGTTTTCAGTGCATGTACACCCCGATATCATGCAGCCAAACTCTAAACACGACTGAATAGTGGCTATTGCTATTAACTATTGCTATTAATTGTTTTAAAGAGGTTGTATGGAACTATTTATTCTTCCGGCGCCGCGCGAGTGGCAGCCTGTATCAACAGCTCCTGCTCACCGTTGAGCTTTCTTTGCTTGGGTCGAGCGGCTGCTGCCAGGAGGGGATGTTACCGGCCCGTCCTCCCCTCCATCATCACGGGGAATGTAAGATCTCTCCCCAATAAGATGGACGACCCGGCATCAGCGGGAGTATCGGGAGTGCAGCCTCCTGCTGTTCACTGAGACGTGGCTAACTGCGCGCTAACTCCGGACACGGCTGCTGAACTGGACGGCTTCACACTCCTACGGACGGACAGAAACAAGGAGATCGGTAAGAGGAAAGGTGGAGGGCTGGCAGTGTTTGTAAATGATAGATGGTGTAACCCTGGGCACATCACTGTCAAGGAGCAGCACTGCTGTAAGGACGTTGAAGTGTTGGCTGTCAGCATGAGGCCTTACTACCTGCCAAGGGAGTTCACACATGCCCTCGCGGTGGTAGTGTACGTCCCCCCCTCTGCTAACGCCAATGCAGAATGTGATGTCCTGCTCTCAGCAGTGAGCAGGCTGCAGACACAGCACCCTGATGCCCTCCTCCTCATCTCTGGAGACTTCAACCATGCCTCTCCATCCTCCTCTCTGTCCCAAATTCACCCAATATGTCACATGCCACACCAGAGACAATAAAACACTGGATCTGTTTTATGCCAACACCAAGGAGGCATACCACTCACTCCCTCTTCCTCCCCTGGGCCGAGCCGACCACAACCTTGAGCACCTCATGCCTGTGTATAAGACTCTTGTGCACAGGCAGCCTGCTGTCACCCGCACTGTGCACTGTGAAGAAATGGTCTGAAGAAGCCGAGGAGGCCCTGAAAGACTGTTTCAACACAACACTATGGGACGTTTTCAGTGACGCCCACGGAGAAGATATCGACAGTCTAACACACTGCATTACGGACTATATTAACTTTTGTGTGGAAAACACCGTACCCACCAGGACTGTATGGAGCTTTATCACAAAGTCAGCCAGACAGCGGCTCTTCTTCCTCCATGCAGGCTGCGGCGGATAAACTCAACATGGACTCCAGGATCCTCTGCAGCTTCTACAGGTGCACCATAGAGAGGATCCTGACTGGCTGCATCACCGCCTGGTACAGCAGCTGCACCTGCCCTCAACCGTAAGGCTCTACAGAGGGAGGTGAAAGCTGCTCAGCACATCACCAGGACGGAGAGCTGCCAGTCCATGGAGGACCTCTACAGCCAGCGGTGTAGGAGGAAGGCCACCACCAAAATCATTAAGGACCCCAGTCACCCAGCTACAAACTGTTCTGCCTGCTGCCGTCTGGCCGACGGTTCCGCAGCATTCGAGCTCCCGAACCACCAGGCTCAGGGACAGCTTCATACATGCAGGCCAAACCATAAGACTTTTAAACTCTGTCCACAGCACCACCACTTTTTAAATAACACCTTCATTTCTTGTGAAGGTATATATTTTTCTATTGTGTGTATATATATCTTATTGTATATATGTTACTTATAATACTTAGTTTACATTTACAGTTTATATTTTATTTGTATATTTGTATAACTTATATTTTAAGGTCTTTATTTATTTTATTACTCTAGTTATTATTTATCTTAAATTTTATTTTATATTTTTATTTTTTAAATTATCTTTTTTTTTCTTGTTGACAGCCTCTACTGTTGTTGTTAATATTCTTTTTAGTATTGTTAGGAGAGCCTGGGATTTAAGAATTTCATTACCAATGATTGCTGATGTAAATTGTAATGACAATAATGACAGTTATTGTAATGACAATACATTCTTGAAATCTTGAGCTTCTCAAACAGCAAGCCCTGGATTACCCCGGACTTCCAAGAATCAAGAATCAAGAATCATTTATTGTCATCATGTTTTCACATGACGAAATTAAGTATTGTTGACTTCCAGCTTTAAATGTAAATATAGTAAAAAGAATAATAATAATAGCAAGTAAATAATAATAATAACCATAATAATAATAATATGCACACACATTTTTTCCTGTTCACCCTCTACACTGCAGACTTTTCACACAATACACCATCATGTCATCTCCAGAAGTTCTCTGATGACTCTGCTGTTGTTGGCCTCATCACAGATGGGGACGACAGAGTACAGAGGACTTATTCAGGACTTTGAGAACTGGTGCCCATGCGGAACAACCTCCCGATCAACGCTGCAGTAAAACCAAGGAGCTGGTGGTGGATTTCCGCAGGCGTAGCCACTCTCCGCCAGCACCGGTGAGCATCCAAGGAACAGACATTGACACTGTGAAGTACCTGGGTGTTCGGACGGAACAACACCAGCACGCCCTTGTCAAGAAGGGCAACAGCAGACTGTTCCTGCTCAGGAGGCTGAGGTCTTTTGGAGTGCAGGGACCACTCCTCAGGACCTTTTATGACTCTGTGGTGGCATCAGCCATCTTTTATGGGATAGTCTGCTGGGCCAGCAGCATCACGGACAGGGACAGGAGGAGAATGGACAGACTGGTGAGGAGGGCCAGCTCTGTCCTGGGATGCCTCCTGGACTCAGTGGAGGTGGTGGGAAACGGGAGGATGATGGCTAAGCTGTCATCCCTGTTAAACAACACGTCCCACCCTCTACAGGACACTCTGACAGCTCTGGGCAGCTCCTTCAGTGAGCAGGCTGCTCCATCCACGCTGTGTGAAGGAGAGGTACCACAGGTCCTTCCTGCCTGCTGCTGTCAGACAAATAAATAATAAATAACTAAATAAACAATAAAAAACTGACTTATAACTAGGTCTCTGTGCAATAACGCTACACTCCTGTTCACTATTCATTTTACTGTTTCACTGTTTTTTGCACTCCTGACTGAGATATTATATATTTCTTATATGTATATTCTCAGGCACACTCCCTCTGTACTATGTACAGGTAGGCTTACTTACAGTTATAGTTATAATTATTTGTCTTGGATTATTTGCTGCTGTTGTGCTGTAAATTTCCCCACTGTGGGACTTATATATCATTTAAAATCTCTATTTTATATATATATATATATATATATATATATATATATATAAAATAGAGATTTTAAATGATATTTTTTGATTAAAGATGCGTGATTTCTGCTGATTTCTATTTCCTTTCCTCGGCTCTGCTAAAGCGTTAACAGTGTGCAATGCAAACTCGTTAGCCCTACGATACTACTTCAAATGTATACATATGTTTACATATGTATACAGATATATGGAGTGAAGAATTCTATCATATAAATTTTTTCGTGTTCAACATCAAGTCTAGATTTTTTGTATTATAATTGTGCTGCTTTGAAATAGCATAGTTGCATTTAAATGTGTATTCTAAACATGCGTCTCTGTTTAGGCGATATCCGTTACCATCACGACTTTCATCACAGAGCCTCTGAAGCACTTCGGCCAAGGGATCAGTGAGTTTCTTCGAGCCCTCCTCAAAGATCTACCAGTTACCCTGCAGATCCCAGTCCTCCTTACTGTCGTGCTCTCGATTGTGGTAAGATTATCACAGATGCCCAGTACAATTTTAAAAAAACAAAAAACCCCCACAAATATATGAAATCGATGATGTTTCTCTATACTGGTCTGTTTATTCGACTCATCCACAGATATGCATGTATGGAGGTGTCCAGGGAGCCTTCCAGCATGGCATCTCTGCACCTTTCCGCCGCCCTCGAAGGGATCCACCTCCGCCACCGCTGGAGCAACACCAGCATCAACCACAGAGGATCGATGACTTAGCAGGAGGAGACACAGGAAGGTTCAGAGCAAGGGAGGCGCTGCAGTATACCCTGAGGCATCAAGCTGATGATGGCAGATTATACAGGAACCAGGTTCATCAGAGATGCAACAGATCAAGGGAGGTGGTCGTGGAGACGTTACGCACTGCCGAACATCCCTGCTATGAGGATGAGCCAGATGCCGAGCCACGCAAGGAAGAGCAGGATCTCTCTGCTGAGTCAGAGTCAGAAAACCAGCCGGAGACACAGGAGGAGCTAGGAGGAGCGAGTTCCATCAGTGTTGCAGCCAGCACAGCCCAACCAAAGACTAAACCCACTGAATCAGATCCCTCTCAAGCAAAAACTAAACCCTCTGAATCAGATCTCTCTCAAGCAAAAACTAAACCCTCTGAATCAGATCCCTCTCAAGCAAAAACTAAACCCTCTGAATCAGATCCCTCTCAAGGAAAAACTAAACCCTCTGAATCAGATCCCTCTCAAGCAGAATCTAAACCCACTGAATCAGATCCCTCTCAAGCAGAAACTAAACCCTCTGAATCCGATCCATCTAGAGCAAAGACTAAACCCACTGAATTAGATCAATCTTCTCAAGATGATGCATCTCTGCCAGTACTAATCAATTTCCAGGTGAGTTCTTTTTGAAATTTGTGAAAACTAAATTGTAAATCATCTTTCACTGTAACAGAATATTTGACTTTTTGGTTCTTCTCTAATGTGACGTTTGTGAAAAAGTCACTTACAGTGTTGTTGTGGTGCAGAAATGGAGGATGAATGAGAAAATGCAGTTTTTTTATTGCCTTTGAATGAATATAGATGCAAATAAGCTAACCCTTTTGATTTCCCTAATGTAGTGCAGCTAAATGTCAGTTTAGGCATTTTCTTTGTTAAATTATCTATAAATCAAATTATTCAACACTTCAGTTTATGAATGTATTATTTGCTGCTACAGTGCATTTTTATTTGAACATGTAAGTGTTTTTGTGTGATATGTTTCTTCTGATGTAAACCACCTCATTGCAGTATCAGCAAGTCTCACCAGACCGACAGGCCTCCTCTGGCTCACTGACACACATTGAAACTGTCGGAGTTCCTGTTCAGGAGTCGTATCCAGTATTGGTGAGGAAGACGGACTCTGCTTTGCAGGAAGATTAGTGTCATCAGTTGTCGCTGCTTTTTGCTGAGCAGTTGAGGCATAGTCAAGGAAAGCTCATTTTACAGACCACAGAGCATTTTCAAGATATTTCTTGCCGCTCTGTATCTGAATGTGCCTTTTACTGTGCAGTCACCAGTACTGTTCAGCGAATCTGCTCATTATAACCTCAGTTACAAAGAGTGAAATGCTCAAATCAATCACACAGCAGCCAGACTGAACTAAATGTTGGAAAGAGGGAATGACTGTGTTAATGAAAGCATTTTACTTGATCTGATGTTTCAGTGTCTCTTACCTGTTGGCAGGAATTATGATCTTACAAACTAGGTCTGCCTAGTTTTACTGTAATGATATTTACATTTGTAATTTTTAAATGAAGAAAAAAGAACTCGTTTCAATTTTGAAGTGGAAATGGAAGCTTTCAATTTTTAAAATCTTTCTCTATGCTTTTTACAGTACAGTTATTTCACAATAACATAAAATGGTGAACATCTTTTATAGCAACCTGAAAAAAAAAAAAAACTTAAACAAAAGTGAAAGCTTCAATCAGTTGGCCAGCTCATTGTTTTAGCTTTCAGGCAACTTTACTGTCCTGATTGGCACTACTTATCGCATACTCATTCGCTTTTCTGGCCGCAGTTGGTGGCCATTTGTAGAAGAAAAGTTCTGATGAAGTCCCTGATCAGCACCAGCTCAGCACCAGGCAGCAGACACTGTTTGCGACTTGCTGGTGAACATAGTTAAGCACTTAGCAGCTGAGGAGCCAGACGTTTCCCTCAGGAGATGTTGAAGAACAAAATGGAGCTGAAATGATAATTGTTGTCTGACTTTTATTCATCAGGTGGCCGGAAACACTTCAAATGAATGATAATGTTGCTTTGTGTCCACCGGATGTATAAGTAGGCAACTGTTTGCTAGAAAGTGCCTGCTTGTTTATTAGGTGGTCATATATTGGTGTGTGTGTGTGTGTGTGTGTGCACAGCTTATGTTTATAGCGCCCAAATAGTTAAATATGGATATGTAAACTGTTTCACAGTCTAGTTATTCTGGATGTGCTGAGAATAACACATAAACTTGACAAACTGTGACCCTTTTGAAGGAAATCATGTTTTAAATCTGGTATTTTTTGTTTTCACTTTAAGTAATTGGTATTTATCAGCGGGGAAATAAAATTTTGTATCAATTAGTTTTTTTTGTCCAGCGTGAAGTTACTCAGCTGATATCAAACATCCATACTGACTTTTCTTTGCAGATCACCATGAAGACACAGCACAGATGTGCTTTAAAAGAGGTCTTTTGTTTTAATCTTGTATCAGTCACTTCAGAGCAATACTGAAACTTCCAGAGACTTGCAGTTTCTACAGTTGGCAAAAATATTTTGGTATATTTGCTTCTGCATGTTTCAGAGCCACAGCATAAAGAATACCTCCAGGTCTCATTCCCTAATTAAACCTCCATCAACCACAAGCAGAGCATCAGTTGTCGGAAACAACTTTCACTGTGTTTGTCACGACATTTCACAGCCACACGTGTGCACACAAAGGCAAAAATAGTCCGCAGAGTCAACAAAGTGCAGATGGCGAGGATGAAAACTGACTGAGAAGGATGAAAAGGAGAGGAAGCAAAAGCCATAACTTTGTCTATATACCATTACTAATTCATTTGAACATTTTGGATTAAATTATAAATGTATGTTCATTCATTCATTCATTCATTCATGTAGTGTTTTCTTTTTTTGCTCTTGTTTATTGATTTGAAATTGCACCTGAGTCCCAAATTCTGCCAGACCCTGACATGCAGCTTGACAATATTGAAAGAAATTAAACATATTGAAGGACATCAACCCACAAATTTAAATCAGTGACAAGCTAATGCAGGTCTAAGGAGGTTTTTGTTTGTTAAATATGAGACTGCCTTATGTGATGTCAGAAATCAGGTACTATAACAGTGAAAAGGGGCTGTAGCTGCCATTGTGGACACTGAAAAGGGGCTCATTCCCTGAGCTGGTACCATTGTGGACACTGAGGTCATTCCTGTGTATCTGGGATTTTTCTGTGTATCTGGGAGCTGTAGCCAACATGGAGGAGAGTTTACATTCCACAATTAAAAAACAAACACATGGTTTACATTCCACAATTAAAAAACAAACACATGGATCCCTCCAGTATTTTCTTTGGCTCAGCATATCCAAACAAAACCTACTTTTACTTTCAAATAAAATTATTCCCCTCGTAAAACAACAGGGACAACTTTTTAGTGTGTCGAGGCGAACATTAGAGATTAAGCTTCTTCTTCTAAATTTTTTTTTTTTTTTTAAATCGTGGACCCATTTCTACCCTCCCGGCGACCCTTTACCGGGCCCGCGGACCACAGATTGGGAACCCGCGCGCCGCCTGAAACTCATTTGCTGATTGGCTGAGCGGGAGCCGCTCGGTGTCACGGAGAGTCCAGCTGAAAGGTCTCCTCTGTCAGTCCGTCTGTCAGTCCGTCTGCCGCGTGGATAATCAATCATGGAGCTGTTGGGTCGATATCTGGACAGGAGCAACTCAGTCAGGTACGTTTTTCTTTGTTGTTGCTTGTTTTTTTCCCCCCACACATATTTTCAATCTGCCTCAGAAGTTACCAAAAAAAAGTTTGTTTGTTTTTTTCTGGAGCGTGATGTGTCAGCTGGAACAAGGTTTATTTACACAAGCAGAAAGTTGTTGCCATTTAACACTCCATCACATGACAGGACAGGACAGGTGTGTAAAACAACACGGATGCGGATGAAAGTGAGTCATTTTAACACAACTCCCTCAGTAAAAAGGGAGATTTGTGTCACGGGGAGTCTGGGAAAGGGGGGTGGGGGGACAAACTGTTGGGGAAAATATTGAAAGTAAGTACACTGAGCTAACCTTGGACTTAAACCCAGTCAGCAGCATGAATGCAGGCAGTGTGCTCAGTACATGGAGTTCTTCCTGTGAGAGATGGTGCACTGAAAGACACAACTATTGCACAAGTGAATGATCATGAAATAACTGCTTTCACTTCTGCTTTTTTTTTTTTTTTCCTCCCCTGATGTTATAATCTGGCCCCCTCATCCTTGAAGTGACTGAGGCCCATCAGTGGAGCACTTCTTCGCTGCTGTCTCCAAGCTCTTGGTGATAAAATAAACATTTGCCTGTAACTCTTTGCTTCAGCTCTGTCATGACTCCAGATGTCATCAAAGAGGAGTGCCTGAGAGATGACCTGAAGTACTACTTCATGAGCCCCTGTGAGAAGTACCGGGCCCGGCGACACATACCCTGGAAACTCGGGGTGCAGATCCTTAAAATCGTCATGATCACCACGCAGGTGTGTACCGTGGGGGCTTGAGGCCGATTAGGATCTGTGATCTGTGCAAGGCGTGCAGCCGAGTGCAGTGAATGTGTGTGTGAATTAATGCTGATATTTTGTGTGGGCGCATTTTGTCAAGTTTCCCATGTAGAGACACTCTTACTTACTTCATCTGGGTGTGGGTCTGTATTTTTTTTTTTTTTTTCAAATTAAAGTCAATGAAAGAAGAGAGCCCCACCCGTACATCTGAACTTTGCTCTTCTTGCTTGCTTCTTTTGAAAAATCTTTTTGGATGTTATAGTAGTGAAAAAAGTACATTGACAACAAAACAGAAAAACTACAGAGAACTACCTCATTGGTATTTGGCTCAAGAAGTAAAATGACCACTTTAAAAGTTCTTCTTCATGTGCTCTTATAATTTAAATGGATAAATAAAAACTCGAAACTCACTAAATAAACACAATGCCAGTTAATGCAGTCCGTAATAGCTCTAGTAAAAACTGACTTTAAAAACAAGAATATTCCAGAAAATGTTACCTGCCGAGGCTTTAAAAATATTCCAAAAAGTAGAAATGTTAAACAGGAGTAAATGTGCTCATTCACCCTTGTTACTGACTTCAAGCATCTACATGAGTTATAATTCTCCATTTTGTTTTGCCACAGCTCATCCTGTTCGGCCTCAACAACCAACTGGTGGTTTCCTACAAGGAGGAGAACATGATGGCCCTCAAAAACCTCTTCCTGAAGGGCTACAGTGGTGTGGACGAGGACGACTACAGCGTCGCCGTCTACACGCAGCATGACGTCTATGACCGTCTGTTTTATGTCCTGGATCAGGCAAGTTCAGCTCCCTCCCCTCACACACTCCCTGCTATTGTCTGTACGACTCCAGTTAAAAAAAAAAGAAAAGTAATGATGATGTAATGTATGGAGGGATTATAGAGGTGATAAAAGATGACCCAAGGCGGTCTCTTGATGACAGTGGCTGTGTGACGGTTAAAAACACTGTGCACTGACAACATACGACACGACATTAGTTGAATTTGGGTTTGATCACCTTGAACGACAGACTTTTGCTGACATGAAGCATCCGCGATTGTTTGCTTGGTTTTTATTTATCAGAGTTGTAATTACTTGACATGAACGCTACTTACAAATGGGAAATAGGTAGTTCGAATAACTGAGTGTTATTTTAAACTTAAGTGTTTTCGTTGCTTATTGAACAAGTCTTATATTTTGTTTGTGTATTTTGTAACGTTCATATTAATGCACTCAGTGAGATTCAAACCTCTCCTCATTTATCTTTTTATCTGCTTGGGGAACTGCAACCTTTTTCCTTTTTTTTTCACTCCCTTAATAGTGTACTAGGTGTTTGCATTTGTGTGTGATTCGCCAGTTTGCAGCTTGAGTGTGTTTTTACTTTGGGCTTCTGATATTTATAGTACAGCCAGTTGCGCCGGCTTTCTGTGGGTCCAATCAGTTACGTCGAGGATAAGGACGGCAAGCTCCTGCCTCTCGTCATCTGCAAAGAATATTACAAGGGGGGCAGCGTGAAGCCGTCAGACGGGGCCTTTGACATAGACGCCGAGCTAGAGACAGGTCAGATGAAGCATTTAAATGGCTGAACAGTAAAATTGCTGACTGTTGTTTTGTTCTCCAAATTTCTCTCATATAAACTTGTATAACTGTTTACATGTATAAAGCAGCCAAATTATAGACCCATAATTTATTAAACAAATCACATTTATTTTAAATTTCAAAATGTTTACATTGTAATGATAGAACTTGACTGTCTCTTCTCTCTCAGTTTGTATGTCACATGATCCAAAGACTGCAAACCAGTGGAAAACCCAGAATGCATCCTTTTTTGATCTGGACTTCTACAGGTATACAGAAACCATCAGTGTGTGTATAACGGTGCACATACATAAGTACATAACTTGCATCATTTACTTTTTTTTTTTTTCACATAATGTACATTCAAGTCCTTCATTTTGCTTTCAGGCTTGTTGACATCAAACTAACCTTCCAGCTCAAAGGAATCAACCTGCAGACGGTGCGTTCACGGGAGTTGCCTGACTGCTACTCATTCTCCACCACGGTAGGTGCAGGTAAAATCCAGGTGAACACTTTGACACTTTCCATCACTGACAGATGCAGCGTGTACAGCTTCAAAGGACCCTGAAACTGTACACGCTTTGTCCAACTTAATCATCACTGTTTACTACTTTCCTTTCTTCTTGTCTTTAGATAACCTTTGACAACCAGTGTCACAGTGGAAAGGTGAAAATATTCCTGGACACAGACTTTGAGAGCTTTGTATGCAAGGACGGGAAGATATCTGGGACAGGTAAGGCATTATTGTGTAATCTAATTTTAAAACATACTTGAAAATAAAGACATAAAATAAGCAGAAAGAGTGGGACCAGTAAGCATCAACATGAGTTGAAGCAGTTGAATCAGCACAATAATATATGAGTCGTCAATGTGTCGTTTCATCCAATATTGAATGTTAACACTCAATTGCAAACAGTCCTGTCTGATTATTCAGAACTTATTTTTAAGTGCTGCATGTTCAAAAAGACAAGACACAAATAAATGAGTGTTTGGCCGCAGAAATGACTCTGTTGACTGCCAGTGAGGCGTTTTCCCGTAAACTTGTAGTTATCAGTAATGCGTGTGAGGGAGTTATTTAAAAGATAAACCCTGACACACAAACACACACTCTCACTTTGTGTCTGTTTCAGCTCAGAAGAACACACACTATCTTCTGGTGTTTGACGGCTTCGTCATTCTTGTCTGCCTCACATCAGCTGTGCTGTGTACCCGCTCCATCATACTGGCTGTCCGGTTACTCCAGGTCATCCGTTCAGTCTTAATGTCTTCAGTCTGTTTCTGGTCCATGGTCGATATTTCTTTGTTTAGTCACTGGTCTTCCCTCTTCTTAAGCTTCATGTCACAGTGAGCACAAAATATTGAAATTCACATTGTTATGATATCTGAAATGATATGGATGAATTCTTCTTACATTTCAAAATCTGCAGGTATTTTGTTTTTGGTATATTAATGTCATCTATCTAGAATTTGTATGTAGTTGTCATTTGATCTGGGGCTGTGTTGTTGATCTTTTTTCTACTGAAGAATCTGAATTTCTATCTGTGTATTTTTTTTAGAGATTCTCGAGATTCTTGCACGAGAACTACAACCGAAAGGTGTGCGAGGATGACCAGGGGGAGTTTCTCAATGGCTGGTACTTGTTGGTCATAGTCAGCGACCTCCTGGCCATAATTGGATCCATACTAAAGATGGAAATACAATCAAAGGTAAAATGAATCATGTCTTTTTGTCATAGAGAGGTTATGTAAAATCCTTGCTTAATCCTTGTCCCTGTTTAAAGAAAAAAAAAAAAGCTGTGTGAATAAAGTTAAGTAGAAGACATAGTCAGCATGATAGTAATGCAGAGCAAACTGTGTGTCATTAACTTTTGATTTTACATCCTGTTATTTATTGAGAATCGACACAATGAGTGTCTGTTGGACTTTGGAGCTAAAGGACTGACGCAGTAAAGACCTGTTTATTTGAACTCGATTGTCCTTTCTGAAGCCATCGTGTCAAGTGTTTGCCTTAAGCAGACCCTCTGTGACTTGTCAAAGCAGTAAATGTGCAAGTTCCAGGGCTCGTTAAAGTGCAACTTCATGACCCTTGGAACCAACTCACCAAAATATAATATGTTTAATCTTACTTGATCTTTTTCCTGCTCTGACAAGTCAAAATGAATTCTCAAATGACGATTCTCAAAATGTCAAAGTCTTGAATTTGTCAAGTCAACTCAAACAGGGCAATGAAAAAAAGGATAAAAAGAATTGAAAAATATTCACAAGAGTGTCTGATTAGGGTTGCACTGTATAAGGATGGAAGTAACAGGGTACTGTTTCAATCAGTTTCCCTCTGAAATCTGGTGGCAGATAGGAAAAGGACAGCAAAGACAAATAAACTAAGTAGAGGGAAGTCTGTATTTTACACTTTAAACCTTCTAATGTCCTCCATGAGGTGTAAAACCCAAATGTCACGTTATGTCACGCATTAGTTAACAATTGACAGGATGTTCATCTGTTGCACTTTCACATTGTACTTTGCCCCAATAAAGTAGTCCACGCAGATCATGTCACAGTTTAAACATCCGCTGCAATAAAATTATAATTACAGTTGTGTAGCTGTAACTGAAATGTAACTCTGTTCTAGAGCTGGGACTGCGTTACATTCAGAAACACTTAATATTTGCTTATCCTACAGGACTTCAGTGAGGTCTGATTTATTTGCAAGACTAAAGAGCAGATTGCCATCTCAGCACTCTTTGTGTTTTTCCCCCCTCCTCTGTAGAGTCTAACCAGTTATGATGTGTGCAGTATCTTCCTGGGGACGTCAACATTAATGGTGTGGGTCGGCGTCATCAGGTACCTGGGATACTTCCAGAAATACAATGTGAGTATTTTTCTCTCATTGTGCCCGGTCTTCCTTTCTCAACATTGTCTATCAGGCTGGTTCCAGAGGGTCCTGTAAGGTGTAAGTGCAGAGAAGTTTGTTTGAGTGAGTTTGTATAGGTTAACTACATTGGATGCTCTACGGTTAAGTCAGTATATCAGAATAGTTTTTTAACTTTTGAATGCTGTTGGAAATTTAAGATGCACAAATTCTGATTGTTTTCTTTTTTGTCTTAAACTATTTTGTCAAAATTCAGTCGTGGCTTAACAATGTCTTGTCAAAAACTTCCTGTGTGCCTAGGTGTTGATTTTAACCATGAAAGCAGCCTTCCCCAAGGTCCTGCGTTTCTGCTGCTGTGCCGGCATGATCTACCTCGGATACACCTTCTGCGGGTGGATCGTACTGGGGCCGTACCACGAGAAGGTAACCCTCTTAACTGTTTTGAGGAGGGGATGTGTAGGGCCCCGGGGATCAGAGATTTGAGAAGTGCGTTCATGATGGAGCCGTTACTTCTCTGAATCCCTGCGCTGCCTGCTACTCTCAGGAATTGTTGGGAAATTAGAGGAACTATCAAAGCTCCTTTTTTACTGACCTCACCCCTGTTTATTCCTGTGGAACTGCTGAGGCCACAGAAACACATTTGTATAAGGGAACTCTCGAGTATGTATGTGTGCAGATGTTTAAATTTGCTGAAACAGCCTTCTGTGATTGAATGCAAGCTGGAAAAAATCAGTCTGTTTGCATAGAAGAAGTAGTGATTCATACTGAGTTTACAATTACTGTGTGAAACATATTTTCAAGATGATAAAAATGTACATTAATGTGCATCACAGTTAATGAATGCAGATGTTCTGTATCATGTTTACCCCATTTAAAAGAACTAACAAAGATGATCATGATTCTGCCATGATTCTTTAGGTTTTCCTCAAAATTATTTCATCTACAGGAGAAAACTACAACTTATCATGACATTCCCCCACCAGTTGTTTAACTTTATGAATTGGTCTTTCCACACTGTGTTTTGCAAGAAGAGACTCTCACTTCCTTGTTTTAGGTTTTTGTATTTCACTTAATTAATGACCACTAGGTGTCAGTATATGATAGTCCATGAAACCCCCAGCCTCAGTGACGGCAGCTTTCTGCCCGTAAAACCACATTTAGAAAATCTTACAGTATGACAGTAAGTTCTTTCCACACAAGTATAGGCACTCCCAGCCTTATCTCTTTCAACCAACCACATGTTTTTTGGAGATTTACATAGTGTAGAAGTGCCAGGAAATAAGAATTAAAAAAATGGGGGGTGACATGCAACAAAGATCCCTCTGCAGGACTCCAGTTGGGGACCTTGGGGACATGATCAGCATCTTAAACCCCTAGGTCACCATGAAACAGATTTTTTTTTTTTTACCTCTCATAATGGATCAAGTTTATTGCCCTTTTAACACTGTAACAAAAATTGCGATACATAACCTGATTTGAAGCAGTAAGGAAGTAAGAACTAACTAAATGCAAAATGTTTCTGTATGCACTGAAAACAAAGTCTCAACAGGCATTTTAAATGCAATGGAGGGACTATTCTGATATATATAAACTATTCTGATATACTTTGGACGGAGGTGACCACAGCTCGGACAGCAAGTGCCATCAGAGAAAATATGTGTGTGTTTAGCTGTCCTTGCCCGTTAAGATAAATTATTTACGGAAGTCCGAGCAAGCAGTAGGCGTCTAAACAAGGCAGTGCTCATTCTGTAGGAGAGACAGATGTGAGATAGGCTGAGATCCGCTGCCCCGGGCCAAGTGACAAGTGACAGTTTGTTGATAATGTTAAGCTGAAGAGGAGTAAATATGTAGTGGGCCGACCTGAAGCTTATTTCTCAGGTCTGTTTACTTCAGGAACACCTGCTCGTAGTTCCTAGAGCTCGACTGACCCCTGTGGGGTGAATCATGTCCAAGACTAATGTGTTTTTCTGCAGCCTTTCCTAAGTAAACGGCACTGATTGTATCATGAAGGGTGCTCCCAATTAGATGTAAAGTGCACTTATGCTTCCATATACAACCCACAAGAGAAGTTTAATTGCGTTAATATGTGTAATATTAATATCACATTAATTACAGTTTCATTTTCATCTCTGGTCAGTGGACGTGAAAGTGACCTGCTCTGCAGTGCACTACACAAGCAGCTGAAGTAAAGTGGGTTTCAGTTCTTTATGCGTTCTTTGTCAACTGATATTTGGTCCTGATATTTACATTGCAGCGGCTGGGGGAGTCCCTCGTAGTGTGCTGTCAGCCCTTCCAGGCACTTCTGTGTATTTACTGTAGGAGTAAACAGAGGATGTTCTTGGACTTGCCATCCCACACGTCTTCAAGTGCTATCACGATATGATCACACTCCGAGGAAACTTGGCCTCTTTCGCAATGTTCACGTCCTTCTTTCAGGCTCTTCCTTTTTAGCCACGGATCCCTTTGTTTGCCTCTCTGTCTTTATCATTCTTATCGTTCTACCTCTATCTATTCTGTCAGCCCCCATCACTTCTTCTCTGTCTTTGGAACCCTTTTCTTTTTTTTTTTTTTTTTTTTTTTTAGGGACAGGTGATGTTGTACCTGTATGTACAGCATACAGGCACAATATGCTCAGTGTACACACTTTTTAGTACTTTTGCATGTCTAACACATCAGTACTAATAATCAAATTACTAATCTGATATGACTCACTTTCCACTTCTTAACTAACAGCTCCATCCCTCGTCTTGTGGTTCCCAAACTTTTTGACTTGTTACTAGGCCGGAAATGATTGATATTTCTCCTCTGTGGTCTGGTTCATCATCTCAAGACTCCTCATATTCATCTTCGTTCACTTGTGTCAACTGTTTATTGCAACTTTCATAAAAATCAGTGTCACCTCTTCCGTCTCTCCAGTTTGAGGGTCTGAGTCGTGTAGCCGAGTGCCTGTTCTCCCTGTTGAACGGTGATGACATGTTCACCACCTTCGCGCAGCTGAAGGACAAAAACACTTTGGTGTGGCTCTTCAGCCGGACATACCTCTACTCCTTCATCTCCCTGTTCATCTACATGGTGCTGTCGCTCTTTATCGCCCTCATCACCGACGCCTACGAGACCATCAAGGTGCGTTGAATCTTTGCCAAGCCAAGAAGAAAATTTGCCAAGCGCTCCCCTCACTCTTCAAGCTGTGAGCTAAACCGTATCATTCTGCTTTACAGGAACACAAATTACAGCTGAAACAACTATTCTGATGATCATTTGTCATTTTTCAATAGAAGAAGTCTAGATTCATTCATTACCAAGTTTTTTTGTGTTTTTTACCAACAGAACTACCAAAAAAATGGATTCCCTTTGACAGACCTGCAGAAGTTCCTCAAAGAGCAGAAGGATTTTCCTGTCGCAGAGATCAGTCAGATGGACGTCCACGTCAAACGCTCTGTGTTCTGCTGCTGCCAGCGGTAAGATGATGTTTATGCTCATGTAATGGAGCTTTGATGATATTAAACATTCGTTCATTCACACCTGGGAGCGGCACTGTACAAACGTGAAGCTTTAAATGCCTTGCTCAGCGATGTTGTGTTAGCTTTTTCCTCTCCTTATATCCTCACAGTTGATCTGACAGTTGTCAGTCTGCTCAGTGATTTCTTCCCTCAGGATTTTGTCTGGTCACACGATGACAAGATAGTTGTTTGTACATTATCAGAACTTTTCTTTCACTGATTTGCTTTAAAGCCATAGGAAAAATGTTGTTCCTCACCCCAAAAACATCTCATTAGGTTATTTTAGTTTCTGACTTTCACAGAAGGTTTAGTTCAGTTCTCTGCTTGTGAGATCACCAAGGGGTAATTAATGAATCATTGACATCATCACAACCATTTGTTTCAAGCAAGAAGAACCATGTACAAAGTAGATTTATTTCTTGTTGATTAGTCAACAGTATAGAGGAGCAAATCTGAGCTTCCTTATAGGAAAATACCACCCAATATTACCTGACTGTGTCCCCTTTTATCAGTCTGTCAGTCAGACCTCATTTAATTAAATGGCCCATAACAAGAGCACAACACATGCAGTAACATTTCTGAGCAGAAACCTTGGTTTGCTTTGCTTACACCTTGTTGCTACAGCAAGACATCGCACTCTATACATCCCTGTTTTGTGCTCATTCCTTCTCTATGAGCCGATCTCTATCATCAGCAGGCAGCAGACTGGAGCGGAGTTTCCTCCGCGCTGTGGTTTGGCTCGCTCTTGCGTGGTCGGAGAGCAATGAAATTAGTGGTGGGAGCTATGCAGGCACACCCAGTGATGGGCTGATTACAGAGAAACTGAGGCTGCAAACAGGGAAGAATCCCCCCGCCCCCCCGAGCCTTTGCTGCTTCTCTGCTGTGTTGCCTCCCAAATAAACAGGCCATAGTCAACACTCAGTTAAGACTCCAGCCAGAAAACTGTTGTTAAAGTTTGGCGGTTAGTTGGGAAGAGTTATTTGATTCAAGCGTGATGGGTGAAAGTTAAACTCCAGTTGCCTTTTATGTGGTGAACAGTGTAGTTGGATGTGTGTGTGTGTGTGGTTTTGTTTTGTAGAAGGACTTAAGACTGTATCCTCTTTTTCTTGATAACTTGCTTATTATTACCAATTGTAACATTTCTTAGAATTACGTCCTAAGACATCACATCCATTTTGAAGCTATCTTGTAGATTTTATGCACCACTTGGTGCTGTTTAAAAAGTCATCACTTCCTCTTAAACTGTTTCTAGCTGACAGAACAAAGTGACAGTGCTCAGCCAAAAACAACACTTCACCTGACTGCGGTGTCTCCCTTCGGCTTTTGGTTCTGCATTCTTTAGTATTTCTAAAATGTTGAAACGTTTCAATACATCATTCAGTTTCAGTGTTTTGGATCAATTAGGTTCGTGTTCAGGAACAGGCTCAACTGTAAACAGACTTCGGGCTCAGTTTCACCATCCCTCCACATAAAAAGCGTGCGTCCATTTTATGACCGGGTGCAAAAAGATGTTGTTTATCCCAGAGGAGCAACTACTGTAGTCATTTGTGTAGAATTGTGCGGTGTTTGCCATCAAACTATTATTTTCCACGAGTTGGAGCCTCAAATGTTTGTACACACTGTAAAAATAATTCTGAGTCATGTAATCAGTGGAAAAGAACTGAACACGTGATACAAGATGGACAAATCTTTCAATTCGAAGCTTTTTCTTATAGTACGTAAGTTAGAAATGAAATATTGTTGCTCAGATGATCAGTGTTTCCTCTCAGGGCTTTTTCATCATCGTTTTAGCTGACATTAACACTCTTTACAGACTTTACTGCATACTCCACAGCCATTTTCTTTCACCGAGCCATCCGGTTTTCCTGGTCTGGATGTCTGAGTGTTTAAGGAAGTTTCATCTCAGTTACAGAGACATTATGTAGTAATGTGCAAGTTAATGCAAGACTGAACCACTGAACGTTGTGTCATTAGGAGTTCTCTTGTCAAGTTACAGATTCTGTAATTGCAGTCATTTGCAGCCCCTGACCTGACCAGATTTAATGTTTTCCAGCATCTTTTGTCGCAAAAATTGGATCAGCGTTCTCAGCAAACATGTGAGCATCTTACTGGATGAAATTTCATCTGCATATAATTAGCCTCTTCCTGCTGTTTTCTTCCTCTACTGCAGCACGTTAACTAGCTTGGAAAAGCAAGTTGAGGAGCGGGAGTCGCTGTACGTTTGGATTTGAATCTTGTTATTTGCGATATATCCCGTTCGTCAGTTGAAATAAAGTTTTAAGGCTCAATGGTCCTAAGTCATGTCCCTCCTGTGAATGGATCAGCTGCAGACCTGCTACAGTTCAGAAGTTGGATGTGATTACACCGTATAATAGAGCAGCTTAGCTAAAGAGTGGCTATTATGTTTAAAAGAAATTTGACAAAGGGAGTGCAAAGCTGTGCATAGAAGCTATGTGTAAACACAATAAAGCAGGAGCAGTTTTGTTTTCCAAGAGAGGGATTGGACACAATTTCCCCGCTCTCTGTGAAATACATTCACATCCTCAAAGTTTGTAGAACTAGGAGTCTGAGACTCAACCCTGCAGTAAAATGAACTGCTTATGGCAGATCATAAAGGAAGAATGTCTAATCGTTCACAGATTTGATGTAACAGGAATGTAATTGGCTGTTTCTCTTGGGAGCTAACAGCCAAACAGAAAAAAAAGTGTTCAAGTCACATGGTGACAAGGCTGTCATTTTCTAAGTGCCTGTTTGGGCGATTTATTCTCAGAATGGGTACACACAGTCACCAGAAAACCAGACCTCTTCCTGCCTCCATTCGTCATCTCTCTTTGTGTCTGGACCAAACCTGCGTGCAGGTGGAAGCCCTGAGAATAAAGAGGCATGCTTGTGCTGGTTTGCATTTTTGTAATCGGCTGTGATGGTTTGTATAGGGGATTACCTCAACAACAACATCTTAATAATGAAACAAGAGTTTAGAGAAACCCGTCTGAACAAGCTGCTGTTGAATTTAAATTCCTGTGACTTTTTTTAAAGACGAAAACAAAAAAACAAAGGAATCAAAAATAGTGAGGATTAATGGTTCAGATACTGAGTCAGGCTTGGTTGGAAAAATGTCAGTATTCAGCAATATTTAAATGAAGCTCATTTGTGTTATCGTGTTATCACTGCCAGTGGAATCTTATCAGACCACACCCAGACAGTCCTGGCGATGCAGGGCTGTTTCACCAAAACAAAAGCAAATTTGCGATATGAGAGAATTTGATTTCACATTGATTTTGACACGTTTTGCTAACAAAACAAAGAGCCGAGCTCCATGAAACACATTAAACGATTTTAAATGAAGCATGACGCTACCAACATTTGGAATTTAATCATTTTTTTAATATATAAATCAGTGTCGGATGTGAAAGTTGTGACAAAAATTGTGTTCGTATATTGTAGATATATTAGCTGATACATTAATTAACCACCTTTACCAAAGGTTCTAGGGAGCCCCAATTGATCCAACTTCATTAGGAAAATAAGCAGTTTATTAGTTATTTTCTTGTAGGCATCATGATGTTGTCATTATGGACTCCTTTTTAATCCCTTTATTGCAATTAAATTACGGCAAAATCAGTTTATTTTGTAATCATACCACCGTAGTGTGCCAGTGACAGAGAATATTTATTGATTTTGATAAGAAATAAAACTGTTATTCACCAGAGACAGATGTGGAGTCAAATATTCACAATAAACACAAATGATCCTGCTGTAAAACTCGCTGTTGTTCTATGCATGCTAACAAGTGGTACAGCTTGGTTCAAGCCACTCTGATTCCCATTTACAGACCCAGGGCTGTATCAACACCGCACTTTTTTCAGCGTGCACACAGAATGGACAGAAGTAGAGATATTTGTTGAATTTTATGAAAAAGTATGTTGGTTTACAATTGCAGAATACACCTTTTGATGACCTGAAGTAGAAAAGCATATCTTTATTTGGTGGTATTGATCAGATATCTGATGTCTCATGCTTCTTTTTGGTTCATGTTGTTGCAGAGTTCCTGAAAATGATGATGTCATACTCATCAGCTGACAACTGTCCCACCTCCAGAAGAGACAGTTCAGGGAAGAGGAGGAGGAGGATGCTGGGAACAGGACTTCACATGTCTGATGCTGATGGCCAGATCAAGTCATCCACCACAATTTGTGGAAAGTGTAGAGCTGCTGGTCATGGAGAAAGAGACTGCAATACAAATCTTGAATAAGAAACTAGAAACAAAAAGGTTTTATAACAGTATCTGTTGGAGTTCAGGATGCTGTTGAGATGTTTCCAGGGCCCTTTTAAGGTCTTCACATGCACTAAGTTGCCAGAGAACTGGATTCAGTGTTTTCTGCATTTGACTGTTGCTGCAAACACTGGCGCAATGAAATATTATGCAGTGCTGGATGTAATTTATTTGTCAAGTGTTGTGGTAAAGATTGCATTAAAGCTAATGTTTTCATTTGTTAGATGATGTTTCCTGTCTTTGCGGCAAGCGTGTACATTCAGCTTTTATATCACGACTTGAGTCAGTCTACAGCTTTGAGTGCTTACGTGTGATTTTCTGTCTATTTGCTATATTATATCAGTAGTGAAATGACATTACAGTAGAGTGAATTTCTGTCTCCTGTCTGTGCTCAGAAAAATATTAAGCGCTCAAAAAGCAGAACTGATGAACTTGAGATTGAGTAAGACGGGAGTTTTGAATGAGTCAGTTTTGTCATGAAATCTACAACCAAGTTTGGACGTAGAGACAAGCTGGAGCATGACCTCTCTTGAGTGTGACTGCTGTGCTTTATGAAATCAAAGGCATGCGTTTCCACGAATCTCAGCAACACGCTAGACAAAATTCGAGGAGTTGTCCACGGAAAGATCTCAGTCGTTCTGTGAAGTGCTTTATTTTGATGTCGTCCATACATCTCTTGACTAATTGCAGCCTGCATATGCCAAAGTGCCCTAGGCAGAGCTGTTTATATGGAACCTGTTAATGAGACAACACGTCATTAAGTGCCAGCCCGTAGAGTAATTTTCCTATGTTGTAATGCTGCTCTAAAACCAGAGATAAAGATCCATATCATAACTGAGATCAGAGTAAAACATTTTCAAAAACAAGAGCAGGATATTCACTGTAAGGATTTGCTTGTAACAGGTCTGTGTGTAAACAAACGTCACTCTTACGTGTCAGCACTACATGAGTGTACACTACTCTGTGCTGTCTCAAACAAAAGGCCAAGATATGAAAAGAGCAATATTAAAGACAACAATCTTCATATGAACATGTAACCCTCGATTTTTGGTGAATCAGCACTATATATGTTCAGCGTATCTGTGAATTTGCAATTTTGAGAAGAGAAAGCTCGGCTGTAAACTGAATTGATGGAACATGCTCAGAGCTGGATTACCAACTGAGGGAAGCCGAAATAACCTCAGACTAACTTAACACATAAAACAGAAGGGCCGGTTGGGTTTCAGTGTCTACTTAATGGGATCCCGGAGGGTGTACACACACTCTATGGAGAAACAAATTTTTGCTCTGTAATCCCAAAACGGGTAAACCCAGCCATGCACTACTATCAGGTATTAGGGTAATTACCTTTCTCACTGGTGGAAGAATTGTATCCTTTACTTAAGAGTACCAACACAACAATATACAAATATAAAAACTCCTTTACAAATAAAAGTCCTGTATTCAAAATCTGAGTAAGAGTACATCAGAAGTATTATTAAAAAGTGTCCTTAAAGTATCAAAAGTAAAGGCATAATATTGGAAAATGGCCAATGGTGTGACTGACATATCTTTTTATCATTAATACTTGGTTTTACTGTTGTAACTGCTCAAGGTGGAGTAAGTTTTTAATTTATACAAAGTTTGAGTCAAAAGTTTTGACCCCTCCAGAGGATAGATATGATTGAGGGGTCTTGAGAGGATTAATGGCACAGAGACTCCAAAAAATGAAAAAAAAAAAAAAAAGCTTTTAAGTAACCTAATTTTTTTTTTTGTTAAATATTAATTTTCAAAATCTTAAACAATTACAGAAATGAAACCAGGGGAAGAGTTTTGAGGAGAAATGTCTATTTTTGAGTGAATCACACACTGCTTTTAAGTAATAAGGTAATATAGTGTATTACCTCTTAGGTCTTTGTGTCTTGTTTTATATTAATTTTAATCAAATAACTCATAACTCTAGCTTCCATGTAAATACAGTCAAGCCCAAAATTATTCATACCCCTGGCAAATTTTGACTTAAAGTTACTTTTATTCAACCAGCAAGTTTTTTTAGTTTTTTTAAACCAGAAATGACACAGGCTTCTCCCAAAAGATAATAAGACGAATGTACAAGAGGGATCATTGTGGAAAAATTATTTCTCAGCTTTTATTTACAGTTTGAACAAAAAGTGGCATGTCCAAAATTATTCATACCCTTCTCAATAATCAACAGAAAAGACTTTATTGGCTAGTACAGCAATCAAATTCTTCCTGTAATTGCTGACCAGCTTTTTGGATGTCTTCACTGATATTTTTTCCAATTCATCTTTTGCGATGAGCTCCCAACTCTTTCAGGTTGGAGGATCTCCTTGCCATCACCCTGATCTTTAGCTCCCTCCACAGATTCTCAATTAGGATTCAAGTCAGGACTCTGGCTAGGCCACTCCAAAACGTTAATGTTTTTGTCCGCTAACCATTTCTTCACCACTTTTGCTGTGTGTTTTGGGTCACTGTCGTGCTGAAATGTTCAGTGGTGCCCAAGGCCAAGTTTCTCTGCAAACTGCCTGATGTCAATTTTACACAGTGCAGAACATCTTGTATTTTAATAATGCTTTGCACTGTAGCCACTGGAACTTGAAAACATTTAGATATGGCCTTATAGTCCTTTCCTGACTTCTGAGCAGCCACAATGCACAGCCACAGGTCCTCAGTGAGCTCCTTCGTCTTAACCATGACTGTCCACAAACCAACTGCAGAGAGCTGCTGTTTTCCACCTACAGAGTTGATTAAAACAGCTGTTCCCAATGAATCAGGGTAATTAGGATGCTTTAGATCAGCTTGGACTATTTGAAATGGTTAGAAACTTGGACTTTCCCACAGACTGTGACAGTTTGCAAAGGGTATGAATAATTTTGGACATGCCACTTTTTGTTCAAATATAAATAAAAAAGCTGAGAAATATTTTTTTTTTCCACAATGATGCCTCTTGTACATCATCTTATTATCTTTTGGGAGAAGCCTGTGTCATTTCCGGTCAAAAACACTTGCTGGTTGAATAAAAGAAACTTTATGTCAAAATGAATCATTTTGGGCTTAACTGTATATAAAAAATAGACTAGAGTAAATTGACTGACGCGCTTCTACAGGTGAACTAAATACTTCGGAGGCATGTAAATAGGAAATTATTTAAATTCGAGAAAGCACACAAGTAGGAAGACAGGCCGATCTTCAGTGAAACGATCAGGCTCCGCGGCGGCACGGGGAGCTCGCGGGGGCCTCGCGCGGTCAACCAGAGGAATTCCCGTGTGTGAGCGCGCGGCGGCACACGCCCTCTACGTCACCGGGGTCGGAGCCTGGACGTGAAGACGCTCAGCCTCTCCTGCACCACTTCTTCACTCCGTCCCAGAGCTCTCTGCCGTCACCTCTCTCCTTCTCTTCGTCCACCGGCTGCGGAGGCGCGACGCTGGAGGGCAAACATGCTCATTAACTCGGCACGCAAGATTTCACAACCCGCAGTCTACTGACGCACCACCGACGGCCCGTCTCCACAGGTAAACTCACCTGGAGAGTTTGGTCTCCCAGGTAACACTTTGTTCTGCTCTTTGGAGATACATTATAACTCTTTTTTTTCTTTTTTTTCCTTTGTTGTTGTTGGTTTTATCTGTTTTATATTTACTCCCCTTTGTCTCCTCTGCGCTGCTGTTGTTGTGGGTGAGCCCAGTCAGGCAGGTAGATGTCGTCGCATAATTAAGAAAGGCGTCTCAAGTCGGGGAGAAAACTGCACTTTAAAGCCGAAACCTTGTTTTGCTGCATGTCTGTGGTATTTACCTAAATGAGTTTACGTACGGGTAAAGGGAAAAAAAAACCCTCCCTCCTTGTTGTTGTGCCTCTCATTTTAATGTTACTATGGTCACTATCTTAATGGAGGAGTGCAGTGTGTGATTTCCACTTTTTGTTCACAGCTGCCTCCAGCCAGTGAGTCCTGGTATGGGTATTGACTTTGGAGTCAAGTCCCTAGTGGAGGAATTTAACTAAGTGCGTTTACTCAAGTGTTGTACTTGAGTACAAATCTTTGGTACTTGTACTTCACTTGATGCGTTTCTTTACATGCCACTTTCTACTGTTGCTCCACCACAGTTCAGAAGGAAGTATTGTGTGGTTTTTCTTTCACTCCACTACATCTATCTGACAGCTCAAGTTACGTTACAAATCATACAAAAAACAAGAAGAGCTTAACAAAAATGTGTCGTTTTGTAATTTAAAGTATCTAACAGCATAAGCAAATACAGCTGACAGGTTTGCTTGATGAATCGCTGCTTTTCCTCTTTCTTGTAGTTTTGAGGTTTGGACTTTTTGCGCCGTGAAGCATTTCACAGCATTTTCACAGTTTGTAAAAAACAAGCAGTTGATAAATGAAGAAAATAGTCAGCTGATGAATCCATAGGGAACATAATAAAATAGTTGCAGGCAAGTACAAAATAAGTAAACAAACTCCACCAACCACAACAGTAAAATCTTGCTTTTTGTTTAATAATATAACACATCATAGTGTAACAGTCACAGGGGACATTGTTCTACACTGACCACTTTTACTTTGAAATACTTTAAGTACATTTCTCTGATGATTCTTTCGTACTTAAGAAACATTTTCAGTGCAGGGCTTTTACTTGTAACACTACTTTTAAAGTGTGGTATTAGTACTTTTATCAAAGTAAAGGGGTCTGAATACTTTCTCCACTACTGCAGGTCACTAAATCTCTCTTGGCAATATACACAGATCTGGCATAGTAGCAACTTGAAAGATGGTTAATCGATGAATTCTTTATCAATCTACTTGCCATTTAATCACTGAAAAGTCCTAGCTCTACTTCACCTGACAAATAGTTCTACCTCTTATGTTTTCTCACTGTCATTTCACAGCCTTGCCTCTAAAATGGCCCAGCACAACCAAAGCTGTCATCATAATGAGTCCATGGGCTTCTTCTACAACAACAGCGGCGCTGACGACAATTGGGACACAACCCAGCTCATCCTGGTGCAGGTGGTGGGCTCGATCTTCTGCTGTTTCATCCTGGTCTCCAATGCCATGGTCATAGCTGCTGTCATCACCAATAAGAGGTTCCACTACCCTTTCTACTACCTTCTCGCCAACCTCGCCGCCTCGGACTTCCTGGCGGGCATAGCGTATGTGTACCTCATGTTTAACACGGGTCCAGTGTCGCGAAAACTCACAGTTAAGGGATACTTCATCCGCCAGGGTCTTCTAGATGTCAGCCTCTCGGCCTCACTGGCTAACCTGCTGGTAATTGCCCTGGAGCGCTATATCTCCGTCATGAACTGGAAGGTCCACAGCAACCTGACGAAGAGGAGGGTGACCCTCCTCATCGTCCTGGTGTGGGCCATCTCCATCTTTATGGGGGCTGTGCCCAGCTTGGGCTGGAACTGCATCTGCAACCTGAGTGACTGCTCCCAACTGGCCCCCATCTTCAGTCAGAGTTACCTGATCTTCTGGTCTGCGTCCAACTTGGTGGTGTTCCTGGTGATGGTGGCTATCTACATGAGGATCTACGCCTACGTCAAGAAGAAGACGTCAGTGCTCATGTCACACACCAGCGGCTCTATAAATCGCAAGAGGACGCCCATCAAGCTCATCAGGACGGTTATGGTTGTGCTTGGTAGGTGCTGATCAGAAAAATGTTATCCGTGCAGCGTCACCGATGATACAGCAGTGAG
Organism: Scortum barcoo; assembly: GCA_023238725.1. NCBI lineage: Eukaryota > Metazoa > Chordata > Actinopteri > Centrarchiformes > Terapontidae > Scortum > Scortum barcoo. Next base: position 15,183,467 of record CM041538.1, on the reverse strand, counting down.
TCAGAACATTTTTATTGCATTACTCAGGTGTCGGTAGTTGTGGTGTACAGCTGTGTCTTTCATCAGCGTTCAAAGAGGTCATTAAATTCAGGTAATCCACTGAGTCACTGCTGTACACACTGAATTTGTGTTTTTTCCTGATAAGTGATAAAAGAGTATAAACTTGTTGAGTGCTTGACAGTGATGTGAAGGAACCTTAAATGAAAGAGAAAGCAAAGTACGAAGTGTTTTCTGTGCAGTGGCTTAAACACTCTTTCACCCGTTGTTATTTATTCTGTCATAAAATTATTATACTTGGCAGATCAACCATTCAGTCTAAAATCTATGAAAATATATCAGAAAAAGGTGCTCACAAGTTTCCACAGCTCAGAGGAAAAAGAAGCAAATCCTTACATTCGAGACGCTGCTACCAGCAAATGTTCACAAAAATTCTGTGATTAATTTTCAAAATCTAGATTTATTTTCTGCTCTCTGACTTATTTCTGCAGCTTCTCCCAGAGCACAAAAAGTTTCCCTTTTTTCTCATGCATTTTCATCCTAGATGAGGCAGTCAGATATCCCGCTCTAGCTCTTTGTTTAGGTGTTGCAACAGGATACCTTGCAATAGAAGCACTGTACTCAAATCCTTCCCCTCCCTGCTCTTTCCTTTAAAAACAGAACAATAGGACTGCACCAGCATATTCTACAGGAAAATAAAATAGAGTGTTAAGTGGATTTTCTCATGTAAGTATGAAACAATGTACAGAGGTTTTGCTTTCATGCACTCTCCATACAGTCGTCCAGATAAGAACATGCATGAGATATTTGCAGTGGTGTTGCATGATAATGGTCTGTCATTGTTCTTTGTCTCATAGAGCTCTTGGCTCACCCAGCCAGATGGTTCGATACAGTGTGTAGCGTAGGAATCCGTCTGCCTCTGCACACACTTTATTCCAGACTGCTGTGTAATTATCTCTCCCTGCAAGGACACTGCTCCTCAGCCTGTGTGGCGGAGCGTCCACACCACACTGGCCTTCAATGAACGTCCCCTCCTCCCCATCCATCCCAAAAAAAAAAGAGAAAAAACAAAAAGGGAGAGGAAGAAGAACCTATACTTGAGGACTTTTTCAATTGCTTTCACATGCTGTTTGTAGAGTTCCTTAAATTCCCAGTTGAGGTTGCTATGAATCTGATGCACTCTTGTAGTAGGTGGTGCAGCAAAGATAGTGATAAGTGATATCTAAGAGAAACAGGGGAGGGGTCTTCATGGTCCAGGACCGTCATAGCATAGGATTAGGCAAGAAAACAAAGTTCAACTCTCATTCTGGGTGAAAAGAAGTCTGCTCAGGTGGAAATCTCAACTGGGCAAACCAGTTTGGAGATGCTTAACCCACACATGCTTTTGTTATACCCAGATTGAAATGAATGAATGTATAAGTGTTGGACATTGTCACCGTTGGTTTCCTTAGCTAACAAACACCTAAAAAGTAAAGAACAAATTCATGCATGTGTAATGTGTGTGTGTAAACTTTTATCAGTTATTTTGTTACTATAATGTTTAACAAAAAAGAATAAGTAATGATTTCTACTTAACTTCTCATGGCAATAGTTTGATAAAATATCATTGTTGTAGTTTAGTTGCCAACAACCATTTTGACTGTAGTCTATCTGAGAACATCAGGGTCTGTTAAGTGAAACATCAAACTGTACCATGCAGTTTCAGATTTTTGTTTTCATTCTTCAAGTGCAACCACCATCATCAAATGAATACTGAGGAAAGGAACATGTGCATGAAATATGTGTTCCTAAATCCCCCTGTGTTTTTTTTATTCTTTGTCAGAGATTAACGGGGTAGAAAGTCCACTTTTAAGGTTAAATGCATCAAAAACTTTCAATGGAAGACCATTAAATGGGCTTGTACTTGGTTCATTTCATTTTCAAAATGTGGACCATCAAAGACAAAGAAATAAAAAAAAAAAAAAAAGAGAAGAAGCATGACTATGAAAAAACAAATTCACCATAAAAAGGTGTCAAACTTTTTGACTTCAAAAGAAAGTGAGACCAACAACAGAGAGAAAGAGAGACAGAGACAGACAGAGGGAGATGTATAGAACAACAGTTGCCTTTGTTCTGCATACTGAAGCAGTAGAGATGCTGGGAGTGACAACATCACTGTTCGTAGACAAGTTGGAGCTTGTGGCTTCCTTTTAGTTCCAGAAATTTCTTAGTAGCTCCGTTTTGTGCCCAAACATGTTTGAAATAGACGGCTAATTGGCTGCTTCAGTGGCCCTGTGACCTCCCATATTATTTACCAAACACGTGGCATTAAGTATTTAACACAATAATAGTATTGTACTGCCAACTGGTGTCTGCTTGTTGTAATGGTATTACTCGGCCAAAACTCTTATGTCCTGTGTTTTAGCTTCAGTAATGGAAGTATGCAAGGCCACCAATTGTGTGTTTTAACACTCAGCTACACTAAGCTAAATGTGAACATCATTTACTTGCTGTGAATGAAGTGCAGTGAATATGTAGCGGAAGTCAGCAGTTGGTAGGCTAGTTTAGCATAAAAACTTTGAAGCTAACCTGGCTCTGCATAAATGTTAAATTTATGTTTATGTTTATGTCAAATTCTGTTTGAGTTGTGAGTAATCTTCTGTAGACCCTAGAAAGTTAATGGATCTAGCCTCCTCTTAAAACTCCTAAAAGTACCCTTTTAATAAATTGGAACTTGACATTTCAGCAAAGTGAGAAATAACCTTTTTTTGAGCATATATCGGAAGTCAACTGCACTTTGTTTATTTTAATGTATTTTATCTTATTCAATTTTTTAAAACTTTATTTTATTGTACCTGGCTGGTCTATCTGTATGTCTGTCTGTTACAAAAACCTAACTCTTTCCTGTATTTTCTCCTGAAGGGGCCTTTGTGATCTGCTGGACTCCCGGCCTGGTGGTTCTGCTGATGGACGGCCTCAACTGTAAGACTTGCAACGTCATGAAATTGAAACGCTGGTTGCTGCTCCTGGCCGTACTCAACTCTGTCATGAACCCCTGCATCTACTCCTACAAGGACGAGGAAATGTGGACAACCTTCAAGAACCTCTTGCACTGCATCTGCAACGGCACGAGGCGGCAGAGGTCGACGAAGGCCAACGCCAGGCCACTCAGCTCTGCTCAGGATACAGGCAACAGTCAGCCTCCCTCAGAGGAGACAAAAACAGACGATCAGGGCATACTCAAGACCTGAAAATGGAACTTGTCAATAATGAACCAGAACATCTTTCCAGCTTTGACTGGGTGTAGCTTACAAAGATGTAGATTGGAGTTGACTTGAAAGAGAAACACCCTCTCCTGCTGTTGGGGGGCCTGTCATTGTCCTCAGAAAAGAAGAATTTCTTGAAGAGACAGTGCAGGCAAGCAGCTTCAGGGTAGAGCTGGAGTTGTGTTGAGATGGAGATAAGAAGAAACCTTATCCTTACTACTAATTCCCTAAATGGATGCAAAGATGTGCTCTTTCAGATTTTACAGGATGTTTGCTCTCATTCATGTGTAATGGGAGATTCCTGTTTCTTCTTATGTCCCTTTGTCTTCCTCATCGCATCCATGTGGGTTATTTAAACTTGGATAATACTGTGCTCCAGTGGCTGAAGAAAGTATGAAGTATAACGTGGTACATTTCTACTTTTACCTCAAAAAATGGGGTAAAAAAAACATACATTCATTTCTCCCTAATATATGTATGTGTACGTCTGATTGAATTATCCCAATGTTTTACTGCCTGTGTAGCTGTTGAGGAAGCAGTTCTGTAATGGATGATCTAGTTAAGAAGTTAAACTTGTTTATAGTCAGGTACTATGAAACAGTATGTTTGCTTGGGTAGGGCACAGTTTTAAAGATTGTTTCTTGTCTTTACACACAGTGAGTGAAAATACTGTAAACTGCTGTACTATATCTACTTGTACACCCTGTAAAATGCTTTAAAAAAGAGGTGAAGTAGTTTTAGCCCACTTTAGCTTACATTACTTTTTTGGCCATCATTTGCAATTTTAAGTCAGTTCACACCCCGCTTTCTTTTGAAAAGCTGGTTTGCCTCTGGGGAAGAGATAACAAAGTCCCATCCTTTTATCAGTTCACCTAATCAAACACATAAACCCCCCCACCTGCAGCACTGAGGCAAACTTGTTCTCCCTGAAGCATTTTTACACATCCACTTGAACTCACTGGGTCGCTGCTGCTACTGTGATGAAACAGCTGCTCACCTGACAGACAAGGGGGTTGTAAAAATGATGTTGCGACACACTGGATTCCTGGTGGAGATTCAGCATACTCTGAGTGCCTGCAGGAATCGAAGAGGACACGACTGAATAGACTGTAACTACCTACACAAATACACACTGCTGCCCTCTTACCCCTCCTCCAAGCCGCTCTGGCGTCTCCATTGCTAAATCATTGACAGGGTTTAAAGGACTCTTCTGCAACCTGCTGTACAGTATTTATGCAACTCTGAGATTGTTCGTGGTCATTCCTGTGTATTATGACATTTAACTTCATAAAAGATTCACTCTTTTTGTTAAATAACAGCTTGTTTGTTTGTTCTTGTCGAACATGACAATGTATGTACTATATATATATATATATATATATATATATATATATATATATATATATATATATATATATATATATATATATATATATATATATATATATATATATACATATATAATTTTTTTTTTTCCCTGATGAAGTGACATTGTACAGAAACCACAAGTGGCAAAGAGGTTAATTTCACAAAATGGTTTCCAGCTATATTACAGTGAAGAAGGAATATGATTTTCCCAACAGTTAGTAAGAACCCTAATATGAATCAGATTGAATACAATTCTTTCAGATTACTAGAAGTGGGTCAAATAATATATTTTTTTAATGAAATAATCTACGATAGCATACATAATGTAACGTAATCCTATAAGTTTATTAATTTTCTTGTCATCACATTTTTAGCCATGCAATGTCATTGGTTGGTTGATCGGTCCACCACTTGGGACCAGACTGAAACATCTGAACAACTACTGATTCGATTGAAAGTCATGATACACATTGTGATTATTATGACCCCCTGACTTTTCATCTAGCACCACTAGTAGGTCAAAAATTTAAATTATCATATTAATATTCTGCTCAGACACTTGAAATTGGGTCATAATGTGTCTAATACTTTGGTTTGTGATTGAATACCTGCAAAACCAATGATATTCCCATCAGCAAAGCTTAGCATGCTAACATGCTGAACTAAAATGGTGAATGTGGTAGACATTATACCTGCAAAACAACAGCATGCAACAACATTGTCATTGTGAGCATGTTAATACAGTGAAGTTAGCATTAAATACGGCCTCACACTGCCTCTTTAAATGTTGTACACACCACCCACTTGGCATCTACGCTAGCCAAATCAAACCAAAAGATTACCTGTACGTCCAGTTAGACCAAGTAAGACTGTTTCCTGATTTGAACTGAATTTAACTGTCAGTGAATACCTGCTTATAATGGCGTGTCTGGAGAAACTTTGATGACACTGCATTGCAAAAGTTAGTGCATTAACAAAGAATACACTGAAAGGATTATCCGACACTCCTATTACATCACTTGTATAGTCAGTAGTTGATGAAGTACCTTTGCTTGAGCATTTTCAAGAGCGACCACTTCAGAATGATTTACTCTGTTCAGGCAATTAGTGTGTGACCTTTAGTGTCCATTCAGCCAGTTACATTATTGGCTGAAGAGCTAGAGGAAAACAGAATTGACTGTGAAGTGGAGGGAACAAGATCCTCATTTTGAATCAGACTGCAAAGCACTCCCATCAGTAAAAATAACCACATTACAGTATTTGGAGTTCAATTTTGTACAGCGTTCTGTGACTAAGAGTAAGCTGACATATTTGAGCTTTCCTGTAAACTCCTGAATGGCAAATTTGAAAAATCTAAACAATATCTGTAAAATTGGGAAATATTGTAGGCTGTAGGCTCAAGGGAGAGTGAAAAACATTTAAACATTAAACATGTTTGGTTATAAACAGTGGTGGAAGAAGTATTCAGATTCTTTACTAAAGTAGCAATGCTGCACTGTGAAAGTACTCCATTGCAAATAAAACTGTACTCAAAATTTAAGCTTTATAAGAAATTTATGAGAAAGTAAAAGTACTCATTAGGCTGAAAAAAATATTCATGTCAGAGTTTTACTGTAGTATAAGATGTTTGGGATTAATATTAATGTAAATTTGTAATGTAATGTAATCTGAAAAGTAAACAGTAACCAAAGCTGTCAGACAAATGTAGCAGGGTAAAAAGTACAATTTCCGCCTACTCCAGTTCTACTGGAGTAGAACTATAAAGATGCATAAATTGGAAATACTCAGTAGCTCAAAGTAGCTCAAATTTGCACGTATGTACAAAACTTAAGTAAATGTACTTAGTTACATTCAACCACTGGTTATAGACTGCATATTGTGTGCATATAGTAATTTATTTTAAAAGTGTGCTGTGTAGTTCTTCATACTGTATATGTAGTTCCTCTCTTCTCCCCTCAAAGTCTTTGAATCCTGTTAAAGTTTCTAATCTTCACTTTAATTTACTCAAGTTGGTATGTGTAAAATGTAAGCCTATTGTTTATAACCCTTCACTCTTTGCAGCCACAAATCCACAGCTGTTTTTTAATTTTCTCCTTATACTAACCTGCTTTTACAGCATTCCTAATCTCATGATATATTTCTTTTATACACTAAAATCAAATTCAAGATTTAAACTTCTAAATGCAGCCAGAATCAACACTGTAAATTTTGCTCATGGAAAACTACTCAGGATGTAAATGACATTCAGGTTAATTTTCAGGTTGAGGTTTGACTTGATTTAAGTAATGTGGTCTCCATTAAAAACATGCTGTATCTTAGTGAGTGCTGTATGTCCTCAGCAGTCCTCTGTAGTCCTGTCGTGACTGCTGCGTGCCACTCTGGCTTTGCGTTCCCAAAAACATGAACTGTAAACTGTGTGGTGTGGCAAGCCTTTTTCTACAGCTGTGCTGTAATTATGCATTCTTGAAAAGCCAATTAAATTTCACAGATGTTCAGAAATGCTGTCTTCTGGTTTGGTCTTAATCTCAGATGTAGGCAGAGATGGAAAATATCCATCAGTACATAGTGTAGGATGTTTTATAAATATACCTTGTGCCATAAAGCGGAGGACTCATAAAGAGGCCAAGTTCAAAGTTAAATGATGTATAATTTACATAATTGACTGTTTTTTCCTACAAAGTTCCAGGATACATGACTATCCGATGTATGGGATTTTTACTGAACGCAATGTATACACGATAGCTGGGAGAAGGAGTTTCACTGCACATGCTGACACACATCAAAATGAAAGAGTACGGTAAAGTGACTGTCAAAGATAATGTCGGTACATCAACACAAATCCCTCTACATATTATAATTCATTACATATGTAAAAGGTGAATGGACTGCATTTATGAAGCCCCTCTATTGTTGAACAGAATCAGAGTCTGATTTTAGAGAAGACATAAACAGTAGAAATGGTGCCATGGTGGTCAGTTCAGGGGCCGCAGAGACTTGATTGATGATTTTGACTTGTAGGACAGTGAAGGTGAGCTGAAGCACCTCGTTAAAGTGGACACGATCAAACTGAACTGTGATTGGAGAGCCTCTTCTGTTCAATGGTCAATTAAGCACAAGGGAGAGGGTGGGCCTCTGGAAAAAAGAAAAAAAATTGGGAAAGGGTACTTAAACTGTGTTGAGGTGACTACACACACACATATCCACACACACGCACACACACACACACACACACAGATTTGGTCATTTAGCCAGCCAGTCAGTTCGGAGCGGGTACTGCCACAGCAGCAAACGTCCTCATGGCTCTATGGACAGCGGCGTCTCCTTATCTTTACCTCTGTTTCCTACTGGTAAGTATTCACAGAGAGCGGGATTTACCATTATAACGCTACAACAGATTTAAATCCAGAATTACAGCCAGAGGTGCTTAACCTGTTAATGAACTGCACAATGGTGTGAAAAAAGTGCTGGGTGATGTAATGTCTTAAGTTTATATTACACAGAGGAAGGAATATAAACTGATGCGCAAACTGAGTGTGTTATATTCACATTTTCATTGATTGTTGAGGAACCCTCCTTGCTTTTGTTGTCTTGTCAGAAACACTTGTTGCTGCGGGCATGTGGTCATGTGTTGTTTGTGTTGTTTCCATGTATCACTCACATGAGGGGCTGATTTCCCTGACTGTAAAACATTCTGGTGTGATCTAATCTTGAATAGAAGATAATACTGTGACCCTTACTTACATTTATTCACTATAATGCTTATGCAGGTGCTGATGTTGGCTACTGTTTGATTTAATCATTTGGGCTCAAAACCAACAAGTTTTTATAGAGCGTAGGTGTGTATCTAATTCATGAACATGCTCACATGACTTGCCCTGACTCACTGATGAAACGTTTTATACACATAAGCCTTTCCAAGCTTGTTTATACATATCAAAAATGCCTTTACGTTTATCTTGCCTGCAGGGAGTAAATTGCTGGCATGATCTGGACAACACAGAGTATGACTGCTGGCCGATCAACAGTCCAAATGATTATAACATGATTAGCTGTGGTGGTAAGTTTTTATACATTTATTCCTCTGTTTGTTTAGATGTGTTTGATTGCAGTGGAAACAGCTGAAAGCTCTTTTGAGTGATTTATCTGCTGTATAATCAGCTGTTTTTCTTCTTGTGGCTTGAGACAACATTTACAGTCCAGAATTAATTATAGTGACATAGTAGGTGGGGCTCTATAGAATTATGTGCAAACACAGCACACAGCATCCTTCACTGCATGTCTATGTACACAGTTTGAGTGTGTGTGCTCAGGTGACGTGCATGTGTGTTGCCACAGGGCTGGAGATGGCATGGGTGCAGCGTCCTCCGGAGAAAGTGACCAATGGGGAAGAGTTCAATGTCTCATACACGGTGACGGCCTCAGATTCCTTCTACGAATACACAGTAAGGAACAAGATTTTCCAGTTCAGGTGAGTGCGCTCACTCAACACCTGTAATCCTAAGTGTCTGCCATGCCCAAAATACACACACACACACAGACATACAAATGATGCCACATACCCATCTGAGTTGACACAAAAAGTGTCAGTAGACTTTTAAGTGAACATTTATGAGGAATATATGACAAATGTTAGTGTAAAATCTCATCACACAGTGTCTCAATAAACTTTGTCATTGGTTGGTTGAGACACCAAAAGTATGTTTAATTCAATAATTAATCAGATAATCAGTTATCTATCCCTGATTCATCTGTGTAACTTAATGTGTTAATTTAGGCTAAAACCTGCCTTCACTCTCTAGTTTAAGCTTTAAGAAAGGTAGCTGATCTTAGGGTTTTTCTTTGTTTTGTCTGAGCTTCCACTGTGAATAGTATCATGCAGCGTTGTGTAATTAATTTGTTTGTCCACCCACCCATGATTCCTTCCAGTAATGCATCAGAGGCAAAGAGGTTCTGTCATGAACACGACTGCCCAGCAAACTGGAACAATGCCAATGAAATGAACTGCTGCGTGTATCACGCCAACATCCACTCCTGTCCTCTCGGCCTCATGGTGGGTACCCAGCAGTGTGTCGTACACCATTGGTTTCATCCCATCAAACAGAGTCCACACTGTTGTCATATTATGGAAACCCACTTCCACTAATGAGATAAAAAAAAGTCCTGTAAATCACTACAATCTCAAAGCAATGAGTTTGTATCTGAAAATAAGTTGAAAAGAAGCTGCCATAAATCATTATTTTGAGATACTGGCTTTTTTCCCTATCAGACTCATGGAAATGGTCATCCATATCTTCTGCTGCTCCTCAAATGAACAAAACTACAGCATGCAGATGTGACCTTTAGATTATGGCAGAGTTGTTTGAAATTAAATGGACACATGTTTCTCAGGAGAGCTTCATATTGCATGACATCTCAGGATCCATCATTTAAGATAATTTGATTACACTGTATGCTTTTTTGTTTTCATATTCTGTTAAAACTTTTCTGTTACACCATTTCCTCATAATTTTCCCTTGAGCAGCTCGTACTTTGGTGGACATATTTCAGTACACCATATTTTCAATGGCTGCACCATTTCTCAGACAGGAATCATTGTAAAAGTTCCCAAAATTTAGCTTCAGAATTCTTATTTTCAGAAAACTGAGATTAGATAGCTAAATTATACATTTCTCTTCAGCTGCTGTGTATCTGTCTCAAGGTTAGCTTCACTGTTCTTCCCCCTGTGTTTCAACTTTCAACACAAACACAGATATCATGTTGTGTTTGATGCTTCCTCTGGACCTGCTCTCAAGGCACCACTGTGTCTGAAGCTTCAGTGTTTGAAATGAATGAATTGTAATTGAGATGCTGACGATTTCAACATCTCATGATTATTACCCAACAAACATCCCCTAAGTGACATATAATTACAGTTAGAATTATAAAATATAGTTATAAAAACTACATTTAGGCCAATTTAAGCAAAATGTGTTAATTGTGCTACAACTTGTTGAAATCTAATAACAGTCATTTAGGACTTGTTGATACAGGAATGTCTCAACTGTCTAGAGTTTGAGGCACATTTTGTAGTAAATCTTCTCCAAACTGTTGTGTTGTCCCCTCACAGAAACAAGGTGGAATATGTGGCCCGTGGATTCCTGACGATGGTAAAATAGTGACTCACACTGTATCCAAAGCAGGCAAGATATCGCAGAAATACTGGACTTCAAAGGTGAGCCAACCCAAACAAAACACTTCAAAAGAATGGCAAATTTTTAACATCTGCAGAGGTCTGGAGAACATTTGAAATGTTTCTTACAGTTCTATATGACGTTGATACCAGCAAATGTTTACATTTTATGTATTTTTATTAACACACAAAGACACAAATCTCTAAAAGGAAACCATCCTCTAGTATAAAAAAAAGTCACCAACTACATTGTATGGTCCGGCACCTTTGTTTTTTCGGGGTAAAAGAGTCTGTCTGGTGGCAGATGTTCTACTTTAACTTTGTTGTCTCAAAGGAAATCCATGTTGCACAAAAACACAGAAGACATGTGTTTGATCAAAGTGACACATCCTTTGTGTTTGTGAAGACTGCAGTCTGTTGTGCCGCTGTGTCACGATACAACACTGCAGCAGGTTACAATTACTTGTCTGTTAGCAGGAAATTACAAGAGTTTAGGAAAGCCATACTTTGGGTTGCGGCTTATCAAACGACTGTAAATTTATAAGTACGCACAACAACAAAAATGTTATTGTTGTAATTAAAATCTGTGAGAATATTCCCTTTTACAAAACCCTAAAAAAATGTATTAGGACGAACTATTGGCACATACATGGGATTACATGGATACACACATTGATTCATTTAAGTCACAGTTATACACAGAGAATAAAGAGAGACATTTATCTGAGGGATTGTTTTCTATGTATATTGCTCTCAGCTATAATAACAGTCAATGGTCTGAATGATTTGCAGAATTGTTTTTCCTTTTCTTAAGCCGTTATTTTGTTGTTTAATCTCCTATTAAAGCAGGAACTGTAAATTATAATGTTGACTGCGGCATATGAACGTCTGTCATGGTGTTTTCTCATGCAGGTGGTGCTGATCCACGTGGGAGTCACGTCAGTCATTGCTCATATCAAAATAGGACAGATGCACGCAGCGCTGGAGTCCAAAGTGCTCGTTGTCAGTGCCCAAGGTCGGTCCGCAGAACTGCAGAGATAAGTTGTTTTATTAATCAGACAAAGAGAGTAAGAGCACACACTGGTGCAGAAACATTAGGGAAAAGGTCAAGTTGTATGTGACCTTGGAATAGAGTGTTACCAGCTGAGTCACAATAATAAACTCAAATTTGTACTTGCTGTCAGAAACCTAGATAAGAATGCAAGCTCCTGTCTGCAGCAACGATATATGCATACTTTTATACAAATATTTATTTGTTAATGAACACGTCATTGCCTCTCTGTTTGTTTAAATTACATTTTAATTCAGTCTGTAGAAGAAAGGGATATTTGTTGTTTTTTTTTAAGTATTTGTACTTTATTTGAGTATTTCAGGTATTGAGTATTATAGTATTATTGTGAGTATTGTGCTGCTTTATACTCCTACTTCAGTTCAGTCATTTGATAATTGTAATCAGCAAATAAATACCATGTAATATGGTAGGTGAAGATAAGATAAAATAAGTAACTTTATAAATCTGTAGGAGGGAAGCTACTCAGCAGTACGTATAAACTAGTTGAAATTAGCTCCACCTATATCACCTGCCACATTGTACACATGAATACATCAGTGATTATTATCTAACAATATAATATAGGTTATTCAGAAATAAACCAGTGTGCACAAGCTGACTCTTGAAACTGAGTAATTCTAGTGTGTTTTTACTGCTTTTACTTAAGAAAACTATCTCAGTACTTCTCTTGGCCACCGCATTCAGTGAATGGGAACCTAAAATGTGTGATTGTGTTTCAGTGTGCGGGGATGATGTCTGCGAGCTTGAGGAGAACTGCCTGAACTGTCCCGCAGACTGTGGCATCTGCCCGATGTCCATCGCTATCAAGGTGGCCATTGGCCTTCCTGTGGCTCTCTTCAGCAGTGGTTTCATCCTAACCATGGTGGTCAGTCCCTGCAACACACACGCTGACACACACAGACACAGGGGGTGTTTTGTGCTCTGATGTTTATATTCCTTCCTGCAGTGGCTCCAGTACCAGAAACAGAGGATGTTTTGGGATGAAAGCTGGATCATCAACTACAAGAGCATAATATTTGGTAAAATGTCTGACACTGCAGTTGTTCAAAGACGCTGTTTACTGATAAATTTCTGTGGAAAGCTTTACTTACATGAAAACTTTCACTTTATTTTCAGAATTTTGTGTGATTCAGGAATGAAACTTCTATTTTTCTTTTAATATGATATTCTGTATCTGTTATGTTTTCTGTTGCTGTTAAATCAGTTCATTCTGATTAAGCACTTTATACTATTTGCATCCTCCTATGAAAGATTTGTACTCATGCATAAAACGCAATCATGCATGGACCTGGGTTTTTACCACTTTTTTAGTAGAATTTTTCCAAATGACTCTTGAATTAACAGTAAAGTGATATAATGTCTGACATTATCTACAGTATCTAACTGTCTGGTGTCTGCAGGTAAGTTGTGCTACATGGGCCCCGGCAGTACAACCAGCCTGCAGCGCATGAAGAGTAACTCCAGTGTCAGTCAAACTACTGATGTGACCGTGTGTACCGCAGTCAACACCTCCTTCAAACAAGGATTCATCCAACGAGGCATCTAGTGAGAAGCATGATTATTGTGTGTATTATTATTATTATTATTATTATTATTATTATTATTATTATTATTATTATTATTATTATTATTATTATAGCCCCATGGTCTGGACAGAGACCTCAGATGTTGGAATCTGATGGAGCTCACTCTCACCACTGTGCCTTTATTCTTTTCTTTTCTGACTCCTCTTTCAGCTCTTGAGTTCTTGTTTTCCTTCTTCTTGATGTTACTGTCAGCTGGGATTGCTATATCTATCACCATTGCCTTTATCTGCTGTTTGACGATCAATGTGGTTGGTTAATCATTTGTTTTGGTCATTCTCAACCACTTTGGGAGGTGTCCTCCATTTTGACTGGGGGAGCCCACAATCGCTGCAGATTTGTTAGTCTGTACACTATTGCCAGCCACTTGGCTATGGCGTCCCATCTAACGCTTTCCTGCCTGCATCTTGCACCCTGCTATTATGTGCTGGACTGTCCCAGGAGCATCTTTACACACCTGCCACCTGGAGTCCTATCTGGTGTAGCAGCCCTCCGCCTTCACTGATCCTCTACCAAGTGCCTGCTCTTGTGTTGCCATGATTAGTGCTTCTGTAACATCTTTTAATCCAGTCTTTTCCAGCCACTGATAGGATTTCTTGATATCAGCCACTTCTTCTATCTGTCGTCTATCCAGTGGTACATGCCATGTAATGAGGTTATCCCTCCTCTTCTCCATTATCGGGTTTCTGCTGCCTGAAGTACTTTTGGGGGCCAATGTCCTCAACTCAAAAGGCTTTTAATGCAGCAAACTTTCTTCAACTCACCTGTGTATAAAGTGGTGCGCCGTTTTCCGGTGTTTGTTAGTCTCTTTTGAGTAAACGTTACTGTGGCTAAACAAACAAAGAAAAGGTTGATGACCACACAAGAAGAAACCTGAAAATAAATGAAGTGAGGTATAAAAACACACCTGCAATGACCTGATTATCTTGACTGTGTTGCAGTGATGGGAGGACGGTGGCAGTGAAACTCATCCAGAACAAACATTTCACCCTCTCCAAGACCATCAGGAAGGAGGTGAAAGAAGTTAGGTGAGGAAAAAAAATAGGTTTCAGCGACATTGTAAAATCTCCCAAATGAAAGAACAGCTCTTTCAGCTGATGAAATTATTCATATTGGCTATAGGCAACTGGATCACCCAAATCTATGCAAGTTCATTGGTGGGTCCATCGAGGCCCCGTACGTCAGCATCATCACAGAGCACTGCCCCAAAGGAAGCCTGTCTGATGTCCTGCTGAATGATGACATCCCCATCAACTGGGGCTTCAGGCGAGAGCAATTCACACTCTTTCTTGAATGTCTCCTTATTCAAAATAGCACCAATAGATTTTCTTTTGCCTGTTTTGCCTTTTTTTTGTACAGTTTATAGTCACACCTAGGAGCTGAAAATGATGGTGTAGTCACTGCTGTTGATCAGAAGAGGGGATGGACCACAGATGACAACATGATGTGTTGAAATACAAAACGTATTTTAAAGTTTATCAGGAAATGTCAGATTGTCACTCCTACAGATGACCAATAAGGGCGGGTTCCTTTCCAGGCTATATGTCACACCACAATTCAACAAAAATCTACTATGGAAAAGTTTAATACTAAACCATAGAGTTTAATACTAATTTTCAAGATGTATGAAGCTATGTTTTCGCGTTGAGGGTGTGGCATGACCCAGTGTTGCAACAAATAAACGGCAACACCTTCTCCCATGCAGATTGTCCTTTGCCACTGACATCGCCCGTGGGATGGCTTACCTCCACCAGCACAAGATGTTTCATGGGAGACTTCACTCCAGAAACTGTATTATTGATGACCGCTGGGTGTGCAAAATCTCAGGTAAAACACCGTCCTCATGCAAGACCTGAGCCTGCAGCCTTCACATTAACGCATATGTGATAAGACACTCATACACAGTTTACGTAACACACTCCTCACAGGGATCATTGCACCACTCAGCCACATCCCGCGCCGGCAGCAGTTTTATTATCAAGGCAAAGTGACGAGCAACATCATCTGTCTTTGTATTCTGTGTTTTTCTGTGTTTGGCTTCAGATTATGGGCTCCCAGCCTACCGAAAGGAGGACTGTGACAACGTCAGTAATGGCTTCAATTGTGGGGATGTAAATCGTATATATTGTGCCCCAGAGGTACTGTTGGGAAGCACCTCCAATATGACACCAGCAGCAGATGTCTACAGGTGTGTTTGAGTGTCACAGTAAAAGCACTTAATTTTGGACTTGATAGATTAATTAAAGATGTGGAAATTGAATTACGATGGACCTGCAAGCATCTTTATATGTTGTTATTGAATCTTACTGTCTGTGCTGGAAAATAACGTGCTTTCTTTCCATTACCCACCTCTCCTCAGCTACTCCATGATTCTGGTTGAGATTGCAACTCGCTCTGACCTCATTTCAGTGAGTATGACAGCCCTCTCTGTAGATTGCAATCTTCAGCCTCCTTTTGATCTTTGCCTTGTAACCAAGCAGTCCTTTCTAACAGGACCAGGCAGAAGGAGTGAGGATTGATCTCATGTGGCGCCCCCCTCTGCCTGAAGTCAAAGCAGGGAAAGCTGATACTGACTGTCCCAGTCAAGGAGACTACTGTGAGGTCTGTCATATGTGCAAATGAAAATTTAGACAGACTCTGTAGGGATATACGTAAATGTTAGATTAGTATTACATGTCATAGGCATATTACTGTATAAACATATTAATAAGGTGTTGCTCTCTTCTCTGCAACACTTGAGCAGCTTATCAAGAAATGCTGGTGTCATAATGCTGCCATGAGACCCACGTTTGAGCAGGTGAAGAAGAGTCTCGACAAAATGAACCCACACAAAGTCAGCCCTGTGGACATGATGATGAACCTGGTAATAACCCACCAAAATACGCACAACTAATGTGAAATTACAATTATATTAAAGATACACAAAGTAAAATATGCTAATGTGCCGAATGGTTGGTTTGTGCCATGTGGATTGTTGTGCGTGTCAGACACAAACACAGTTTCCTTAACTGCAGATGGAGAAGTACAGCAAACATCTGGAGGCCATAGTTGCTGAGAGAACACAGGACCTCCTTCAAGAGAAACAGAGGACGGATCGTCTGTTGTACAGTAAGTCAGGATAACAGTGTGTACAGTGGCTTTAGTGATTTATCCCAGGCATAATGCTGTAGACCAGGTAGAGCTTTCAGGAATTTATCTCAGTGATGATGCAGAGATAACGCTTATTGTCCAAGCGGGACTGAAAACTTATTTAAAAAATATAAGGAACTATAAAATTTGCAGCTTTTTTCCAATATGTGCATATCACTGAGCAGCATATAGAAAGTTTCTAAAGGCGCAGTTGTTATTGCTTAGTCAATGTTAATCAGTCACTCGTGAGTATCTTGACACTTGAAGCATATGTGCTTACTGCCATCTAGTGGCAGAAATGGCACCTTCTTCATTTCTATGCCCCAAAGACAACATTTTTCAGCAGATATATTTTAAGTCGTTAACTTCCTGCGCAGGTATGTTACCAAAGCCGGTGGCTGATGACCTTCGTCAAGGTCGGACAGCAGAGGCTCAGAGCTTCTCCAACGCCACTGTCTACTTCAGGTGTGAGTTCTGTAAAGCATGTACATTACATGGAGTTTTAATTTTTCATGGACATTTACTCTGTTGTGAATTCTCTATAGTATAACTAAAATATATTTCAGTGAAAGGGATGGATTAAGATTGAATTTTCATTTGTTTTCCTCTGTACTTTGTTATGTCAGTTGCAAGTTGCTTCTTTTTAGTTTAAAAAAGATATAGAGATGACTAACAGTGCTTTATTCTTCTGTGACAGTGATATTGTTGGCTTCACTCAGCTGTCTGGTGCCAGCACTCCCCACCAGGTTGTGAATTTCCTCAACCAGCTCTACACCACTTTCGATGACATTATTGACAATTATGATGTCTACAAAGTGGAGACAATAGGTGATGCGTGTAAGTAAGGAAGATGAACTGATTTCTGACCGCTAACACAAAGTAATAAATCATTTAGACAAAACACCATTAAAATAAAATGTTAAAAGTTCTATCTCAACAGGGCTGTAAGGGAAAAAAATAAGAAGATACACAACTGAAACTGATGATTTATCTAAAGTGTATCAATGTGTGTTTATCTTTCTCTCCCTCTTCCTGTTTGGTCTCTTCTTTTGCTAAATAATGGCTAACCTCCCAGACATGGTGGTCTCTGGTGTCCCTCAGGAAAATGGCATCAATCATGCCGGTGAGATAGCGAGCATGGCTCTTGATCTGGTCAGTGTCTGCCACACTTTCAAGATCCCTCACAAACCCAACACACAGCTGAAGATACGTGCTGGCATCCACTCAGGTACTGTGGACATTTTATCGACATCCAGCATTGGTTTAGCACTTTATCTGACATATACTGTATGAGAAGCTAAATGTTAATAAATGCAGCATAAATTCTGATAAGAACTTCAACTTAGGGAGAGCTTTCAAGAAGATACATTATTACCTGGACTCACTCTAGCGGTGACATCAAACATCAGACAAGTGTGGCATCAAATACAGTATGTACTACAAAGATAAAGTCAGAAATGTCCTCATAACGAAATTCTGTTGCATGTGCATCCGTTCTGAACAAACCAATATAATCCATTCATTATTACTGAAAAATGTTTATTGCATGAAGGTTTGAACCATCAACATGGGCTCTGAACTGCTCTTCAGATCATTTTTGTGGACACAAGATATATATTTTAAACATTTGAGTAATACTATTACTTCTGACAATTGATAATTGTGTGCATTGTTTGTGTGCATGTGTTCATGTTCACAGTACTTAATTTACCTCCATCATACATACATATATGTCACTAAAAGTCACTCTACAATTTAGAGTAAATAACCTCTTAAAAATTATATACCATAAAGTTTTATTCATCAGAGGTGTTGCTTAAAATCACTGATGTTTATTCTGCCAGGACCTGTTGTAGCTGGTGTAGTTGGCACCAAAATGCCTCGTTACTGCCTGTTTGGGGACACTGTCAACACAGCATCAAGGATGGAATCAACAAGTGAAGGTAAAGAAGGATCTGACACGTTGCCTTTCATCCCATTAATGTCTCAAAGTGGCACAGGTAGTCAGGAAGTATTAGGTTATTGGAAGTTTTCCTTTAATTTTCACAGTGAGAGCTGAATATTGTTGTTATTGGTTTCAGCAGCAGTTCAGTATTGGCCTTTATCACTGCTGCGTTTGCGCCAAATAGGATTTTCACCAGTACATCACAGTGGAGTTACAGCATGGAGGATGGACAATGTGCCCACCAAGCAGCCTAATTCTCTGCATTAAGGTTGTGGTATGATAGAAAAGCAGTGGTTTACTGCTGGCTCAGACTGCAGACTCAAAAAAAAAAACATGTCTAAACTCTGATGATGAAAAAACTTGACCTGAAGAGCTTTGTATGGAAAATCAAAAAGTCCAAATTTTAGAGTGAGATTTATTCACACAGTACCAAACTTTGCCTAGTTGCGCATTTGACATGATTTGAAGATAGCATGTAAAAAAGGAGATAAATGAGATAAATAAAAGAAAATGGTATGCTTTATTTAACATTTTACAACACATACTTATTTTAATATATCTGTTTATACTGTATGGGTTAATCATAATAATTTAGTTTTATATGTAATTTTTTATTGGCAAATAACATTGTTTTGTAAGAACTTTAAAAACTGAGCAATAAAATGAATGTACTACAGTTTGCACATGCTAATGCTCCAATATCATATAAACAGATCTAACTTCTACAGTAAATTTCAAGCACACATTGTTCTTACCGTATTACAAAGTAATATGTTTTATTATTATGTCCACACTGAAGCTCTGAAGATCCAAGTGAGTGGCGCCACAGCTGACCTGCTTCACACACTCAGAGGTTACGTTCTAACATGCAGAGGGACACTTTCCGTGAAGGTAACATCATATTAATTTATTATATTTTATATAACCATTGTCACAGAATGGTTAGATATATTGTGCTGTAGTGACAAACCCAGAACCATCGGTTCAACACATTCGTGTTGAGCATCCTGTAGCTGTTGCCTCTCAGCACTAAACACTGAAGAGAGGGTTGTTCGGTACATTCCTGGTGGTTGCTGTAGTGACTGGATCTTTAATTGTGTTGGAGAGGACCTCTCACTGGGTAAAGCTGATATACAAACTCTTGCAGTTGATTTGGTGTCCCCAGCTTAATTTAATGCAGTTTAATACAACAGTTCTGCAATAAATCATCCCTCCATGAAGGCTGTGATGTTGAGAGGTATTGATTCAGCTATAACGTCATTTT
Organism: Scortum barcoo; assembly: GCA_023238725.1. NCBI lineage: Eukaryota > Metazoa > Chordata > Actinopteri > Centrarchiformes > Terapontidae > Scortum > Scortum barcoo. The sequence goes on along the minus strand of CM041538.1, from coordinate 15,163,695 downwards.
GGAAGCTGCCAATTGTTATTCTGACCGGTGCTTCTACTTTTTTGTTGACCCAATTGATCTCAGTAAGAGTAGACCAAATAACTGGAACACTACTCATTCTCTCAAAACTAAAAACATTTTAACGTTGATAAAGGTAGGATTTATTGTAGGACAGTTGCATCTGACTGCATTAGTGTAGATTCATAACATGTCTTGAATTAAACCTATTTAGTCTAAACTTATTAGGGTAATTAACTGTGTTGCATTTGATGATATGTCAGCCTTCTTTTACATATGCCATTGTGGTGGTAACTGTAGCGATGCTAACAGAAAGGCTGGTGTATCACTACCATCTCTTACCTGGAACTGACTGAGAGAGAAAGAGAAGTTATGAGACTGAGATTGAGACTGAGATTTTAAAAGATCACAGGAAATTCAAAACTTCCCTCCAAGGGAAAGAGAAGGGTGTGTCTGGTATTTGCTGTTCTTCTGGGAAAGTATTATATTATCCAGTTCTGCTGGCCTCTATTCACATTGTAACCTAAGACCTCTTTTTGGGTGGTGCCAGTGTGATTATGGGGGAGGGGTTTACTTCTCGGTCCCAAAGGAGAGGGCGGCATTGCTGACACTTGTGATGTCTTGCTAGGAGATGGCAGCTGCTGCTCTCTGCCCCCCATCAAACCCTAATGGCTTTATTTAAAATTCAAAGGGACACATGGTTTGCAATATGACTCTCCTCTGTGTAGTTCACTCTGTGTCTTGTTTTTCTTGACCCAACAGGGAAAAGGGGAGATGACAACATGGTGGCTTGATGCAAAGAGAGACGATCACACAGACCCACTGTTCAGAACATCTGAATCCAGAGCGCTCCCGGTGCCAGTCAGTGATTAGCTTTGGGTTTATAGAGCCTAAAATGTGAAAATAACTGCATGGAAACTGGACAGGCTTTGTGTTGTGCAATTGAATCGTGTCCAGTGAGCTACGTTGGGATTAAATGTGCAGATAGAATGATAGGATGAACAAATAGTTGATCACTAATGTCATACTGAACTGTAAATCCAATAGATGTTACCAGTAAAAGTGTTAATAAACAGAAATGCACAATATTTACAATGTTTTTTGTTAAATGATTGTGCAGGGCATAGTCATGTAATATTTGTATTATTTTGCACTTGTTGGGAAGAATGTAAAGAAATATGCAGAGAAACATGCCAGAGTTGAGGAAATGCTGGTTTAATCACACATTATTATTATTTTCTCATATATATGGCTTTATTTATGTTTTTGCAATCTGAGGCACTTTTTTTCCTTATAAATTAAAAGTTACGGATATTCACTGCCTAAAAATAAAGAGAGCCCTCTCTTACAGTAATACAAATTTTCAAAGAACTTTAATATACTCCATCTGATTTTTTTCGTGTAAAAAATAAATGACCAAGAAAAAGACTTCTGCACAGCAGACAATACATGTCATTGCAGAAGTAATGTTTTTTCATTTATTTTTTGCAAAATTGGGCCCTGATAATGGACATTACTGCTCACTGGCATTGCTTGTTTAGAAATAAAAAAAACTGAGCTTGTGATTTCCAAAAGATGTAGTTCGCCTTGAATTTTCGAAATGTTGCATGCCTTTAGCCAACTTTTCTTTAGTGAAATAAGCATGTACTGAAGTGTCCCATTTTATTGTACTGTTCTTGTATTCAGTGATTGTCGAATAACATTAAAGCTGCTTTAAAGTGATCATTTTGTTCATTGTATCTGTCGAAAATAATGGGGGAAAAACATTTAATGCATTATGTCAGTTGTTTAATGAGGAAATTATTTTTTAAGTTTTGCTCCCATTGCACACATTTGAATAACTATCTGGTATCTCTGAATATAGCATCATTAATACAGCAAGCCCCTTTAATAACAACTAATACTAACTACACCAAAAGTAAAAACAACAATCCGAGTTTTAAATAAAAATACTGAATCAATTAAAACGCCAATTTAAAAAAAATAAATGCGGTTAAAGCTCTTCACAGCCAAGAGCCAATCATATTACGCCGTGCTTGGTTGCTAGACAACGAGCCGGCCAATTAGCGCGCTGCTTGGTTTGCGTGCCCTGGTGTGTTCTGTCAGTCGGACGGATGTGAATTAAGGAGCTGCTGCGTCGACGAGCAAGCAGCAAACACGGTGCAAACTGAAGCTTTAAGTAAGTACACCGCTCACTTTTTTAAATGTATTAAAATTTTAAAGGTCTGCTTTCGTGACTGGTCAAAATGTCCGGCATTTATAGCCTGCTGTTCGGCTTCAGTGTCATGATTTGCGGGCGCTCGGCGGGTGGTCATTATTGGGTTAGTTTAACACTGACTTGCTGAATAAAAGACCCGAACAACCTTTGCTTTGTCATGTTTTACACACCTTATGAACAAAACATGATTTGTCGTTATTTGCCCTGCAGTCCAGGTCATTTGGCTAAAGTAATGTGACACAGCTAATACATTTATCTCGCACACTTAACCTCGTCAGGAAACATGGAGCAACCTAAATCAGTGTGTTTACAGCCTTTTCTGACCACATCCAGATGTGTAAGGGTTGCCAGTTTGAAGACACTTTAAAGTTACACAACACTGCATTCAAACTACTTTCAAACTTCACATGGACTGCAGAGAAATAGCTTTATTTTACTAACAAACATGTAAAATACAGTTTATTATGTACACCTAACTAAAGATAATACATATAAAGTCTAATACAACAGTCCTGCAATGAATATTCCCTTCATGTGTGCTGTAATGTTCAGGTGTTGATTTCAGCTTTATGGTCATTTTGGAGTCTGTAGCTTCTGCTGATTTTAAACTAGAGGCGTTTCTTTTGTTTTAATGCTGTTTTGTTTGTATCACTGCGGATGACAAAGTGCACTGACTAGAAACTGAACAGCTGAACATTATCACCCTTATTAACACAGGATTTGTTGCAGGGCTGCTGTATTAGACTGCATTAGGTTTTACCTAGGTTCACCTAATGAACTGCGTGTGGGCAGATCAGTCTGAGCCGTCCCCTGTGATCCCATCACACGCCACATTGTTGATAATCTGGTCTAAAATATCTGAAAATAATTAACAGCGTGCTCTTACCATGCATGCTTCAGAGGGACAACAAACCTAAAAGTGCTTACGGAGAATTTTATTGTTACAGACTTTATACTTGACTGTTGAGTTAAAGGTTGACACTTGTTGAGTAGTCGGTCTAAGCGGGGTCTACAGGCCAGTTAAGCTTTGTCGCTGTAGGCTCGCCACCTGTCCTGCCAGGCCGATTAAGTATCACTGAAAGCAAAGACGAAGTCCCCCGAGTTACTGATGAGTCACAGCCTTATCATTGCTAAAATGCCTGAAAAAGTTATCTCCCAAAATGAATATAAGATTATAAATGCAGCTTCTGCTCGTGCTCTTATTATATGTGTTTTAGCTTTATTCCTGTAGGAGGAATAAAGTTTGCATCTTGATTAAGATTATGTGTTTTGGGCCAACAAACCACCATACTGTCTGTCTGGGATTAGTCTGATCAGCTGATGATAAGAAGCATTGAGATAAGATCCTGGCACACTTCCAATCTGTAACCTGTTAGATGCTCCTGCAGTGTCAATGTTGTAATACAGCAGTCGCAACATCAACAACAACAATCATAATAAAGTCTGTAAAAGAACACACATTTTAATATTGTATTTTAAACGATCCACAGAATGGCTGTGATCACACTTTGTGAGCACAGTAAGTGATTTGGGTTGCCGTGTGTTTCCACCGCTCACCACTGCATGTTTATTTCCACTACCTTTTAATCCAGCATGTGTTGAATGGGCGCTGCTAATCTGACCCTCTATTTCAGGAGCAGAGTGCGTAGGTGGATCTTGTGGCGAGCTTTGTGTGTCCCACACATGTAGTAGATGATCCAGACACGTAGCCTGAAGGCTGCACTGCAACAATGCCAGAGTCCTCCCTGGGTGAGTTCAGATTTCTGTGCCAAATGTAACCTCAACTCTTAAAGCATTTACTGTTTATGAAGAGTTTTCCTTTTCTTGTCAAACATGAGCAAATAAACACAGGCTATATTCTGCATATTTGACAGACATTTTCTTTCCTCAGAAGTCAAGGACATTCGCAGCAGCTCCATTGAATGTAGAACACCCCCCTTGAGGCAGTTTAGCCAATCATCGCTGTCCTACAAGTCCTACATGCTCAGTACCTTCTGCACCGAGCACAATGTGCAAGAATGTCTTTCACACATCAGTCAGGTTGGTAACGTGACATTTGTCTGTGATGCATTTTTAGCAGAGTTATTGTTATGTTAACTCTACTGTCTAGTGGTCTCAGGCATGTACAATATGACTGCAATGTCCTGTGACTGAATCTGGTTAGTCCTCGACTTCCTTTGCTCCATATCTTTTTCTCCCTTTACCCTCCCTTTTATAGGAGGTGTCATCCCTTGGCCTTCCCCCAGTTTGGACGGAGTCGGGCAGCAGCTCAGAGATGAATGTTGTGGCTGTGCTGAATTGCATGTATGACCTGATTCAGCTGCACCGCAGGGGCCTCCGAACCCTGGAAAACATGGAAGTGGAGCAGCTTAAGACTAGCAGCAATGTGGACTACCTGCAGCTCACCAGCACCCGACTAAAGGTACAGTAACATTTAAATCCAGCGATTTCTCTGTCATAACATAGTTTTAAATACAAATACAGATATCATGACAAATGTGGTATAAAACTGAAAACAATAACTCTCATGTTAAATGCCCATGTGCATGTTGTTATGTTATCATAGGAGCAGCTTGAAGTGTCCAAAAGAGAAAACACTGGACTCCTCGAGCGGGAACGACAGCTGCAGCTGAAAGTGAAGAGTTTGCAAAACTACTTGAAAAATGAAAAAGAGGAGGTTCGTTCTTAATTTTCATTTGTAATATTGCCCTAGACGATGTTGAGTGAATCCACAGGCTTATTTTGTCTCAGGTGGATAAGCATTACAATTTAAATAGTAATAACACTTTTTTATTTACCCCTGCCAGGTGCAAAAACTTCAGAACATCATTGCGAGCCGGGCCAGCCAGTACAATCATGAGATGAAAAGGAAAGAAAGAGAATTTAACAAACTCAAGGAGCGCTTGAATCAACTACTGGTTGACAAGAAGGAGAAGAAACAAGGTTAGGTAGAAAACCAGCCTGTGCCCCAACATACAAACATTTTAAAGTTAAACTAGCATCTTTACACACACATATTTGTCTTTCTTGCTTCCAGCCATTGATGTATTAAACAGCATTGGAAGAGCTGATGGGAAGAGAAGCCTTTGGAAAACTGAAAAGACAGAGGCAAAGTAAGTTCTCTTTTTATTGCTTTTTGTGTAGTTATTTCACAGTATTTATGAAACTTGTCTCTTAAGACATATTTGTATTTGTAAAACAAAATCTGGAACACAGGAGAAATAAATTAATGTCATGATCCAAGAAAATACTACTTATCCTACTGTTTGCATCTCAAACAAACTGTAGCTCCTTCGTCAGTTTTCTGGGTGACAGATTTATTTTAGGAACGCGGCTTCAAATGCAGCTGTATCCCGGGCGTTAGTGTAACTTTAATTGAATTCTTTGTTCATGAGATTATAATGACACAATGAAAATGTATGATTGTCTGTCTCATCCTAAGGCATGAGGGGGAGATGTATAAGACTCTGCTGAGCGACTATGACACCCGACAAAGGGAATTGTTGCTGGAAAATGCAGAACTGAAGAAAGTGTTGCAGCAGATGAAAAAAGACATTGTGTCCATTTTAAGTTCAAAGAAACCAACGCTTAAAGATGACAAACATCAAGATGATGAAAAACAGGTAGGGCAAGTTGTTATTGTCTTTTCTGTTTGTTAACATTCAGCTAAATCTATCGCAATTTGATTTACAGCTGATAATCATCCTCGTGCCTGTTACTTAGTCTTTTAGACTTGTTTGTCAGATGTGCCACTAATAAACTGAAAAAAAAATTTCCGTTGTCAGGCCGACTCGCAAGAGGAAGAGGAAGCGTTCGATTCCAGTAAAGAAAGCGTAGAGCTGTATTGCGTTCACGCCCGTGAGAAGCTGACCAACAGTATTCGCCTCCAGTGGAGAAGACTCAAGAGCCACGTGGAAAGATTAGACAGCCAAGGTAGTCTTTCTGCAGCGTACTGTCACTGTTTGACCTCGATACTTGAAGAAATGTAATCTTGGGTCATGTTAGGATTTTGATTCCTCACTCACTCATAAACAGGTGCTTTAAACGATTTCTGTGTTTTCGGGCCACTGATGTGGCAAAAGAGAGTGAAGTCATGGAACAGTAGAAACTGCCAGAGCAAATGAGGCCTGGTTACATTTTATTATGTATGTAACTATGGTGTTGTCACATCTCTTTGTCAAAAAATCAGGATTTGTATGAAAGCAACAACTAAAATGTACACTCACGAGTTGTCTAATGACATTCTAGACAGGATCTTTACTTCCCGTTAAAATCAATACATAGCAGGTGGATGTTTACATAATACTAAAATGAGATTTTCTGGATTGTCGGTTCAGCTTCTTTGGCTCAGATGGGCGAGAGCAAGAACACTGGTGCTGTATCCCGAGAGGCTCATGAGGAGGAGATGGACAGACTGAAGTTGGAGATCCAGCAGTGCAAAGACTTTATTCAAACACAACAGCAGCTCCTGCAGGTACAAATGAATTTGCCCTGAAGTTTTAGCCTTTGAGCTCCTTGGAGAGCAAAAAGAACACTGCAAAGACAAGAGTGCCATATAACGGAAGGGACGCTTAGAAAGTTTCACATATTTGACTTCAAAATCGTCTCTCATACCTACTTTGTGTGTTGTATTAGAGATATTGCATTTTGTTTGTTGCAGTACTTGTTTTATTAAATTCTGGCCACGTCTGCTCTTGTCCTTGTAGCAGCAGCTGAGCGCTCCATGTGACGAGGAGACAGCATCCCTGCTGAGCGACTGCTTCATGCTGCAGGAGAAAGAGCGCCTCAGGGAGGAGTGGAAGACCTTGGAGGAGCAGAGAAAGATCTTTGAGAGGGAGAGGAGGAACTTCACTGAAGCAGCCATAAGACTTAGCCATGAGGTGATTTCTTAAAGATACTTTTCCAAACAATTGGCATGAGGCAGAATTTAGAGAATGCAGCAATTTCACTCTTTGTGCCAACATGACTCATTTGTGTCTGTGTGCTCACTTTAAAGTTTAAAGAGCGCAACTGCTTTTTGAGATGATGTGTATCTCGTTTAACTCGCAGAGGAAGGCCTTCGAGGAGGACCGAGCAACATGGCTCAAACACCAGTTTTTAAACTTGAGTCCCTTCGCTGACTCAAAGAAACCTCCGATGTCAAAGTCTAAAAGTGCCTTTTTAATATGTGAGTGTCCACTGCTTTACATTGCACTAGCTTAGTTCACCTAGATACTTCATAGCAATTTTAACTCAAGAACTTAATGATAATGATACTGGGTCATCAATAGACTGAATGATGTGCCGATCATTCTATTATACCACAAGTAGTTTTGATTAACAAAATATTTTTAGTTTTTACTTTTACATTTGATTTTCAGTATGGCTTTAAGATATAAGTTAAATCTTCCCCTGCTTGTTGTTTTCATTGATAACTACCATAAGTCACTATCCTGAGAATTGTCATCTTTTCTGTGCAGCTGAAACCAAGGCGAGTGCAGTGTCGCCTCCAGAAAAGCTCATCAAACGTCCGTCTGACACGACCTCCCCCACACTCAGATGTGTCCCACTCTCATCGCCATCAACAGCCAACCTGCACCACACACTTTGCCTTATTCCAGAAAACAGGTACGCTGTCTTTATTTTCACAGCGGTTCGTGAAATCATCAGAACTGTGATGTAATCTACCTGCGAATGAATGCTGCTGTCATGTATTCATGACTGTTTGTCCAATTTGATTTCCAGCTCAACCAAACCAAAGAGGAAGACTGAACACGGTGAAGAATCAAGTGTCTGTTTTAATGAAAATGTTCCAGTTCAGCACCAACGTTGGGACGACGAAGACCACAGCAGCCACGCACTCTCAAAGGACAAGAACAGCTCTATATGAAGCCAAAAACATGTTTGAATCAGAATTATTCTAAATGTCCATTAATTATGGATGATCTGTGGTATTTCAGAAACACACCTGAATTGTGAATTCCAAACACTTGATAGACTGTAAAATGATTAAATAGTTATTAACAGTCAAAGCCAAACTGGTTAGCTGCTGGTGTTCTGTGCTCTGTGTGACTGAGAGAAAATTTATGATCTCATCTTTCTTTTATATTGTCTTTATCTCTAGATTATATGATAAATGTATTTATTTATTTATGTAGCACTGCAAAGCTTGTTTTTGCGGTCATATCCTATGTCTAGAATCTTGGTCTGAGTCTGTTATTTTCTTGGCAGTGCAGGTGTTGCTTGGCCCTTGCTAGTGGTTGCTACTGCAGCTAAACTTACCTAAATGTTGCTGTTTGTATCACAGCTTTTCAGTCTCTGTTATCATGTCGAACTTGTCAACTGACACAGTGTTTATTTAGAAGGTAGACTTAATGCTGCTGTTTCACTGAACGCAATAAGAAACCAGTTAAAATATAAAATGTGTCTGTAGTTTAATGTAGAAATGTGGATGACGACATTGTTTTCTAGTAACTTTTACAGTTACATTAGTAATGGGTGATGTATGATGCTAGAAGAAAGGCTGCAACATTGAACATAAATGACATAATGTGTAGTAGAGCCCCGATAATGAGGTTAGACTAATCTGATGTTTATATGAGTGCAAATTCCTCTCACTGTCTTTTGAAATTAGCTTGTTCATTGTAGTAGTTATATAATGACAGATGAGAATCGTTCTCACAACAGGAATGTGACATGATGTATTCTTGACAATCTTACACCCTTGAAACATTCATTATACATTCCTAAAACACGTTTTTTGGTTGTCTGACCTTTGTTTGCCTCTATCAGAAACAATTCAGTTACTGATCGACAGAACTGCTTCATCTGTTTCAGCTTCCATCACATAGGACTGTAGATGATCATCAATGAGAGGATTGAGGGACATTCATAATGTTCTTTGAAGTCACCACATTCACTCTCAGAAAAATTATTTTGAACTGCACTTTATTTAGAATTACACTCAAAACATACACATGATGTAAGCGATTAATGGAAGAAAATGCTTTTAAGCACACTGAGGGGTACAGCTGCAGGCTAGGTGGGCTTCTGTTGTTTCCCTCAGGTCCACGCTGGTGTCGTAGATGCTGCTCATGTTCTCGGGTTGAGCATCTGCAGAAGTGAAGGGAACAGAGCAATTAGTAACGATGTCATTTTCTCCATAGTTTCATATTCTGTCTCTTGAACCTCAGTGATTTCTTGCAAACTCACCAGCAGGCAGGCAGTGGAAGCCAACAGTGAGGGTGGTGGTCTTCACAGGGAAGCAGCCAGGCAGGCAGCGCAGCACAGGCTCAACAGAGTAGCATTTGGACTCCTGGCCGTGGATGTTTACCTGCTTCTCTAGCTGCACAGATTCAAGCTTCATACGGCACTCTGTAAGAGAAAGGGGTTTATTAGTGGGTTTCTGATGGATTCAGTGCAACAATACATGTATAAAAGACTTTAAGTATGTGCACAGATATAACATTGAAGGAGAAGTTTGCTGTGAAAGTATTTGCACAATGAATTTGTGTCTCACCAGTGGTGTCCCTGCAGCTCTCAGCCGGCAGAACCCAGGAATGAGCGTAGCTGACTGCGTTCTTGGTCACGCGTCCGTTGGGTGTGCGGTACTCCTGTCTGACTTCCCCATCAGCCTTTCCACAAAGTCCGCAGGTCTGTCCTCTCATCCAGTCCACAACTTTAACCTGCACAGCAAGATGAAATAAAACACATATACAGTATCTGTCAAATTTGTTAAAAGTGTAATATCTCTGTTGAAAGTGGTCTTTGTCTTTTTTTCTTAGAGGTCACAGTTTTAGGCGTGGAATTGATTTATAGAGACAAAAATCATTTACAATCCATGAGTTCTTGTCAAAGTAGACTTCTTGAAGACCATGGCTGGGAGCATACACAGAGATGCCTTCACCCTTTGGCCTGATTTGGACTTTAGCTGTAAGAAAAAAACAATATCATAATTATTTACTTAATGACAATTGAAATATATTAAATATCAATTATTTAGCAACTTTGGGGTATTGGGACAATGATGTGTAGTTTGCAGTATTTAATTACATGTTTTGTCAATGACAAGATTTTTTAGGAGGGGATAAATGTGAATAGAAACCTGTGGGATGCTGGTATGGCAGGTTGTTGATGGGTATTTCCATTCCATTGACCTTCACAATCACGTCAGTGTTCTTTGGGTGCAGGTCAATATCACTACAAGTGCAGAAATAAAAATGCTATTTAGTTTTCTCAGCTTGTCAATGAAAACCACAGTCTCTATTTTGTTTTTAATGGCCACTTACATGTCAGCAATTTTCACATTGATATGGTTCTGTTCAATGTCATCCTTCTTCAACAGGACCATGAATTTCAGCTCATCTGTGCAATCCTGTGCCAGAACTTGGTAGCAAGACAGTGGCATCTTGTTCTTGTATCTCCTGCTGTTGAATGTGGTCAGTGTGTCTTTGATGAAGCTACATTCAGCTGTGGAGGAAAAAAAATGTATTAATAATGCACGACACACAGCCAAAGATAACTCCCAGTGCGTTTCGTAGTAAACGATAAAGTCATACATTACCTTCTCCAGCCATTGTCAACAAGTAGTGGACTTTATCAGCGAGGTCATCAAAGGGGGTGAGACCTTTGAGTTCATCAAGTGGCAGAGTGATGGGAAGATGCAAGACCAGCTTATAGGCAGTACGCTGTGGATGGAATAATTCACAATTAACAGACAAAAAAGTAAAAACAAATGACTTCATATTTTGGAGAACTACTTAATTATTCATACTGTTGGTAGTTTCCAAAGGAGTTCAAGGGTCTTGCCAGATGTGGCAACCACTGTAAATGAAAACTCCTTGACGCTCTTTTCATCCTTTCCTTTAACCACACCAGGCACCATGTCAGCAGGAACATAGTCATACACCCTGTCAAAGAATTTCCAAATAGCATACATTTTAGATTTTAGTCTATAGTGCATGTGAGTAGTTCAAAGACAGTCCTTATGAACTTACTGCTTTGCATAGCGTTTCAAGGCTGATGGTAGTTCGTTCCAGGTCATTCTGAAGCGAGCTGCGGGGCTTGGACCAACAAGACCAGTTTCAGCTGTGATCATGGTTTCATACTGCTTGCATTCTGCTCCCCAGCGAATTTTAGCCTATTGAGACACAGCAATATGGCGGCTGGTTTTAATGCTAGTCTTTTTACGTAATGTTCTGAGATGTATGACATAAGTAAGACACTTACTGAGACTTTGTGCATGCTAAGTAGAATTCCATCAGCACACATCTTCCATTTGTTATCAGCAGCCAAAGCAGCCAGGATAATCTGAAGTCTGCTAGTAGGTTTGTCCAAGTAGACTGCCATTTGGTATCCCTCCATCTTTTTGTCAGCTCTGACAGCACGGAAGATGATGGCAACGGTAGGAGCAACTTCATTTCCAAGGTATTTGTTCTGTAGGAACAGCCAGGGTTGATATCCATGAGCACACCAACAAAACAGTCAGTGAAAGGATTTAAAGAGGGATTTTTTTAAAATTTACTTAAGATGGCCAAACTTCACCTGTCTGTAGATAGCCTCAAAGCTTGAGGCACTGCTCCTGGAAAGCACAGCTGAGGTGGCTTGAGAGGTGAGAGCCTACAACAGTAATATATGGAGTAAGACTACCATGAGAAACCTATGAAATACATTTTAATAATTTGAAGCCCATCAGAACATACCTGCTTCTTGTGATTCTTCTGGAACTTGTGGCGATAAATCATCTGCTGCTCAGAAGAAATACTTTTGTCAGACTCTATGCTTACTATGACATGCAGATGTGTTAATATTCACAAAACAATCTTCAGGTGTTTACCTTTGAGATGTGTGCGCTGGAGCGAGAGGAACTTGAGCTAGCACTGAAGAGCGATGCAAGGGTAGATGCTGAACTGGACATGGAAGATGCTCTCACAGATCTGGAGGAGCTGCTTCTGCTGCTTCTGCTGCTGCTGCTGCTGCTGCTGCTGCTGCTGCTACTACTGCTGCTACTGCTGCTACTGCTGCTACTGGCATGAAGGCTTCTGGCTAGAGCAGCTGCATCAGCGGCCTTGCTGTTGACACGAGATGAGGAGCTGGAGGACAAAGAGGAGGACAATGAGCTCTTGCTGGAGCGGGAGCTGCTGGAGCTAGAGGAGGAGGATGAGGTGCCGTTCTTGAGACGAGGAGTCAGGATTCTCTTGAGCTTCATCAAGACTGGTCTTCCTTCAGTGATTTCTTCTTCGCTTAGATTGATCTGTTTAATGAGCTTCTCCGCAGCCTTTGGTCCGACTTGAACCTCAATCTCCAGTCTCTCAATGACTTCACCTTCAACTGAAAGTATCAATGAGTTATGCCATCAGTAATTGCTTTGTGCACACTGCATCTATGAAATGCAAACACTACAATCTCAGTACTTACTTGGTCTGATGGAAAGAGCAATAGAGTGCTTTCCAGCCAGTTTGTACAGGGCAATGTCCCTGATGAAAGCAGCGTTTTCAGTGGCAACCTTTAAACAGCCATTCAGTCCAACAGCAACAGCTTTGACACAATACTTTTTCTCAAACTGGGCTGCCTTTGATTTTAGAACGGGTTTGACAATATCCTTGTCTTGTAAAATGATCTCTGAAGATCTTGACTGTGAAAATAAGGACATGTTAATTATATTGTAAATTCAGATACCATTGAAAACATAGCTATCTTTAAATACAAAGTTTTATGCTCACCAGACTAGCAGCAGCAGATGAAACAGATGTGAGAATCTCCCTTGAGATGGTTTGGAAGGCTTTTGCAGGGATGATGGGAGTCATTCTTGCAGCAGCAACATCCTCAATATTTCTTGCCATGGCAAAAGTCTCAACACTGTTGTGAGAAAAAGAGAATAATTATGTAAGAAGAAGGGGCAGAGGCTTCACATTTTCAAGAGTACTCTCAGAGTTAAAAGCTATCAGGCTTACTTTGCAGCTACAATGTGTTCAGGCACAGTAACAGGCAGAGCTTCGATCTTAAAGTGGCCCTCATTCATCCCAAGTCTTGCAGCAATCTTGGCAGGCACAATGGAGTTGAGTTTAGCTCTTGAGAACAGGGCAGCCTGGAGTACAGGCCGTATTGACTCCCATCACAGCAAATGTGTTCACAGCAATGCTACAAAGAGAAGAACATTTGTATGTTAAATGTGTCATGATGTTATATAATGTGTGCTCATTTTTTATTTTAATGTCACTCCAGACATTGTACTGACCTTGGTCTGACCTCAGTCTCCATCTGAATGTCTGCTTTCATAAGTTGAGCGAAATGGAAGTTTTCTGGCAGAGCCGGTGTTGTGGTGGCTCTTACTAATAAAATAAATAAATAAATAAAATCAATGTGATAGTAATAAATATATATTTGCTTTCATCAAATCTTTGAAAAATGCCTTTGTATTTTGGTAATATGGTAAATATGGTAATATTGGGCTTTATAATATATTATTGTGGTATTCCATAATAATGCATGTATTATGTGATGATAAATGTCGTGATTTACAAAGGGCTGTTTTCAAGTTCTTCAAGTGCAAGTCAGCATCTTTTTTGGCCAAATTAAACTAGATTACCAGAATAAGTGGGACCTGTAACAAGGTAAACCGTGGATATTTGCTAGCTTCTGCTCACCTTGAACAGCTGCAGCAGCCACAGCAGCAGTGTACAGACTGAGCTCCACTGGAAGACCGGCAGCAGTAGGCAGGATACGTCTCACTTCAGTGGCCAGCAGAGGCTTAGCAAAGTGGAGGGAAGCACCAGACAGCAGACCCTTGATGGCGTTCCTACCAAAGGCTTGAACGGTGGGTCCAGTGGCAAACTGTAGGGAATTTGTCATAACTATTGTCTCTCACAAAAATTGTGATAAACGACTTCATAAAATTGGCCTTAATGTTGGCAGTCATGTTGTAGTAATTTCTTTCATACCGCAATGGCCTGGTCAATCAAGGCTTTGTCAATGTTGGCAAAGGCAATTTCTTGTCCAAAGAACTTGATATAGACAGAGGCCAGAGGTGCGCTGGTGGGCAGAGACCTCCACTCAGAAAGCTGTGGAAAAAGGAAATGCACAATCCAACTTAACAATAGCCTGCAGTGTTTTACCATGTGATACTGAATGTTATTCTGTGCTTGTGTTTGTGTCTTCCCAGTGGTTCATTGCTTACAGCCTTAATGACTCGCTTCATCTTTGTTATCCTGTCAGCATTGTCAATGAGTGCAGGATTTTTCAGGAGAGCCTCCTGAAGTCCCTCAGTTCTTACTCCAATCTAGTAAAAATTCAACACAAAAAATCACATCTAAATTAGTGATTGAATATCTTTTTATTATTTATTATTATTTATTTATAATTATTATTTATTACCTCCAGGACATCAGCAGCAGCTCCAGCAAGGTAGGCACTGGTCTTAGCCACAATAGCTCTGGGCAGAATGGTGGCTGCATCATTGATATAGAAAGCACTGGCAGCAGCACCAAGCATCAAGGGACCTGTAAGAGTATGATGAGGTACAGTTAGTTGATGTTACAGAAAAAAAAAAAGAAAACTAGAGGTGACTTGAAGTAGATGTGATGTTGCCCTTACTGTTATAGACGTCCATGTGGATGGCTTTGCTGAAACGTAGGCTTAGTCTGTTCAGCTTTGGGCTCAGGATTTTGACAGCTACGTTGCAAGCTGCAGCACTGCAATGAAAATATAAAAGACCTAAGTAATCAGGCTTCGGCTCTTGGAGATGAGGATGAATAGGGATAAGGGAATACTCTTACACTGAGGCGTGGATAGCAGCAGTGCTCCTGGCCAGGGACTTCATGTGAGAATAAGTGAAGCTTGCTACCTGCAGGTTCTCCTCTGTTTTGACGATGTTGGCAAGAGTTGTCACCAAACCCACTGCAGGTCTTGTCTCAAACAGCACCATGCACGCAAGCATACGAAGCTCTGGGTGAAGAGCTTTGTCCATGTAGAGCTGAAGAGCCAATTCTTGGATCTAATTTACAAGACAAAGCAAACTCAGTATGGAATGTAAAAAACTGGAATATATTGAAATACTACTGTGTGTTTAGAATTCACCATTCTGGGCTCCTTCTTTGCAATGTTCCTCAGCGCTATGATGGCATCAGCATGGACTCTTATGGGCAAAGAAGCAGCTGCAGTGCCATGAATGGGCAAGATCTTTGTGATTGGCTTGAGGCTAGTAGGATGGCCAGCGTTACCAAAAACCTTCAGGAGCAGGATGATATCCTGGGTTTCCTGTTTAGCAACAGCCTCTGCAAGAAGGTCCTGGATGGGCTGTTTTTGGAAATGAGAAGTTAAGATATCTTTTTCCCATCCAGAAATATACACAAGTTTACATGTAATATGCAAAGAACAAGTTATATCACCCTTATCAGTTCAGCAGGGCAGACAGCCATCTCAGCACAGTATTTTGCAATCATGGTACCATAGCCAAGGAGGACGATCTCACGCAGAACTGGGTTTTCCACTATTTTGTTGTTAACTGCCAGAGCCTAGAAGAGAGCAACAATGAGAAATGTGTCATACCTGTATAATTATGTTACAGACAAAGTAACGTGCTTTGGGGTTTACCCACTTGAACCAGCTGGATGGCCTCAGTGTTTGCTGTCACCATGTGAATAGATGCAATCAAAGCCTGAGCTGCTTCAGCAACAGTCAGGTCATCAGTCAAGAATTTATCCCTGATGAATCTCAGAGCAGCAGGAGCTCCAATGGCAGGGATGGCATCCAAGATCCACTGTCTGAAAGATGGAAATGGACTGAGGGAGCCTGTATACGTATACAGTATATACTACATCTCAAATGTTTGAATGCTCTGTGTCACCTGTAGTCTGGTCTGTTTCTGAACTGGTTCCAGAACATTTCCAGGTCTTCAATGCGGGCTGCACGGAGGAGCTGAATGAGTTCTAAAAACTTCAGAGGGGCATCCTCATGGACTCTCTCCACATTGTGTGCAACAAGATGATTCAGAACCTCTACAACCTAGGGGTACAGGATTGAAGGGGGGGATTGTTTAATATAGACATAATTTTAACAACACAATTTTGTTCATGACTTCACAGATCTTTTACATTAGTCTGAAACAATACCTGAGCTTGTACATTGTTGATCTTGACGAGCTGAATGGGTGTCTGAAGAAGCTCTGTAGAAAATTCATACTTTAGAGAGCCACAGTGAAGATACTGAGCCTCGACGGGTACGATAGGGTCCTTCTGAACTTCAAGGAAAACCAAAGATTGCCTTAAAGGTAATGAGGAAAAGGTTAATCTACAGCACCATAAAATCCAATCACTTTCATCCATTATTATGTTTTCAGGACCCATTGACATACTTGGTTTGCATCTGAGCAGCTCCATTCATCTCAGTGAAAGGTGAGAACTGGATCAGCTCATTGACATTTGCCTCCAGGATCATGATGCCGCCAGCAACTGGCTTCAAGATGTAATTGTGTGTTGTAACTCCTCTGAGATTCTTTGAATCCTGCAAAGACAAACCACATAGTTACTTAATCATGCAACTTCCCTACTTTCATAGACTTTGCATGACATGCATGCCATGGGTTTGAACTTACTTGCTGGCATTTTGCACATTTCTCAGTGTATGCCAACCCCATGTCCCTCATGACCCTCTCCTGACAGTGGTTCAGATCCCTAGTCTTTGTTAGAAGGATTCGTTCAGCCTTTTCGTCCTCAGTGATGGCATAGAAGGTCTTGCACACACCCTGAGCTCCTGCCTGATGACAAAAGCATACATTTACTGGGAAATTCAAATTCCTGTGATAGATTTATAATGATTACTGTGAAGTCTTTGACAAACCTCTTGCAACTCGTAGACATTCTGAGTCTTCTTGATGTTGAGCTGAAGAACATTCAGGATACCTCTGTGAATGTTCAGCACAATTGTTGATATTCCTTCAGGGGCGAACATTTTTCCGACAACACCATTGGCATACTCAAACTTGATAGGAGTCATGAGCTGAGCTGCCAGGGCTGAAGTCAGCTTGGTTGCTGGGATTAAAGGATCCTTGGGCCAGATGCCACTGTACTCAAAGAGTTCAGGTTCCGCAAGCTAGTGTTTGAAAATAAAATAGATAATTCATACTTTGCATTTTAGAAGTAAAAATAATTGTTTCTTGCACATCTGATCTTCTGATCTTTACCTTCAGCATATATATATTTTCGGCTGTGGCACTCATGAAAACTTTGCTGCTGACTTTAAGCCCAGCTCTTGCCAGACCTTCCTCCGGCAGACCACCAAGTAGAAGTGCCTCATACTTGTATACGTAAGTCTTACCAGCAGCAAAATTAGGAGCTGTAAGAACAATTCAACACTCAGTATTAAGTATGTAAGTTATATGTGACAGCATATGAAGCATAAATGATACAATAGATTGTACTTGTACTAGCTATGGTAAATGTTGCAGTTCATCGTGTGTCCAGTTATTTATGGGTGTCCATATGCTATTTAGAAAATGGCATAGAATGTATAATTATAATAATGTATTGGACTTACTAAGGTTATGAGGCTGATGACCAGCTGAAATGAAATGAAAAATATATTAATGACCCAGCAAATTAATGATGAAACAGGTCAATCTACATAACACCATAAACTGAACTAGATCTAATTAGAAAAGGCAGACTCAAAACAGGCAAGATAATCTGTATTATATTCAAATTGTCCAGTATATAATGCACAGAATACAGCTTTAGTTACTTTGATTTGATATTTTTAATCCCTTACTCCTTATAGCAATGACAGATTGCCTTCTTGTGCCAAACCTTTGTATTAAAGAATATTACATAAATTAAACTTTATATTGTAATATAGTAAACTTCCATGTTATGTGACTTGCAAACAGTTGGCCTGCACAACAATAGCATCAAATATTCAGCTCTGTCAAATATTGTTTTAAGACACAAAAACACAAAATGTAAAGTAATATGCAGTTTCTATCTGCACACAGACAGCAGTCATACTCACCCACAAGGGCCAGAGTCAGGGCAAACACAACCACTCTCATGACTGGGCTGATGGGGTTGTGAATGTCTGCAGTCAGAGGCAGCCTTTTATAGGGAAAAAGCTGCTGACAAAGTCAAACAAAGATGTCACGACGATATGATATATCCCTGTTTTGGATAATTGATACACCCTATTCGAAGTTATTTTACCTTTTAGCTTCAAACAAACTTGGGATGGTCGACATGGTTTGTATCAGTGGATGAAAAGTTAGGGTCACCTGACCTTGTGCTCCTCAAACATGCCAAGTCAAGTAAAGCATCATGTTTCAATGTTTGCTCTGTATGACATTTCAATTTGAGATAATACATTAAAGAACCTTGCTTCTTTCTACTTTCAACTTGGTTTGAAAATATTTTTTATATTTTGGCAGTTGCTGTATGAGCTCTTATTTGCAAATATGTATTATTTGATTTATAAAAGAAGAAAAAAATCTCTCTCAAAATTCTATTTTCAAAACATTTCAAATTAAATGTGATTAATTTGAAATGGTAATAGTTTTAAGTTATTTGTCACATACTGTCACAAACTCCTGGAATGATAAGATATTTATTTAACAGAGGAGAAAATTGATTCAGTTGATTTATGTCATGGTCCATACTAATATATTATAGGTAATTTATGTTTTTCCATATTCACAAGAGTGCTATTTGTTTTGTGAATGTGTTGAACATCTGTGGCATCATCGCACCATATTTTTTCATTGCAGTTTCAAAGTTCACAAAAGTGGGCACGGTGACTATGACTGTTTGCTCACTTTATTTGGTATGGTCAGGATGACCACTGATGTCATGACATTTCTATTTGACAGTGATTTCACTGTGAAATGGAAGTATAATTCCTTTTTATCTACATAAAATGTTTACTTTGTTCCCTTTACTTCGCTTAAGTCTTCTTCTTGAAAATACCCCCGCTTAAGATATCAAGTCCAAGACCTATATTTCAATGAAACCCTATTACTCTATTTATCATAAGAAAATTACAGTACAATACAGAATATCAATTATTAGCCATTATTCCTTTTTTGTATGAGTATGTCCAACACTGGTATTGAATAATGTTGGCAACAAAAGCAACCTGTGACGCCAACTGTTATCCACGTTCTTGTGGATTTATTTATGACTCTTGTAATATAAGAGTTGATAAAGGCACAAAGGGTAGGATTTTCTTTCAGAAAATTTTCAGATTCATACAGAAATAATCCCTCTCAATCATCACTTATGATCCGGTGTGTAGTATTGTCTGTATCCGCCCTGTGCCTATATTTTCATATTTTACTGTCTTCCAGATGTTTCTTGGCAACAACTTTTGGTACAGCCCCCAGCCAATAAGAGTGTGCAGGGTGTGAAGTGCAGGACTCTATGAAAATGTAGTGACCAGGTGTTTAATTGTAAGAATGTGACACCACCAGTGGTCTTTGAGCCGGGCAGGAGGGGCCAACCTTCAATGCTGTGTTTACAGACAGCAGCCGACAAACTTATATCTTGAGTGTAAATTTAAACTATTTTACATCTCAGTACAGATGCTGCAGATTTGTACCCTGGTGGTTTGCCTTCTGACAGTATGAACAGCCCCTTTTGCCCACTGCATGCTGTGACACGCCTCAATCTGCAGTGGGTGCTGATGGGTGGTGGATGACGGGCAAATGTATGTTGGGCTCAGTTTTTGCCATACACAAGGAAGTATTTTCAGAATTTCAGAGTTATCTCGCACAGTGTACTGTTAAGTTGATAACTTGCTTCTGAGCGAATTAACCTCAACATGCTATGCTAATCAGTAAATAAGCAGTTTTATATTTCTGTAGCTGGGCGGCATTGGAGGGCTCTTTACTGTTATGGATCATTTGTAAAGATTTAAACCTACTCAGTAGGTGTCTACATTGGCCTAATCTACGCTTTTATTATTTTTGTTTTATTTACATCTGGCTGGCTAACGTTTTTCCTACTTTTAATTTATCAGATTTTTAACCCTAGTTAAAATAGTTGTTCGTTATGTTACAGTTCATATTGTCTAAAGCATGTTAATTGTTTTAAACTTTACATCAGTGTTAAAGTACACATTATTATTATTATTATACTCCATAACTTAGCATTCCCACATGCCATATTAAACTGTAGTTTACTGCTTCTTTGCATCTAGTAATATAGTTATTTTATTTAGTTTTTGTACATAGTTATTGCATAGTGTAATTGTAGCTTATGTGTAGAGTTACTGTGTGCAAACTGTGTGGTTATTTAAATTGTTTGATGTTGATTGTTGTATTTATAATTTATTTTATTTACTTATTTACAGGATTTTTATTTTGTGGTAAGGGTATTTTTTATTTATTTGCAATTTGTTAAGCATGTAAATTGGGTGACATGTTATCTTTTAAATTAAAGACAATTGTAAAAACAATGCTATTCGATTTCTTTTGTAAGCATATGTAACACGCTGATGGAGGGGGGCGCACATATAAGGCTCTGCATGGTGTGGCACCGTCACATCTTATTGAATTGAGAACTCCTTAATATTCGACTAGAGTACTGCACTCCCAAAACGCAGGCTTACTTGTAGTTCCCAGGGTTTCCAGAAGTAGTCTAGGGGGCAGAGCCTTCAGCTATCAGGCCCCTGTTCTCTGGAAGCCAGCTCCCAGTCTGGGTCCGAGAGGCAGACACAGTGTCAGTGTTTAAGAATAGACTTAAAACCTTCCTTTTTGATAAAGCTTATAGTTAGGGTGGGCAGGTTTGCAGGCTTGCCCCTTAGTTATGCTGCTATAGGCTCAGATTGCCAGGGAGCTCCCATGATGCAGTGGGTACCTCCTCTCCCACTTTCACTGCTTCCTCTACCCTTATTTCAAAGCCAAAGTCAAAGTCTGCATTATTGTCAATGCTGCTGCATGTGCAGGACATATAGAAGATTGAAATTACGTTTCTCTCAAACCCTTGGTGCAAACAACAAAAAATAAGCATAAAAAATATAACTAAATTAAGACATGGCAATAAAAAAAGACATGGCAAAATCACAGAAAGTGCAAATAATATGGTGGTAGTGCAAAATGGAGTCAGCTTATAAACACCTTTATACTTAGACTAAACCCATGAACTCACTATAGATACAGTTTATTACGACGCATGTATAATTCCATATATGAATGATGATGATGTATATGTGGCATCTATTGCACATCTGTCCATCCCAGGGAGAGGGATCCCTCATCTGTGGCTCTTCCTCAGGTTTCTTCTTTTTTCCCAGAAAAACATTTTTTGAAGTCTTTTCCTGACCCGGTTCGAGGGTCTAAGGACAGAGAGTGTACTCTGAACTGTACAGATTGTAAAGCCCTCCGAGGCAAACAATGTTTTGTGATTTTGGGCTTTAAATAAATACATTTGAATTTGAATTTGACTACCTGACCATCTTTTTAAATGATCTTCATGCTTTTAGGCTGTGGAAAGACCTCTTTTCAAATAGGTTTCCAAAAACAATAAACAGCTATACATTTTTATTTTTTGACAATGGAACAGACAATGGAAAGAGCAGAAAAAGACAAAGAGACCTCTGGGCAACAGTAAAGAATATAAGAAACTACAAAACTGGAAGTGTAGTGTCAAGATCTATGCAGATCGTAAGAGCACATTAATGTCTACATGTACACTTTGAACATGTTTGATGTACATTTTACTTTAACGTATTCTCAAACACTGAGAGTAGTTACTCACTTTTCTCATTTGGTATTTGAGCTTTGTCAAAGACAAATGAGATTAATAAAATACACATGGTTCCTGTTGTTCCCAGGTTATGGATCTGCAGCTTTTATTTTTTAACATACTCAGATACACTATACATATAATATCACTTTGACTACAACTGCTGCCAGATTATAAAGACCACCTGCTTATTTAAAAATGACTGATTGTGGGAGAGCTGACATTGTCATTTGTCAAGAAATTGTTACACCACCATCCTCCCGGGAAACCACAAATTGACATTTTTACATTTCTGTTAATGTCTGACATAAACATGTAAGATACCACATTAAAAATGTTGTGAACTTTAAAGGTGCAGTTGGGCATGTACTGTGTAAGAGCCAGGATCGCTGTTTTCCTCTGGTTCCCGTCTTTATGCTAAACTTGACTAATCAACTTCCAGCTCGAGCTCCATATTTAAAAGAATAGTTCAACATTTTGGGAAATAAACTTACTTGTTTTCTTGTTGAGGGTTAGATGAGAAGATCAGTAACCACTCTCATGTTTGTACAGTAAATATGAAGTTGTTCTTGGCAGCTGGTTATCTCTTAGTTTAGTCTTGTTTAGCACAGCTAGCCTGACACCTTGGAAGCTCTCTAGTCAACATGTTATATCTTGCTGTTTAATCCCTACAAAAACAAAGTATGCAAATGTTTTTACATGTCCTTTTAAACTAAATGAACAAGATATTTGCACGGAACCTAAGCTGTTCTCCACTTAAATGACAATCACTTTCTATCTTTCTATCGTATAATATTATATCAATATAATAATACCATAATATTTGCCCTTATAAGTAAAAAAAAATTTAACAGGAATCAAAATTGTTAATTTTTATTACTGTAATGTAATGTACATTTTCAAACCAGACACAATTATGTGTATATTTTTTTCTCCTCTATCTCATTCTGAGTAGACACATGGAGAATCCAGACTCTTGTCTGTAAAATGAATAGGTTAAAGAAAAGAACTGGTCCTTTCTTGACTCTTAATCTCATGTAGCCACCTTCAGGTTGTGCCTTTATGACCTCACAGTTTACAGTTTGGTCAATTTGTCACCAGAGATTGTAAGACAAAATGTTTATTATTGAAGAGGAGTTTATATTCAGTGAAACTATGTTAGCAGAGGAGCAGTCGTAAGTTTTGGGTTGCTTAAAAGTGAAACACTTGTTGATGAGTTTTCTTTTTCTGTTTCTGGGGAAGAGGTGTTCTCAATTATTGATTTGAAATACTTCTTTTTTGCTTATTTTCTTATCAGCTATGTTTCAGCTATGTGTGGTAATGAGTAGTGAAGTAGTGAATGAACTCTGAAGTATAAATGACCTTACAGTTTGTTTTACTGATATTAAGCAGCTGTATTTGTAAATTTCAGACAACACATGCTTTTATACTTCTGCAGTCAACTTAAATTTACATGTCAGACTTGACACGAGCAAACAAAAAAAAACAAATAATGGCCAAAGTCAATGAGATTAAGCACACTGAGCGGTGCAGCGGCAGGCCAGGTGGGCTTCTGCTGTCTCCCTCAGGTCAATGCTCTTCTCATAGATGCTGCTCAGACCCTCAGAGCGGTTCAGGTTAGAATCTGCAAAAAGGGAGAAATATAGAGGTCACGCTCTGTACAAGGTAACAAAATAGGTGGTTTAAACTTTAAGTTTTGTGAGCCGGCTGTTATTTCTTGCAGACTCACCAGCAGGCAGGCAGTGGAAGCCAACAGTGACGGTGGTGGTTCTCACAGGCATGCAGTTGGGCAGGCAGCGCAGCACAGGCTCAACAGAGTAGCATTTGGACTCCTGGCCGTGGAGGACAATCTGCTTCTCCAGTTTCACAGATTCAAGCTTCATGTAGCACTCTGGAAAAGGTGAAAATGGAAAGTAAGCACCATAAATATACATATATTTACCTGCAGCATCCCGAATATAAATAATAATCTACTTGAGAAAGGTGAAGCAAGTATTATACGTATTACCAGAGGCATCGCGACAGCTCTTTCCAGACAGCACCCAGGAATGAGCATAGCTGACTGCATTCTTGGTCACATGTTTGTTGGGTGTTCGGTACTCCTGTCTGACTTCGCCATCAGCCTTTCCACAGAGTCCACAGGTCTGTCCTCTCATCCAGTCCACAACTTTAATCTGAAATGACCCTGCACGCTTCAACATGTGTGCGATCACTGGCATGGAAAGTCAAATTGAAATCTATATCTAAAAGATGTAGTCAGATTTCTTGTATCACCTTCAGTGTGTTCAGATCGAAGTAGACCTCCTGGAGACCATGGCTGGGAGCATGGAGAGCAATGCCCTCACCTTTCTGTATGATCTGAATTTTGCCTAATGAGAATGCAAATATATATAAATATATGATTTTTAACTTTCAAGTAATTAAATAATTTAAGCATGATAGTGTTTAATTAAAATGATGAGAAACCTGTGGGATGGTGATATGGCAGGTTGTTCATGGGCATCTCTACTCCATTAACCTTCACCATGACTGCGCTGTCCTTTGGATAGATGTCAACATCGCTGTTGAAAAACAATTGAAATATATGTTTTATGGTTCATTTCCAGATTTTCAGATTTAGAGTTTTGTCTCTCCTTTTTTGGACAGTTTTGATAAAAATAGTTGGTGTTCTTACAGATTTGCAATCTTCACATTGATATGGTTCTGTTCCTGTGTTTGATCCCTCTTCAGCAGAACTAAGAATTTAAGCTCTGGGGTGCAGTCCTGAGCCAAAACCTGGTAGCAAGAGTGGGGCATCTCGTTCTTGTATTTCCTGTTGTTGAATGTGAACAGTGTGTCTTTGACCATGGTGCACTCAGCTGGAGGGGAAAGAGAAGATGAGTTGGTAATTTAGCAGTTAGTTGGTAATTTATTTACTGAGCAGCCTGACTATTTCGTAAAACATGATCCTTACCTGCGTTAGCCTTAGTGAACATGTAGGAGATCTTGTCAGCCCAGTTGTTCTGGTAGGCTTCCAGCTCGGCAGCAGTATCTCCCAATGGCAGAGAAACAGGGAGACCCGCACCAAGTTTGTAAATGGTCCACTGTGGCATTAAATCACAATGGTTATGAAAAGTGTATAGATACAAACTGGGTGACAAAGTATGATGCAGAGATTTTCTGTGTGTAAATGATAATAAAAGATGGCACCTTTGGTGTCTTCAGTACAATGTTCAGGGTTGTCTCAGAAGCAACAGCCACACTCAGTTTGATCTGATTGGGAGCATTCTTGACCTTTGCCTGGCTTACTCCAATTTCAGCAGAAATGCTGGCAATATACTCAGACAACCTAGGCAGACAAAAAGGATAGGGTTATTATAAATTTGAAATACATTTCTTATTTTTGCAGGTTTTTATAAAAAGATGAAAATGTTTGAAATCTGCATTAGTTTCTTAATTACTCCTTGACGTAGCGCTTCATGCTCTTTGGAACTTTTTCCCAGGAAACCTTCAGGCGGAAGGCAGGCTCTTTACCCACAAGACCAGTCTCAGCTGTGATCTCAGTCTCATACTGTTTGCACTCAAGGCCCCAGGCGATCTTGGCCTAAGAGAAATTTAAATCAGACTTTATATCTCAAACATCACAAAAATTTCTAACAGGTTTTGCCATCAAATAATGTCACTAAATCAGTGTTTTTACCATCAGCTTGTGGTTGCTCAGCATCACACCATCAGCACAGATTCTCCAGTGGTCATCCTCTGCCAGATTGGCAAAAATGACCTGCAATCTGGCAGCAGCTCTGTCAATGTAAGCTGCAATCTGGTAGCCCTGAATTTTGTGGTCAGCTCTCACAGCACGGATGAGAATGGTCACAGCAGGAGTGATGGCGTTAGCGAGGTACCTGGCCTTAAAGTTGAAGCCAGAGACTGAAGTCAATGAAAGTTTCTTTTTTTTTTTTTTTTTTTACAAGAATACAAGAGACTGTACATAGCTTGGTGGGACAGCTGACCTTGTTGTAGATAGCTTCAAAGCTGTAGGCACTGCTCCTGCTGGCATGGGCAGTGGAGAGGGCATGCTGAGAACAAAGAAACCATACATTTAGCCTGATGAAACAAGAGTACATGATGTGGATGTCTCATGCTCTTTACAAAACAATCTGATAATCACCTGGTGGATGTGGTTCTTGGTGAACTTCATTTTATACAGTTCTTGCTGCAGTAGAATAATGAGTAGATTAATACCTGCACATATTTTTTTATTCTACTTTTAATCTATCCAGAGGTGACATTGTCTCACCTTGGATGGGGAGCTGGACTTGGAGGACCTGGAGGACCTGGAGGACCTGGAGGAGCTGGAAGAGCGGCTGCTGGACTGGCTGCTTGAAGCACTGCTGGAGCGGACGCTGGAGGAGCTGCTTGAACGAGAGCTTAATCGGCTGCTGGAGGAGCTGCCAGAGCGGCTGCGCAGTTTCTTTGATGCCTTGCTGACGGGAGCAACAGCGCCAACCATCTTGCTATTGCGGCGAGAGGAAGAGCTGGAGGAAGACTTAGATGATGCAGAGGAGGAGACGCTTGAACGGGACCTGAGAGAGCGAGAGCTGCTGGAGCTGGAGGAAGTTGCTGTGCTGTTCAGGCCTGGAACCAGGATTTTCTTGAGTTTCATCAGCACATTTCTGTCCTCAATAACCTCCTCTTCCTCGCTCATGTTAATCACTTTGACTATCTTTTCTGCTGCTTTATCACCAACCTGAATCTCAATTTCAATCTTCTCAATGACTGACCCGGCAGCTGCAACCAAATAAATAAGTAGATCATTTTTTAGCAGCTTCTTACTAAATTAGTTATATCAGTAATTTAATGTCATCAACGTCACTTGCCTGGAGCAACCTCAACCATGACAGCATGTTGTCCAATGATGGCATAGAGTGGGCAGTCTCTGATGAAGGCAGCATTGCGAGATTCAATCTGAGTGCATGCCTTGATTCCAAAGGTTTCAAGTGCAGCACACATTTTCTTCTCGAAGGCCTTGGGACATTTCAGTTGGCTGGCAATTTTCAATGGCAAGTCCACGGGAATGATTTCAGATGATGCTGACTGTAAAACCACAACAGAGGTCACCATGGTAATTTGGAACAGGGCAGATATTTGTATTGGAAAAAGGTGGTAAGTGAATCAAACTCACCATGCCACCAGCCAGAGAGGATGCCATCCTTGAAATCCTTGAAGTGAATGTCTCCCTTGAGAGCTGTTCTGCAACTGCTGCAGCTGGAATCATTGGTGTGATTTTGGCAGCTGCGAGGTCCTCCACATTTCTTGCCACAGCAAGGGTTTCAACACTAATGGAGAAAGGAAACATAGTTTAAAGAAAACTGGTTTCAAAACTGGATGATAGTGTTGCTTGGTGACAATGAAAAGTTCATACAGCGCAGATGCAATCTTATCGATGCCCTGGACAGGCAGGAACTGAAGCTTGAAGTTGCCCTTGATCATGTCAATTCTTGCTTCCATATTTGCAGGAACAATTGTGTGAACTCTGGCTCTTGACAGCAAGGCGGCCTGGATGAAAGCAGTATTCACTCCCATAACTGCGTAGGTATGCATGGAAACACTGCAAGGGACAGAAAATATAAACTTTAAGGGTGATCTTCCCAAATACATGTATTTTTTTCTTTGATAGTCAACTGACAAGGGAAAGTTTAATTCACTGTCGAGTAAGCTGCAACTAGATTACCTTGGAGCAATGGCAGCCCTCAGGTTGATATCAGACTTCAGAAGCTGGGCAGGATGGAAGTTCTCAGGCAGAGGTGGCGTCACTGTGGCTTGGACTTTGAAAAACAACACGTTTAGTACAACTATACATCATTTTCTCAAATCAGCAGCAGTTACGCTACACCAGTGGAACTTACGTTCAACAGATGCAGCAGCCACTGCAGCAGTATAGAAACTAAGCTCCATGGGCAGACCAACAGCAGTGGGAAGGATGCGACGAACTTCAGCAACCAGCAGTGGTTTAGCATAGTGCATTGCAAAGCCAGACAGCAGAGCATCCAAAGCCCTCCTGCCATAAGTGTGAATTGCTGGTCCAGTTGCAAGCTGTAAAAATGAAATTTCAGACATTAGATATTCACTTCATAATGAAATATTTGCTGAACAGCCATTTGTACAGTAGAAGATGCTCATACCTCAATAACCTGATTAACAATGGCACTGTCGATGTTGGCAAATGCAATTTCCTGTCCAAAGAACTTCACATACATAGAGGCCAGGGGTTGGCTTGAAGGATTAGCCCTCCAGTCAGACAGCTGTGTGATGAAGAGAATGGTAAATTAAACACCATAGCTTCTATAAACAAAATGTGCTTTGATTACATCATTATTTAAAAAATAAGTATTTTCAGCATCACAATGATCCCTTAAACTTACAGCCTTCAAAACTTGTTTAATCCTGATCATCCGGTCAGCATTCTCAGGAGCCTCTGGGATTTTCAGAAGGGCCTCTTGGATTCCCTCAGTTCTCAGTCCAAACTAGAAAAAAATGCATTTTTATAAGTTAGTGTTCTTTAAATTCTTACTAAAAAATATTGCATTAAAGGTTCATATTAACTAAAGTTGTTAACCAAAAAAAGACATTAATAGAAGGAAAACAATGATAGATAGATAGATAGATAGATAGATAGATAGATAGATAGATAGATAGATAGATAGATAGATAGATAGATAGATAGATAGATAGATACTTTATTGATCTCCAAGACTGAAGAAATGAGAAATCACATCCTGATTTCTAGATATTCATTTGAAAGGCTAGTTACATTTTTTTTATTGTTATGATTTAACATAGTGCGTAGTGCAAAGGTGAATGGGAGGCATTAATCACATATAAAAAAAACTTTTATAGGGTTAACTAGTAATGTGAGACATGATAGCCATACCTCAAGAACATCAGCATGAGCTCCTGCCAGGTAGGTGCGAGCTTTGGCCACGATGGCTTTTGGCAAAACAGTTGCAGCATCATTAACATAGAAGGCGCTGGCAGCAGCACCCAACATCCAGGGGTCTAAATACAGGTCAAAATATGAGAACCGTCAAACGACATGTTTCAAATCTCACATGACAAATAAGTTCTCTGTTATGGTCTTACTGTGGTAGGCATCCATATAGAGGGCCCTGCTGAAGCGATAGCTCAGTCTGTCGAATTTGGGGCTGAGGATCTTCACAGCAACATTACAGGCAGCAGCCCTGACAGAAAAAAATGACAGTGATGAAAAAAATGAAAAAGATTCTTGGTGGTGACATGCTAGCATAGCAAAAAAAAAAAAAAACAGTACAAGGAAACATTATTGAAGTTCTTACACAGAGGCAAAGTCAGGGGCAGTGCTCTTGGTCATGGCCTTCATGTAAGAGTAGATGAAGCTAGCGACCTGCAGATTTGTTTCTTTCAAGAGGGCATCAGCAAGAGTAGTCACCAGACCCATTGGCAGCTTGGTCTCAAACAGCACAATAGCAGCAACCATGCGGAGCTCTGCATGGGCAGCCTTGTCCATGAACAGCTGAACAGCCATTTCCTGGATCTAATTCACAAAGATGAATATCAGAAACACATCTGCACATGCCAAAACAGGTCTTGTAAAATGAAGATGTAATCTCACCATCTTGGGCTCCCTCTTAGCAATGTTCCTCAGGGCCAGAGCAGCATCAATGTGAACTTTGTGTGGGACAGCAGCAGCAGAACTGCCAAAGCCAGGCAGGAGCTTCATGATTGGCTTAAGGCTGGCAGGATGTCCGGCATTACCAAGAACTTTGACAGCGACAATGAGCTCCGCAATATCACCTTTGGAAAGAGCCTGGACAGCAAGCTCATGGATGGGCTGTGGGTGGGAAAATAAAAACATTCATGTCACTGATGTTATAACTATAACTTCAGTTAGATAGAACACAAGCAAAAAAAATTATACGTACCCTCACAAGCTCAGCTGGACAAGTTGGATACTCTGCACAGTATTTAGCAACCAGGGTGCCATAGCCCAGCATGGCAATCTCACGCAGGACTGGGTTCTCTTGGATATTGTGGTTCATAGCCAGGCCCTAAGGAGTAGTGAAAATAAAGACCTGATTATATGTCCTAGTTCTGACATAATTACAAATACTCAAAAAAAACCTTTAGCCATCACTTACCTCAGCATGCTTAATGGCCTCCAGGTCAGCTGTGACCATGTGTACAGATGCCAGCAGGGCTTGAGCAGTTTCAGCAATCGTCAGTTCACCAGCAATGAATTTCTCCTTGAGGAACCTCAGAGCAGCATGAGTGCCAATGGCTGGGACAGCATTCAGGATCCAGTGCCTGGGAAAGAGAAATATTAAATGAGTATATTATCCATAGCACATTTTTTAATTCTACTTTCTGAATGAAAGTTGCAGCTACCTGTGATCAGGTCTAACTTTGAACTGAGTCCAGAGGGCCTCAATGCTCTCAAATCTGGCCACACGCAGCAGCTGGATGAGCTCAATGAACTTCAGAGGGGCATCCTCGTGGACCTTAGCTACATTGTTGGTCACCAGGTGGTTCAGAATCTCAATAATCTGTTGGGAAATACAATTGTTCCTACTTTAAAGGCTCTTTCTACCAGATGAATAAATAAAAAATCTGATCAAGAGGGAATGTTTATTGAAGTACCTGGGCCTCAGCATTGGTGATCCTCAGAAGCTGAATGGGTGTCTGGAGGAGCTCACTGCCAAACTCGTACTGCAGAGATCCACGGTGAATATATTCAGCTCTGATGGGCTCAACAAGGGTCTTCTCGATCTCCAGGAAGGAAAGGATTTGCCTGTGATTATACATGAGCACTCCATAAATCTGCACTGTAACACTTTGTGTTGGGAATAGTGCATTAACATTTATTAATGGGGTCTTTTTTTTTTATTTAAACACATACTTAGCCTCCATCTGGGCAGCGCCGTTCAAGATGTTGAAAGGTGAGAACTGGATGAGCTCTGTGGCAGTTGCCTCCAAGATCAGAGCACCTGTGGGTGCTGGCTTGATGACGTAGTTAACAGCAGCAGCTCCCTTCAGGGTCTTTCCTCTCTGTATTGACAAGACCCACAATGTCATCACAGCAGGAGAGACCATGTGTGTGCTGTATCAGAGCATTAAGTGAGAGAGAAATTACACTTACAGCCTCACATTCGACGCATTTCTCAGTGTAAGCCAGGCCAATGTCCTTAATGATTCTCTCCTGGCAGTGGTTCAGGTCCTTGGTCTTGGTCAACAGGATGCGGTCAGCCTTTGCGTCCTCACTGATGACATAGTGGGTCTTGCACACACCCTGTGCTCCAGGCTAGTTCACAAAAATCACTTTATTAGTTTAAAGATTGCTGCAATTGTGTGGGTGTATCTCAATGAAAATGGGTTATTTGTACCTCTTGCAGCTCATAGACATTCTGAGTCTTCTTGATGTTCAGTTGGAAGATGTTGAGGATTCCCCTGTAGATATTCAGCACAGTCGTAGACACGCCAGTTGGTGCAAACACTTTGCCGACGACGCCGTTGGCATACTCAAACTTGATGGGTGTCAAGAGCTGAGCAGCCAGGGCTGAGGTGAGCTTGGAGGCAGGATTGAAAGCATCTTTGGGCCAGATGCCACTGTACTCAAAGATTTCAGGGTCTACAAGCTACAGGGAAGAATGACATTTTGAATGTCATTTTTCTACTTCACTTGTTATTAAGCATAAATAAATTGCATTAAAATATTTTAAAGGTCTCTACCTTCAGCATGAAGGTGTCAGCAGCCACTGCACTGATCAAAACTTTGCTACGGACTTTCACTCCAGCTCGTGCCAGACCCTCCTCAGGCAAACCGCCCATCAGAATTGCTTCATATTTGTACACGTAGGTCTTTCCGACAGTAAACTCTGGGTCTGCAATAACAGACAAGCAAACAAACTAATAAATGCAATTGCATTTGAATAACATTTTGAACTGAAAAACCACATATTCATACCAGCTTTAAATATCTTCTAATTACATTTTGAAGTAATAGAATGACAACTTACCCAAGCTGACCTGGTAACCGGCTATAAAATAGGATTAAAATGTTATTTTGGTGTTGATAAGGGACAAAAAAGAAATGAGAATTAGACTATGAAAAATACTATGAATTCGTAAAGAAAAATGAAAATTGAAATGTTATACTATATGCTCTTTTCCAAACTATATTTAAGTTTAAAACCAAAGAACGTGTTTTTCTTTTCTACCACTGGTTATGCATCAAAATTACACTGCCAGCAAGTGAAGCAGTAGTACTCTTAAGTCACAAATATTTTAAGGCATAATAATTTTATTTATTTTTGTATTTTTATTTTATTAAGAAGCAACATTAGTTTAACTCACCTGCAAAGGCCACAACAAGAGCTAGCACAAGCACCCTCATGGCTGGTGGATGTGACTAACTGCAACCAGAGGCTTCCTTTTAAAGGCAGTTTTTGCTGACTGTGTGCCCATCGAAATGTATCATTAACTAAATATTACCTTTCATTGTCACTGATGTTACCATGCCCTGACCATGCTGATTAGATAAACAAAGTAAAACACGGATGAAAAATGTCAGGGACATGACAAGCTGCCTCAACCTGACTCTTGCCTTTCCTGGCACAAACAACCTGATGTCCCAAATCCCAAAGATGTTTTCTGTTCTATACCATAACACCATTCAAATAGATGAAATATGCTATTTTATAATATTTTACAATGGTAATGGTTTAATTTAACCTTTGTATGGTATTCGGGTCAAATTGACCCGTTTCAAATTTTTACAAGAAGCAAAAATGGTAGAATTATAATTTTTTTTCTATCCTGAAACTCAATGGCCTTAGCTTATTTCCTGATAAACATGTACAAACAAAAAAAAAATCATTTGAGCACACATGCTACTATACCCCACACATTTACATCCTTCATATGGTCTTTGGGTCAGTTTGACCCGCATACACAGAGACACACAGAAACATGCCCACACACACACACACATACACAGACACAAACACACACAGACATGCACACACACACACACACAGATAACGTTACATTATAATCTAAGCACAGAGAAGCTGTTTGCTCTCAGTTTCCTGAAGTCTTTACCCTCTCAGGGAAGGTCAGGCCAGTCCATTCCTCCAACTTTATGTTCATGTCATGGCCAATATTGCCCTGGTATCTTACATACCAAAAAAAAAGGAGGAAAGTGCTCATGAGCACTCTACACAGGGATGGAACAATAAGTAGCTAGCTAGGGGGACCGTAAGCCAGAGGTCAAACCTGACTTCAGCACCACCAAAGGAGGGGTAGCTGCTGGTCTGCCACAGCTGTCAAAGAAGTAACACTTCAGTTGCCACTCGTGATCTTTTACAACAAGCTGGATGGCTCAGCCTATAATGCATTTACAATCTGGATGGCAATCAACCCAGACTGGAACCAAAGGAAGCTCCAAAGAAGACAACTTTTTTCCTTGAGAAGCTAGGCAAGACACTAGTGACACTGCACATCTAAATTAGACAACATGTGCCCAGAACCCCAGCTTCTCTAGCCACAGTGAGGGAAGACACAAAAACCAATCATACTTCCATTGTTAATTGTCTTCTAGTACAGACTGATTTCATAATCAGCATCAACATAAATGTTATCTCTATTGTTTGAAATTGAGATAAAGACAATATATGTTAATGGTTTATGAAGTAAAATTTTATTTCAGAATAGTTTTTAAAACCCCAAATGTGCCCCGGGTCAATTTGACCCGAGGGATACCAGAGGGTCCCAAAAGTGAAGACAATACAAAAATTTAACTGACATACATGTCACTACACAGTAATACCCCAAAAAATGATTTTACATGTTTTATTATTCAATTAATTCAACTGGTACAGCATCAAAGGATCCAATGACTTACAGTCACATGAATTTTTATGATGATAAAACACTACAGTGAAATAAAACATTATAGAAATTCCAGTACAGAATAGTTTCAGTTGCACAAACATGTGAATGTTCTCGTCTATTAATAAAATGTCATTGTGTCCTGACCTGTAGTTTTGTCACAACTTTGTCAGCTTGATCCAGAAGTGTTGACTCTTCGAAGGCAACAATCCAGCCGGACTGAACTCTTATTATCACAATGTTTCAAAATTATTCAAATGAAAATAAAATCGTATCAATCACATTAACTTTCATATGTTGTTCATGTTCATGTTGTTCATTTATGATAGTCATGCAAATATATATTATTATATATATATCTATTTATTCCCTTTTAGCACAGGCTTACAAGTAAAAATTAATATGAACCAGAGTCAGAATAAAGTGCATACAATTTCAAATGAATTACTGGAACGGTGCAATGTTTAGATGGAAAAACTGATTGTTGCTGTTTTTTCATCTTTTTCATCATATACATCTCTGCAAAAAGGCCTTAACAGTTTGCCTTTAAACAAAATGTGTACAGACTATTTTTCGTAATGCTGTAATCCAAGTATGTGTATAATATCTGATCAGGGCTCACTTGTTTAAAGCAAAAAAAGATATCCGGTTTAATCTGACTTTTATTTTCCCACAACAATTTTTATAGGCATTTAGTTTGGTGAAAGTGCATATTTAATGGATAGATATAAGCCAGGGGAAATGAAAAGGAATAAAATGTATGAAGTAATCACATGCTGAAGTTTAGAAAGTAAATACTATTCAACATGCAGGCAGGGGCATCATTTTGTAGAAAGCAAAGTGCCATGCATGTGTAGACCTTTGAATGACTGTCACTAACGTGTTGATACAACTGCAGTGTAAAAGTGAGAGAAGTCCTCCCTTCACTTCATCCTGTTTATGCATTGAGCAAACCATCTAAACTCTATATTATGTATATAACACTTATGTAGCAGTGAATATGGAAGACACTGAAAAGCTAACTAAGTACATTTTCCCCAACTACTGGACTTTAGTATTTCCATTTTAAGCCTCGTTATACTTCTATTTCATCCAAGAGCGCTGGGTGTGTCTTTCTAAAACTGACACTGACAAAATAAAAAAGCATAGAATTCTTTAAAGTGCTCGGCTATAATTATTTGTTGCACTGGCCAGTGCTGGCTTTTAAAAGAGTTCATCATTGGGAGCTCAGGAAATGTTTGTGGGGTCCTGTTCTCATGACACCCCCCTTCATATAAACTTGTTTTAATGTGAATGGAAATGCAAGTTAAAGTCAGCAATGTAACATAATTAAGTACATTTTCTCAAGTACTGTGCTTTAGTACAATTTTGTCGAACTTGTACTTTACTTGAGTGTTTCCTTTTTTTTTTTTTTTTTTGCTATTTCACACCGATGCGTGACTTAATTTCATTCAAAAGTTGTTCTTTTTACTCCACTACATTACACTACATTTTGATGACTTTAGTTAATGGTTACTTTACAGATTCAGATTAGTAGTGAAAAGTATAAAAAAGACATAAAAGTAAACTTTTATAGATTACAAGCCACAGGGATTTTCAGTTACTTTTAGATTCATTTTAGATTAAAAGAAAACTAAATTCAACTTTATGAAGTACACAAAGTGGTTGAAATGAGTAACATCTTAAGTGATGTACACATTAGTAAAACAAATCCATTATATTATATTATATATATTATTCATCATTCTGAAATGACCCATTCTGCGTTATGAGTAATTTTACTTTTTTGCACTTTAAGTATATTTAATGGTCATATTTTAATTGCAGAATATTTCTACATAAATGATTTCTTATATTCAAGTAAAGGATCTGAGCACTTCTTCCACCTCTGCTTTTGATTAATGAACGTACCACGCTACTTTTGGCTCACTAACAAATCGCGCTGACTGCACAGTTTGTCCCACATCACTTTCCGTACGTAAGTGATGAGGGTAACGTGATTTGTTGACAGTGCAGGGTCCAGCTGGATTGACTTTAATCGGTTGAAAGTTTCCTCTCCTGTTTCGAAAAAATAATAACAGAAAATGTTGTGGTTATTTTTTTTGATGTCTCCGGTTGTCCTGGCGTGCAGCGCCGCCGTGTGTCCGTGTGAGAGGCCGGAGCTGTGCCAGCAGATCCGCGGGGAGAGAGACTTTGAGGTAGTGAAGGTCCAACACATCTACTGATCATTTAGTCTTTAAACACGCTGTTCATCACTTTAGAGCTAAATATTACCGGTGTGAACAGAAAGCTGATTATTAATGAGTAAAATGAGCCTTAGACAACCTTTAACCTAACAGGAAATGTGTGAGTTAATGACAGTGACACTTTTACTTTGTCACTCATTTACATTGTTTTGCTTTTTAAACTTGCAAACTTCCACCAGTATCCAGCATTACACTGTATGCAGTAATATGCCCTGATAATGAAAACAATAATAAAATTGGATCATATCAGGGAGGTCTGTAAAATGAGATATTTTCAATGGGGTCATCTTCACTTGGCTTGGCAACACATAAACTCATTGATAAATCAAAAATCTTCAGAACAAATAAAATAAAACCTATTTAATGACAAAAGAAAAGGACACACTGGCACTGGACGCTGTTATAAATTTATCAGCTGCATGGGAAAGAAAGCCGTGTTAGCTGACCTTCTCTACTGTACTTTCCATTGTAAGTTTCACATTTGGCCTGTTCTTCCTCTTTATACAGGCAGCGTGTCTATGTTTGGTTTATTGTCGTGTGATACTTGAGAAGCTTCCCTTTTTGGACTCTCTCTACTACAGTCAGGTGGTTCACGTTAATTCAAAATTCACATATCAAAGTGCTTAAAGTTCAATATTTTATAGTAAACAAACAGCACAAATAGACCCCTCTCACATGATGACATGAATATGTGACTTGAGAAAAGGTATACGTAATATCCACTGTTAATGATATTAACGTGCTTTTGTTGCAAGTCAAAATATCTGCTGTGAGGGATGTTTGTTGTTATACAAGTTTGTATGACTCAGCTAGCAAATCTGTGTGAGCAACAATAAATCCGAGTGAAAGCTCACAGTTTAAGCAGAGGCGGAGCAAATCTAAGTGCAAGCAGGGGCTATCTGAGTGCGAAGGCAGGGTTTTGAGGGATTATAAAATCTGACTTCAATAGAACTCAAGAAGTTGTGCTCTCAAATTGACCCTAACCCTAAGACCACGTTCTTGAATAAGGATATGAATAAAGCTCCATACAGTTTTGAACCTAAAACTGTGGAGAGATGTAAAAAAAAAAAAAAAAAGAAAAAGGGAAAAAAAAGCTGTCTGTCAGTTTGCAGTTAGCAGATTTTCTATCTACATGTCTTCAACTTAGATACTTCTAAATCAGTTAATTGACTGGTTAGTCACTTTCTCTTTTTTTTATATTTGATAGCCAGCTAAAACAATTAATATATTTTCAAAAACTAACATGGTCTGGTTGCTGAAGTTTCACATCAGTTTCAAAATGTACTTATCAGGGGGGCTGGCATGTCAGGGGCAATTTTTTTTTCCGACTTGATACCGGGCGGAAAACATGTGATCCTTAGAAGCCATTACACGGACTGTGAAGTTCAAACATGTAGCTGAAATGCTTTACTGTGGCTGTTTACGGGGTTAGGGTTAGACTTTAGGAGTTCGTTTTAGTACGAAGCTTGGAAATGGTTAAAATAGTGCCAAAATTTGACATTTAATTCAAAATGGCAGACTTCCTGTTGGAGTCAGACCATGGCTCCAAGAGACTTTTTTGTAGATGTTGGCATGTTACGTAACCACTCCAAATTTTATACACGTAGGTGAAGCTGTGTGGGGGGCCCCTCTGAAAACCCATACGTAGGGGGCACCGAAACATGCCATTTCCTGTCGCCAATAGGTGGCGCTATAACCATAACTGAATATTGCTGCATAGATTTGTTCAGGCCTGAATTACAAACATACAAGTGAAATTTCAGCCTCATTCAAGAATGTATGTGTAAGTTACAGGTGAATTACAGCCACTTCCTGTTTTTTGGCGAGAGACCGAAATTTGACACACTGCCACAGCCACCCCATTCGATGAAAAGTTAAAAGCTTCGCAATTTAACATCGCTCATGTCTCTAGATCGTACAGTCCTCATTTGAAGACGATCGGATCAAGTCTCTAGGAGGAGTTCGTTCAAATACAAGGCCTGGAAATGACTAAAATAGTGGCAAAATTTGACGTATGATTCAAAATGGCAGACTTCCTGTTGGAGTTAGACCATGGGTCCAAGAGACTTTTTTGTGCATCTTGGCATGTTACGTAACCCCTTACCAAAGTTTCATACGCGCGTAGGGTCAAACCGCATGCTCCAATGCGGACCCTCCGAAAACACCTACATAGGTGGTGCCGTTGAGCCATTTTTGGACGCTGGTCCCCGGGACCCATAAAATACGTAATGTTACGCCTGACTTTGGGGGGGGGGGTGCAAAAAATTTTGTGAGTTTTCGAGCACCTTCAGGGCCTGAAAATTGTGATTTATTTTGATGCGGAAAAAGGAAAATAATAAACATTTGAATTTCAATAGGGCCTCGCACTGCCATTGGTGCCCTTCGGTGCTCGGGCCCTAATGAACAAATAAGTGGGACATTACTAGAGTGCATGTTAGGAGCTGTTATATATGTAATCTTACAGTCATGTGTGGTTGCGTCTCTTTCAGGTCTTTGTGTTTGACGTTGGTGGAAAGACATGGAAGTCCTACAACTGGAGCATGGTGACAACGGTGGCAACGTTCGGAAAATATGATGCCGAACTCATGTGTCATGCTCACTCCAAAGGAGCACGGGTTGTACTCAAAGGTAAGTTTTGTCCTTGAAGACACTCAGTCATCCAGGTCATTGTAATTTCTAAGAGTTTGAAAAAAGTCAACTGGACTTGCTTGAAGTTTCTGAAGAACCTCTTAGTTTTAATGACTGGTAGAGAGGCATTTTAAGTCCAGCGGGGTATTTGATGTCATATGTGGATTGTTACTTCACCTGCCCATCATTTGAGTTGTTGACGTCACATGAGTCAGGTGTGAATGGGTGTTGAGCATCAGGTAAAAGCATAAATGCGTAAAAGCAAATTCTCATTCACACGACCGTTGTGTTGAGCTACCATATGATGGCTGGGTGGAGTAGTGATTCACATATTACCCTAATGACTCCCAGGGGTCAGTGACCCGAAAAGAGTATAAAATACCCGGACTCCATAACAGGCAGTTAGCCATGAAGTAGCCTCTTGGACGAGAGGGTGTAAACATCTTCAAGAACCTCAAGCAAGTCCAGTTGACGTTCTTCAAACTCTAAGAAAAAAACATTGTGCTTGTAATTATGTCCGTCTCTTTTTCCTTTTTGGTGGGAAAAGGTGATGTTCCCCTCTCTGACATTGTGGACCAAGAAAACCGGACGGCGTGGATAACAGAGAGGGTCAACCTGGCCAAGACTCAGTTTATGGATGGGATCAACATCGACATTGAACAAGCGGTGGAAGAGGGCTCGCCAGAGTACCACGCTTTGACCAGCCTAGTCAAAGAGACCACTGAGGCCTTTCACAGGGAGATCCCAGGTTCCCAGGTGAAGACAGTGTTTTGGCACAGTTCTTCAGCTGAAAACTTTGGTTACCCCCATAACTTTTACTTCATTCTAATGAATTCTGAGAAAGACTCAAACCCCTCCATGACCCTGAATAGGAATTAACCAAGCAAGAAAATGAATGAGTGAAGTGCTGTAAGCCTTCCCTAAGCCTTCCTGGTCTCAGTGTTACATTTCAAAGATCCATCCCACTGATATTCATCTCATCCTGGCCTCTAGGTCTCCTTTGATGTTGCTTGGTCGCCAAAATGTATCGACAAGCGCTGCTATGATTACGTTGCCATTGCTGAATCCTGCGACCTGCTGTTTGTGATGTCCTATGACGAGCAGAGCCAGATCATGGGGGACTGTATTGCGATGGCAAATGCCCCACTCTCCCAAACACTGAATGGTTTGTGGTCCAGTTCTTTGGTAATGAATGAGAATAAATCAGCTTGTTAATACAGAACCAGCCACCACTGCTACCACATGAAATGTCTGTTATTTTTCTTTTAAGCTTATGACCAGTATTTAAATCTGAAGATCGATCCAAACAAGCTAGTGATGGGATTGCCATGGTACGGCTATGACTACCCATGCCTCAACCTGTCCCAGGTAAGATGTTGTCCATTTAAATTTAAAATGTTGGTTATTTTTAATGAATAAGTCTGGTAATGTTTGATGTAGTTATGGCCCTACTAATGGCAATATCCCAAAAATGTTACTGTTGATGGATTACCATGCAATTTTGTACAAACATTCAGTCCTCAGGAAATGGATTCTACTGATGTTAGTGATCCCGTGACTTTTCCTGTGGTGACACCGTGAGGTTTACTTTTGTGGTTTTAAGAGAACTGTCTCATCAACTATTTGGATGAACTGCTGTGAAATTTGGGAATGTACAGGTCCTTTAACGTTTTGTCTATTGCCATCTCCTGGTCTAAAATGTAATTACTCCAATATGACCAAGTGCCTGAAATTGTTGGCATCATGGATGTGGTGAGCATTCTGAAATTAGCATTTAGCAAGTAGCACCGCTGTGCAGCCTCACAATACGCCTAGTACGGCTGTAGACTTTTAGCCCTGTTCTGTTTGTCAGCAAATGCCACGACAAGACTGAAAATAATGATGAAGTTATCCTGCTAACAAATACAGATGCATCATATTTCTCCCTACCATAGACCTCCACTGTTGTCCCTAATTTAAAAAAAACACATCAGTGAACCATGTTTCATTACTATTAATGTGTTCATTTTGAGTGGACCTAACATACACCCTCCTGCTGCTGTAAATGCCCACTATAGCACTAAATGTGTATTAATCTGTGGCTCAAAATAGTCCCCAACAAATGCACTAGACACTCAAGTTTATGTAATGTAGTTAATTCCTTTGGTAGGCACAACTGACTGAGAAGCTTCAGATGGGCTGATGGCGAGTCAGAAAGTACTGAGACAGACTATTAGTCTATTAGTACTTTTATGGGATCAGTTGCCTTATGCCTACTTTACCTTATGGTTTAATGCATTGTGTACAGCATTTTATATTGCCTTGAAATGAAATACAGAACAATATACAAATAAATTGCCTTACTTTAAATAACAGACTGGATATTGATGTAGAATTTCATTGTGAAAATTAGAGTTGTATTGTAATCTGAGTATTTATTGACACTGAGTTTGTTGTTGCAGTGTATTCGCTAGTTGATCTGTCTCAAATATAAACGCAGATGTCCCTTAATGTATTTTCCACTACCAGGAGGGAATATGCTCTATAGCCAAAGTCCCTTTCCGTGGAGCCCCCTGCAGCGATGCGGCTGGAAGACAGAAATCATACAAATGGATCATGAAGCAGGTCAACAGCTCATTGTCGGGCAGGCTCTGGGACGACAGGCAGCAGGCGCCTTACTTCAATTACAAGGTGCACATTATTTTTATTTATAGTTTAAGTTGTAACCTTGCTTTAATTTGACTAAGAATATGCAGCCATGTTTGGGTGGGGATGTTTTATTGGTTAGCATAGTGGGCGCATATTTCATGGATTATTAATCTTTCTGCAAAGTTCAACTGAATCCGTTTTAATAAATTATGGCTTAACAAATTAGCCCTGCATTTCAGGGGAGAGCTGTTTATCTAGAGTGCAGAGGACCACCCGTGCTACCAGTGTTACTTCCCAAACAAAACAAATCACCTCTTCGAAACAGCAATAAAACATCAGTCATGAATGCCGTCTTGTTGGGTCTCAAAGTCTTCTGACACCGCAGGATGGTGTCATTATCTGTTCTCATTTTATCATCTAACATCTGCGTATTTTCCCCCCTCCTCAGGACGAGAAAGGACAGATTCATCAGGTTTGGTATGATGATCCACAGAGCATTTGCCCCAAGGCGGACTCGGTGAAATCTAAAGGTTTGAGGGGTATTGGCATGTGGAATGGGAACATCTTGGACTACAGCGATGAAGCGGTTGCCAGGCAGCAGACCGCAGCGATGTGGAATGCGCTCTTAGGATGCTAGCTGGGATACACTTAACACTGCTGCAGAAATGTCCCACCGTGGCCGCTGTTTGTGGCTAAGTCAATATATCCCTTTGTAACAATAATGGGGGTTGACTTCCCTCTGAGTTCAGGGATGCATACTTGCACTTCAGAGTTTATTGTGGCTTTTACTGCTGTTGTCTTTGAATGCAGTTACGTCTGCGACATTCCTCAGTGCTAATTGAAATAACTGTGATCCTCTGAGGACAACCAATCTTTATAATGTGACGTACACAAACTGTATTT
Source organism: Scortum barcoo (assembly GCA_023238725.1). Classification (NCBI taxonomy): domain Eukaryota; kingdom Metazoa; phylum Chordata; class Actinopteri; order Centrarchiformes; family Terapontidae; genus Scortum; species Scortum barcoo. Next base: position 15,121,471 of record CM041538.1, on the reverse strand, counting down.
TGATTGATCAATACTGAGCTTACTAAGACCTGTGCACTTTTTCTAATAAATCATTCAAAAGTATTCAAAAGTAAATAAAGTCATTCAGGTTACATAACCACTTAAACATTTTAGTTCCCTGTTTAAACACCTAGGTCACAGCACCTGAGAAAACACATTTTGAACAAATCACACGACATCAAAAAAGCACATGAAGTTATAATGAAATGCAAAAATACAAAACTCAGGTCCAAAATAGTAAGCTGTAGAAAGCACAACATCAAATCAAACATATAAAATCAACATTTAAAACCAATTTTCAGTTAATCGCCTGAAACATACATGTAACAAACTCCATCTGTCCCAGACTACAGTTCTGGAAATACTGAATTAGATGGTGGTGCCTTGAACTTGCGGTCTGTCTCGTGTGGTATTGCCAAAGCCAAGGGAGGTCGTTGGACCGCGATGAGAGGACTGGCTCTTCTTCTGGGCCAGCTCAGCCTTCAGGGCCCTTAACTCCGTGGCAGCCTGTTTCCGCAGCTAAGGCACACAGCATGATACAAATAACGTGGTTTGTTATTGTAATACACTGGTTGGCACACCAGCTAATAGGTCTCCGAGCCTGAACAAAGGAGCTTACTTGTATATCGTTTTTAGGCTACGAGGCCATTGTCACAGTGGTAGATGTGTTACTGACGGCTTACTAGAAACTAAAAAGCTCTGTGTGGTATTGAGTCATGACATAACTGAATATATGGTTTCATTCAAACAATTAGACACTGTTGAAACATGCTGATTTTCTCTCATTGGTGATTTGTAGGATGTCTTTTGACCAACTAGTTTCGAACGTCCTTTGCTGTACAACAGCTGCTTTTGTCCGTAAACAAAAGCAGTTATCAAAACATTTGGACACATTCAAAGATAAAGTTACCTTTATCTCTGTTACCAGCTTCATTTTGGCATCCTCCACCTTCCTTTTCAGGTTGTCAATCTCATGGCTCTCTGTCATGATCTGAATGATGAGCTCATTCTGAAACGCATGATCTTTCACTCCGTTATTGATCACATGACTGTTATAATTTGAAAAAACACAAAGGAAGGAAAACGTAAAAGCATATTCTCATATCTTTTGTGCTTCGGAGAAATCGCTCATTCAAAGCCACACTGTCTTTTAATGTTAGGTAAAACAGACAGACAATACCAGCCAAGATAAATTTGATTTGATTTTACCTTTACGGAGGATCTACCCTGTCGTCTTGGCTTCCCTCTGTTATCTCTGGCCTGGAGCTGGTGCAAAAGTTTGTTGTAAAACGTCTCCAACTCCTGTCGTAAGTTTCTCAGATTTTCCTCCAGTGGCGCTGTGGCCTTCTTGGTTTCGAAATATTTCTTCTTCCAACTGTCACGTGCTTTACGTCGAAGGGGAAGAGAATGGCAGACGCAGAATGTAGTTACTTTTGAGAAATTTATACTTCAATAAAAAAAAATATGCACTTTTGACAAGTGCAATGAAAACAACAGGAAATTTGCCCTTCGATAACCAAGTATTAGCTACTGGCCACATCTTTTCTGTTATATTTTTATCCTTTAATTCAATTACAACACCTACATATTTTAGGTTTGTGAAAGCCCATAAGCGTTAGCTTTAAAACTTTTTTTAACCACACAGTATTTTCTGCTCACCTTGGTTCCTGCGGTGTCTGTTTTGCGCCAACAAATCTTTCCCCTTTCTTAGCAGCTCTTGCCTCGTCCACTCCAGCTGCCTCCTCTCCTCCCTCACCAGCTTGATTTCCTCGATCAGTTCCTCTCCTGACACAAACAAAACCAATATTTAAACCACATTTAAAAAAAAAAAACAGTGAGAGATCATTATTCCTTGGTGTGCAGACAAAGTGGCGACTTACTGTTTGTGTGAAAGAAGGCAGATTGTTTTTGAGAGACCCTGGCCAAGTCTAGAGCCGGAGGGGGAGAGGTGCACCGGACAGGCCGGGACAACCCCGCTGGACTCTCTGTCACCTTCAAACAAGCAATAAACACAACAACATGAGCCTTTTGTCTGAATGGATTATCATGGTCTGTGCTCTTTGCTCTTTATGGTTAACTACAAAGACCTTACACACTCCACTAGACCCACCTGCTGCCAGTGGAATTTGGACTAATCACTACACCAACAACAACAAAGAAGCTAAACACCTCCTGCCTGCTTTAAAAAATCTCTCTAAGAGCCCTTCAGGAGCAAAGAGGACAGGCTGAAAAAGACTTGCTGGCTATGTGATGCTACACATTACTCCACTCGTTGCTTTATTCCTCATGGACTTCGGTGCGTCTTTTGATTTCCCGTCCGTGAGGGAGAAGCCTGAATCTCGGTCCTCCAGAGACGGGGCCACTCCTGAATCTCTGGCCGCCCTGCTCTGTCCGCGGGGCTGTCTCTTCTTTCTGCAGGTTTCCTCCTCTCCTCTCTCCGGCGACTCCTTCTTCACCTGAGCCGCATCAGCTTCACACCGCAGCATAGCTGTAGATGCACAACGGCTGAAGATGTTAGTACGGCGGTGTACTAAGAGCTTGAAATGTCACCGCTAAGATGCTGTCAAACCCTTTCCACCTGTGCAAAAATGCATGTTCAAAGCCACAATATACTTTTTTTCCACATTATTTTTCACAAATAAAAGCCTTCATTTTACGTATGGGTTTTTAGGATGTTTTATGAGGATATTTTATAACATGATATACAAGAAAGTGCCATTTTCTTTATACACTTGCCACATGGACCTTTAGGCAGCAAAAATGGGAGATATAAGTGACAAGATCTGTTCTAAAACATCAGCAGCTCCTCATGACATGAGATAACTACACAAGAGGTGATTTGGCAAAGATGCCATTTCAAGGTAGATGCCTTATCAAGGTTAAGGAAAAGCCTTGTAATACAGTATACATTGCTGTAGCTTCGATTGTACCTTTACTCTGTGAAATGGGCTGTGTTGATCTTTCATTCTGAGGCCGCTTTGGACAGCATCCCTGCTCTGCCCATTTTATCTTGTCGGAAGAGAGACCCTCTTCTTCTTCATTTTCTCCATCTGCCTCCGAAGAACTGTAGCTCTGCTCATCGTCGTCGTCGTCCTCCTCCTCCTCCTCCAGGCTCGGGGTGGGAGGTGGCTGATGGGAACACTGAGGGATGAGGGGGAATTTAACGGGCTCCTTTGTTCCTGCTGGCAGGCTGCAGGTCTTGGGAGGGTGGTAATAGGTCTGGTGGTCCGGGGAGCTGCTGCTGGTGTCTGGGCTGAGAGACGCCGAGCAAACGCTGCTGTCGCTCTCCACGGCGGGCAGCAGGTAGAGCTCTGGCTGCGGGGCCTGTAGGGGACAGCGAAGCATTAGCTGGCACATGATGAAGCAGGTGAAGTCTTACCGACACTAACTAGACCAGATCAGACGGGACATGCAGGACGTTACTGAAATCCATAGCAGAATTAAGGGAAGATCAGCAGCTAATAGACACTCACTCTGTGAAAAGGTTGTGTGCTATATGAAACTATACCAAAAAAAAAGTCACCAACTTTAGAGAAATAAAACCGTTAAATGCAAATTTCGAACATGGATTCTACATACATACGGTGGAGCGAATGTTTTCACTTTCAGGTTCCTCTCCTGTTTGCTCTTGACCTGCAACAGGACAGAATTTGTTCGTTGGGAGAGGCAGTAAAGACTGTGGGCTCACTCTCTCACACGCATGCTTTACACCCTTTAGTGTAGCAGCTTGAAAGGCGCACTTGTTAATCAAACTGTCTGCATTGTTTTCTCCCCACTGTCTGCCCGGTGAGACACAACCAGCCTAAAAAAAACCACAGTAAAACATCCACAGCACTCACCAGCGCCAAACTGCGGCCCACACATTTCAGGAAGGAGAACCGGTCGATGCTCCTCTCTGCGCCAAGAAGAGCCCCGAGCTCGCTCCTCAGAGTTTTCAGGCTTACGTCGGGATAGACCCTGACGCCAGTGATGAAAATCAGATTTTAGATAACTGAGGTGTGACACAACACGAGAGCATGAGGTTATAATAGATGTGTTTTTACATTGCTTTCTCAGTGTGGCAGCACAGGACACACCTGTATAAAACTGATCTGACTGTTAGTGGATTTGTGTCACCTGTTACAGTCTGAACACTGAATACAGACCAGAGGGAAAAGGTGAATATTTGCAGGATTAAAAGACAAACATCAGCTTTCAGTTTAAACACAATCATCATATCAAGCTTTAAAGGCAAAAATGACACAGATGAAAAGTAACACAATAGATTTACTTTGAGATACTGACACACTAAGCTTCATTTCAAAGGGCAAACATTGTACTTTTTGCTTCACTGTGTTTGTCTGACAGCTCTGATTACTTTGCAGATTACGACTGTAGACAGAGCAACACACAAGGGGCATTTCTAAACAATTTTCTAGACAATTGAGAGAGTTTTACTGTATGTCTCATTCATTCACTTCACTTCAAATGTATTTATGTAAAAACTAATGAACATATTTAATGCAATGAATGAATTACCTGATAATAAAACTTCCTAATCAAGAGCTGAGATCTGCATGTATTTTAAATACATCTTCACAGCAGAGACACCGAGGCTTTGCATGTGTGCAGCTTTACTGAAGTTTTAATACAAATGCTTTAAACAAATAATGTCCATAAGCCTCACCTGATGAAGCCGGCGGATATGAAGCTCTCTATGGCTTCAGCAGGGACTTTATTAAGCTTCACATCCCACTGGTCATCTGGCACATACAGCACATGGAGCTCCACAAACTAGACGCACAAAAACGCACACAAGCGTCACGTTTCTGTGCAACTAATACAAGCCAGTCCATTTCAATGCATGCAAAGACTTTTTTTTTTTTTTTTTTTTTTTTGCACTGATTCCCTTCCACGTACCTTGCAGCTGGCCGGTCTCCTGTCCTCCAGGTATCTCACCGACTCACAGGACAGCTCCATGGTAAGTCCAGCTGAGGAGCTTTAAAAGTTAGGATCCCGGTTAGGATTTGCTCTGCAGGGATTAAGCCCCGTTTCTTTGCGCTGTGAAGTGACAGTGTGGAGCAACCAAACACAGCCGGTCGTCCGGTGGAGTTTCCTTTTTACGAGAGTGCCAGCGTTGGTTGCTGCGGAGCTGAGGATGACAACTGCTGCAGGAGGAGGATGGACAACAAAACGCAGCTTCTCCCATCTGCGCTCACACCAGTTAGTTTTTTTTTTATGCGCAGTCTTTCATGCATTTCTAATGTCAGTTCGATATCAGTGCTCGATTGCTGTCAGGGTTGTTTGTGTTACATTATTCTTGCGTTAAAGTACAATGAGAGCTGAGGGAAATATGTGCTATATCCGTTTTTAATGCGCTATGGTTTCATTTTCTTTTTACTCACGTGTCACAGTTTGTTTTTCTGATTATTCCATATTGTATTTTATTACTCGCCACAGCTTTTGCATGAAACAATTACACACATTATATTGATAGCACTGATTTTCCTGTACCTCTGGTCATCGCTGTCAGTGTGATGGTAAACTTTCACCACTAGGGGCCGCTGTTTTTTTGTTGCTCTGATGCTGCATTCGCGGACACTGGAAGGTTGTCGTAATTATTAACTTTAACAAGAAAATTATGATTTTTTTTTCTCCAAAGCTCAGTCTGGTGTGTGAGTTTAAGAATATCCAGATAAATTATGTCGACAAAAAATCTTAAATATATGTTTGCTGTTGAGAGATAGGTGAACCAAAGCGCAAATAACGTGAAACTGTGCTTTTCCTCTTTCCACTGCTCTGAATTTTGAGCGCGGATATTTCAACTAAAGCAGGGTTTGTTTCATCACCATGTACGTATTGTCGTTTATTACAATGTCCGCCTAAAATGACACTAATGGGACGCCGTCGAAACTACGTCCTTGATTTTAAAACGTCCCCTGAAGGCAGCGACGGCGGACACGGGAGGAACCGGAAACTGTGATGAGGAAGGAGCAAACTAGCAACCAAGATTCCTCATAACAACAAAAAAAAGTTTTACATCCGTCGTTATTGAGCCTTAAGCACCTCAATATCCTAACAATGTCGGGTTCATCCAGCGTCATAGCGATGAAGAAAATCGTGCAACAGCTGCGCATCGAAGCCGGCATAAACCGAGTGAAGGTAACCGAGCTGTAGTTAAGGGCGTGTTGTAGTTTTTTTTGTAGTTTTAACGGCGACTTTGTAGTTTTAATGGCGTGAGTGTCACTCGGCTCTTTAGTAAAGTTACAGAGCTGTGTTTTATAGTAACAACAGGAGATAACAGTCCAGGAACTGTGTGTGTGTGTTTTGTATACACAGGTGTCCCAGGCCGCGGCGGACCTACAGCAGTTCTGCCTCCTGAACGCCCAGCAGGACCCGCTGCTCACCGGCATGTCGTCCAGCAACAACCCGTTCAGACCGCAGAGAGTCTGCTCCTTCCTATAGCACCCACACACCGGCCCTCCGTGAGTTCACACACACTCACTCCCTCTCTCTCTCTTTCTTTCTTTTAAAAACCAGCATATTTTATTTACTGCAACTTTCAACATGCATCGATTGTGACAACACCTCATCTGAGATTCACAACTAAGAGATGCACTGATTTACCAGCTTCACCACCCTCCCAAAAAAAAAACCCCAAATCTTTGGCTGGTTCTTCTCCCCTAAAAGAACTTTTCTTGTCCACATTTGTCAGCCTTGCAGCATTTTCAAAACTGTCACACAAGTTGTACATCATTTTGTACACATTTCCCTTCCCTTACACAATAGCTGTCTAAGTCTTGACTGAAATATTGTTACACAGGTTGCAGCAGTGCTCAGATGCATAATGTGAATGTGAAAACGTTTTAAATCAATCATCATTTTGATCATTTTGGGCAAGTTACTTGACTTTCAAATTGGCAGTCGATTACAAATATTACTGTATATACACTCACAGATAATTAATAGGCATGTCTGAAAAGCTTAATCTGTTTTGCACCAGTACAAGTCGATCAGTGCTGGATTTTAGTATTGGATTAAAGTAAAATGAATGTCCCAGCATCCTTGGTCATTTTCACATAAAGTCAGTTTCTGCATTGTCTGCAGTGCCTGGGAATATCTAACAACAAAATAAATTTAATTTCCACATATTAGTTGTGAAACTATTTCTTTCCTCTAGTCTTTAAGTAATTTTAAACTTGCTGCTCAATTACGTGTGCAGCACTGCAGTAATTGAGTAAAATGCCATTCAGCTCAGACTAAACGTGTAATATTTCTGCAGGTTTTGGACACTGGTGCCTCGTGGAACTGGGCTGCAGGATCTGCGTCGTGGACTGGAATTGCCTCAGGAGTGTTCGGGAATTTGGAAACAAGTGACTAACTTAACAGTTTTGTGTGAGATTGTGTGTGTGTGTGTGTTATTTTTTTTTTTTACTTTTAGCCTTTGTAAAATCCTATACAGAAGCATTTCCAGGCAGGTGCTGATGTGGCACAATGAACGTCTTAACCCACTTGCTTTGAAGCAACTAACCCATATCATCACACACGTGCCTTTTTGATATGTACATATGCCTGATTTTGAGAACAAATAAATGGTATTTCCACATTTTAAACCTGCAGTCACATGTTTTTATTAAAACAAGTATATACACATTTAGAAATCTGTGAAAGATAATTGCCATCCATAATTATTTTTGAAAGTCCTGTCACCTGCTGTTGACACAGTTTGAAGCTCTTACACATATCCACTCTCTGGCTGCTGTTGCACTTGATTCACTTCTGCTCCTTCTATCATTTTCACAGACCAAGAAGTAACAGGTGTGTGTCTGCATGCATGACAAACTGACTCTGTACGACTTTCTCATTCATTTCGGGCCATGCTCACACAGTATGTGGTGATAAACTTGATAGCAACTTTACATCTGCTAATACAACTTTCACATACAGTCGCTGGTTATAATTTTCAGGTTAGCAGGATTCATGTGGAGTGCCTGCATGTCTCCTCTCTGGTGTCTCTGAGCTAATAGAGAGTGAAACGTCCTTGCCATGGACTAAAGGCTCCTGTCCCACACTTGTTCTCTGGACAGTGGTGCAGAAGCAGCTTTTATAAGAGTCATTGGGTGGGTGGGTGTGAATCTACAGCCATGTTGCACCTGAAATTCTGTTGCTCCTGGTCCACAAAGAATTTGGATATCCACTATATAGTCCACTTGTGCAGAGCCACAAATGGCAGTAAGGTCTTGGATGATAGGCGAGGTCGTCCGCAAAAGCTGGTTGTCATTTTGCATTCAAAGGTGGAACTTCCGTCTGCAGGCATCCATCTCATGGCGCTGGACACAAAAAGAATACATTTTTTAAGTTAACAGGAAAAGTTTGAGACATTCCTCCTGTTTAGAGTCAAAGTAAAAAAAAGTACTTTAAACATGTCGCTGCAGCGCATTGCAGTTATTTCTAAATGGTTGACATACTGCTTATTTAGGCAAACATCAACACACTGCGCTCGTGCTGACACTAACTCCATTAGTCCCACCACTAAAGCTCCTCTGGCATCTCAAAGAAACATTTCAGTGCAGAGAGACTCACCTTCAGGACCCACTCGTACTCCCCAAACTTTGAGTCAAAGGTGCCTTTCTGCAGAGAGCGCAGTTTGAGGGTGAAACGAGGCCCCAGCTCTTGAATTCCAACTTTTTTCTCATTCTTGAAGATGTACCTTTAGAGACCCAATAAATTTATTTAAGTTCAATTAGGTTAATTTTATATTTAGAATGCATCATGTCTGGCTTAAATCAGAATCCACAGTTGAATGACTCACCTGTGGAATCTGAAAAAGACGAAGTCTCTCTGGTTGTGGAAGGTGGCCACCTGCCGACCCACAAACTGAGGGTCTTGTGGGAAGAGAGCGGCGAACAGCCGGCCGATGCTGTGGCCCAGACGTGTGCTGAAGTTGTTGAGGATCACCTCTGGAAAGTGTTCAGTGGGATCTTTGCCTCGTCTCTGCAGAGAGGAAATACCACAATTATGATGGGATCACACAGCAAGGCCCAGGGTTGATGACGAGATGACAGTCCGTTATCATGATTTGTACAAAAACACTGGATTCATCAACTTGCCTTCATCTCCTTGCGTAGTCGAACACTGCTGACCTTGAAGTGTGCTGTTGGCCCGTCAGGTAGATGACAGAGAACCATACCATCTTAAAGTCACGGTTAAGATAAAAAACACATCTCCCCTGGGCAAAATTTGCCAGTGTGGAGCCCTTCCAAGAGTTTTAGTTAGTTATTGCATCTTTCATGTTAATCACTGACCTGTCTAATAAAAGTGGTCTCAATAAAAAAAAAGTAAAAAAATAAATAAATAAAGCACTTAAACAAAATTGTCTTTCGTAATTCAAACACTATCTGTGTAATAAATACTGGATAACAGAACGCTTTTAAATATTTTGTATCACCCCCCTACGCTGCAGCTGCCTTTGAGGATACTGGGCATTTTGCGATCTTCGTTGATGACCATAAGGTAGGTGAAGTTCCTGGCGACGCACTGGGGAATGACCCTCTTCAGGGCCAGACCTCTTCTGTAGTACACGTGGGCATTTGGGATTACCGTGGCCAGCTGCTCACAAAATTTCACCGTCCTCTACAAGACATACACACATACATCGGAGAATGATCAAAGTGTTGAGCAGAAAACAATGAATGAGGAATTGTTTTCCATGATGTCGCAAAAAGACCTCAATGTACTGCCTCAGGACAGTTTATATAGACATTGTTAAAATGTCAATCACACACTGGATAGAACATATTATATTGGACTATGACAGAAGCTATTATTAAAAAAAAAAAAAAAAAAAAGGTTCAATCACAAAATGGATTGAATAAAGAACACCATCTTATCCTAAATAACCCAAGTCAGACTGTATAATTTTCTTTATCTGAAAAGGTCCAAATCTATTTTTTCCATTAACGGTATCTTTGCTGTTAGCTTGTTTCAAGATGCTAGGTTCTGGAAATGAAAAAATAAAAGCAGCAAAAACACATGCACATTATTCCGAGCAGCAGCCACTCACCCCTCTTGGCCTGTCTGATGTCGTGATGAGTACTTTTGGGTTTGTCAGCCCGTTGAAGTAGGCAGAAAATTCATCAGTTGCCTCGTCAAATGCAACCTGGAGATGACGGGAAAATTAATGCACATTCATTGCAAATGTGAACTGAGATAATTCGAACAAACTCGGCCAAACTTGGTCAAAACCTCCTCATCCTCTGGGTCGACGGTCGTCTCGTCGTACACCCTCTGGTTTTCAATAGTCTTTGGGACCTCCTTTGGCGGTGCCTACATCAGGGGCAGAATAAATGAAACAATGGAAACCAGATATTAACATTATTTACCTTGTTTATTTAAAAATTAATCTATTTAAGAGGCCACATAATAAAATAGAGTCTTTGACCGATATTTGCAACATTTAAAACAAGACACTCACCTTGTCACCTAAAGCTTCCCTTTCTTTTTTCTTCTTTTTCTTCAGCTGCATCTTTTGCTGAAATATGAAGACAGAAAAAATATAAACACTGAAAGTGAAGGAGCGTGTGTTGATGAGTTGATCAATTAAAGCAGAAGTTGGTAAGTTATTTAAAAATTACTTTTAAACTGTCACCGTGTCCTGACAGTAGTACAAGAGACAGATAATCTGTGAAAAAAAATCAGGCTCCACCTGCTGCCTCTAAGGCCATTTTGCAAGAATCCATTGCGCCACTAGGGTGAAAACAACCAATCAGAACAGAGTATCTGATGGAGCTTCAAGCGCTGCTCCTGTGCTAACTTGGACTGGACCTCATAGCGGATAAACAACAACTGAATGACCAAGCCATGAGAAAACAGTTTACACTGAAGACAAGTAAACAGAAGATCAATGAAGAAGAGAATCTTCTTAATGTATGAACTGGTGCATTAATTATCCTTTGTTTTGTTTTTCTCTGGAAAAACAGTGATGTTTAAAGTAGAAGTATCAAACAATTTCTGGTCACAGGTTAACAGGTATTAGTAGTGTGTGTTCCTCTACCACCCCATTTAATTTGAGGGTACACAAATCTTGTGCTTAAAGGTGATCTGATATCACGCTGATGAATTATTATTAATATGAGCAGTACTTTGATCACAACTGACTGAATTGCAGCCAATTGTCAATAACTAACACAGTGTTGGGAAGTTAAAGCAAGAAATGATGGACAACTGCAACAGTTAGCTGCTTAACAGATTAGTTTTCTCAATTTTGATAATCAGTTAATAGTTTAAAGTAAGGCAAATGTTCAAAATATTCTATGGTTACAGCGTCTCAAATATGATTTTCTTCATATCTCATTGTTCTGTCATTGCAAATGACCTATTGTTGGGTTTTAGACAGTTAAAAAAAGGTAACTTGATCACTGGTAAATTTGTACTATTCTGATATCCTCTGGACTATGCGGTTAATCAAAAACGTGACTGATAATAATATTAGTCGCAGTCCTAAATCACACCCATGAATTTATATCTGTGGATCATGTTAGGGCTACACCTAACAATTATTTTTAGAATCAATTAATATGTTGATCATTTTCTCGGTTAATTGATAAGTTTGGTCAAAAAATGTTCCAAAAAGCCCAAACTGACATCCTAATTATGTCTTCTTTTACCCACAACCCCAAAATACTCATTCTACTGTCACAGAGGACCAAAGACACCACAAAATATTTACATTTGAGAAGCTGCAATCAGAGAATTTGCACACTTTTACTTCATAAATGACTCAGAATGACTCACTGATTATCAAAACAGCTGGGGGTCAAATTAATAGCTGACAACTAATTAAGAGATCACTGCAGCTCTAGATGATGCATTTATTCATGTACTGTGTGCAAAAATGATACTCTGCAAAGCATAACTGTAACTTTTGGATAAAGAGTAAAAGGAGCAATATCTCCCTCCCAATATCTCCCTTATTATGTGCAGTAGACAGTACAAGTACCTTAAACGTGTAGTTAAAATACACTTTGAGGAAACACACAGTGCACTTCAACAGCACCTCATAAGGCAGGATTTACTATTACTATATATTATTATCACTATTTTTAATATGCTGCCTTAGTTGTAGCTCATAAATTAGTGGCTGCAGCTAAAAGAGGTTTTCTTGCTCATGTCACCTGACACCTTTCTGTGTCTTTACCTTTCTTTTCTCCTGTTTGAACTTCATGAACATGAGGTGTCTTCGCTGTTTATTCTTGATTTCGGACACACTGAAGGTTGGAGGAAAGGCAGCTGCTGCTGGCTCCATCTTCTTCTCATCCACCTCTTCGTCCTCCTCCTCCTTCTTCTTCTTCCTCTTCTCAATTCCGCTGCTGCCTCCTCCATTTCCCTCCCCACTCTTCTTCTTCTTCGGCTTCTTGTTCTTGTTTTTCTTGCTCTCTTTGCTGTCCTGACTCACGGGGACCTCTGTGATGTCCATCTTGTGTCTGTTTTGGCTTTTTTCTTCCCTCACGTGTGTGCGATCCGGTCTGCCTGATCGTGTGTTCACATCCGGGGCGCCGGAGGTGACCGAGTTGTGGTTGGTGGATGAAAGCGCGGCGACCCCTGGTGGTGAGGAGGAGAAAGAGCCGCCCACTTTCACTTCACCAGCTGTGACTGCAGCACGGCTGTCATTGAAAAGTTTTAAAAAGCTTTCTGTTGCGTTCTCATTAATCTGCTGATTTTCTCCGTGCTTGCTCTGAACCTGCAATCACTTTTTTAAAATTATTTACCTTTTAAGTTGACACGGTGGTATACTATCATTCACTTGGAGACGTGTTTCTGTCCGCCTGGTTCAGTATTCAATCTATTTAAGGTCTGAGGGAAATATCTGGCTCTACAACTTTTCAATGTTCCACTCTGTTCACCAGCAAGTCTCTAACTGTGTGTGTGTGTGTGTGCTCTTTGGTGCTCAGCAGGTAGTGCAAGACAAGATAAGAGATAAGATAAGACTTAACTTATTAATCCCACATCAGGGAAATTCACTTGTTACAAGCAGCTCAATAGGCAGACAAATATGAAAAGAAGTACAAAAAATAGATATACAATATAAAATATATAAGGTAAGAAATGCATAAATAGGCTATAAACATATGTACACTATATACATCCAGTGCACAGTGTGTTTTTAGCTTGTTTGAGTTTTTAGCTTAAAAAAAAAGAAAAAAAAAAAAGAAGCTTCACACTGCGACCTTGAAGATTTTTCCTTCACTGGTTGGGCTTCACCTCTGGAAATGTGAATCTCCCAAGCTTGATGTTTTTCACCTACACTGAAACCTATTGTAATCTAGGCTGTATTAATAATATCAGTCCCTGAATGGATAAATAGCTATTCATACATGGTGGCCAAATATTTATGAGGATGCCAGAGTGTTGAGTTTGTGAACATTATAGCTTTTTCCTAAAAAAAAAAAAAACAGTTTTGTGGATAAAGTGGTTTCATCACTCTCAGATAGTCTCAGATCAGCCTTTATTTTGACACTGAGCTAAGAGAGAGAGTGATCCGAAGAACAGAAAACACTTTGTCAGTCAACACAAGGAGTTAAATGAAAGATACACTTTTGTCAAAATGCTGATATTTATTAGATTTTAAGGAACAGTCACTTATATTTATCTGTAGTTGTAAGCACTGAATATTGTATGCAGCTTTCAGCTGAAATTATATCAATGAACATGATATATTAAAACAAGTAAATGTTATGCCAACAATAGCTTTAGCAATCTGTACCAAGGCTCCCATTTTTGTCCAGCATGAAGTCAGCCATTGTTCAAAGGCTGTTGCAATGCAACTGCATTTTTTCTTTTTTGGGTTGGTTTCCAGCTAGATGCTTTCCCAGCCTGGTGTAAACTTGATGTAAGCTTGTATTTTTTTTTTTGTTTTTGTTTTTTTTTTTTGGTCTTGCAGCTTTATTATTATTTGTAATTGGACGGTTGAATTGAAGGTTGTTCATTACATTGTTGACCACATTTTGATCAGGTGGAGATGCATTATTACATGGCTCTGTTGTTTTTACTATGGCTTTGAAAGCCCTTGCTACCAAAGGATCATCGATGCATATTGCTCCTCCACCTCTTTTCTTCTGACTTTCTTCCCTGTTTATATCAGCTATGCAGGTCCAGTCAGCGTTGGTCGTCACACACCACTTGGAATGATCTTTAGTATAACGGAAGATCTCGATGTTGGGTAACTGTAACTCGATCACATTGTACACATGCTGAGGTTTGCTGCAGTCAGAAGGCAGAGGTTTACCATTCCTTTTCCAGCTCTGGACATAGAGATGCTGCGTCAAATAAGGTGCAATAAGGTCTGAGTAAAGATCTGCAAGAGAAAAGGAAATAAAACAGAACATACACACTGTTAACCATGAAAATTTCCCAAATGAACGTGCGCACAGTGGAGACCAGTACAATACCACAAATTACAGCCTCAAAAGCCATCAACATTACTCTGACACAGACACAACTAAACATATTATTGAGCTGTAAATCCTGCAAAACAGATACTCTTACAACATACAACAGTATGCTTCTGCCATTAAAAAGTGAATCAGTTGACTTGACAAAAAAAGAACTGTTTATAATCAACCTATCAGGATTTTTTTTAAAAACATGTCCACTTTTTTACACTTGAAATCTGAAAGCAAATATGGTTGGAATAAAAACACTCACCTTTCCCAAAATGTTTATGTTTTGCAAAGCTTAAGAACCTTCCTCCTTTCAGCTTTGTCACATTAAACCAGGGTTCCTGGTTAGGGTAGAACTTCTTTTCTACAACCCATCGCAGCTCAGAAGGAAAATGTGATGGGACGTAAGAGTCAAATGGATAAGGACGGATGTACTGGAGCTGCAGTCCTGGAAATTCAAATTCAAGGTTTTAGTGCAATGTTATCCTTTTGGTAAATAACTTTCATAAAAAAGCAAAAATCACAATATAACAGACATTAACCTACCTATTTCTTTGAATTCACTGTAGGAGACAGTCACACACATGAACATCTGAGCATTAACTTCTCCGCTGCTTGGCCAGAAGTCTTTACTGTGATGTTTTGGAAATTTTGGTGTGCTGTGTGAGAGCCAAACTCCAGTTTGATTGTCCAACATCACAACTCCTTTAGGAAGTAAAATAGTAAGAAATATCAGAAACAGCTTTGTTACATATTATATATATTATATATATATATTTCTGACATCAAAAACAATAAAGTGGAACATTTGAGCACTCACCTTTACTGTGGCCAAATGCTGTAGGAACAACATATGGTCGGAGGTTGATCTCTGGAGGTTGATCATTATAGAGCATATATCCAACGTCTTGAATCTACAACAACACAACAGGAAGCTGTGAATTAGTGTCGTGGATTAAACACTGTCCTGAAGAAAGACACACATCTTATAATACATCACCTTTTTGTCGTAGAAGTCAAAAAGAGGTTTCAGGGTGTTTGCCAGAGTTCCTGATTCACTGTTGATCTTCTTTTTGCTCAGTCTCCATCCACTGGTGCGCTGATCCATGTACTGATACATCAAACCACGTGGCAACTTGTATAAAATATACCTAGAGATACAAAGATAGATACACGTATTGGTGATAATACAAATTGTCACCAAATTGTCAAATTGTCACAACTGAAAATTTCTGTATTCTGTAGTCAGTGCAGAAATAAACTAAGCTCCTTACTTTGTATTTTATATTCAACTGTGTGTGAGAATAGCTGTACAAATAATTTTTCACCAACCAGTCCACCACGTCTCCGTTGTCATTCTTGCATGCAACATCTGAATCACACCCTTGAAAAACGATCCCAACACTTAAGAGGAATCTCATCACTGTTCTCTGAACCAAACATAATCATGATGGGAAAAAAGGAAAAGAGGATGTCAAAGACATCAAAAACATACCTAATCAGTTTGACACATAATTCTCTACTTGATGACGCTGTCACAACACCATCTATTGGCCAAATGGAACCAAATTTGTCACGCTTACTCAGACATCATGTCTACAGATGTCCGCTAAATTTGGCTCAATATCACTAAATCTCTCACGAGATATGATACTTTTTGTAATGTCAGCTCTGACCATATCAGTTCAGCAATCTTGTAACTGGGGGCCAGCTACTAATCGCTCAATATTTGTAGGAGGGATGGAAATAAAGCTGATTTGGACTAAATTATAAATCACAGAGATGAAAGGGCTTGGCTTATATGAACAGATCCATCTGCACCCACAAAGACTTCCGGTTCAAAGTAACAGATCATTATATAAACGTAAATTTGTCATTATAGTGTCACCATCTGGCCAAATTGCAGCAGATTCAACACCCTTGGGTCCTCAGTAATATGCCCGACAAGTCTGAAGTTGATCAGGTAAATAGTTGTTTAGATAACTGAAGGACAGACTCACAGACAGAAAGACAGACAGACAGAAGAACAGACAGCGATCACATCTATCCATCCATCCATCCATCCATCCATCTATCCATCCATCAGATGTAAGAAATCCCAAGTCCAACAGTTGAATTGCTGTATGTGGTATTTGAATTAAAGCTGAATTTAAAATGTCTCCATTTTAAATGAGTCTTTTTTAAATTCTTCATTTTTGTATGTCGCAAAATATTTACTTGCTTCAGGTTATCACATATTTGAATTCAATAACTTAAGAAGAAGAAGTAGGTTATTTAAATAAGTTACCTAAATGTATGTATGTAACTTTTTTTAAAAAATGACTTTTAGTTATATTTACTAAAACTGTCATGAGACAAATAACCTGTAAAAAAGAAAAATCAGACTCCTCCAGCTCCACCTGTTGCCTCTAAGGCCATTTGTCAAGAATCTACTGCACAAGTCAGAAACAGCCAATCAGAACAGAGTATCTGACAGAGATTCAGTCGCTGCTCCTGCACAGGCTCCGCTCAACTGTGCATGAGCTAAACTTGCTAGACTCAAATTTAACATGAAAGTTAAGTAAATAGAAGAAGAGCAATGAATACAGGGTTTTCGAGGCGAGCTGGTGCGAGCTTACTGAGCTTCAAACAATAAGAATAAAGCATTTTAGTATATGCATAAGATCAAAAACATAATAATGTTTTTTGTCGTGTTGTTTATTATTATTATTATTATTATTATTATTATTATTATTATTATTATTATTATTATTATTATTATTATTATTTTAGCATAATTTATAACCCTAACAAACACCATAATATTATACTTACATATTTCCCCATCTCCATTTTTCTGCTCTTATTGTGGGATCTTCACAGTGAAGTGCACATTCCTTTTGCCAAGAAGTGGTTTATATCTCATCTCAATTAAAACCATACCCACCCTCTGACAGTTCATCCACTTCCTCTTTCTTGGTCAAAAACGTATTTATGCTGAAAATTACTGATGAATTGTGCGCGTGAAATCGTGATGGTGACTTAGTTGGAAAAAGCAGAAGGTAACATACAGCTTCATCTCTCGTTGTTACACAGGAGAGCCCGGTGTTAAAGGAGATGATGTAGACATGGCTGAGTTACTGTGATCTTGCTGTATACTTGTTTGTCTTTTCTTATCTTTGGCACGCAAAACATAAACAAATACACAATACATACCCTCAATATGCATGAAGGTTGTATCCTGACCCCACAGTGCAATCACTTTTCATGACAACAATCATGATGGCAACACTTGTTTTTGGATAATGCTGTTTGCCTTTATGAACACATTGTAGGAACCATGTTCAGTAGTAGAATCATGTTCAGTAAGTTTTTTGTGTGGCAGTATGATTTTAGTATGTATGCTATATTATACTGTGACTCATTTGAGTATTTTGTATTTTGACACTTTTCCATTGTAAACACAAAACATGTTCAAAACCTGCTAAGAATGAGTGTGTAGTATAGAAAGACATATTATAAGAGTTGGTGCCTCAGAGCTCTTGTTTGGCTGATCACAGTAGATTTGGCCTCTCAGGTGCTGGTTTATGGGCTTCATTATGGTCCTTTTTGTTATGTTGTCCTCTTGTGTTTCTATGATGACAAACTATTGTTGAGAATTAAGAATTAATGACATTACTAACTGGATGAGTGCATATTCCTAAATCAATGTTATTAATCATGAATGTGGAGCCAGATAGTATCCTAGCATTGGGACACTATTCTTTGTAGGGGAGTTTGTAGGGGCCCAGTTGATCTTTTTTTTCTCAGGGGGTGTCAGAGGGCTAATCACCCATTAACAGAGACTGTGTTATTTAATACTGATATAATCATTCATTTCAGTTCATTTCATTTAATGTAAAAGTTGACAAATTGCATAGCGGTTAATGGTGAAGACCGAATTCTGACATACATACAAACATTTTAAGTGTTTTATTGATAAAAAGACAAAATACAAAACACAAAATGCACTTAGAGGGCATAGTGTGACACATCTTTCCCAAGCTCTTACATATATACAGTGGGGCAAAAAAGTATTTAGTCAGCCACCAATTGTGCAAGTTCTCCCACTTAAAAAGATGAGAGAGGCCTGCAATTATGCAATTATGTCCCATCAAGTTTGTTAAGTTTCATGTCTGTCACGTTTTCTGTTTCCTGTTCTGGCTTGTCTGTTTTATTTTGAAATCCCTAAACTCTCTCTCTCGTTTCCAGGTTCCTTAACTTCCTGCCCTTGTGTGTTTCCCGCTTGTGAGATTGTCTGCCCCGCCCCGCCCTGATTGTTTCCACCTGTTCCCCATTACCTCATGTGTATATATTGTCTACGTTTTCCCCTATCTTGTTGCCAGATCGTTGTCCTTGTTCTTGTGTCAAGTTCCTGTTCTGAACCAAGCCAAGAATCAAGTCACGTCATTTTTGGTAATTGTCTGCTCACGTTCTGAGATCGTAAGATCTAGTGAAAATAAACTGTCTAAAACTTCTCTGCTGTGTTGGTTTGTCCTGCATTTGGGTCCTTCTGCTCTGAGCGTCAGCGTTACAGTGATTTTCATCATAGGTACACTTCAACTATGAGAGACAGAATGGGGGGAAGAAGAACCCGGGGGAAGACCTGCAGAGAGCTGGGACCAAAGTAACAAAGGCTACCATCAGTAACACACTACGCCGCCAGGGACTCAAATCCTGCAGTGCCAGACGTGTCCCCCTGCTTAAGCCAGTAACATGTCCAGGCCCGTCTGAAGTTTGCTAGTGAGCATTTGGATGAACAAGAAGAGGATTGGGAGACTGTCATATGTCAGATGAAACCAAAATAGAACTTTTTGGTAAAAACTCAACTTGTCGTGTTTGGAGGAGAAAGAATGCTGAGTTGCATCCAAAGAACACCATACCTACTGTGAAGCATGGGGGTGGAAACATCATGCTTTGGGGCTGTTTTTCTGCAAAGGGACCAGGACGACTGATCCGTGTAAAGGAAAGAATGAATGGGGCCATGTATCGTGAGATTTTGAGTGAAAACCTCCTTCCATCAGCAAGGGCATTGAAGATGAAAAGTGGCTGGGTCTTTCAGCATGACAATGATCCCAAACACACCGCCCGGGCAACGAAGGAGTGGCTTCGTAAGAAGCATTTCAAGGTCCTGGGGTGGCCTAGCCAGTCTCCAGATCTCAACCACCATGGAAAATTTTTGGAGGGAGTTGAAAGTCCGTGTTGCCCAGTGACAGCCTCCAAAATATCACTGCTCTAGAGGAGATCTGCATGGAGGAATGGGCCAAAATACCAGCAACAGTGTGTGAAAACCTTGTGAAGACTTACAGAAAACGTTTGACCTCTGTAATTGCCAACAACAACAAGTATTGAGATGAACTTTTGTTATTGACCAAATACTTATTTTCCACCATAATTTGCAAATAAATTCTTTAAAAATCAGACAATATGATTTTCTGGAATTTTTTTTCTCATTTTGTCTCTCATAGTTGAGGTATACCTATGATGAAAATTGGAGACCTCTCTCATCTTTTAAGTGGGAGAACTTTGCACAATTGGTGGCTGACTAAATACTTTTTTTGCCCCGCTGTATATATACATATACATACAGATACTGCTTCAAATAGTTACCATTAAGGTTGGAGTACAAATTTACAAAAGAATGGGGAACAAAACAGAACATAAACTATTGAGCCCCAAACCTAACTAGACATTAATATTTAGTATCAAAATGAAGAGCAAGCACTTTACAAATAGACATTGACATTTTAGAAATACATTTTATATACATATAAAGGTAAAACAGCAAAAAAAAAAGAAAAAAAAAGGCATTGATGTACAGGGCACATTTTGTTGTTTTCAGTAGACAACCACACACAATCTGTCACTGCAAGCAGAATTCTAATTTTGCTTCTTAACAAAGCAAATGTGTCAAATTTGTCATCAACCTGACAAGAAGTTTTAACACTTGAATCCTGAAATGTTACTGGAAACACCCACCATCCCCAAACATGCGTATTTTGCAAATCTGGTGAAATTACATCCTTTCATTGAAGTCAGCGTCGTCACATGAAGCCAGGGTTCCTCTTTTTTTGGTAGCAGCGTTGTGCAACACATTGCAGCTCATTGTGAAAGTTTGTTGGGATGTGATAGTCATATGGACAGGGATGGCTGTACTGGAGCTGCAACCCTGAGAATTTGATTTCACTTTTTACTGCACTGTTTTTTCTTTTTGGTAAATAACTTTCACAAACATAACAGCTAAAACAAGATCACAATATAACAGACATTAACCAACCTATTTCTTTGAATTCACTGTAGGAGAAAGTCACACACATGAACGTCTGAGCATTAGCATCTCCGCTGTTTGGCCAGAAGTGTTTACTGCTATATGTTGGAAATTTTGGTGTGCTGTGTGAGAGCCAAACTCCAGTTTAATTCTCCAACATTACAACTCCTTTAGAAAGTAAAATAGTAAGAAATATCAGAAACAGCTTTGTTACATTGTGATGTGTCTGACATCAAAAACAATTAAGTGGAACATTTCTGCACCCACCACTGTGGCCAAATGATTGAGCGGCAGGGCTACCATCTGGAGGTTGATCATTATAGAGCCAAAAAAAAATTATATTACATTATAAAAATGTAGTCCAAAGCCTTCAGTCTGCAGCAACAAAACAGGAAACTCTGAATTAGGGTTGTGAATTAAACACTGTGCTGCACAAGAAAGACATCTTTTAATACATCACCTTATTGTCATCATAGTCAAAAAGAGTTTTCAGAGTTCCTGATGTACTATTGGTGATCTTATTGCTGGGTTTCCATCCATTGGTGTTCTGATCCATGTACAGATACCTCAAACCACCATTCGCACGGGGGGACTTTTATAAAATATACCTAAAGACACACAGATGAACACCTGTATTTTGTAGTCAGTGCAGAAATAAACTAAGCTCCTTACTTTGTATTTTATATTCAACTGCTTGTGAGAATAGTTGTACAAGTAACTTTTCACCAACCACTCCATCATGTCGTCATTCTTGCATGTGATGTCTGAATCACAACTGTGAAAAAGGATGCCAACACTTAACAGGAATCTCATCACTGTTCTCTGAAAAGATCAAATATAATCATGACGGGAAACAAGGAAAAGAGGATGGGACGCTTACTCAGACATTATGTCTTCAGATGTCTGCTAAATTTGGCGCAATATCACTAAATCTCTCAGGAGATATGATACTTTTTGTAATGTCAGCTCAGCTCAGTACAGCAAACTTGGGGCCAGCTATGGCAAAACTGATATAAAAAATCCAAAAAGGTCACATTTCCCAGCTACATCTGGGGATGTTCTGTACCAAATTTGGTGAGAATCGCTCAATATTTGTAGGAAGAATGGAAATAAAGCTGATTTAGACTAAATTATAAATCACAGAGACGAAAGGGCTTGGCTTATATGAACAGATCCATCTGCACCCACAAAGACTTGCGGTTCAAAGTAACAGACCATTATATAAACGTAAATTTGTGTTAGGGTTGCAGTTGGACCCAAGATGCAGACGAGGCAGCGTAGAAGCGATAACATATTTGAATTCAATAACTTAAGAAGAAGAAATAGGTTATTTAAATAAGTTACCTAAATAGAAGTATGTAACTTTTGACAATAAAAAATGACTTTTAGTTATATTTACTAAAACTGTAAT
This sequence comes from Scortum barcoo, assembly GCA_023238725.1. Classification (NCBI taxonomy): domain Eukaryota; kingdom Metazoa; phylum Chordata; class Actinopteri; order Centrarchiformes; family Terapontidae; genus Scortum; species Scortum barcoo. The sequence goes on along the minus strand of CM041538.1, from coordinate 15,099,357 downwards.
GAGACAAATAACCTGTGAAACAAAAAAATCAGACTCCTCCAGCTCCACCTGTTGCCTCTAAGGCCATTTGTCACATGTCATGTCAGTCGCTGCTCCTGCACAGGCTCCGCTCAACTGTGCACAGGCTCCTGCTCAGGAGCTAACTAACTAATGTATTGGCGGAGCGAATAAACGGATAAACAACGGTGACCAAGCAGCGAGAAGACTCAAATTTAACATGAAAGTTAAGTAAATAGAAGAAGAGCAATGAATGCAGGGCTTTCGAGGCGAGCTGGTGCATTTCATATTAGGTGGAGCAGGGAGCTGGAATGTAAAGTTGCTCTAACTTTCAAAATAAGAGCACCCTCACTTTCATTTCCAGATAAGGAGATTCTCATAATCTTACTGACTGGAGCTTCAAACAATAAGAATAAAACAACATTTTAGTATATGCATAAGATCAAAAACATAATAATCATTTTTGTCATTTTGTTTTGATGTATTATTATTTTAGCATAATTTATAACACTATAAACACTTATAAATGTTATACTTCTATACTAGTTCTTCTATTCTATACTATACTATCTTTCCCCATCTCCATTTTCCTGCTCTCACTGTGCCTGCCTTTTTGCAAGAAGTGGTTTATATCTCATCTCAGTTAAAACCAAACCCACCCTCTGACAGTTAATCTGCTTCCTTGTTTCTTGGTCAAAATCCTCTTTATTCTGCAAATGGTTGATTAATTGTGTGCGTGACATCATGATGGTGACTTGCTTGGAAAAAGCAGAAGGTAACATACAGCTTCATCTCCCGTTGTTACACAGGAGAGCTAACACACTCAACATGATGGTTATGCTGGTCATGGTAACAGACACTCAATTCATGACACCCCAGATTTCCCCACAAGCAGAAGTGTATGGCCTCGATAGAATTTCTACAAGAAATGGAAACAAATATGGATATATTTTTAACTAAAGTGTTGTTGTTTACTATTATATTTGCAGTTTGAAAAATCACTTGACACAATCTGAATTATTGTTCCTATCTGGTGCTCTCAGGACTTAAATACAAATGAATACAGACTTTCTCCCTGAAATGATTCATCAGTACCAAAACAAAAGTACTAGTTAAAAAATGAAAATTTCATATCTTTGGCCGTCAGAACACATCCAACACACAATATAAAATACTCTCAATGGGCATGTAGGTCATATCGTGACCCGGAAAGCACGATACATCTGTATAATCACATTTAATCATAGCATGTTCAAATTCAAAGTTCAAAGTATCAGTATTGTCCCTTGAAGAGAAATTGTTTCCATCCAGGATCATACAGAAACACACAAAGCACCTAAACACTGGTGGACAACCAACAAACAACAGGCTGTAGTGGATGGAGTGGTTCAGTAGGAGGTCATTTCAGTGTCCAGGTCACAGTTTAAATAAGCAATCTAAGTAATCTGTGCCAATGTATAATGTACAGATAACAATTAGTGCTATATCTGCTGTTTAACATGTAAATGGCAGCAAGGCATCCCTTAGTCCTCATAACAGGCACCTCAAAATGATGACCTGAAAGGAGTGCTTGTTGTTGGGTTGTCCTGATTGCCATTATACATTTCCAGTGTAAACACAAAACGTACTCAAAACCTGCTAAGAATTGGTATGTAGTATAGCAGTGCATATATAAGAGTTGGTGTCTCCGCGCTCCTGATTGGTTCATTACAGCTTCCTAGGTGCTGGTTTAGGGGTTTCATTATGATCTACTTTGTTATGTTGTCCTTTAATGTGTTTATATTAGGGAAAAGTAGTCTTGGGTGCTAAGAATTATCCACTTATCCAGTTAGTCATTACTAACTAATTTTCCTAAATGAATCTGTTAATTTGGAGCCAGATAGTATCCTAACATTGAAAACTACTATACACTAACTACAGTCACAGTATCAACCACATCTCACAGAAACCTGGATGATGTTAGAGTTTGTAGGGGCCCACCAGATCATTTTTTACTCAGAGGCTCCCAAACACTTCAATGCATCCATGGCTGAAACAGGGCTAATCCCCATTTAAAACATAATAAAATGTTATTTAATATTGAGATAATCATTAATTTCAATTGATTTCATCTGGAGTAAAAGTTAGCTAATGGCTTAGAAGTTAATGCTAAAAGCGTGATTCTGAAACTTATAACACTTCAGGGTTCATTAATTTAAAAAAAACTGATAGAGAACACAAAATACTGTTAACATACACCAAGACATTGTGTAAAACTTCTAATGGTGTAGTCAGTATTTGGATCAGACTCCTCTCTTGTCTCTTTGGTAGTGCAGTTACACTTTCCTTTACATTTCGATAGAGGATTGTACCTTTAGGAGTTTGCATGTTCTCCCTGTGTCTGCGTGGGTTCTCTCTGTGTACTCCAGCTTCCTCCCACAATCCAAAGACATGCAGGTTAGGTTAATTGGCGACAACTCTAAATTGCTCCCTAGGTGTGAATGTGAGTGCGAATGGTTGTCTGTCTTTCAGTGTTAGCCCTGCGACTGACTGGCGTCCAGTCCAGGGTGTACCCCGCCTCTCGCCCAAAGATAGCTGCGACAGGCTCCAGCACCCCTGCGACCCTGTGTGTGCTCAGGATAAGCAGGTTTAGAAGATGGATGGATGGATTGTGCCTTTAAAGCTCTCTGTATTGTGCATCAAAATGTGGACATGGTTCAGACTGTGTGATCAGTGTGTAGAAAGCCCTACCCAACTGCAACATCATCAGTGCATATTGCTTCTCCACCCCTGTTCATCTGACTTTCTTCCTTGTTCATATCAGCTATGCAGGTCTATCTGCCATCAGTTGTCACACACCACTTGGAGTGATCTACAGTATCACTGAAGGGCTGCTTCCTGAGGAGCTTTACTTCCTTCACATTGTACACGTAATGAGGGATACTGGTGCTGCAGTTAGAGGACAGAGGGCGACGCATCTTTCCCCAGCTCTTAACGTATAGATTGTGCTTCATATGGTTCACAATAAGGCCAGAGTAAAGATCTACAAAAGAACAAAACAGAACATAAACACACACAAACACATTTTATACATACATAACAGTAATAAAAGAGCAAACTAAATGAAAACACAGTGATATACTGGGCACTTATTGTTGTCAACAGACAGCAGACAGCCTGTCACTGCAAGCAAACTGCACTGCAAGTAAATTTGCTCTGTTAAAAACAAAACATGAGAGTCAGTCATGAGAGAGGGTCAGCATGAGACTGACTCAAACAGTAAGTGATTAAAGTGGTGCTGAAACAGGAACCAGAAGGTCTACAGCAGGGATATCAACCACATCAGCATTATGGTTGCCCTCAAAGCGGCTGGTTGTATAAAGTGGAACTACTCTGTAACATCTTTTTGGGTACAAATATTGTACATGCATTTACATAAATGTAAAAAAAATCTGTGTTATTCTAACATAAATCCCTTTATCAAGTTAAGAAATCCACATTACTTCATCAGTCAAAGATCAAACTTTTCAAGTGAATAACAAAGAGAAATGTCATCAAACTCAAGTTTTTACATCATCTTTGTTCAAAACTTTTTTGTCACAGTTGAGAGGTGCAGAACCATGATTCAACAAATAACTACTGCTAAGAACATGTGACAGATGTGGTATTTCACAAAAACAAATGTCTGCAGGCAGTCTTACTGAGGAAATATACATCAACTACTGAGAATAACAGGAACTTTGTGGGCGGGCCTTACAGCTGAACGTTTCTGATTGGTCGAATATTCCCAGCATTTTATTTCAGCCAGGTGAGCAGTCAGCTGAAGGTAAATCACACACAGCCAACATGATGCTTGTTAAATGTTATAATGCCAACTGATTAAATACTGTTGTTACTCGAGCAAAAAGCTGACATTAACGGTAATGTTAACTGTTAATGCAGTACAATAGTGGTATAAAGTGATGATCACTGGTTAAATCAATCATACAAAATGATTTACAGCCCTCAGAGGTGTAGAGCTTTTTACCTGATCCAACTTCCCTCAGTGCTCTGTTTTAATAGTTATTCCTACTGTGCATGTGGCAGTACAAAACTCACAATATAATGTTGACTAAAAAATGTTGACAATGGAAGGGATAAAAGTAATTAGTTATAATGTCAAGGGCTTACATAACCCCATAAAAAGGAAAAAAAATTAACGAGCTTAAACATCTTAACCTTTACATACTGTTCCGGTCAAATTTGACCTTTTTTGACATTTGACAGCAGTAACAATATCTTGGACTACTTGCAGACATTTCAATCTGCAACCATGCGGGGCTGTACCATTCAAATCCTTTAGCCACAGGGAGATGGCATTAAAATTTGCAGCCCAGTAATATGAACACAGATTTGGAAGGGAGAGCCCACCTAGGTCTTTTGGTCTTTCCATGAATTCTTTCCTTATACGAGATGGCTTATTATTCCAAATAAAAGAAGAGATCATCTGGTTGAATGCCTGAAAAAAGACTGTGGTATAAAAATAGGTATCGCTTGGAACAGATATAAAAATCTGGGCACAATGCTCATCTTTACAGAGTTTGTTCTCCCGATGAGAGATAATGGTAAAACAGACCATCGTTTAATATCCTTTTTGCATTGTTCTAGAAGAGGGGTGAAATTGACTTTAAATAAACTGTAGTATTATTTAGTTACTTTTACTCCTAATAGTAGTAGGATAGTTTTCAGCATTCCTGTTAATGGGAAAGTATTCGCCTTTATTAAGATTGAGTTTATACCCTGATATTTTCCCAAATTGTTCCAAAACTTTAAGAATTTCAGGTATGGTTACAATGGGGTTTGTGACATATAATAATAAATCATCAGCATAAAGCAAGAGGGCGTGAGTTAGGCCACCTAGTGCAATACCTTGTATACATTTGTTACATCTAAGAGCTATGGAGAGTGGCTCTATAGCGAGGACAAAAAGTAATGGGCTTAACGGATCTCCCTGTTTAGTTCCTCTGCGTAGGGGGAAGTAATCAGAGGATACAGAATTGGTATTCACTGAAGCAGTTGGATCAGTGTAAATGAGCCTAATTAATTTAATAATATTGGGGCCAAAACCAAACCTATTGAGCATATAGGAAAGGTAGTCCCACTCAATCCTGTCAAATGCCTTTTCGGCATCAAGCGCAACAACTACTTCTGGTGACAGGGTGTCAGATTTAGTGTAGATGATGTTAAACAGCCGTCTCAGGTTAAAATAGGACTGTCTGCCATGAACAAACCCAGACTGGTCATCTGAAATAATATATGGAAGAACCATATCAAAGCGGAGTGCAATAGCTTTTGAAAACACTTTACCATCACAGTTTATCAAACTAATTGGTCTGTAGGACGAGCAATCCAAAGGGTCCTTGTTCTTCTTTAATAACAATATGACAGATGCCTGACGGAGTGTAGGTGGGAGAATGTTATTTTCTAGTGCTTCTGTGTAGACTGAGAGGAGCGAAGGGGCTAGTTTAACTTTAAATTTTTTATAAAACTGCACAGGAAACCCGTCAGGGCCACTTTGAAGGGACATTATTGCAGTGACAATTTCATCCAGAGTGAGATTTTGTTCTAGTTTTGCCTTAAAGTCAGAGTTAATTGTAGGAATACTCAGATTAGAGAAAGAATTGTCAAATTGATCATGGCCGGGTATTAAACCTGAGGAATACAGTCTGGAAAAGAATTCTTTAAACTGATTATTAATAGCATGATGATCTTCTGTTGAGGAGCCATCAGCCAATCTTATCTGTGAAATAACATTAGATGCCGCTTTTTGATGGAGTTGGTTAGCTAACAATTTGGAAGGTTCATCTCCCTCTTCATAAAATCTGCTGTGGGATTTAAAAATTAGCCTCTCTGCTTGGGCGGTGGTTAAGAGATTGACTTCGGTTTGTAAGCCTACTCTCTTCTTGATCAAATCGGGGGTAGAGGAGGCAGATATGAGTCTATACAATGCCTTAATTTTTGAAGACAGATCATCAATACTTCTTAGATTCATTTTCCTAGTATATGCGTTGCGAGCTATAATCTGTCCTCTAAGAAATGCTTTGAGTGTTTCTCAAAGAGTTGAGGCTGAGATCACATCTGTTGCATTTGTATCTAGAAAAAAGTTAATTTGTTCTGAAACAAACTGCACAAAATCAGAGTCAGCAAGCAGGAGCGGATCAAGCCGCCATGTATGTTTTGTCCGCTGGCTTGGAATTGTTATGTTTATACCTACTGGGGCATGGTCAGAGATCATAAATGAATTATAATTACAGTCTGTGATTGCACTCAACAAACAGGGGCCAACCAACCAGAAAAAAATCTATCCTCGAAAATGACCTATGCAGAGAAAAAAGAATATTCCCTTTTAGTGGGATTTAGTGGGATTTTTAAACCTCCAAGCATCTATAAGTCTGTGCGCATCCACAAATGCCTGGATTATTTGTATTGATTTAGATGACTTTGACATGGAATGAGAGGAACGATCCATATCAGGGTCCATCACTAGGTTAAAACCCCTAGATAGAATCAAATGATGACAATCCAGATTAGGGATGGAGCTTAACATATTTTTAAAGAACAGTTTGTCATCAAAATTAGGCGCGTAAATATTAACTAATACCAAATGGAGTTGAAAAAGCTTACCCACAACCATTACATACCTGCCATTTGGATCTGAAATGATATTTGATGCAATAAAAGGGACATTTTTATTAATTAGTATAGCTGCTCCTCTGCTTATGGAATTGAATTTTGAATGGAACACCTGCCCTACCGGGTCTGTTTGAATCCTAAAATGGTCATTATTTCGAAGGTAAGTTTCCTGTAAAAATGCAATGCCTACCTCCAAGATGTTGTAAGTGGAAGAGAATCCTCTTTCTTTTAACAGGACAATCGAGACCTTTCACATTCCAGCTTATTATATTCACATCACAATTACCTGAGACCGAGTTTAGACCAGTATTACGTGTCATTTAAACTACTCAGCACAAATGTGTAAGTGTCTGTCCAATCTGAATGATAAAGTGACAAACTACAGATGAATGCACAAAACAAAAAGAAAACAAACACAATACAAGCACAACTACATTTAAAATGTAATAAACAATAACCCAGTGCCTTACAATAATCCCCACAATGCGAATATTTGGCCTTCTGGTGTAGTTCTCCAAATCTATCACTTTCTCTCTCAGCAACTTCTTTTCTTTGGCTAGTGATGTTAGTGATAACTCCACGTTACTCAGCCTTTTGTCAAACTCGTTCAGTTCATCATCTATATCTGTGATTCTTTGGCCATACGTGCTCAACGTTGAGTGGAGAGAAGCAATAGACACCCGATTTTCCTCCCGGAACGACTCAATCGATGCTTGATTGGCACTAACTGCCTTTACTAATGCTTCCGTGTTTTTAGCATTATCATCTGCTTCTAAGTTAGCCGCGGAGTTAGAGGTGGTGTTTCTGGACGACCTGCTCTCTCTCTGTTCTTTAGGAGGCCTCTGCGACATTGTAGAGGCAGTCACAGATCACTTAATGTACTTTTTTTTTATCAAAGTCAAAGTCCGAGTGATTCTTAGGTTCAAAATATATTAATTTGTTATAAGTCTGAAGGGGTTGTTGTAGACGCCTCTACTCCATGAGCCTGCTCAACAGTGCCCCCATATCAGGAGCTTAATACAGAGAGCTATACTCGAATACGGACACATGCATAGATTCTCAAAAAATAGATGCCTATTTGGAGAAAATACATTTACCAAAACTGACGGAGGAAGATTCACAGGCTCTAGATCGACCCATTACAAAAGAATAGTGGAGACAATCAAGGGGTTGAAAAATGGCAAAAGCCTGGGCTCAGATGGGTACTGTAATGAATTTTATAAAGCTTTAATGGATGTTATAAGCCCTATGTTAGAGAAGGCTTACGATTATGCATTTGAAAAGACCCATAGCTCTTCAAAATTCTGATTGCAAAATATTGACCGCCATACTTGCAAAAACACTTAATTCTGTTATCACAACCCTGGTACACCCAGATCAGGCAGGCTTTATTGCTGGTCGCCAGCTTTCTGATAATATTTGTAGACTACTGAATATTATGTCTTGTATCAAATCCAAACTTGTGCCATGTATAGCGCTGGCGTTGGATGCTGAAAAGGCATTTGACAACGGCTCCTGGCCTTTCCTTTTTGGAGTGCTTGGGAGATACGGCCTAGGCCATGGCTTTATCAAATGGGTCCAACTCTTATGCTCATCTCCACAGGCTTCAGTAAATGTGTGCTTTTACTGAAGCCTTTGTGCTTTTCACAAAAATTTCAGTTGGCTCTAACCTCTCCTTTTTGCACTTAGTATACAACACCTAGCACAGTTAATAAGGGATAGTACAGACATATGTGGTATCGAGGTGGGTGGAGAAGAAGATAGGTTGTCGCTATATGCGATGACACAATATTGTATATCTCCAACCCTACAAAATCTGTCCCAAGTCTGATGAAATGTATTGAGACCTTTGGATTTCATTCAGGATAAAAAATAAATGTGACAGAAGCACTCCCCCTAAATAACTTAATTTCTCCTCAGATGAAATCTGCCTTTTCATTTAGTTTAGTGGCCCAGGAAGGGAATTAAATATCTGGGAATCAACATACCCCCGATCATAGTTTATATCAAAGTAATTATGTTAAATTAATAGACAAAGTTAAACAAGATCTGGGTCGTTGGACCACACTCCCCCTTACACTGATAGGCAGGGTAGAGGCTATTCGGATGAATATTCTCCCAAGGTTTCTCTTTCTCTTCCAAACAGTACCAATTTCCCCTCCTAAATCTATGTTTGGACTCATAGATCGGCTCATCTCAAGATTTATATGGCAGGGTAGAGGACCCAGAGTAAGACATAAAGTGTTACAATTGGCAAAAACAGAGGTCTAGGTTTACCCAACCTGAAGCACTACTGGTTAGCATCACAACTACGTGCAATGATGGTATGCTTATCGGGTGACATAAGTACAAGATGGCTTAACATAGAAAAGGAGTTACTGTTCTAATTTGCCACTGTCTGCGATCCCCTTTAATAGGATTAAATCCACTAGTGATCTTCTGGGGGAATGGTCGAACACTACATGTGTAGCTTGGAAAGAAGCACAACAAATGTTTCAATTGACAGGCAGTCTCTCTGTTTTGAGTTCCATTATTTACATTAAAGACTTTTTACCTTTGAGACTTGACATGGGATTCAAAAATTGGACACACATGAATCTTCAATATGTACACCAACTATTTAGTAATAATCACTTCAAAACATTTGAACAACTGAGAGAAAACTTTAAACTGCCAAGAACAGATTTTTTCAGGTATCTGCAAATAAGAAGTTTCATACTCAAACACCCAAATTGGAATAGATTAAGTTGAGCCTTCCTTGTTAGAACAATACTTATTGAAAGTTCAGATTGGGGATCATGTGAAAAAGCCAATAACAGGTTTATTATAGAATCTTTGCTTCACTGACAAAGGACAATTCCTATCATATGAAAGATAAGAGGAACAGAGAGCTAGAACAGGAAATAAGTGAAGAAGTCTGGTTGGAGGTCTGTGCGCAGGCTCACAAGGTCACTAACGCTAATTTGTGGAAAGAATTTCAATGGAAGATAATTAATAGATTTTGCAGAACACCACAAGCTGTTGCAAGAATAGGCCCAAATCAGGCAAGTGAATGCTGGAGGGGGTGTGAAGAGACAATGGCTATACCGTTACATATATTCTGGCAATGCTCACTGTTAAGCAGCTTCTGGAAGTCTGTTTTTAACACTGTGAACAAAGTGTTAAATGTTAACTTGACAAGAGATCCTCTGATAGCAATTTTAAGGGAGAAACCAGTTGTGATTCACAGCAGGAAAAAGATGTATTTATTACATCTTTTTACATTATTTTTACATTATTATATCTACATACATTATTATTACTACATTGGTTATTACTAGCAGCAGCAAAGGAAGCAATCATAATAAAATGGCTTAAAAGGAGTCACCGAATCATGCTGAGTGGTTAACAATTCTGAGACATATTTACAGTATGGAAAAAATTACATATATGCTGAGATTACAAAAGGAACTCTTTAAAGACAGATGGACACCACTGATGAGGGTAATGATGGGGGGGCCATTGGGACTAAACCTTGAGTAGTTGTATATCTGTTAGAATGAGCCTTGTATATGACCCATGTATAGGTTAGTACTTGATGTTTGTTTCTTTTTGTTTGCTTGTTTGTTATTGTTGTTGTTCTGCTTGTTTTTTGTTTTACTTTGATCATCTTCGATAATCTATATTGACTTACCTTATTCCTTTTTTTATTGCTTAGATGCATAGACTTGTGAACATGCTAACATGTAAAGGACAAAGTCATTTGAGGAAATAATTACTGTAATGGAGATTGAAGAATGGTCAAATAAAAACTAAGTTGCAAAAAAAAAATGTAAAAATGTAAGTTTGGGGGTGATTTGGTGGTGCACCTTTTGTTATTATTTCCAACTGGACGAAGGTTGTTCATTACATTGTTGACCACATTTTGATCAGGTGGAGATGCATAATTACATGGCTCTGTTTTTTTGACTATGGCTTTGAAAGCCCTTGCTACCACAGGGTCATTGATGCATATTGCTCCTCCACCTCTTTTCTTCTGACTTTCTTCCCTGTTTATATCAGCTATGCAGGTCCAGTCAGCGTTGGTCGTCACACACCACTTGGAGTGATCTACAGTATAATTGAAGGTCTGCATGTTGGGTAACTGTAACTCTATCACATTGTACACATGCTGAGGTTTGCTGCAGTCAGAAGGCAGAGGAATACCATTCCTTTTCCAGCTCTGGACATAGGAGATGCTGCGTCAAATAAGGTGCAGTAAGGTCTGAGTAAAGATCTGCAAGTGAAAAGGAATTTTTTTTTTTTAAAACATGACCACTTCTTCACACTTGAAATCTGAAAGCAAATATGTGAAATATGTGGATGAAATAAAAACACTCACCTTTCCCAAAGCGTGTATATTTTGCAAAGCTTAAGAATGTTTGTCCTTTCAGCTTCGTCACACGAAACCAGGGTTCCTTCTTTGGGAAGCACCTGTTCTTTTTTGCAACACATCGCAGCTCAGAAGGAAAGGTTTCCGGGAAGTCAGAGTCAAATGGATAAGGATGGTTGTACTGGAGCTGCAGTCCTGGAAATTCAAATTGAAGTTTTTAATGCATTGTTATACTTTTTGGTAAACAACTTTCATCAGCCAGAACAAGCTCACTGCATTAACCTACCTATTTCTTGGAATTCACTGTAGGAGAAAGTCACACACATGAACGTCTGAGCGTTAACATCTCCATTGTTTGGCCAGAAGTGTTTACTGCGATAATGTTGGAAATTTTGGTGTGCTGTGTGAGAGCCAAACTCCAGTTTGATTGTCCAACATCACAACTCCTTTAGGAAGTAAAATAGTAAGAAATATCAGAAACAGCTTTGTTACATTGTGATGTTTCTGACATCAAAAACAATAAAGTGAAACATTTGTGCACCCACCTTTACTGTGGCCAAATGATTGAGGAGCAGGGTTACTATCTGGAGGTTGATCATTATAGAGCATAAATCCAAAGTCTTGAATCTACAACAACACAACAGGAAGCTGTGAATTAGTGTCGTGGATTAAACACTGTCCTGAAGAAAGACACACATCTTTTAATACATCACCTTATTTGTCGTAGAAGTCAAAAAGAGGTTTCAGGGTGTTCGCCAGAGTTCCTGATTCACTATTGATCATCTTGTTGCTGAGTTTCCATCCATTGGTGCTCTGATCCATGTACAGATACCTCAAACCATCACCAATCGCACGGGGCATCTTGTATAAAATATACCTAAAGACACACAGATGAACACCGGTAATATTGTAGTCAGTGGACAAAACAAAATAAGTTCCTTACTTTGTATTTTATAAGTCAATTGCGTGTGAAAATAGTTGTCCAAATAATATTTCACCAACCAGTCCACCATGTCTCCGTTGTCATTCTTGCATTTGACATCTGAATCACACCCTTGAAAAAGGATCCCAACACTTAAGAGGAATCTTATTATTGTTCTCTGAAACAATCAAGCATAATCACAATAGAATTATAATAACAGAAGGGAGTCCTCTTTGCACAAATTAATCACCAGTTAATAGCTTTTAATATATATCAAATATCTGAAAAATGTAGCAGGTCATTGCATGTAATGAGAAATCTTTTTTTTTTTTTTTGCTATCAAAAATGCCATCTAAATAAATGGAGGAATCATAATCCTAATGGAGGATTCATTTAGAGTATGATAAATGCAAAATGCAAAAATCTTAACTAAAGGTCCCCTTCTTGCTATTTGCAAAGCTTCCAGGACAAACTGCCATTTGCTGATGAAGGTGTGATTAAAAGCATTCAAATTATTTTCCCACTCATCAAACCATACATTGGTTTTGGAGGAAAGCTGGTGCAAAATGAGGTTGCGTTATCATCATGTTAGCAACTTCCTGGAGCAATAAGATTAAATCATCCAAGAATGCACCATCAGTTCCATTTTCAGTATTGACACTTTGATTTGTTACAAGTCAAAGCAAAGTCCATGCGTGTAAATACAACTTATAGTTATTATTATATCCATTTTCTGACACTTTATACAAGTGGTCAGTATATATCATCCATCCATCCATTTCATCCGCTTGGTCGGGACAAGTGGAGGCAGCAGTCTGAGCAGAGTATGCCCAGACTTCCCTCACCCAATTGACTTCCTCCAGCTCTTCCGAGAATCCCCGAATTCCCAGGCCAGCCGAGAGACATATTTACGTGTCCTGGGTCTTCCTTTCTCCGGTGGGATTTGGAACACCTCCTAGGGAGGCGTCCAGGGGGCATCCAAATAGATGCCCACTCCTCAGCTGACTCCCAAGAAGGAGCAGCGGCTCTCCAAGCTCCTCCCGAGTGACTGAGCTCTACCCTATCTCTAAGGGAGCGCCCAGCCACCCTGAGGAAACTCATTTCGGCGCTTGTATCCAATCTTGTCCTTTGGGTCATTACCCAAAGTTCATGACCATAGGTGAGGGTGGAACATAGATTGACGGTAAATCGAGCTTACGCTTTCGTAGTCACTTCACCGCGGTCCGGTACCCGACGCATAACTCGGGATGCACCAATCCGCCTGTCAATCTCACGCTCCATCACCTCACTCGTGAACAAGACCCGAGATCGACTTCCTCACTTGAGGCAGGACCTCTCCACCACAGCCGGAGAGGGCACATCCCTTTTCGCGAGAACCATGGCCTCGGTTTGGAGGTGCTGATTCAACCCAGCCGCTTCACACTCGCTGCAAACCGCCCAGCTGGAAGGTCCTGGCTTGATGGAAAAGCCAACAGGACAACATCATCTGCAAAAGCAGAGATGAAATCTTGTGGTTCCCTCCTCACCGGACTCCTCGGCCTCACCTAGCCTAAATCCCCTGCAAACAGGTTAACAGGAATTCTTAGTGACAGCTCATTGACCACGGGGACTGAAACCACAAAGCATTTTCCTCCATGTGGAGAATCCTGTTAATCAGCCTGACTGGCCTCCTCTCCACTGTACCCTGGCTGTGAGCCCTTCCCAGGGGAAGGCTGAATGTGATCCCCCTCTGAGGTTGGAACACACTCTCCGTCCCCCTTAACAAAAGAGGACCACCACCCAGTTTGCCACTCCAGAGACTGTCCCCAACCTCCATGCAATGTTGCACTAAGGCGTGTCACAAGACAGCCTTACAACATCCAGAGACTTGAGGTACTCAGGGCGGATCTCATCCACCCCCAGGCGCCTTGCCACCAAGGAGCTTGAACTACCTCAAGTGACTTCGCTCGGGTGATGGACGAGTCCACCTCAGAGTCCCCAGCCTTGCTTCCTCACTGGAAGGCAAGTCGGTTGGGATTGAGGAGATCTTCGAAGTATTTCTTCCACCGTCCGACAATGTCCTCAGTTGAGGTCAACAGCTCCCCACCCGCACTGTAAACAGTGTTGGCAGAGTACTGCTTCCCCCTTCTGAGGCGCCGGACGGTTTGCCAGAATCTCTTCGAGGCCGACCGATAGTCTCCTCCATGGCCTCACCGAACTCCTCCCAGACCCGAGTTTTTAGCCTCCAGGACACGTCCGGGCGGTTGCTTGGCCTGCCGGTACCTGTCATCGTCCAGGAGTCCCACAGCCAACATGGTCCGATAGGACTCCTTCTTCAGCCTGACGGCATCCCTTACTTCCGGTGTCCACCACCGGGTTCGGGGAGAGTTGCCACCACGACAGGCACCAGAGACCTTGCGTCCACAACTTCGAACTGCGGCGTCGACATAATGGAGGCAGAGAACATGGTCCACTCGGACTCAATGTCCCCAGCCTCCCTCGGAATCTGTGAGAAGCTCTTCCGGAGGTGGGGTTGAGACCTCCCTGACAGAGGGCTCGGCCAGATGCGTTCCCAACAGACCCTCACAATACGTTTGGGTCTGCCAGGTCTGTCCAACTTCCTCCTCTGCCAGCGGATGCCAACTCACCACCAGGTGGTGATCGGTTGACATCAGCCCCTCTCTTTACCCGAGTGTCCAAAGGCACGACGGCCGGAGATGGTGAAACGACAACAAAGTGATCGGACCTCCCTAGGCGTCCTGGTGCCACGCTGATGGACACCCTTATGCTTGAACATGGTGTTCAATGGACAAACTGTGACTAGCACAGAGGTCCAATAACAGAACACCGGCTCGGTTCAGATCGGGGAGGCCGTTCCTCCCAATCACGCCCCTCCAGGTATCACTGTGCTACCCACATGAGCGTTGAAGTCCCCAGTAGAACAATGGAGTCCCCAGCTGAGCACGCTATCATACCCTCCCAGGGACTCCAAGGGCAAGGTACTCTGTACTGCTTGTTGGCCCGTGGGCACAAAACAACAGCAAGAGACCTATCCCCAACCGAAGGCAGGGAAGCGACCTCTCGTTCACCGGTGAACTCCAACACGCGATTGGCTGACTGAGCTGGGAGCTATAAGCAGCCCACACCAGCTAGCCGCCGCTCACCCTGGGCAACTCCAGAGTAGTGGAGGGTCCAGCCCTCTCAAGGAGCTGGGTTCCAGAGCCAAGCTATGCGTGAGGTGAGCCCGACTATCTCTAGCCGTACCTCTCAACCTCCCAGACGAGCTCAGGCTCCTTCCCCCCAGCAGGTGACATTCCATGTCCCTATTGCCAGAGTTTTGGTCCAGGGATTGGGTCGTCGAGGCTCCCCTGCCACGACTGCTACCCAAACCACATTGCACTGGCCCCTCATGGACCTTCCTGCGGGTGGTGAGCCTACTGGGAAGGCGGGCCCACGTAAGCCATTTCGGGCTGAGCCCGGCCGGGTCCCGTGGGCAAAGACCCGGCCACCAGGCGCTCGCCTGCGAGCCCCAACCCCAGGCCTGGCTCCAGGGTGGGGCCCCGGTAACGCCAATCCAGGGCGACGTAACGGTCCTTGATATCTTCTTTTCATGATGGGCTTGTGAACTGCTCTTAGTCTGGCCCGTCACCTAGGACCTGTTTGCCATGGGAGACCCTACCAGGGGCGTAATGCCCCGACAACATAGCTCCTAGGATCATTCGGGCACACTTTGAACCCCTCCACCACTGTAAGGTGGCGGTTCAAGGAGGGGGTGGGTCAGTATACTCAGAGAAAAAATATATTTACATTTTTTATTTCACATTTTGACATTCCCAAGAATACAATCTAATCTTTTTAAACATGTAAACATTTTACTTACGTAGTCAGCCACCATCATTTCTCTTCACAATCGACTGTGCATCTGCTTTACAAACCTGCTTTGGTTACTGCACTGTCACTGTCACTGCAATTAATTCATTGGTTTTAGGCCTGAAAAAATGTTGAAAGTCAACAGGCGTAGGATAGCATACTTACATTGTTTGTTTTTTGAAAAAAAGCTCTGATTGTTTTTTGTTTCTTCATTTTGTGTCTTCATTGGATTGAAATCACCTGCTCCATCATACTAGACAACGGTCTGATGATCACCGCATCAGGCACAGGCGCAGCTAGCGGTTCGTCTTTAGGACCCTGGGGAGTGAGAGTTTGCCTTATGGTGTGTTCAATTGAACATGGTGTGTCGGAAGTTGGAGCTCAAATCAACGTAATCCCAAGGTTGAGTGCTCCCAGTGCTTCCCAGCCTTACAGAGGTACAACAAAACATTGAACTACTGTTTACGTAAGTAGCAGAAAGCATGAATTATATGTCGGGTTGGTGAGATTAATCCGACTTTCTGAGTTGGAGATTCGACTTCACGGGGGATTCTGATTAAATTCTGACTTGGAGCTTGGAAATTCCGACATTCGTGTACAACTGGAACGCACTGCTTTAGTCGAAACACATACACGCCGGGCTCTCGATGCGCCCTGCAGTGACATTAATCCTGTTTTACAGGCTCTGTTTGTCGCCTTATGCTGGGAAAGTGGGGGGGACGGATCGGTGTCAATATGAATCTGAGGGGGACATACCCCCCCCCCCCAGTGCTATCTGTGCCCATGACTAGTAATACAGGTAGACAAGAGCTTAACTACTGCACCCATCTGGCACTTCCACTGCATTACAACAAATAAAAACACACCTGCTCACTCAAGTTCCTGAAGGCATCCAAGACCTGAAGGCAACCAAAAAAAAACAAATCAAACTACAAGTACAGCCAAAGTTCATAATTGTGCAGGACACGTTTGTCCTCTTCATCTCTGCTGGTCAAACCAGTTTTGTCACACAGTGTATATGACTATTGTATCCTGGAGGAGAACACCACACAGCAGTACAGTTATTTTTGACAGTAACATTACTTGCTGTCGGATGGTGCAGGCTGCCTTTTTCAACTGCAGGAACCCTCTACTACTGCAGCTACTAAGCTGTCAACTCAGACTATGTGACCTCAGCAGGGTCAGCATGAGACTTTCTCAAACAGTAAGTGATTAAAGTGGTGCTGAAACAGGAACCAGAAGGTCTACAGCAGGGATATCAACCACATCAGCATTATGGTTGCCCTCAAAGGGCTGGTTGTATAAAGTGGAACTACTCTGTAACATCTTTTTGGGTACAAATATTGTACATGCATTTACATAAATGTAAAAAAAAATATTTTTAAAATTAAAAAAATAAAATTATTCTAACATAAATCCCTTTATCAAGGTTAAGAAATCCACATTACTTCATCAGTCAAAGATCAAACTTTTCAAGTGAATAACAAAGACAAATGTCATCAAACTCAAGTTATTTACATCATCTTTGTTCAAAACTTTTTTGTCACAGTTGAGAGGTGCAGAACCATGATTCAACAAATAACTACTGCTAAGAACATGTGACAGATGTGGTATTTCACAAAAACAAATGTCTGCAGCAGCAGTCTTACTGAGGAAATATACATCAACTACTGAGAATAACAGGAACTTTGTGGGCGGGCCTTACAGCTGAACGTTTCTGATTGGTCGAATATTCCCAGCATTTTATTTCAGCCAGGTGAGCAGGAGCAGTCAGCTGAAGGTAAATCACACACAGCCAACATGATGCTGTTTATATGTTATAAGGCCAGTTGATGTAATACTGTTGTTGTTGTTGTGAAAAGCTAACATTAGCTAGCATTAATGTTAACCATTAATGCAGTACAGTAGTGGTATAAAGTGTTCGTTGGTTAAATCAATCATACAAAATGATTTACCCCTGCAGTCACCAGCAGCCCTCTGAGATATAGAGGATTTTATCTGATCCACTTTGCCTCAGTGCTGCTCTGTTTTAATAGTTATTCTTACTGTGCACGTCAGACAGTACAAAACTCACAATATAACATTGCTGGTTAGGAACATATATGCTGCAACTTCATACTGTGTGCTTGTGTATTTATTTATTGTGGTCTGTTTTGTTTCAGGGTTATTTTCCAACATAGAAAGAGGAAAACAGGCGCTGGGACTTTTTGGTGTGGCTCTGAGAGACATGACAGCACACCGACCGGACCGGACCGGACTGCTAAAGCTGGAGAGGAGCAGACTAAAGCCTGGAGAGGAGCAGACTAAAGACTGGCCCTCATTACTGCGCTGGTTTTCTATAGCCTATATATTTTGCACGTTTTTATTTTTGATCAATAAATAATTGTGTGGTGTAACCAAATGAGTGTTTGTATCATGGCTGTTCTTGTTAATCATATTCTAATATTTACAATGCTGTCAGGGGGCTATATCTGTAAATTTGACCATTATACAGCAGTAAGATCTCTCGCGGGCCGTATAAAATGACGTGGCGGGCCGGATTCCGCCCGCGGGCCATGAGTTTGATGTTAAGCTGTTAAGATGTTAAGCTTGCAACACTTTTAAGATTCCACATTTACGGTGTGGCAGTTAATATTTGGAGGTCATATGAGGCTTCGGTCTTATCTACACTTTGCTTCACATTTTTAAAAAGAATTGTGTCTTTAAAGTTCTCTGTGTTGAGCATCAGAATGTGGACTCTCACATCGTTCAGACTGTGTGATCAGTTTATAGAAAGCCCTCCTAACTGCAACATCATCGGTGCATATTGCTCCTCCACCTCTTTTCATCTGACTTTCTTCCCTGTTCATATCAGCTATACAAGTCCATCTGCCATCAGTTGTCACACACCACTTGGAGTGATCTACAGTATCACTGAAGGGCTGCTTCCTGAGGAGCTTTACTTTCTTCACATTGTACACATGATGAGGGTCGCTGACATTACAAGGCAGAGGGTCACGCATCTTTCCCCAGCTCTTGACATACAAACTCTGATTTAAATTGTTAACAATAAGGCCAGAGTAAAGATCTACAAAAAGACAAGGAACAAAGCAGGACATTAATATTTAGTATCAAAATGAAGAGCAAGCGCTTTACAAATAGACATGTACATATAAGAAGAGTAAAACAGCAAAAAAAAAACCCCAAAAAGGCATTGATGTACAGGGCACATTTTGTTGTTTTCAATAGACAACCGAACACAATCTGTCACTGCAAGCATTATAATTGCATTATAATACATTATAAAAATGTATAAATCCAAAGCCTTCAGTCTGCAGCAACAAAACAGGAAACTCTGAATTAGGGTTGTGAATTAAACACTGTGCTGCAGAAGAAAGACACACATCTTTTAATACATCATCTTATTGTCATCATAGTCAAAGAGGTTTCAGAGTTCCTGATGTACTATTGGTCATCTTATTGCTGGGTTTCCATCCATTGGTGTTCTGATCCATGTACAGATACCTCAAACCACCATTCGCACGGGGCATCTTGTATAAAATATACCTAAAGACACACAGATGAACACCTTTATTTTGTAGTGAGTGCAGAAATAAACTAAGCTCCTTACTTTGTATTTTATATTCAACTGCTTGTGAGAATAGTTGTACAAGTAACTTTTCACCAACCACTCCATCATGTCTCTGTCGTCATTCTTGCATGTGATGTCTGAATCACAACTGTGAAAAAGGATGCCAACACTCAAGAGGAATCTCATCACTGTTCTCTGAAACAACCAAACATAATCATGACAGGAAACAAGGAAAAGAGGATGGGACGCTTACTCAGACATTATGTCTTCAGATGTCCACTAAATTTGGCTCAATATCACTAAATCTCTCAGGAGATATGATACTTTTTGTAATGTCATCTCTGACCATATCAGTACAGCAAACTTGTAACTGGGGGCCAGCTACGGCAAAACTGATATCAAAAATCCAAAAAGGTCACATTTCCCAGCTACATCTGGGGATGTTCTGTACCAAATTTGGTGAGAATTGCTCAGTATTTGTAGGAAGAATGGAAATAAAGCTGATTTGGACTAAATTATAAATCACAGAGACAAAAGGGCTTGGCTTATATGAATAGATCCATCTGCACCCACAAAGACTTGCGGTTCATTTGTGTTAGGGTTTGTGGTGCAGTTGGACCCAAGATGCAGACGAGGCAGCGTAGAAGGAAAAAGACTCTTTATTCCAGGAACACGGGGAACAGGAACAGACGGGCAGGAAGGAACAAATGGAGCACAGGAGCACAGGACGGGTAGATACACAGGGGCTAGCGACATTACACAGACAACACAACAAAGAACAAAGGAGAGGGACCGGTATAAATACACTGTGGGGAAAGGGAAGTGGAAACAGGTGAGGAAAGGAAACCAACAGGGGAACAGGTGGAAACCAATATGGGCAGAGCAGAACAATCACAGAGGAGGGAAACACACAAGGGCAGGAAGTAAAGTGAGGAGGAGAGAGGAATACAAAATAAAACAGGAAGTGATGAGAACTGGAGAGACTACAAAAGAGGACAGGAGACCAAAATCGACTGACACAAAACACAGGGAACGAGGGACAGGGAGGACACAAGGTACACCATAACACACTGAACAAACTGAACACAAGACAAACAAGGTAGGAAACACCAAGGAGAAGATGAGGCACAAGAAAACACAAGGGGCACAAGAAAACACAGGGCAGAATAACAAAGAACACAAGGCACAAGAAAATACAGAAAACAGGGCAAAAGAAAGAAAACTAAACAGGGCAAAACGCAAACCACAACAATTTGTCACCATCAGGGCAAATTGCAGCAGATTCAACACCCTTGGGTCCTCAGTAATATGCCCGACAAGTCTGAAGTTGATCAGGTAAATAGTTGTTGAGATAACTGAAGGACAGACTTATAGACAGAAAGACAGACAGACATAAGAACAGACAGTGATCACATTTATAGTGAGACCATCGGGTCAGGATGATGGTTTCCACAGGAAGGTGTGGGATCACTGTGCAAGGACAGTTCTAAACTTTTAAATTAAAAAGTTTAAAAACATGAAGCTCATCATACTTTTATATCTATCTATCTATCTATCTATCTATCTATCTATCTATCTATCTATCTATCTATCTATCTATCTATCTATCTATCTATCTATCTATCTATCTATCTATCTATCCATCCATCAGATGTTCAATTCAAAAATTCAAACAGTTGAATTGTTGTATGTGATAACTGAATTAAAGCTGAATTTAAAATGTCTCCATTTTAAATGAGTCTTTTTTAAATTCTTCATTTTTGTATGTCACAAAATATTTACTTGCTTCAGGTTATCACATATTTGAATTCAATAACTTAAGAAGAAGAAGTAGGTTATTTAAATAAGTTTCCTAAATAGAAGTATGTAACTTTTTAAAAAATGACTTTTAGTTATATTTACTAAAACTGTCATGAGACAAATAACCTGTAAAAAAGAAAAATCAGACTCCTCCACCTCCACCTGTTGCCTCTAAGGCCATTTGTCAAGAATAATCTACCGCACAGGTCAGAAACAGCCAATCAGAACAGAGTATCTGACAGAGATTCAGTCGCTGCTCCTGCACAGGCTCCGCTCAACTGTGCATGAGCTAACTAGGACCGAATGTATTGGTGGATAAACAACGGTGACCAAGCAGCGAGAAGACACAAATTTAACATGAAAGTTAAGTAAATAGAAGAAGAGCAATGCAATGAATGCAGGGTTTTTGAGGCGAGCTGGTGTGTTTCATATTAAGTGGAGCTGTAATGTAAAGTTGCTCTAACTTTCAAAATAAGAGCACTTTCATTTCCAGATAATTCTCATAATCTTACTGACTGGAGCTTCAAACAATAAGAATAAAACATTTTAGTATATGCATAAGATCAAAAATATAATAATCATTTTTGTCATTTTGTTTTGATGTATTATTATTTTAGCATAATTCATAACACTATAAATGTTGGTTTTGCTGGTCATGGTAACAGACACTCAATTCATGACACCCCAGATTTCCCCACAAGCAGAAGTGTACAGCTTCGATAGAATTTCTACAAGAAATGGAAACAAATATGGATATATTCTTTAACTAAAAACAGAAGTAAAATTTCATATCTTTGGTGGTCAGAACACATCCAACACACAATATAAAATACTCTCAATGGGTATGTAGGTCATATTGTGACCCCGAAAGCACGATACATCTGTATAATCACATTTAATCATAGCATGTTCAAATCCAAAGTTCAAAGTATCAGTATTGTCCCTTGAATAGAAATTGTTTCCATCCAGGATCATACAGAAACACACAAAGCACCTAAACACTGGTGGACAACCAACAAGCAACAGGTCGTAGTGGATGGAGTGGTTCAGTAGGAGGTCATTTCAGTGTCCAGGTCACAGTTTAAATAAGCAATCTAAGTAATCTGTGCCAATGTATAATGTACAGATAACAATTAGTGCTATATCTGCTGTTTAACATGTAAATGGCAGCAAGGGCATCCCTTAGTCCTCATAACAGGCACCTCAAAATGATGACCTGAAAGGAGTGCTTGTTGTTGGGTTGTCCTGATTGCCGTTATACATTTCCAGTGTAAACACAAAATGTACTCAAAACCTGCTAAGAATTGGTATGTAGTATAGCAGTGCATATATAAGAGTTGGTGTCTCTGCGCTCCTGATTGGTTCATTACAGCTTCCTAGGTGCTGGTTTAGGGGTTTCATTATGATCTACTTTGTTATGTTGTCCTTTAATGTGTTTATATTAGGGAAAAGTAGTCTTGGGTGCTAAGAATTATCCACTTATCCAGTTAGTCATTACTAACTAATTTTCCTAAATGAATCTGTTAATTTGGAGCCAGATAGTATCCTAACATTGAAAACTACTATACACTAACTACAATCACAGTATCAACCACATCTCACAGAAACCTGGATGATGTTGGAGTTTGTAGGGGCCCACCAGATCATTTTTTACTCAGAGGCTCCCAAACACTTCAATGCATCCATGGCTGAAACAGGGCTAATCCCCTTTAAAACATAATAAAATGTTATTTAATATTGAGATAATCATTCATTTTAATTGATTTCATCTGGAGTTAAAGTTAACTAATGGCTTAGAAGTGAATGCTAAAAGCGTGATTCTGAAACTTATAACACTTCAGGGTTCATTAATTAAAAAAAACTGATACAGAACACAAAATACTGTTAACATACACCAAGACATTGTGTAAAACATCTAATGGTGTAGTCAGAATTTGGATCAGACTCCTCTCTTGTCTCTTTGGTAGTGCAGTTACACTTTCCTTTACATTTCGATAAAGGATTGTGCCTTTAAAGCTCTCTGTGTGCATCTGTGCTCTGTGCATCAAATTGTGGACATGGTTCAGACTGTGTGATCAGTGTGTAGAAAGCCCTACCAACTGCAACATCATCAGTGCATATTGCTCCTCCACCCCTGTTCATCTGACTCACTTCCCTGTTCATATCAGCTATGCAGGTCCATCCACCATCACTTGTCACACACCACTTGGAGTGATCTACAGTATTATTGAAGGGCTGCATGTTGAGGAGCTTTACTTCCTTCACATTGTACACATGATGAGGGATGCTGGTGCTGCAGTTAGAAGGCAGAGGGCGACGCATCTTTCCCCAGCTCTTAACGTATAGATTGTGCGTCATATGGTTCACAATAAGGCCAGAGTAAAGATCTACAAAAGAACAAAACAGAACATAAACACACACAAACACATTTTCTACATACATAACAGTAATAAAACAGCAAACTAAATGAAAACACAGTGATGTACTGGGCACTTATTGTTGTATGTCTGTTGTCTGTCTGTCTGTCAACAGACAGCCTGTCACTGCAAGCAAACTGCACTGCAAGTAAATATGTTGATGTCAGGTTTATCACTGTTACTGTATTATTATCATTGCAAGCACCCACCATCCCCAAAACGTGTGTACTTTGCAAAGCTGGCAAAATGATGTCCTCTCATTGAAGTCAGCATCTTCACACGAAACCAGGGTTCATTCTTTGGGTAGCAGCTTCGCTGTGCAACACATCGCAGCTCATTGTGAAAGGTTGTTGGGATGACAGAATCATAAGAATAAGCATGGATGTACTGGAGCTGCAACCCTGAGGATTTAAATATTAAAAACGTCATTGCAATATTATATCTTTATATTAGTATGTATAATATCACAATATAAGAAGCATTAACCTACCAATTTGTTTGAATTCACTGTAGGAGTAAGTCACACACATAAATGTTTGACCATTTTGGCTTCCGCTGCTTGGCCAGAAGTCTTTCCTGCGATATGTTGGAAATTTTGGTGTGCTGTGTGAGAGCCAAACTCCAGTTTGTTTGTCCAACATCACGACTCCTTTAGGAAATGAAACAGTAGAACACAAATGAAACACCTTTGTTACAGCAGGACGTTTTTTGACTTTTATGCACCCACCTTTACTGTGGCCAAATGATGCAGGAGCAACATATGGCTCTGGAGGTTGATCATTATAGAGCATATATCCAAAGCCTTCAGTCTACAGCAACACAACAGGAAACTGTGAATTACCGCCCTGCATTAAACACTGTGCTGTGCAAGAGAGAAACTTCTCCTTTAGTATGTCACCTTTCTGTCATAGTAGTCAAAAAGAGGTTTCAGGGTGTTCGCCAGAGTTCCTGATTCACTGTTGATCATCTTGTTGCTGAGTTTCCATCCATTGGTGCTTTGATCCATGTACAGATACGTCAAACCACCATTTACACTAGGCATCTTGTATAAAATATACCTAAAGATACACAGATAGATACACATTATTATGTTTTCAACAGTGAGAATTGGTGATAATACAAATGGCCACAACTGGAAATTTCCACCAACCAGTCCACCATGTCTCCGTTGTCATTCTTGCATTTGACATCTGAATCACACCCTTGAAAAAGGATCCCAACACTTAAGAGGAATCTTATTATTGTTCTCTGAAACAATCAAGCATAATCACGATAGAATTATAATAACAGAAGGGAGTCCTCTTTGCACAAATTAATCACCAGTTAATAGCTTTTAATATATATCAAATATCTGAAAAATGTAACAGGTCATTGCATGTGATGCTGATGAAGGTGTGATTAAAAGCATTCAAATTATTTTCCCACTCATCAAACCATACGTTGGTTTTGGAGGAAAGCTGGTACAAACAGGAGGTTGACTTATCAGACTGCTGTAAGAGTTCTGCATTTCTATGTAGCAACTTCCTGGAGCAATAAGATTAAATCATCCAAATGCACCATCAGTTCCATTTTCAGTATTGACACTTGATTTGTTACAAGTCAAAGCAAAGTCCATGCATGTGTAAATACAACTAATAGTTCTTTGATTATATCCATTTTCTGACACTTTATACAAGTGGGTCAGTATACTCAGAGGAAAATATATTTACATTTTTTATTTCACATTTTGACATTCCCAAGAATAAATCTAATCTTTTTAAACATGTAAACATTTTACTTACGTAGTCAGCCACCATCATTTCTCTTCACAATCGACTGTGCATCTGCTTTGCAAACCTGCTTTGGTTATACCTCGCTGTTAAACGAAAGTAACACCCACACCCCTCATATTTCATCTGCTTCCTTGTTTTTCACCGAGACACTTCACTGCAATTAATTCATTGGTTTTAGGCTTGACACCACGATGTTGATCTGCTTTTTATAAGATGCAGACAAGGTAAGGGTCACTGTGCCTTTGGTGCACAGTAAGACCCACTTTGACTGGCTGTGTTAATGCTTCTTATATACTACTAATAAAAGACTAGTACTATATTGTCAGACACGAGCTTAACTACTGCACCCATCTGGCACTTCCACTGCATTACAACAAATAAAAACACACCTGCTCACTCAAGTTCCTGAAGGCATCCAGGACCTGAAGGCAACCAGCAAAACAAATCAAACTACAAGTACAGCCAAAGTTCATAATTGTTCTTGAAGAACACGTTTGTCCTCTTCATCTCTGCTGGTCAAACCAGTTTTGTCACACAGTGTATATGACTATTGTATCCTGGAGGAGAACACCACACAGCAGTACAGTTATTTTTGACAGTAACATTACTTGCTGTCAGATGGTGCAGGCTGCCTTTTTCAACTGCAGGAACCCTCTACTACTGCAGCTACTAAGCTGTCAACTCAGACTATGTGACCTCAGCAGGGTCAGCATGAGACTTTCTCAAACAGTAAGTGATTAAAGTGGTGCTGAAACAGGAACCAGAAGGTCTACAGTATAAAAATCAAAAGCTGAGGAGTGGTTTGGATAATATTTCCTTGCTGCCAGTGTATATTTTGTTTCAAGAAATATGTAGAAATAAATGTTTTTAAACAAAACTGAATAAAACAAGTGTCTTGACCCATGACACTGGTGAAAATAAGTTGATGAGTTTTGGCCACAGGAAATAATCTTGACCCTGTGGCAGAATTGTTGGTTTGTTTTAGTGAAATAAGAATTAAAGATGCAATAACTGTCTCAATATAAAGAGCAGTAAAGGTACGTTCAGTATTCAATGTCCTCAGAGAAAATACTGCACTTGAAGTGTGATGCTACCAGTTTACCACTAGATGGCACTGTTGACCGAAAACACTGCATGATGAAGTTATTCACCAAGTGCATCTTCCTGGCAAGACCACAACTACCCAGATGTGATGATGTTAAATGTCCACTAGAGGACTCACTCAAGGGCAAGTCTGAGGTGGTAATATAGGAGGAGCATTTTACCCAGAGTATTTCACTTTCCCCACCCAGATTTATCTTGTTTTTTTAAGGCCCACCACTGCCCCTGATCTTTTAAAATTAGGATATATTCAGAACTATACATATTGGTTTTAGATGTGCAGTTCCTCAAAGCATAAAAAAGGTAAAGGAATAAAGGTTACTTACATAAACACAGGTTATGAGATGTAAATGGATAGTATTTTTACATAAATGTGAGTCAGTGATGGCACTGAAACACTTGTTTGTTAGATATTTATTAATCAGTCATATAGTCACATCATATGTTATATGCAATGCTACTCTGTCCAAATAAAAATCCACCCAATTCTTTAAATACAGCCATTTATTCCTCAAGTCAGTAGACTGTCAAAGGCTGATAATTGTTGCTATTGTCCTCAAAACTCTATTCAGGAAACAACTATGTCAGTATCAACATTAACAACATTAGCAAACATCTTTTCATTAACATTTCAATTGCAAATGTACTTTTAAATATTGCCAGACTCTGACACACAGACATAAACATGCTACTAAACTTGCCAGTGAGGAACACCATGAGAAAACATTTGTTGCAAAAATGGAGGAAGAATCTATCAAAAACTACAAAACAAGCCACTCTGTTAAATTCAGTCGCTGTTTTTTCTGAACGTGATAGCTAATTTGACGCTTGTGTGGCGTATTGGCTGCATGCCAGTTGCTTTAAACAGGATCTAACTCCACATTTAGTTCCATAAATTTGAGACAGGTCGAACTATGGCATGTGAGACTAACCCAGTCCCAACCATCCTTTCTTTCTCTCACATTCAACAGCCAATGTACCAGTCCACCACCTGTCTGAAGGCCTTGTAAATCAAAGGGTTGTAGGAACAGACCAGCCCCCCACCGCGCCACATTTGGGACCTCTCCCTGTTCAGATCCCCTAGGCAGGTCACCTGGTCCTCATAGGCCTGCGACACACACCACTTTGAGTGGTCATAATGGGACTGAAACAGGACTGATCCGGGGAGCTGAATCCTCTCAATGTTCAAGGTGTGTTTGGGCAGGGAGCAGTTGGAAGGCAGCTCGTAACCTTGTGTCTGCCAGGACTCCACCAGCAGGTCGGCATCCAGAGCCTGAGCCACCCAGCCCGTGTAGATGTCTGAATGAATGCCAGTGAGGGAGTTAGGTCAGTAGCATTATGATGAAAAATGGCATATGATAAGCAGAGATATCATCACTTGGTTTAAAGAATGTACTAGAATGGGTTAAATGTTTTAAACAACATCTCATGAAATCATCTGCATTTGCTGTCGTTGTTTTTGGAGGTGATCTGTGAAATGCAAATTCTTTTGGAACAGAACTGGAAATGTACTTTTTACACATTTAAATGTCAAGTAGAGAATATTTCAAATGAGCTCTGTGATGCATAACAGCATAAATATAACCTTAATACACAGAGGTCATTATCTTGACATATTTGTTTAGAGCAGTGAGGAGGAGCAAGGGGTCCCTAGATAAATCTCAGGGGTCACAAGATGATCAAAGTGATGAGAAAAATACTATATATGTCTGTTACATAAAACAATATTTATTGTGCAGGGGCCTCCAAAAATGTTACATACTAAGCAATCAGCAGGAGACAATTTATGACTCATAAATGTGACTCATCGCAGGTGGTTGCAAGCCCAAAAGTAGCAGATAGCTTTAGGTGGGGTCCTTTCATACATTTAACTGTCTTGAGATGATAGTGTGTGTGCATCTGATAATGAGTGGTTGTGGCAGACATTGAAACCAGACACATATAATATCTATTATGTATGGCCAATAGTACACGAGAAATATCTTACCATCCACAAAATGCTCAGATTTGACAAAACTGGCAAACTTTTCCCCTTCGATTGAGAAGAGTTGCTCCACTCTCTTATCTGAGGCCAGCGGTGGTTTGGTGCCCTCGCATAACTGGGCCAACTGTGGCAGGTCGCCCGAGAAGGCAGCAGGTACAGAGCAGTTATAGAAACGTGGATAAAGGTATGCCATCTGCTTTGCTGGAGAGCGAGGGGAGTGCATCACAAAGAGAGAGAAATGAGAGATACTGAAGGATGATACTGTATGAAGCTTGACAGTGTTCATGAAAACTCGGCAAAAAAATTAGAGCTGATTTTGAAAAAAGTTTATATTTATATTGATTCAATATCAAATCAATGCAAACTTGATACATTCTGGATATATTTAATCGGGTCTACAAAGTTTTTTTTATTTTATTTTTTATTTTATTTCATTTAATTGTTTATTCATGTATTTTGTTGTTTATCTAAACGCTGTATCTTCAGAGGTGGGTTTCGTTGACTAAAATAAATTTCATCAATAGACTTCAATTGTCTTATCTTGCTTTGTGTTCAACAGCAAGCAAGTGGATTTCTCCAAATTTGGGCATGTTCCTTTAAGGACCTGCCAGACATTAAAATAAAAAAAACATATATTACATTAGTCAAATCCTGTTATCAAAAAAATAATTGGTGTGTCATATTATATAAGAAAAAAGACCCTTGATTGTGTGCATTTGGAATGATGTCTGTGTGTACTGGAGGCACCGATTGTCTTACATATGGCCAGGTCAGTGTGCAAATGTTTTCTTGTTTTCTGCAAATGAAGAATTTTGTAAGTTGTTTTGTATGCCAGGTGTACAGAGCTGGAGCCAGGCCCTGTTGCTTCATTCGTTCACTCACCTATGCGCTTGAACTGTTCATACTGGTAGGTCACACAGAGAGCGGTCTGGCCGTTGACTTTGCCAGAGGTGGGGTAGATGTAGCCCTGCTCAGGGAACGACGGGAAATGGGGAATGCTGTGTGACAGCCAGAAACCTTGTGAGCGGTCAAAGAGCAGTGACCCTGCAGGATGGACACCGACTAGGCTCAATGCACATACAACATCTCGCACATGTAAACCAGCATGTACGCTTGCAAACTCTCCATCACGGTCATGGCCGTCGATAATCAAGAGTCAACAGCAGTTATCAGATGCTCTTTGCACTTTTCCTCACTCTGGCACCAAAACCACATTGATCTGCTCTTTTTTTCCTTTCTGCACAATCATGGATTTGGAAATGAGGAATAGGAGGTATAGCAGTACAGCAATAATAATTATCTGTTATTCTAGACTCAAAAATGCACACAGGTCCCTGAATGCATCACATTGCAAAAATGAACAGTTTTTATATCAGCATAGGTGGAGAGCTTTAATTAAAACTGAAGGGAACTGCAGTTTTTTTTTTTTTTTTTTTTGGAATATTTTTTTTTAGCAGATCTTAAAAAAGGTCTTAATTTGTGTATATATGTATATATATATTTATTGTTTATGTAAGCAAGAAGCAAAGTGACTTCTCTGTCACACACTTACTATACTGTGATACTGTGATGTTTTCTCAAAACTCGTGAAAATGAGTCATAACCCACTGTACCTTTAGTGTGTCCATATCCTTGGAGGTAATCCAGGTTTGGGGGTGCATCATTGTAGAGTGCATAAACTGAACTGTTAGACTGAGGGAAATATATGTTTTACACATACAGTTAATGGATTGGTGGACTTTTGGAGCTCTGTTTTTTCTTTAACATTTTGGTTATTTCATATATACAGCCCCTGATCAGGCAGACATATCTAG
Source organism: Scortum barcoo (assembly GCA_023238725.1). Lineage (NCBI taxonomy): Eukaryota > Metazoa > Chordata > Actinopteri > Centrarchiformes > Terapontidae > Scortum > Scortum barcoo. Next base: position 15,069,128 of record CM041538.1, on the reverse strand, counting down.
TCTGTAACAAAAACACTAACAAAAAGTACCAAAGTCCCATTTCCAGTCTCCACTGGTTGCCTGGCAACCTCATGGCTAATACTAGAATTGAGGAAGTTCCTCGTCCTTGCCAAGAAATAGTTTGGCACACAAGGCCCCGTAAAACCACAACTTGATGTTTTTCTACTTCCGTTTTTGTACGAGTTAAACAAAACATCGCACATATTAAGTTAAATATTAAGAGCCTCTGGTAGGTGGATTTTGGTACCTTTGAACAGGGCAAGGCAAGCTCCTTCCTCCTCCTTTCCTGTTGCTGAGCTAAGCTAACCTGCTGTGGCCTGGCCTATAGCTTCATATTTACTGTACAGACACGAGAGGGGAATCAATATTTTCTCCTGACTCTCTGCTAGAAAGTGAAGACGAATATTTCCTAAAAATGCACTATTAACTATCGCGTTTTTTCTTTTCATTTAAAAATAGAGAGAAGTTTTGATTACTTCCCCGCTGCCGCCGAGGCTGAGCATCCAACACTGAGAAACGTGCAATTACAAGCAACACAGAGTGAAACAACACGAGGAAGGACTGTGTTATTTATTGCATCTGGCCGGGGAAGCTTGTTAATGCCCAGCCTCAGCTCTGTTCCCCATAGAAAACAAAAGAGTGTCTACTCAGCAAACTGCCACTAGCATCAGTTATGTGAAGTCTGATTAAAGCCACTGGGGTCTTCTCTATCTTCCTACACAGAGCAGGAGCATCACCTTGAAGGCCTTTCCCATGTAAAGCTGGTTCAGTGTGCTCCCTATGGCTCCTTGGCTGGTGTTCACCATGAATTTACTCATCTGCCAGCTCCCCACCGAGGAGTCCAGGTACATGTACTCCACCCCGCTGCCGACCTCACCAATCTTATACTTTGGCAGTTTGTAGATGATGAACCTGCAGTGAAGGGAGAGAGAAATTTACTTTTTTTGAAGACAGAAGAGCAAAGCAAGAATTTCATTGTACAGTGAAACCTGTTTTTACCTGGGCAAATGACAATCAAAATCTGGAATCTTGAATATTAACTCACCAATCAACTGGCTCGCCGGCTTCATTTCTGCAGGAAATGTTGGCACTACACGCTGTGCAACACAAAAAAATGATCTGTATGCATAAACCGAGTGTGGCCATGTTGAACAGCTCCTGCAGGTGAAGTGAACAAAAATCTGAAATCTTTTGTCAGTGTCTGTCGGTGTGTGTGTTCTTCATGATTGAGCAGCTTTAAAGACAATCCAGCTGCGTGTAGATGCAAAACAGGAAGTCACAAGATTTGGTCACATGACAGTGGAAAAATAAGTGAGAGTTTACAGGATGTCAATGTTTGGATGCTTTCACAGCCTCTTTTTACATTGCATCTGTGTCTCCATAGTGTACCTTTACTTATCCAGTTAGAGTTTTTGCCTTTTTCAGCACTTCAAGTTCAAAGTGTTTCACCTGCTTCTCAGTCCACAGTCATCTTTTAGCAGCAGTGGGTACTGAATTGTCCGCTCAAAAGACTCTTTCACCTTGTAAGAAAGCAGGAACATAACACTTTCATTTTAGTTTTTACTTTGTTCTTTTGAGACTGACGGATTAAAGGAAGCAGATGTTAGAGTTTGGAGGTTAGATATTTAACTTAATTAGTCACTGTGGAGTTACCCTTCTTCAGTTCCACATTGTTTCAGGATAAGAAACCCAAAAATGAATAGCGAAACACAGACATTTAAATAGTCAATAATTGCTGACATGGAGAAGACATTGAAGACATTAAACATTAAAAACATGTGACAGTATGATCATTTATTCAAGGACGAACTAATAAATTTAACCGTGTTCTTGGCTTCCTATAAACACTGACTTTGTGGCTGCATATCTCAACTACATAAACCCGAAAATAATATGCAACTATATCTCTTTGTTTTTAAATCACATCTAGCATTAACCAACAAGTACTGATTCATACCAAACATGTGATGTAGTTTTCTTCGTTCTTCTTTTCTTACTAAATTTAGTCTTTGGTCACAAGGGACTATAATATTTCATTTTGTTTGTAGAGGCTGTTTGTAGGGAATGGCCACTCTGGACAATTATTACTTAGTTATTAGTTATTAGTTAGTAAGAGAGTAACTTTATTTATATGGCACCTCTCGAAAGCACAGATGTCACAAAGTGCTTCACAAGCTAAATAAGGCGACCAACACACATACAGACGAAACGCCTTTCAACAGAAAAAGAAATTACATAAAATAAAATTAAGCCTGAATAAATAAGTCTTGAGTGTGAGTGAGTGTCCACAGGGTCAACACATCAACACAGTCCAAAGGTGAAGAGTTCCACATCCACAACCCCAAAAGCGCAGTCTCCTTTCTGGATCAAGGAACAACCAGCAGACTGTGATCAGGGGACCTCAGATACCTGCTGGTAATGTAGGGCCTCAGCAGATTGTGTAGGTAACTGCAGAGTCCATGGTTTATTGGGTGACAAACGCTGTTAAAACAAAGCACAACGAGGCAAAAGAGAGTCTCCATCAGAAATGGAAAACAGAATGGGAACTTCAGCTTAAGTTTTTACTGTACATGTCCACCGTTCTCCCTTGAATGAATTTTCAAAGAGGGCAGATAAATTACAGTCAGTCTGTGGAAAAAGAAAATGCATTATCAAGTATGTGTAAATCAAATTCACATTTTCTTTGTAACATATAACGGATATACTATAGCCACATTTCCACCAAAGGTACCGGGAACTTTTGGTCACAGGAACTAATTTCAAGGAACTAAAAAGGTTCCTGCACCCCTTTGTTGTCTGTGTTTCCACTGAGGTGTAAAGACCCGGGAGGATTGAGCAAATTAAGCAAATTTGTATTTTTGATCAATAAATAGTTACGGATGGAACAAAATGTGTCTTTGTATCTTGGCTGTTCTTGTAAATCATTTTTAATATCTGCAATGCTCTCAGGGGGTAGCAGCTGTAAATTTTGACCATTATACACTAGTAAGCTCAGTATTTAAACCAAGTGAGCGTGTATATCTTAAAATAAACAGTGGTCGTTATGCTGAATTACAGGTGAGTGAAACACTTTGGATAGTCGCTCTCAAAAACAACGTATGAAAACAGCTGTCACTTTATGATCATTATGATCTACTACTCCTGGGCAAATCTATTAAGAAAAAAATGCAGTCTCATTACACGCCAATGTAAACTAAAAACAGTTTCTGTCGTTAATAATATGCACCAACAGAGACAACCCCTGTTCTGTTCTTAGGATTAGCTTACAACTTATAAATCTGACTTATATTTAACAAAGCTATTAGTTGAAGATTATTAAGATAGTGGTACCAATATTATGTCTATGTTCACTGAACAAACCTTTAGATTTCATTTTGGAGAACTTGCACACATGCACATTCATTTAGAGTTTAAGTTTTCATTTTTGTACAAAAGTGAGCGCTTCTGTTTACATGCGCATGCCCGAAGGTGTAATTACACATGCTGCGCAGGTTGAACAACACCTAACACAGGGACCAAAGGTAGCACCAGCCTCTCTACAAAATCCTCATCCATCGGCAGAGACTCTTTCTGAACTGAGGACAGACAGACAGACAGCAGGTAAAGGAAAGGAAGATACCATGGCAACTGCTTCTGATCAGGTAACCACTCATTATGCATTCATTATCCATAACACAAAATACTCTGAGCACTGGAGTTTATCTAATTTTTGGGGTGAATGACCATGAGGCCAACAACCAGTGCTGATGATAAATATCCATGTCTGAATCATAAACTACTGTCAAACCCTGATGCCGTAAGCTAACAGTTACATATTTGTGTCAATGCATATTTATTTACTGATTTTAAATTTCATGTTTAACACTTTGTGGATGACAGTGAGACTGATGTTAATGATCCTCTTCATTAAATCTAACAATATATGTTTACTGTACATATTTTTAATTTCTCATGTACAAATCAGCAAGCTCTAATACATATTAGACATATCTGTTAAAGGTAACAAATCTACAAACTCATCAAACAACAAGATCAACATTACAGGAAAGAAGGAGAGAATGAAGTGAATAAATAATGTTTAAAATACCAGCAAAATCTATATTTATTGCTCTAAACGCCTGTGTACATCCCTGCAACATCCCAGTAATGTGCTACTCATGTGTGCAGAACGTGGAGTTTGTGCGAACAGGCTACGGTAAGAACACGGTGAAGGTACTGGTTATCAGGAGGCAGGGGAGCCGCCATGAAATCATCGAGCTGAAAGCTGACGTGGAGCTCACGCTCAAATCACGCAAGGATTATCTAGCTGGAGACAACTCAGACATCATCCCCACCGACACCATCAAGAACACTGTCCATGCCCTGGCCAAGATCAAGGGGGTAGGTCACCGCTGCCATGTCAGTATAGTGCAGCTTGAAACCTCAGTGAGGGATATATAGAGGCTATACTGCACCACATACACTTTCTGCTCATCACAACACTCCTATCACTCCACTGACAACACATAGGAGGTCATGGAGGGCAGTTAAGACCAGTAGGATAACTTTATAAAAAACCAAGCTGTTTGAGAATTAATTGTATAAGAAAATTGTGTTGTTTTCAGCATTTTTTGTCATATTAACTGAGGAGTGACCTCGTGTCACAGATACGACATACTAGTTTTATTTACTTTTTATACTTTGTCACGCACGTTTAAACATGCTGAGAAGTCTGAGGTGAAAAGTGATTCAACAGGATTTATGGCAACATACAGCACTTGTACATCCCCTTATTTTGCCTTTAAAAAGGTTCATTTCTACATACTGAATACATTTTATGAACAAGAGTTAGACTTTTATAGGAATCCTGCTTTGGTGAATAAACAAAGTACAGAGAAGTGTCATAATCCCAGAACAGTTAATGCAGCATTTTTCATTCACTTAACTAGATGACTCCTGATATGGTCATTCATTTACATCACAGTCCTGTCAGGACTTACCCCCAGCCCTAACACACACTGATCAAATCAACTTAAGGTTAAACAAACTCTGCTGAAATGTTTGTCTAGTTAGGACTTTTGCTTTTGTCTGCAAGCTCTGTGTAATCCCACTGAACTTAAATGACACTGCCACTCACATTACAGGATGGTTTTACTTATAGCCTGTTGCTTTGCTTTTCATATTACACGCATCTCTCTCCAGGTAAAGAACATTGAGCAGTTTTCCCTGAATATCTGTCATCACTTCCTGACCTCTTTCAACCATGTTCTGAGGGCCAAAGTTCACATGGAGGAGGCTCCTTGGAGGAGGCTGGAGAAGGTAAAATATAATGTTTAGTGATCAGTTAAAGAGCAAACTTTTATCTTCTGAGCACAAACAAAAAAAAAGCTTTCAAGGGGGGGTTACTTACTCTTAACAATGGGTAAACGTCCATGTTGCTGTCACTGGTGCTCCTGAAGCAAAATGGTGTTCAGCCATTATTAACCATTCATCAGTTACACCCATTGTGCACACACTGTAACACATCAAAATATCTGCCATGAGCAGGCATATAGCTGCAAAACATTGTAATTCATCTTACGTCACTATAAGAAGCTTGTCCTTCAGTCAAACTCTGGATCAAGCACAATTAATCAAATAACGTAAACCTTAACTTATTGAATTATGTGAAATACGCATCATCAACGACTTTCATCTAGTTTGTCACCGACATTTCTTTTTTTTCTCAGAATGGGGTAGAGCATGCTCATGCTTTTATCTACAGCCCAGAAAGTTGTCGCTTCTGTGATGTTGAGCAGAATCTAAATGGTAAGCACAACTGCTCCTCTGTGGTATAGATGTGGTGCACATACTATCTAGATCTAGATCTAGACTATCCAGAAAAGATCTAAAACTATGGCTAAATCTCTTGGCATTGCTACTGTGCAAAACTATTCTCAAAACTACTCACTAAAGCACTAAACTCTGCATCCCACACAGGCATCCCGGTGGTTCACAGTGGTGTTATGAACATGAAGGTGCTGAAAACCACCCAGTCTGGTTTTGAGGGTTTCCTTCGAGACCGCTTTACCACCCTGAAAGAGGCCAAGGACAGGTGTTTCTGCACTTCTGTCTATGCCAGGTGGCGCTACAACAAGATTGAGGGTGTCGACTTTGATGCTGCATGGTAATTTCTCCACAATGAAGTCTGTAACTTTATCTGCCAAAGATGAGGCGAAGATCTTATGTGTGTCTTATGTGTGTGTCTTATGTGTTCCCTGCACAAAATAGAAGAAAACTCTCCCCAGTTTCCAATGAGTGAAAAAAAAATCCTAAAAGTGAAATGACGTACTTTCACTGCCCTTGTAGGAAGTGCGTGAAGGCGACTATTATTGAGAAGTTTGCTGGCCCCTACGATCGTGGCGAGTTCTCACCCTCTGTGCAGAAGACCCTTTATGAAACACAGGTTCTGGTCCTGGACAGAGTTCTTGAGGTAAGTCCACGTTTCAGATCACAAGATTTATATTAAAGCTCCATGTGATGTATGTTGGCAGTCATAGCAGAACTGCCTCCCACACATATTCATGACATAGACATTAGACATTAGACATAGACATAGACTAAGGAAATACTAATACTAGAGCATAACATTTTACAGTCCATGTACAGATAAACCGTAAGTGTCTTTATAAATGCTGTCTGGCTAACTTTTGCACACACATTTACACATCAGCAAAGTCACTGTATGGCGCAGATTAACGAACGAATGCCTCCACAACATGAATGTAACATGCAATAAAACAATCTGAAGTTAAAATATTCGGCGACATGCACAACAAGCTCATTCAGAAAAGACCCAGACTGTAAGAACTTTGTCTTGCAGGTGGATGAAATAGAGATCATCATGCCCAACCAGCACTACTTTACCATAGACATGACAAGAATGGGGCTCACGAACAATGATGAAGTAAGTTCTGTTGCTTTAACTAATCTTTCCAAATTTTTCAGTCACAAAAATACTTTCTGACATTTATTGGTCCCCTCACAGGTTCTTCTTCCGCTGGATAACCCATCAGGCAACATCACAGGAACAGTGCGTAGGAAACAGCATGCCAAGCTATGAAGGCACCTACATGCCTCCAAAATGCAGCTGTTTTAATTCACATATTGATCTGAATAGGTTTTTTAATAAAAAAGCTAATCTGATAGCTGATATATTACCTTAATTAAGTTCTGAGAACAAAAATATCTTATATATTTTTTGGTCAGAATTATAACTACACTCGGGATTAAAGCTTGTGACAATGAAATGCAAATATGTAAATAAATGAAACCCATCAATAAAATCATAAACTAATATTGTTCTTTGGTGAGAAAAGAGCACCATTTATTGCAAATCTTTGACTCATATATTCAAACTCCAGTGTTATGTTGCACATGTACATTGGTCATACACAATTCAATACAGTTGTCTTTGCGACAATGCTGAAAGCACCACAGGTAGGAACATAGTGAGAATATATACACATAAATATTTTCATGTCAAGAGCCTTGTGCCTAGATAAGGTTGGTATGCAGAAACAGAGAAGCTTTTCACTGGCTCTTTGTGTGTGGGAAAAAGAAAATGCTTCATTGTTGCATGCTAAGGACGAATCATGGACTCAGCTGCACAGTTTGGAGCATAAAAACTGACTTCAGGGCAAAATGGGACGCATCAGAACAATTTTCTGCAAGTATCAAAGTGTTCAGGTACGACAGAACATACACCGTTTTCAACTATATATCATCTTATATACAAATACTTTTTTTTAAAACCAACATAGGTTAATTCACTTTGCACACATGTACAAACACACATGTACAAACTCACATGTACGTACACACACGCAAAAAACAAAAAAACAAAAAGAAAAAAAAAACCTACCTGCAGAGTTTTCTCCTCAAATATCCTTCTTTTAAATAAAACACACACAAAATAAAATAAAAAAACAAATCTCAAGCAGCAGAAATAAGAATGGCTGAAAGGGTAAACAGCTGAGTGGACTCCATGTGCAACCCATTTTTGAGGTCCACGATTATAAAAACATACAGCATTCAAATCCTGTTTAAGGTGCCACTGTGGCCAGAGGAGTCTTTGTGAAGCGGCAGCTAACCTGGGGTCTCCTGACACAATGATTGTCACTGAGGTGGGGGGTTGGCGTGGCCTGCCATGCTACGAGGCGTTGCTCTTCAGGTGCTGAGTTTGCAGTGGCTTCACGTGATATTCGTAGATCTTCAGCGCAGGGCCGAGCTTTATCGACAGCCCAGTCAGGACGTCGTTACGCGTCATCAGGAGCAGGGACTTGCCATCGATTTCCTGTCAGGTGCAGAGAGAGAAATATTTGACTGACATCCTAGTTTGCTGTTGTCACGTGACAGAAATTCTGGGCAGGGAGAGCGCTCCAACCTGATCCTGGAAAGCTGTGGCTTGCTCCTCGAACCCTGTTGCTTTGAAGTAATTGACGACGTCAGCGACCCCCCAGTTGGCGGGGTCCGGCAGCTGACCGTTCTCCACTGGGCTGCGGGGTCAGAGTGAATGGATTAATCTCAATGTGCAAACACAGTCAGCAGTAACAGATCTTTAACACATCCTCTCAAATCTTTCAATATACAATGTCTTACACTACTTGGAGAAAATACCTTTTGGTGTCAACGGAGCCATTTGCCTTGTCTTCCATGATGGCTGTATAAACAAACAAAACAAACAAACACATCAATACAATAAATAAATAAATAAAATAATAATCATCAAGTCAAAACAGGCATTGCATGTAACAACTTCAACCCCATATTTGCCATAAAAATCCACATAAAATTGCTTCAAAAACATTTTACTGCATACATCAACATAGACTGAATATTGAAAACATCTTAACTCAAAGGTCACTTAATATTTTTTTCAGGAACGTTCAACAAGTTCCTGCCTTGACAATTCTGTAGTCTCTCACTGCTGAGGAAGACAGTGAAATGTGCTTCAAAGCTCCAGAAAAGCTTGTGAATGGACTTACAGGACCAGTGTGTAGGATTTAGTGGCATCTAGTGGTGAGGTTGCACACTGCAACCAACTGTATTCCCCTTTCCCCACACATCTCTTTCCAAGCATGTAGGAAAACCTTTACCAGCTTCTACTTGAAAATAAAAAACAAAAGGGCCTCTCTGGAGCCAGTGTTCAGTTTGTTCTGGGCTACTAAGCTCTGGGCTCTAAGCACATTTTCCAGGAACATGAAATAAACTGTAAGTGCTGCTACGTTGACCCAGCAGTCTGAGTAAAACATTAAAATGTAATATTTATTCTTTATACTGTGAACATTTGCACAATACTCTTCATTTTAAACACTGTATAGCTCTTTTCATTTCAGAACATATACATTTTACAGTTTTTTATACTTTTCTTGATTTTTGCAGTACTTGTTTTTCATCTCATCTATCTCACTGTATATTTTGACAGCCAAGAACCACAACACCAAAAGCCAATTCTTTTTAATGTGAAAAACCTACTTGGCATTAAACCGATTTCTGATTCAAGATTTTATGCAATGTCGTTTTTTTATGGTTTGTGGGTCATTTTATACTGTAGGGTAAAAAAGTACCTTTATAAAAACATGATGTTGATTTTTTTTTTTAAATGCATCAATGCAGAAGTGAAATTCCTGTATGTTTTCTGCCTTTGCAGCTGGATTTTGGGGAGGATTTCTGAATCTCTGCTTCACAAAAGATACAAAACAAGCTGTGAGAGTGTTGCCCTCCATTCATCTTGTTGTTGTTGTTCTCATTTTATACACATTTACATGCAATATTTAGTATCTTTATCACACTTTTTAAACGCCTGCCTCTTTATTTATTGAGATTATTTTGGATGTTGAGGTGATGTGCGAATTTAAACAGTGCCTGTCACAAAACATGAGCTGATGATTAAATACAAGATGAAGGCTCTGCAGCTGCAGCACAGCTAAAACCTGTCAGGTAACTTCACTTCACGCATAAATAAAGATCACTGGCGGTGTGTTTAAGAAACTATGCTGCAGTTTGACTGCTTGTGTTTCCACGCAGTTTTAAAGTTCAGGGCTGATTTGGTGAGCCTCTTACAATCTGTAGCGTTGCAGTAAGTTTTCATCAGATGTCTTTTCTCGGAGAAACTTAGTGTGTTGGCAGCTCAAACACCATCATGGTTTCTCTTTCGCTGGATGTCTTTACTGCAATGACAACGGACATTCATTAAAACGGCAGCCAGAGGATTCACGACCAAAACAAAGCGAGACACGAAAACCCAAAAACACACGTTGTAGCTGGATTATAAATATATATATATATATATATATATATATATATATATATATATAAACATGTATTTATATGGATTATAAATAAATATATATATAAACATAATAACGTCACATTCAAGATTAAATTTGTATTAATTTGCACACTCATTAATAAAGTTAAACACGACGATTCGGCACAGCACAATGCAGAAATAACGTAACGCTAAATGACGATAGCTCATTTTAATCGCTGCTCTTTCCTCTCATATTAAGCTAACAGGGACAGTTAGCTGGGTTTGCTAATACAAAATTTAACAGTTACCTTATTTTAGAAGATTTCTGCTTGACAACAACAGTTCGCCCAAGCCGCTCACCTACTTTGGATAACAAAGAAGCTTTCTAGACACTGAGGTGTTTTATTCGTGAATAAAATGCGACATTAATGTGATAAAATCAAGATTTAATCAAGTAAAGCCAACTAGCCCCTCTTCATCGGTTTAGCTTCCTTCGCCCACATGACAGCGGAGAATCATGGGAAGTGAAGTTTTTTACCGTTTCAAGGGCAGCGTTTGTAGTTCAGCAGGATCAACCACCTGCTGGAGAGCATCACTGTTATTAGCCACACGCAGAGCAGCATTTCCCACCACGCTGAACACCAACAAGTGTAGTTTTTAATAAAAACAATTTATTATAGTGACATATCCTTTTGTTACATAAAATCTGCTACAGCAAAGTATATTCCCCTTGCAAACACAAGTAAATATGGGTGGAAAAGAAAAAAAAAAACGTGTCAGCTTTCTAAATGATGTGCAAAATATCCCACAAACTAAATACGGACACATTTCAGATTACTGATCCCATACTGGCATGTGTGACTAGCTACGAAGAACTCAAAAACTGATTTCCTTCGGTCAGGAGTGTAAGGTGGCTCAGGGAAAAGTGCCATCATTTACATCAAATATGACAAACATTATTACACACATGGGGAGGAGGGGAATAAATGACACATAAGAAGAGCTGTGGATTTCCTACACACTTTTTCTGGGAAGATTTACACACAGGCAGTTTGGATTGAAACATGCTGAATTCCCAGGTGTAGTTTTCAAAGGTTGTCCAAATAATAAAAAAAAAAAATTTAAAAAAGAAAAGAAAAAGTCATTGATTCTTCAATTACATTCTGTTCACCACTTCAGACTGGGAGGGTAATGCTGGATTGTTCCTCTTTAATAAAGTTAATTTCTCTTGTAAAGAAACTACAAAAAGGTTAAGAAAAAGAAAAAAAATAAATTAAAAGGCTAAATTTTTAAATAGGCATGAGAGGCATCACTGTGTATTCACTGTGGTAAATATGTTTATTTCTATAAATGTTTTACTTATAAGGGCAAATGAAAAAAAGTTGTACAAATAAATAATCCAATATATTCACTGTTTCACTGTTTCACTTTTGTGAATAAACAGTTGTTTCCTTATATATATACTGAGAACTATGCAGGTTAAAACATTTAAAATGTAATTTTATTAGACATCTCTAATATAAATAAGAACAGCATAAGAAACAGTTGTGCCTTTTTAAATGAAATTAGGGATAAATAAAATATCACATCATGTGCTCAATATATGAAAAAAAAAAACAAAACAAAACAAAAAAAAAATTAAATTCAGACATAGCCAATAGCCAATCCATACAGTACATCAGTACCTAAAAAAAAAAAAAAAAAGCATTCAGTCCCCAAACCTTTTTCACATTTGGTTGTCTAAGATTGTTGAACTTGATTAAATTGCATTTTTCTCATCTACAAACACTTGAGCACCATGTCAAATAATGATCATAACTTCTGAAGACTTAGGAGATGTTAAATTGAAAGACTGCCAACAATATGTTACTGTTTCCAACAAGACGCAAAAGGAAAAACTTTGATTTCCCCACAACCCCGAACGACCGATCTGCAGAAATGACCTCAAACTCTGACCTGCCTATGGACAGTGGAGACATGCTTCCCTTTAGGGAATTGAAAGGATCACAGAAGCAGAAGTAGGGGCTTTTCTGACATCTGGGAGTTCAACAAGTAGACAGCTTGGCTTTGTAGGTATCAGACAGGTTAAATACGCATATCAACCTGTCACGCCGGTGAGGAGTTTGAGGAGGCAGGGACTACATTTCAGCAGCAAGAACAGGCAACGTGTCAGAATTAATGGGAGGTGAATGATGCCCAGGATGGAAAATCCCTCACAAAACTTAAATTTCTCTCAAGGGGAGAAATTATGTATTAAATATACGTAGACAATAACTTAACAGGAGTGGTTCACAATGAATTAATGTTCTTCAAAAGTCAGACTCTTGACCTTATTCCCTTTGAGAATCTGCAACAAGACCACAACATTTTTGCCCAAGAACGTTTGTTAACTGACCTGACTCAGCCTGAGCAATTTTGAGAGGAAGAACGAGCAAATCTTGCTCCATCACAGTGTACAAATCGTTTAAAAAAATGATGCAGAGACTAGACGCTATAGTTGAGGTAAGTTTATGTTTCAACCAAGTAGTGGCCAAGATGAATGAATACTTTAAGGTTATGATATTTCAGTTTTCTGTTATTATTTCATGGTTAATGATTTTGTTTTGCTTCCATGGGATTATGCAGAGGAATATGTCACTCAGATAAAAACTGCTAACGCATCAATGTCCAAGGCTATGAAACAATTTCAAAAAGGTAACAAAACAACCAAACAAACAAAAAAAAAAGAAAAAAAAAAAAAAAAGATGGGAACACTTTCAGGGAACTACTAGCTTGTTGTGACACTGCTGTACAAACATAACAAACATGCAAAAGTAAAAATGAAAATAAAACAAATATGGCAGTTACACGGTGTCTTATGAGTGCTCTGCTGAAACACAACTAGCATTTCAAAACAAAAATCGAAAAGCAACCCCGAATGGACAAAATATGTCCACGTGACCAACACTGCTTCACTTCCACAACAACATACTCTAAGAAAATCTAACAAACTGACCTTTCAGCTTTTGAAAAATGCCACATTGCTGCACTTCATACATTTGTGCACATACCGAAGACAGATGACCTGTTGTGTGGAGTGAACTTAAACCCCTTTAGATTTCCTTCCTTGTGAATTGTACCTGAAAAATATATCACCTCATTCCATTCATTTAATACCGTGCCTATTCTGAGGTAAAAGTAAATGTCCTGTGATAGGATATGGATAAAACAATGCTACAACTGATCAGTTATCACAACACTGACAAGTTTCAGCTCCATAATAACACGTCACTGTTAATCCATCTCTTCAAGAATTGAAAGCCCAAGTGCTAAAACTCAGAAACTTCAGGAAGCCATCCGTGTTGCATTTCCTTGACTTAACACGCTTCTCTTTGAATTTTGGTCATGCTTTAACAACACAAAGTGTGAGAACTTAGTTCTCGTATATGTATATTTCTATATGCACAAATACACGGTTCAAGGTCTTAAGATCACCAAAATGATGTATAATGATTAAAGTGTTCATGATTCATGAGTAATAAACTGAACCCTAAAACACACTCAGTCGTGTAACAGACGACACATAACTGTCAAAACTCGATGTTAGAAATTCTAACCACAAAAAAAAATCCCTTCTATTTTCCCAAAGCTTAAATCACAATATGTGCAATACCAGCTAATACAATCAATCACTCTCTCAATCACTCTCTGTGCCACTTGAAAATGGGCATATTTGTTTTCATGTTGCTTTTCAAATCATTATTTGAATTGAAATAAGGAAGAGGGAAGCTATTCAAACGTGGCAAACATAAAAAAAAGAAAGACGAAAAGATGAGAACGTGGTCTAGTATTTTTGTGTTGCAGCACGAGGGGTGTCTGCATAATGTGCCTGTGTATAGGTTAGTGCTAAATGCACGCAGGATCATGGCAAGAAGGACCTCATTCGGCTGTGTGGAATGAAGGAACGAGGCGTTTTGTTTTGAACACGTGATGGCCTCAGCTCCACCTTAACCCTCAGGAGAGTGCAAATATTCCAAATCATGTGAGCCCTGGTGGGACTCTTTCCCACTCACTAGAATTCAGCAAACTCTTTCGCGCACTTTTCTGTTTGTGAGACACGGATCTCCTCTTCCTCATAGTCGTCGAAGTTGCTTGTGTCTCCTGGTCCTCTGCACTTTGGCAAGAACGGGGCTTCAACCTACAAATGGAGAAGAAAATAGGGAAAATTTCCTCATTATTCATTTAAATATGCCAAATGAGGGCGTGTGAACATTATGTCGTTGTTGTTTGCTGGACCTCTTCAAAGCAAAAACATTCTTTAAAAAGAACGAGAACCAAATGATGGATGGTAACAGATGTGTCCTAACTTTTTTCTGATGCAGTAAACACCAACCTTTCTCTCATATATGGCAATCCAGTCTGTTGTGGAGAACCACTTGTGATTTTTTATGTCATTCACACCATTCTTCAGGTTGCCAAATCTCTTTGTCAGGTCTACCTGGAGCAGGTTTCTCAGCAGATCCTTCAGGTCGGAGCTAAAGTGAGAGGGGAATCGTACCTGCAGGAGCATAAAGAGACGGGAACTCATCAAGCATGATCAACACACAGACGTCATGTAATTTTATATACTTGGTTACAGTACATATAGAGCTATGAGAGACACTGGACAAACAATGACACTTGGTTAAAAAGCAACATAGCATCAAAATATTTAAAACTAGAAATACTTTGTGAGTTGCTATCTCTGTGTACCTTGCCAGACACAATCTTTTCGTAGATCTGGATAGGCTGATCAGCAAAAAAGGGAGGGTAACCAGCTGCCATTTCATAGATAAGGACTCCAAGAGCCCACCAGTCCACAGCTTTGTTGTAGCCCTTAAGGAGTAAGAAAGAGAGGAAAATGTATTATTTTCCAAAGGCTGTAGGGGTGGTATCTTGGCTTAACCTTAACCACATGAAACTACCTTGGATAATGATTAGTAACAACAATCAGAAAGTCCTGAGATCTTATCTTGAGACATTCAGAGCAGTCAGAAATATAGAGGTACATACATGCTCTTTCTTGTGTTAGTTCTGCTTTCATTTGCAGGTTACATTTACACTGTATGACTGGTATAGTAATTGGATCCATTTTTATAAACAGTCCCCCGATTTTTGCACGATTTAAGGAAGTTGCACAACTGAAAATAAAATTATCTTGTGAAATATTTGGTTGCAGGTCCTTCCTGTTCAATGACAGGCCGATGTAAACGACTCAAGACATCACACAGACATATCTTCTCTGTCTGACTATACAGCAGCCACCCCCAATTCTTGCTTATTTCAAAGACTTTTTGACTTAAGTCTGGCTTCTTCTTCAAAAGAAACACATGCTCAGCTGAACTAAACTGACAGTCAATATGTTTAGGATCGCGGTGCTGCAAAAATGTCATTAAATTGTGTACTATGTGTAAAAAGGACTACGATTCTTAACACTTATATATAAACCCTGTACCTTGAAAGCGTACTCCAATCTACATATATTTGAAGACCCTTAAAGCTGAAGGTCAGTGACTTTTGCCTGTTGTTTCACTTGAAATTCAGTGTGCTTGAGTACAGAGCCAAAATAATGAGAGCCTGGTTGCTGTTTTAATACTTTATCACTTCACTGTAATAACTGTGTTGGCTATTGAGGGTTCACCTTGCTGAGGATGATCTCTGGAGCCAGGTACTCAGGAGTTCCACACAATGTCCAGGTCCTGCCTTTTACTCGTTTGGCAAAGCCGAAGTCTGTGACCTGAAAAAAAAAACAACAGGAGCATGATAAGAAAAGTAAAGTACATCTGGGCAAAGTTAACATGCACTACACCTCCAAACAATGACTGAATCAGTTCTTTTTTAACATCTAAATAGGGGCAAACTGGCAAAATGTGTGTTAATCTGTAACCTGTCTTTGTATTTCATAAACAGCAGTCCACACATTCGGTCAGTTTTCGTTTCTAGCATAAACTGTCCACAGACTGTGTACCTGGATATACCCATGTTGATCTATGAGCAGGTTTTCAGGCTTCAGGTCTCTGTAGATAAGGTCCAAGGAGTGAAGGTACTCAAAGGTGAGTATTATCTGAGCTGCATAAAATCTTGCATGGTGTTCACTGAAAGAATGGAGGGCGCACAGTCAGATGTTGGTATAACAGATGACCTTCAAGTCTCTTCTGAGTGAAGGAGCAAACTCAGTCTTAGCCATGATGTCTGTGTCATTCATTCACGACAAAATTAGTATTTTTTTTTTCTTTGTTAAAATAAAATCTAAAATTTTATGCACGCTATACCTGAACCTCCCAATACGTCTGAGGTGTGAGAACATCTCTCCACCGGGCACATACTCCATCACCATGTAGAGGTTTGAGTTGTCCTGTTAGTCAAAAACAAGAAACTTTTAAGCAGAGTAATAACAACTGATCGCAAGTTAAGTGAGAAAAGGTCTTCAGGTTGGGAAAATAAAACATGCAAATTGGATTTAATGATGCTACATTATAGGTGTATATATATGTGTAAGTGTAGCGCTGTAAACACAAAGGGTCTGCTAGGCTGGGATTCCTTAGTGAAACGTATAAAAATACTGGTGACAGGTGCCAGTGTGTACCTTGAAAGCGTACTCCAATCTGACGAGGAAGGGGAAGGACACGGCCTGTAGTATTCTCTTTTCGTTTAGTGTGTGTTCTATCTGCTTCAACTTCACCACCTGGAAAAACAAGACACAATATACATAGTAGGTTCTTATTAACCAACTGTGTGTGGTGTTTATAATTTCCACAAAACAAAATAAGGAAAATCCACAAGTACCCAAAATGTTTTTCATGCTTTCTCAGAGCTCTCTATGCCTAATTATAAAATTAATGCACACGTAGGGGGTTGGAACGTCTTTGCCCAATTATGATAATTTTTTAAAGCACAGCGTTATTTTTTACATTTTGAAATTGTGTCTGTCGTACTCAGCTACTTGCTTTCATTCATTTCGGTAAGGTGTGAAAATCAACTCCTACAGACTTAAAACTCGATAGATAACCCAGCAGATAGAACATATTTTTCTGTTTATTCTGTATTTTTGCCAGAGTTTCAATTGGATGGCTCAAAGGGCAACTAATTTGAAAAGTCTGTTGGCCTCCTGCTTTCGTGAGTTGCTGGGGAGCTCTGACATACAAGACTTGAGAGTTAAACAGCACTGAATCCATAGTGTCAGAAAAATCAAAGTCGGAGGATAACAAAGAGCAAACAGACATCACTGAAGGGAAGGTCCTTATTTGTTTGGTCTTTGTGTTTACAGGCTGACTCAAGTATGGGGTGTCAGAGATTCAAGCAGTTTCAACAGTATTACCACACAATGATACAACACCAGGCCATGATAGTTCCTGTGATGAATCACCTACTGTGTCTCTTACAAGTTTCAACTCTCTGCAAAGTTGCAAAGTTCATTTACATATAGTACTCAATTATGTAAAAGGAAAGAACAATATGTAAAAGTACATTCACAAACGTGGGGGGGGGGGGCAGGGGTGAAATTCAAGAGAACTTTTGCTACATGAGCAATGCACTGAGGACGTGCTAACCTCCTCCTACGACTCTCACATCAGTATTTAAAGATCGAAACTGTCATCTGAAGCGCCCCTGAGGTTTTCAGTGATAGCATGCTGGGAGCGCACGAGAGGAAACGCTCCATTTCCTTTCATGAGACGCACTGCTTCTATGTCGTTACAGCGTTTGTCAAGCACACAGGAGCTTTTCACAGACTTTGCCTGATTTATGACACTAGTTTTCATGAGATGTTTTCTTTAAAACTACACACTTACTTTTTGTTTGTCCAGGATCTTCATGGCGTAGAACTGGTTCGTTTCTTTATGTTTGACAAGCATGACTCGCCCGAACGAGCCAGTGCCCAGAGTCTTGAACCTATCAAAGTCATCCAGGCCCGTTGTGCTCTGAGGAAACGCATTATCAGTGAGACGTCAGGAGTTAAAAAAAAAAAAGGCTAAGCTAATATGCTGGATAGAGATGTTTATTTTGTTTTGTTTTTTTCCAATAAATGCCTCTTACTGACACAGTATAATTGTGCAATAAGTTAGCATTCAAATCAACAAGCTGTGAGCCAGGAAGTGGCTACACGCTATCATATGAAACATCTAATCATTTTTCACTATAAAAAACAGTTAAACCAGAGAGTAGATGGAAATGAAAGCCTGAAAAGGGGACACCTTACCTGTGGTGGACACTCCCATTTTCTTAAAAAATCTTCTTTGGCTTTAGCTAAGAACTCTTTCACTATAAAAAGAGACATGAGTGTGATTCAACAGTTAGCAATCTGGCACTCACTTAAGGTCAGGTCAGACACGTTGGGGGAAGTTAACAAACTGGGGCAGTTTAACGTGTTCAGGAACATAATCAAAGGCAGTTAACATGTTCAAGGAAATACATTAAGATCAGGCAAAGGTCAAGTACTGGGGATGCGGGATTATACGTGACAAAACAGCAAAAAATACCTCTTCAACAGAACTCAAAACCACACGTCTAAGCAAGAAATTTGAATTAATAAAGTGATGCAAAGAGCTCTCGTGGACTTGACAGAATTGGCCAATTCAAAGACAAGCTATTCTGCATCCCTTTCAGGAGTAGGTGGGAGTAAAAAGAGGGGAGGCAGTAATAATGGGCAGAGGAAAAAGGACAAAATGCATAACATAACTGAGACTACAGTGCAGGCATTAGAAAGACAGTGCGTTGTGAAAGTCACAGCAGACATGAGATGTCCAAAGTCACAGAGTCATGGCAGGTATCTAATGTCCAGTGGTGTAGTTGGTAGGCGGTTGCTGATTTAAAAGCAAACCTGGCAAATGAATGGCCGCTATGCATGTGGAAGGTGTATGTCAGTTAACCTCAATCTAAATAATATTTAGATGCAGGATGATACAAGCCTGTGTCAGCCTAAACTACAGAACAAAATCTCTCTGTGACTTTGGATGGCTCATGGAAAAATGAGCATACCAAAAGTCTCTACAGTTCACCAAGGGTTTGCAGGAACATTGACCCACATGGATGGAAATGATGGAGAAGAGAAAGAGAGATAGAAACATTTATGAAGTGCTTAAAAACAAGAACATTTGAGATTCAACTGGATTAAATGCAACACACGACAAAATGACACTGAGGGACACAACATAGGTTATCCCTAGCACCTGACAATCTGATTTAATTATTCCACAAAGAAACAACAAGGTTGTTTTGATTGGAAGATTAATTTCATCAACAGTCTCTGAAAACTATCTAAAAACAAAAGTAATTGGTATTTATATTCTGTTATCAGTTATTTAGAATCAAGAAGATATTTCTGTTCATTAGAGGTTTGATTCTGCACAAGAGGTAGTCTTCAATAACTTCAATAACTTTCTCTTTTTTTCTCACCAGTAGTGAAAGAGGACTTGACTGTCCTACACTGAATAAAATGTTGTTAAACTACCAACATCTGTCACATAGAATATAACACAGTGACTGAAAAGACATTGTAAGAAAAGCACACATATAAAAGCACATTTCCTATTTGCAAAACAGTACACAAAAAATGACAGGACAGAGGAAATAGGATGATGTAAGCAACTGAAGCTCCTAAAATGGCCTGTTGCCTACAAAGTGTTGTGCCTCGGCTGCTCGTACCGATGCCTCTGGTGGATCAAGAAAGTGTGCAAACACAGCAATTGTGAACCTGATGAGAAACTCTAAATGATAAAAGGTAGTGACACCAGGCTGCTGCTTGAAATTTTAAGACCTAACAAACTGCTGATGGCCGACAAAGCGACCGTGTACATGAGAAATACATACTCAAACTTGAAGGCTTATCAAACCCATTAAAAAGATCTGTACACTTTAGGTTGATATGCCACTTGGTTTATCTAAATCAGTTTTCCCGCAAACAAGAGCTACAAGTTCAAGCTCAGACTTGTCCTGCTCAGAACTGCTGAGGGCGGCAGCACATTTTTAAGTGTAAGAGCAAAAAACAAAAAGATCATAATCGAACTTACTAAACTTATCCCACATGATGGTGAACTCAGAGATACGAGGCACCTCACTCTCTTGTCCTCTCGGCTCTTGGCTAGTCCTACGATATTTGTGGAAAAAACGGCTGGCGAAGGACTGATCCTTTCCGAGGGCCATTTTGAGATGGACTTCTTGATGCGCAATGGGAACGGGCTCTCAGACAAAAGTAACCGTTTGCAGACAAGAAGACAGACGAGTGACTCTAGCTTCCTGTATGCCGCCGAGTGCACTGCAATGCTCGGTTAACCACATAAAGTTGAGCTTCCTGTTCAAGTGCTCTGCTTCTGTTTCAGCGGCCAACTGCACATTTGCTTTCTCTGGGTGGTGTCATTTGAGAGTGCCTTACTGGCCTTCCATGCAAAAGGTAAGGCCATTTTTTGAAGAGGGGTACTTAAAAGTAAGCAGAGCTCACAAAAAGCCCGGCCTCTTGATGTTATGTCAAAAAACACTGCACAGCTGGGGTGCATTCAGAGTGCTGATAAGGAAACTGTAGGCCTGTAACACCCACTGGCTGACTTATAGAGAAGTTATCTCCAGGTTATCGTGCTCTCTGGTGGTAAAGTTTAACGGTGCAGAGCTTCAAATAGCTTTCCTCTCTGCTTAAAGTCACCCTTACAAACTGACCCTGACACTGCCAAGTCTTTTATTCATGTTTGTGAACTGAAAACGTGGGTTTGTTTTGGAATTACACCAGTATGGGATTTTCAGACACCTACAAATGTAGAGGGGAATCTGACTGGCACAAACAATGTGTTTCTTGCAGTTGCGGTGCGCATCACAGCAGTGTCACTGTACACACCCCTCAGCCCCCTCCCTGTGGATACTACAGGTGGCTTGAGCCACACGGCCGCGAGCCTGTGTGGACTGCTGCCAATCAGAAAGCAGGTCAAGATCAGCGCTCAGGCAGTTCACTAGGCATGGTGCAGTTTAGTGGATTATCCCAGGCCATTACTGACAAATGCACAGTACACAGAGTGGCTCCTCGGCCAACTGCTTTGAACTGATTGATGGAGCAAAAAAGATTTGCCAAAAATTGCAAATCAACAGGTGCAGCTTGGTCAGGAGGGGAGCTACCTTTCCTTGATGTTACAGCATCAACACAGCAGGTTGATGTCAACATTGTCAACATTTGGATTTTCAGCAAACTTGCTGACAGCTGACTTGACACATCATTCGTATGACCAGGCTGGGCGGAAAACTGTTGTTGGCAGTTTTGCACCAGGAGAGCGTGCACACCTGTTTATTTGGAGCACTGGCCTGGCTTGACCACATCAAGCAGCCTCTTGGTCAGCTTTGCCTGTTAAGTCATTATCAGGTACCTGTTGTTAGCAGTGGCTAGGCCTTGCACTGCAGCTTTCCTGGGAACCTGTGTTTGCTGGCCTTATCTGTCTCCAGGCTGCTGATATTTGCCCTTGTGGGAAATTTAGATGTGGCCTTAATAAGTCGAGTTAAACACTGCAGTGTGAATTCATCTCTATAAAAAAAAGAAAAAAGCTTTTATTTTGTTGAGTCAAGGGTCTTTCTTAGCCTTTCAAAACAAGGTGATGAGAAAACCTCGCTGTAATTTGCTCATGTGCCAGTATCAATAATTAGCCAGCTGCATCATCTGTGGCACCGTTTCCAAGGGAGGACAAAGCAAACAGGGAGCTAACACACCTTATGAGCTGCCCTACCAAAGATGGTTGTTTCCCTGCAACCCCATGTCCCTGTGCTGGCTGCTAACACCGGACAACACCTGCTAAAACAGGCTACTGCTCTCCACCGACTCCACTTTAAGCAAGCTAACTTTAGGATGGCTAACGGGTGTTTATTTGTTATTTATTTTCTCTCAGGTGCTCACCGCTTTCTTGCTCGTTGCCTTTCTTGGCAGTCGCTGCGTTTCCCATCGTAGGAAGACAGGGCGATGCACAGCTGGCCGGGAATGATGATGGTGGCGGGTTAGCTAACAGGGTCCTCCGTTAGCTGGCTAACAAATTTCAGCTTGCGCTAGCTGGCGGGCTGACAACGACATCAATGTCGGCTCTCTGTGGACGGGACCTCGACGTTTCTCTCGCTGGCCGCCCCGGTGATCTTTATTTACAATGTCCTCAGTCGTTTCAAGTGTGTCTCCGCTGGAGTGAAAACATGATCCAGACTTTTCACCTCTGCCTTCTGTCGTTTGGTGCTGCCTTCAGGTTGTGTGGGAATGTCCAGGGAGAGATGCTGCTTTCAGTGCCAGTCGGAAATTGTAAATGCTCAAATATTGTTATATTTATTTATTAGTTAAGAGTTGTTTGTATTCGGTCTTAAGCGTTATATTATTATAGAAATTCTTTACTTAATAGATCAGTTTGACCAGTGGTCACTTGATGTCTAAAATCTGTCTATCAAATTACTATGATCATCATTATTGTTGTTATTAGTATTCTTACTAGTTTATATATGTTTTTATTGTATTAATGTTATTATTATTGTATTTGTTGTTGTTGTTATTGATAGTGACTCATTGATCCTGTTCATTCATAAGACAACAACTATGGGTAAGCTTGAGATTGCTGTCAAGAAACTTTGCACTCTCACTAAATTTGTTTTTTGTTTGTAATTTTATACTTGTGCTTATTCATTGAAATGTGGTGCTATGAGATGAGACTGTTTCATATCAAATAAAGAAAATAGGTCTTTGCATTAACATCACATTGTATTGAGATCTGAGATATTACATATATTACAACTATGAAAGGTGCATACCATTAAAAGGCATTAAATGTGTAGAAATAGGGCGCGCAGGTGGTGCGCACCCATGTATGAGGCCATGAGTCTCGCTGCAGCGGCCCGGGGTTCGATTCCCATCTGGGGCCCATTTGCTGCATGTCATCCCCTCTGTCTCTCCCACCTTAAATAAATATTGATTTTCACAACGTTTTTCAATTAATTAATTATCCACTTCAGACCTTTTAACTTCATGTTCAGAAATGTTTTTTAAATATATATTTTTCTCTTTTTTTCAAATAACCAACAACATATTATACAGAGACAAAACAATAGTGCACATAAGACAGGAAACCAAACAAACAAACAAACAAAAATAGTAACTTCTCTGTCAATTGACTTGTCGACCAATCAAACAAAGAGTAGAAGTAGTAATAATAAAGAAGTAGTGTTTGTGGTTGAGTTTGAGTTTGTACATGAGTATTACTAGTGCAAATGAATCACAGTAGTATTTGCCACAATGGAAATTTCCAGTCAACTGTGACTGTGATCAGAAAATGAAATGAAGTGAAAACCCTTCATTTTTAAGTCTGACTTATGTTTCCAAGCAGACATTTTCTGTATTTTCAGTGAAATCTGAACTAGACATTTTGGGCAGAACAGTTACAAACAACTTATGGGACACTTAATGTAATGCTGTGTATATGGGAGAAAACATCCAGACCTTTGACCCCACACAGTTTTGTGATTTTAGGACATGAAAGAAACTCTATAAGTGAATCTTTGTGATGAGAGGCAATAACAATCACTTTTCATTTACAGATGTCTCAGTCTGAGGTGAAGCTGTTCTCTTTTTGTCTGAGTAAATAGAGATGAACTGTCTAATTGTCACTAATTTGAAATGCAAATTTAAAAAAGCTCCAATTCTGAATAGTGCCTTACATTTTTAGAATTAGTGGTGATTTTACACTGCAAGGCTGCAGGTGAACTGGTAGTGGTTAAACATTTATGTACATCTGTGCGAGGTGATCAGGCTACATGCTACTACTTGTAGCCTTTTTGCACTAGTTCTTTCTTCTAATGCTTTTGCTTTTTTCTATGCAGGACAAGTGCTGCATAACGTTTAACTCTGTCATTTTACCTCAACCCACCAACTCAGTTTCAAGTCATGTTAGCAGACAGTTGTTAAATTTTTTTTTGCAAATGTTGCTTTGATTTCAAGCACAGTACTACAAGGATCAGGGATGCCAACATCAGAATACACAACTTTAACAAATACACACACCTGAGGGACCCTTTGTCTTCTCTTAACACTTTGCATCAAGGTGGTTGTAATAGTAAGGCATTCAAACTTGTCCTTGGGGTGTTAAAATGAGGAACACCTACGCAAACAGTCCAAACAAGCAAAACTACTGTAATCTAAACTGGCTTCACAAGGGATGCATTTTTTTTTTTGCACAAACATGCATTTTTTTTTTTGCAAAACATGTATGTGCTGTCAAAGAAACAGCTGAAAAGATCATCTGGAACGACTGATATTGATAAAAACCTATGATAAATATCAATGAATGAGTCACATTTTGAGGAATTTATCTACGTTTTTGTAACAGCAGGTAATAAGAAGTGCATGGCAGATGAATGACCCCTGAGCACGTCGCACCTACAGTCTGCATGCTTGTTTTTAGCACCATGGTCAGCGACACAGTTGCTAGGTAGCTTCACCGCGTCCGCCAGGAAGAGCCGCGTCAAGCGACGACCGTACAGGTGTGCGGGACGCAACCCGAAGCTGCGGTTTGGCTTTTGTTTCCCCTCACGATTGCTCGGGAGTGGAAAATACCATGTGCCGACTGAAACCGGACGCGGCACGGCGCACTGAACCTCACGTCGGCGCCTTGTCGTGAATGCAAACTTCAGCACTTCTTCCAGTCCACCCCCCCCGTTTCTCCCCGTCGCGGCGAATGGTTTGGCCCGTGGACTCGCTCTCATAGCACACAACAGCTCCACAACATACTGATTTTATTCCTGTGTGTGTCCACGAACGTCAACCTTACACACCATAAACAGTCTTTAAAATACTCACAGGACTGGACTGGACCCCCACCACCCCGTGTCTCCATTAATAACGGCATCTGTGTGGCTCGGATGAGACCCGCAAAAAGAGCTGCACTGCCCGGATTAAATAAGGTAACGTTCACGGGCTACTTCTCCATCTTTCAGCTAGGTGGCAGCGGCTAAGCTAGCTGGTCATTGTGCCTCTTTTATCTCATTACACCGTGTCTCTTTCAGGAATGTTTCGACCTCTTAATTTGATTTATTTTCAACACGATATGTAAGGCAGGCCAGTTTAACGCAAACGTCTCAGGGTAGCTCAAGTTGACCGGAGAGCAACACCGCCAGATTTGTTTGATCACTCCCACCTGACCTTAGCCACTGCTCGGTGGCAACTGATTCACAGAAATAATGCACCTGCTGAGGCTGTGCGACATTTCATTTGGGTGCACGGCCAATATGCTAGAAAATAAGACCCTGATAGCCAATTTATTACATGGTATGTTTAAGAAATGTGAAGATCTGTGAGAGGGGATGGCCTGCTATCCTTCCAGCGATCTGGAAGATACCATGTTGGCTGCTGTGCTCTGACTGGCAAAGGTCCTCTCACTGCTCATGATAGTATAACCTCTTAGCTCAGTCTGTTTATTTTATTTAATTTTATTTTGCAAGCACCCTTAAGAAGTCAGTCTTGGTAGGCAGTTGTTTAAACGAGGAATATTTTTGTTTGAATTGCCATTTGATTTAGTCCTGATCTGTTTGTAGTGCAGTGTGCCACTTAGGGACCACATGCTGAGAGAGAGAGCACCCTGGAGCTGACCGTCCTCAACAGGGCAGATTACATAATAATAATAATAATACTAATAACAGCATAACATATGAGTTCTGGATGGCATCCTGCCACCTGGACGTTGTCCCAGAGATAAAGCTGTTAAGACGGATATGATATCCATAATCTTGTCTTTTTGTGCAGGCTGCAGTTGGCATCCTGAAGCTTTTGGGATTAATGCGAGATATTCGTTTGCAGCATTGAACCCACAATCTGTAAGCGATTTGGCCTGGGTGCTATTTGACACCGGACAGGTAGGTTCGGTCTTTTTGTTCATCCCAAAGACTGGACTTCCACATTGTTTGTAAGGTTTACAGTATTTAAATTATATGCCATACTCACAACAGCCTTTAGACAAATTACTGTAAAACAAAATACTGTATTTAGAAAAAGACATAATATCTGTGTCAGTAGTTGATTTGTTTCTTTCCTGTTGATTTATTCACCTGGTCTTTCAGCTGTAGCCCTCTTTCTGACACCCAGTGTTTGATTAACAGTTGAGTCCATATTCACAGGTCTTCATGATACATAAATGTAAAGCTTTGTCACAACAGCGAAGTGCTTTTGAGCAGACATGTCCACACTGTTCATTAAGTTCCACTCTATCTTACAGTCAGGTGAGTTCGTGGTTAATATAAATGTTTAATAGCATCTCTGCGGCAGTGGCTGAATTGTACATTTGAGCATTTTGCCTGTATTACTGTAGATCCTTTCTGACAAAGTTAAGCTTAGCATTCAGCCGTTTGTCTGTGTATTTCAGTAGCCTGTGGGCTGATTGCTCCCACACTTGTTCCTCCTCATATCTCGAAGAAGGCACAAAGCCAGAGTTGGGTCACTGGTTTGAACTAATTTTAGATCAGCTGGCAATTCTAAACCAACTACTTTTCTGGGAGAGTGGTCCGTAAACTCAGCTATCATTTTCCCTGCACAGTGTTGGGGGTAGTGGCCAAATAGTTAATGATAGAAGGAGAAATAGTATAATAGTATAATATTTTTTTACAGAAGGCTTATTGCAAGCATTCTGTATGTTTTAGACCTTGAATCACTTTGGCATTGTGTCTTATAAGTGTAAGGGTGAAAAGGCTTTATACTATTTATATGACAAAAGGTCCATTTTCTTTTGTTTACATTTTATTTTCAGTCAAGGATGTGTTATAGTACAACATGTCTCCATTCTTAGCTCAGTGTCTCTGCCCTTTTTAATGGCTATGCATACCCCGAGGTCCCTGTGCTGCTGTAATGGCAAGACCAGGGAATACCGTATGCACAGAAAAGGACTTGTGTGTGCAAATCCTGCGTTTTCAGCATAACAGGAGGCTAAGTGGTGATTCCCCAAGCCTCTCCATTGATTTTGCATTTGACAACTGCTTTCAAGATGTAATTTCATGTGAGGCAGGGAGAACATAAAACAGAGCCCTCAGGGACGTAGCGCTGGTTATTGAGGGGACTTGTGTAATAGGTGTGACACCGCTTGTCAAGAACAGTCTTCTGCTTTGGTTCAGCTTTTCATCTGGCACACACTTCTTGTAGCGCTTGTGTTGTCTTTTTGCTTTTGATATAAAGGAGAGCACAGTAGTTTTGAAGTGCTGTTGCCTTGTGATAGTGGGATAATGTCTATGTTAAGATGAATTTCTTGGTGGAGTTCTGAACTAGGGCCGCTTTACTTAAATGCTGCAGACACACTATATTTGTGTAAAATATATTTTCTTTAGCGTGAACCATGATTCACAGTAATGTGACACACACATCATTAACAAGTTGTGCTGCACAATTAGGGGAAGATCCAGCATAACAATGTGTTGAAAGACAGACATGCATTTGTCACACATTCACGAGCCTGTGAAACGGGGAGTGATGCAGCTGAGCTGCATGAAGAGCTGACTCTCTACAATGAAGCCTTTCTGTGTTGTGTGTGGCAAAGGGGGAAGTGCATGAGCTCAGCATCCACAGGAGTTCTGCTCATTCAGCTGCGCTCCGCTGTGGCGGCCCTCTGGCTCACTCTGCTGGAGAAAAAGAGTAATCACATCAGAGGATTAAGGGGAGACACTGTACTTAGTGGAGGGGATTTAGTTAAGATTTTCTCGTTAATACTTCACTCAAGGATTAACTGTGATGATGCTAGCTGTAGAATATATTGGCAAGTAATTCTTTAAAAAGCTGAACCCTGTTTTGCGGATGCTCACGTGTTATCACAATCTTACATAACTTTAAGAGAGAGAAAAAAGATAACGTCCATAGACAGCAGCTCGCAGAAACTTCATCTTAATACGGTATACTATATATAACAATGTAGTAAATATGTAAATGTCATTATTTTCTATTCATATTAAGCCTTCCTTATTTCTATATAACTGTTATATCTATTCTATTTTATTAGACAGGAAATTTTAAAAGTACCGAAGCAACCGGAAGTGAAAGATACCTGATGGCAGTGACTGAGCTTAATTCAGGCCTGTGATGTCACAACAGGATGTCCTGCTCAAGTCCCTTTACATCAATGATAACGGTTGCTCTAATCTGGCATCGGGTTACATTGGAATCCCACTTCTGTCACGTTAATGCAGGTAAAACTAGGACGTCTTGTGGTTTATAACCACCACTACCACTGAGACAAATTAGCAAAACACGACAGAGCGTCTTTTTACTGGGTCATCCATCAAAGCAACACCAAAGCACCTCAACTGTGACCTTATATCGTTGTCAGGCAAGCAAGCCGAGATAGACATCTCTGCTGACAGTTTACTCTGCGAGGCGCAAGGAAAGAATTTTAATCATACTATCAAAAAAGATATTTTAAAATTTTAGTTTCTATTTGCGAATGTGCCTCTCTTTCAGTTATGAATTTTTAGGTTTTGAGTCTAAGCTTAATGCAAGAAATTAGCACTGAAGATCTGAAACAACGAGGTTAACAACATTAGTAAATGATAAATGATGTTTAATTTAGTATTTCTACTGTTGCTGAAAACAATTAAGATGCTGATATTCAATATAAATAAAATTCAAAAAGAGCAATAAAATAATTATTCCTTAAATTATGAACATTAATAATCCTGCAGAATTGTCCAGAGTAATTAACATCACAGCCCTTTTTTGGGGATGGTGTGTATTGTCCTTGCATAAGCGCATGTTTGTGTGCTGTAGTCGCGTGTGTGTTTCTAGGTGTTAAATTGCATCTTAACAACCCCCCTCCCCACCCCCCCTTTGTTCCTTAGGGTTTACATGACACCAGGGTCCAGTGCTCCTATAGACACTGTTCCCTGTCTCCTGTACAGAGGGCCAGCCACCACTGGGAGGTGGAGGCAGGTTGTCATCAGCACAGCTTGCCTCACTTTATCACTCTGACTCTTTGTTGTTGCTCTTCCCCTCTGTGCTGATTTCATTCCACTCTCTGTCCTCCCCAGGATCAATGTCTTGTGCTTACCACAGGCAGACCAAGAGGCCAACAGTGACTGTTACCCCATCGTAATTTGTCCAGAGGGTACTGATCGAATCGATAGGGTTGCTTTTCAAGTCAGCGTGAGTGCATTTTTTCTGGTGTATGTGTACATGTACACTTATAGGTCTGTCTGTATGTGTGTGTGTGTGGTGTGTGTGGATAGACACAGGTAGGAAATGGGCTGTTCAGTATATTCTCACCACTAGAGGCTACTGTTGATCTCTTTATGAAGTGCTAAAGAGGCTCTGTGTGCTGTAAATGTAGCCAAACATTTGTATATTAGATGATTCATGGGGTTACATCTGTTTTTATACTTCATACGCTGCATCTTTTCAGCCCTTGTTTTATTGCAGTTATTTTGCAATCTTCAAAATTATAACATCGTCATTAGAATTTGTTTTTGTTTTTTTTTCCAACCACAGAAAGACGCTGAGCAGGAAACAGCCTTGCATATATACAATGTCATACAAAGGTCTCCATGAGGGGGGACCATGGAGACCTTCGTATGACATTGCATTGGGGTGTCTGTCCGTGGATTATATCAACAACCATTTATCCAATCGCCTTCACACTTGGCAGGTGTATCACTCAGGATCCAAGGAAATGCAGTGTCGAGTTTGAAGCTGTTTGGATGAGCGGTTCTCGAGACAGCTCCAAGCAGCAATACTGGAGGCCGAGCTCTGAACAGGCATGTTTTGAGAGTGCACTGCACTAGTAATTATTAAGGTGAACTTCTTAAGCACTTTGTGAGGCACTGTAAGGCATTTCATTAGCTGCATATGGTTATGGATTGTTACCTGGTTCAACAAAGAGTGGTATCTTCCCTTGTTTTATTTGAATATTTTTTAGGGACTTGAAGAGGTAAAATTATCCAGTAATTCACAAGAGGAGGAAAGAAAGAAAACAAGAAAAGATTAGACCTAGATAAATGCACTTGATTTTTTTGTACCAGAAATATGGTGTTTATCTCCTGTTAATCATCCCTCAACCCCTCTTTCTCTTGCAACCCCTTAGGCGCATTTCGACCCCTCGATCCATTAGTATAGATCATTGTTAAGTCAGAATTAAGCTGCTACATGCACTATTTGACTTGTGAGCAAGTAAGAGAAGCTGTTACTGTTCCACACATGCTGTAAGTTGTGGAAACAGTTTATGGCCTGTCAGTCCTTCACTCGATAGATACCTGTGGGAACTTTGGAGTCTCCAGTGAATGCTGCTCTGTCTTTGAAAATGTGAGAAATTTAGAGCATATGCCCATGAGAACCCACAGTGACCAAGAGAGGACATGCAAACCACACACAAAGAAGATGTAGACTCAAACACAGGCCCCTCTGGCAACAGTTCTAACCACTGAGGCACTACGCTGCCCCAACCAGCAAAACATGAAATGTGACAGCGCAACTCAACAGCGGATGATTACCTACAAAAGTGGTTTGAAGACACGATCTCAGACCACAGCCAAACAATGGCAGGATCTGGATGGTGACTGCTACTAATTTCCCACAATGCTCAAAGCAGCCTTTTTAACCTTTTTAAGGATGCCATCTGTTTGAATGAAGTGACCTCTCACCCATACAATGAAACCCGGCCGGCACGAACATGAGACACAGTGAGATGCTGCAAACCCCTTACTTGACAATCCCAATAATATTTCACAGCGGTTCTGTGGAATACCAATTAATACGGTGGACATTGCACAGCTTTAGATTATTTCATTAGTAGTACTGGAGTGTCAGAGCTGTGCAGAGCTCTCACTGAACTGTTAGGCTGAGTGTCAGTTTGACTGATGTAACCTGTGATAGGCCTGTGTGCTGCTGCTGCAGCTGCTTTACATCAAAAGCATGTCCAGTGCGCTCCAGTCCGGTGAGACGACACACACAGATCCACAGTGTGCGGTCACTGAGGAGTCAGCCTACTACCACTGTTCTGCAGTTGTAAAATGTATTTTTTTCTTCTCTTCTACAGGCACTCCTATCCATCCCTCTGCCCACCCCCTCCCTCCCTCCCTCTCTCTCCTCCTGGGGCTGTAAATAAGCAGGGGCTCTGTAGACCCTCGAGAGGCCCTTCCCCATCCCGCTCTTCCCCTCCATTGCTACCCCTACCCACTCGGACTCTGCTGCTTCTCTTAATGCTGCTGCTGAAAGGCGCCACGGAGACGCTCAGATGATCCATCGAGCCGTCCTGAACCACATCGTCCGCGCAGTCCAAGGCAGGGAAGACTAACTAGTGCGAGTGTGAGAAAGCCCTTGGAGGGTGCTGCGAGTGCCCTTAGAGGCCCAACCGCCTGCCAAGCCTGGCAGAAAGCTTGGCTTGCCCCTTCGCTCCCCTAGCCCCTGAGATGCCCTCCCCTTCCAATGAAGGAGGTGAGTAAGAGAGGTCCAACTGACAGGGTTATTCTGTTAGATGGTCAGTTGGCTTGCATGTGTTTTTACATACCCTGTGGCACTTATAAGCACGCACACACACACACACACACACACACACACACACAGCACACCAGCACACCTATATATATCTGCCACAGTACTCATCAGCACTATCGTCTCCTGCACTGAGCCACACACACATACACAGATTATGATAAAAGGATCATGATGCATGCAGCTATAACAAACTAGATGCCTGATTCATTTACATCCTAGCCCCATAAACAAACCCCAGTAAATCCCCTGCAGAAATGAGGAAAATATATTAGTATACTCCAGCAGCTCCCCTCCCAGTCTGGAGCACAAGCTGTGACTGCATCCAGTTTTGTTGTATGCTGTTTTCCTCCTCCAGAGGATCAAGGACCGTCCCCCGTGAACAGGCCATCTGTGGGCTCCTACCAGAACAGTGGGAAGAGGAAGGTGCGCACCAAAAAGAAGAAAGGCACCATCACCGCCAATGTTGTTGGCACCAAATATGAGATTGGTACGGTAACTTTAGTGAAGATTTTAGACACGATTGAAAACAGGCTTGAAAAGGATCTCAAACAGACATATACACTGGAGAAATGATGTGCGTTATCCTGGTATTGATGTTTTTTTTTTTTGTTTTTTTTTAAATAAGGGAGTTGCCTGAAATGGTTTAGTAGTTTCAGTTGTGATGTTGGTATAAATTTAGGTATCCTTTTTTCAGGGTATTACTTACATAGACAGTTTGTATGAGCTATAAGCATTAATGAACACAGTAAATGATCATTGGTCTTAACTAGTAAGCTAATTTTATGTCAGATTTCAAGCTTCCGCCTTTATATTTTGATTTTCTTTGTGAAATTTCACAAATGAGTTAGACCAACATTTCAGGTAGTCCTACAGGTAATATTAATCTACTGTGACGCAGCAAATGGTATATTAATTTTGGAAACGGCTCTCAGTATGGCTCAGTCCCTCAAAACAGCACAAATCCAATCACAATGTTGTCTCAACAATAAAATCTAATTTGCTGTGGTTGATTGTTTGAAGGAGGCCGGTGTTATTTAATGTCTTATATTAAACCTAATAGAGTTGCAGTCCAGTGAAACAGTTCACGCAGAGACAGCTCGGCCTTACGCACATACATAAATCTTTATTGAGGTAATTTAACTTGGCAGTGAGGTTTTTTTGAGAAGGGCTAAAAGAGCACAGTAAGCACTCCTCACATGTTTAGTATATTGTGTGGCAGCACAGCTCTCAGGGGTGAACTACAACCTATGAAACTAAGGAGTCAGCAGGAGCAAGTAGAAGTTGGGGGCTGCCGGGATCCTGTAGGTAGATGGGAAGTCTAGCTGTGAGTCAGTTGGCTAGCTGTGACGAGACCCTCACAGTGGCCATTCTGGGGGTAGTGCAGGGCTATTTTGAAGCAAAATTAACACTAAGGGCCAGATGGATGGCTCATTTTTGCTGTTACCTTTTTTGCAGCTGTCTTAGTTGGGTTTCAGAATTGATAGTATTACAGGTAAAGGTTAAAGGTCAGGGAATATGGCGGTGGAAATTTTCTTTACTCCCACTGAGAAGAGAGTGTAAACTCTGGCCCAAAGGATGTCTGTTTGGTGAGATATGTAAAAAAGGATTGATTATAGTCCTGTACTCACAGACCCTACTGTTCCTGTAAGCATAGGCCTGCTGTGATCTAAACCCCCCCTGTTCCAGTTAGCAAAACACTGTTAGCCTCCACCGACATTAACAGATGGATTAAGTTACATCGGAAACACCTTTTTCCCATTCAGGTGACATCATGCAACATTAGGCAAGCCTTCTCCAGGTTTGTGAAGGCTTTCAAGAAATTAATTAATACCTCGTTTTGTTAGGGCATATGAATTTTTCATTACTTACTGAATAATGAATAGTTGTTGGATTAATGTCCAAATGGGCTTGCCACCTATGTCTCATACTATGGTGTTTCCAGTGAGATTTGAATGCATTACAGACAATTAATTTATCTTTTTGAAGAGAGGCATTACGATTGGCTGCTCAGCAACCATTCCGATGGTAAATACTGCTGTAAGCTTTTTGATCTATAATCTCCTCCACTCATTTCCCTCTTAAGAAGCAGAATTTAAGCCTAGCAAAACCTTTGAGTGAAACATTGATCTGTAAAGTAGAGACATTTGATTCGTGGGTCCAAGTCACATCTTGATCTCACGTTGCATCCATATCATGAGTTTAAATGAATCCTTTGCTAATTCTGTTTATGGCCTACAATCTAATGGGAGCGTTTTCCTCCAGTTCGTATAGTCATCAACGAGATGGACTTCTTTCGGGAAGATGACGAGACTGCCAACCTCATCTGGAATGACTCGGCTGTGCAGCACGAGAAAATCGCTGAGCTCAGGAATTATCAGGTACACTGCATGGCCGCCATGTCAAGTCAGCACACCTTGTTCGGGGGCACGTTAGCCTAGGGGTTAGAGAAGAGAGCTTAAGAATGAGGATGTCAGATCCAATTGCTGCAGTGAACAGGAAAATCTGGATCTTAACCTTTTACAGTATGCTCCAATAAAACTGCTCTGTGGCCGGCAGCCAAAGACCAGGATACCGCTCAGCTCCCAGTGGATGTATGTAACTTTGGAAGGAAAAAGTTTTGAGGAGCAGTTCTGAAAAAGATGACATGTGTTCAGCAGACTTTATATGGTAAACCAAATGTTAAATAGGATGGGTTTTCCTCAACAGAGAAGGTGAAAGAGAAGTGAAATGAAAAAGTGCAGTGTACCAGAAGAAAGGGATTTAAAGGATGAAACACACATGACAGGCACTTCAACCCTTCTGTGTTTGGAGAATTTTCATCCAAATGATTTTCTATAATGAAAAGCACATACTTCCTTCAAATACCCCTTTGGTTTGTTGGTTGGGTGGTGAACACAACACGATTTGCTTCAGATTCCTCAAACTTATAGCAGCCTAGACAATTCCTACATGCTGCATGTTTTTTTCTTTACAATTTTGTAGAAACAACAAATAAAAAAAAAAATTAAACCACTGTAATGCAAAGTCTTTAAATAGTTTGCACTAAAATGTAATTAAGCCTGAACTATACCCAAAAGGTTAGGTGTTCAAAAATCCTGTTGTACTTAGAGAAAAATAATTACAGCGGCCGGATAGCTCAACTAGATGAGTACAAGCCTATGGATGTAGAAATAAACCCCCATGCAGCGGGTTTGATCCCAACTCAGGCCTCCTTGCTGCATATCATCCCCTTATCCCTTCTCCCTGCAACTGACTGATGACCAGTCCAGGGGTGTGCCCCACCTTTCGCCCTATGACAGCTGGGATAGACTCCAGCACCCTGTGAGCTTTACGCTTTAAATTTATCAGATATTGCAGTTATATTGTTTGCTAGTGCGTGCAATGCTGGTCTGACATGTACACAGAACATATGAGGACAACAAGGCCTCATATATACTGCTGGTTTAGCTCAGCAGTGGGCACAGGAATCAACCCTTGTATATGTATAGAATATATGTATATATGTATAGAATTTGCAATATATAATATATATAAATTTCAGAATAATTGTACTATTGTACACTTTAAAAGAAAGAGGTGTAGTTACTCATTCAAGCCAATTATATATAAACCAAAAGATCACAAATTTCAAAGGACTTCACAAAAACTTCAATTGGAAAAAAGACAATTCTCTAAGTTGTGAACATTCATTTTAACTAAACATGATGAATGTGCAAATATGTCTCTGTATACTATGTTTCAGAAGTGAGAGGTACAGGTATAGCTCTAGTCTTGTATCATATGTGCACACAATTTAAGGAAATGGAGCTGTTTTCTTCAAGACCATGGCTCTGGTTGCTGAACCTGATGAACCTAATCAGGTTCTGTATAATGTGGTATCTCTGACTCTAAATCTGCCACCCCACCTGGGGCCTGCTGGGTGTTTGCATACCACCCTGCTTTACAATACAATTTTCTTCTTGTCTCCAGTAGGAGTAAGAGAGTAAGTAAAGGAAATTATCTGGAAAAATGAGATTAGAGCAGATGGGAAGGGGTATATAGACTGTATATAGATATATTTGGGACAGATGGAGTTGGGTTAAGAAAGTGAAAAAGATTCACGTTGAATACAGTAAATGTTTGATAAAAATAAAATAGAATAGAAACAAACGGGGGAGAAGTGAAGATGGATGGAAGGATCTGGCCTAACAAGAGAGAGGGATGGACAGACTTAGAGGGAACAACAGAGCTGGCACAGAGACTGATGGGAAGATTGACAGGTGGACTGACAACTTGTGAGCAGCAGGGGATGGGGGGTCGGGTTTCAGATGTCACCGGTGATGTTGACAAGACGGGCCTAAACAACAAAGGTTGCTCTGAGTTCTGTGTTCGAGTCTGAGAGCCATCTTACCTCAGTCTGACCTCCCTGTCCTGCTGACTGAACTGGCTGCTGCTGGCCATCTATCTTCCTGGGCGCTTATTTGATTAGACTGCCCACTAATGATTGATTAAATCATAGGCTAGAAAGAGTATAGCTTGTTAGGACAGGGGCAGCAAGAGTTCAGCTAAATAGATTGAATATTACAAATACTGTAACAGCTTAATGTGCAGCAATGTGGCTAATGTTTCACATAGAACTGGTGATTTGCTGTCAATTGTTTCCACTTGCTCTCTCGCGCTGCTCTGGTGTTTCATGAGATAATTTCTCAGTAGAAAAGTAGAAGTCCCTCAACAATTGGTTTTGATTTCCCCTCACAAGCCACGTCGTCTCGCGGCATTGGCATAATTGTGCAATCTCTTCCGAATCCCTAATTACGTCTGTCTCGTTTGGATAATAATCACGGGATCCTTTTACACTCTGCGTTCTTTTTTCCCCCCTCTCCACTCTCTCGCTCCCTCTTTTAATTTTTCCTTTTTTCCGTTTAGTGATGTACTGTGAGAGTTTGCTGTCAAGTTTCAGTTCATACGAGCCTAATTAACGCCCCTGTTCTGGCTCATTTGGTCAAAGAATACAGAAAACCCAGAGTTTTTCCTTTACCCCCCGCCCCCCTTTCGGCGCATTCAAAGCAATTCATTCAACTGTCACTGCAGGAGCTTGCGATGCAGAACCAATTACCTCGGCCCCTCGGAGTTGAGATTGATCGTTTTTTTTTTTCTCGCCTCCTCCCTCCCCAACCTTTAAATAGTATAAAAAAAACACAGTAAACTAAATAAGGGTTGAGAAAGGTCTCAGCGTCACCTTTTTGTTTTGAGTCCGTAATTGGGCATAAATGTCAGAACATTGTAAGCTCACTTCAGGTTGCTGCCTTTAATGTGCTCATTTTTATGAAGGGGTGGGGGTGGAATTGAGTGGCGTAATAGCCCTAACAACATTATTATGTCGGCCTGTCCCTCTGCAGAGAATTAACCATTTCCCTGGCATGGGCGAAATCTGCCGGAAAGACTGCCTAGCGAGAAACATGTCAAAGTAAGTTTTCTGTCCCTCATAACACATAAAATGAAAGCACTTAAGTTTAGTTGCAGATGTGCAAAAACATGCGCATTTCAAATCTCAGTGTTCAGCCAGGTGGCATGCTTACAACTTGGTACTTGTAGCACTCCACCATTACGAGCATATAAGTAGAAGACTCTGCTGCAATACCTCAAACTTTTTCTTTACTGTAATAAAAATGCAAAATGCAGCTTAGAATTGTTAAAAGTACACGTACAAGACTCCGGATGATTGTAAATTGTTGTCATGTTACTCACACACACACACACACACACACACACTTTTCTTTGTTTCTCCAGAATGATTAAGTGCCAGCCTCAAGAGTACAGCTTCATACCCAAAACCTGGATCTTCCCCGCCGAGTACACTCAGTTCCAGAATTATGTCAAGGAGCTACGCAGGAAACGCAAGCAGAAGACCTTTATCGTCAAACCTGCCAACGGAGCCATGGGTCACGGGTAGGTCAGAGGCCAGCAAGTGCCCCAGAGCGATCTTACCATCATAAGACTGACAGAGAGAGCTGGAGTGAGGAAGAGAGAGCGAATGAAGCAGAGGACAGAAAGCAGGAGAGTGAGTGAGTGAGTGAAGGAGGAAATTAGCAGGAGAGCGAGGACAAGCACAACAAAACAAGGCAATAAGAGGTTTGTGACCCTGACACGGGTGTCTGTGGAAATGGCATTATAGCTGGGACCAGATTGAGTATTTGAGCTGAGGGGGTGTGGTGAATCTCATTGTTGGCCTCATTGTCCTCGATGGTCACACTCTACATAAATCAGAGGTTAGCGCTGCCAGTGGAGGACACACACACACGCAGACACACACAGACATGATCCCTGGCAGTTACTGTAGTTCCTTCCCCTGAAGGTCTCTGCATGTGATTATTGGATTCCTTTATGAGGCACCATCAGCAGAGACCAGGCAGACTAGAAAATGGACCAAGATGGCTGCTTCAGGGGACTCTGTCTCTCGATAGCATCTCTTTATCAAAAGATGGGCAGGCTGTGGTACCTGAATGCATATTTCATACTCGCAGTCCCATGGGGTGGGATCCCAGGTTGTGATGTCACATTTCTATGGTCTGTTTTCATGCACAGTTGAAATCATTAAGTGTTTAGAGAAATAGCACCAAACCCTAATGTGTTTAAATAGGGATGGGCAAAACATTACAACCCAAAATTTGTTGACTTAGTATTGAACTGACTCCTCTCTGACACCATGTCAAAAAAACAGAACATTATAAGCCTGGGTGAGCATGGTGGTGGTATTGATTTCGAATCTCTTTTGCTTTGAGAAGAGCCTGGTGCGCAGCTTCGGTCATCTAGTAAGAAAGCTCTCTGGCCTTTCCAGGGAACACTGGCTGGGAGGAGGTCCCTGGACAGAGCTGTGACACCCTGGGTGTCCCTGCGATTACATTTTCTTCCTGGGAGAAGTTTTAGGAATTAGGAAACTCTCTGGGGAAAGGGATATTTGGGCTTTTCTGCATGGTCTTTGGCTACCACAAGACTGAACATGATAAATGACTTAAAAATGGATGAATCCAAAAATTCTATTCTACGAAGTGGTCAAGTCTCCTAAATGGTCTCTAAAATAATCCCAATAACTGATTGTAATGTTCTGTGTTTGAGCCAAAGCAACTAATTTGACTCTCAAAACTATTCAGCTATGATTTGACCTGTGTTGGACGTCAAGGATGAGACTAAAATAAAGTGAAAGTGCAGAGTGGTTTCAAGTTTGAGAAGATTACAGTGAGGTTGGTTTTGCAAATGATTCTGTTTCATAAGATAAAATATAAAGTAAAAGTCTGAAGGGGCAAAACTGTGAATATTGTAATTAGGCTAAAATACTGGGTCCTCTGAAAATAATTTGTTTTTGCTTTGCATATTTCCCATAATTCTACTGAGCATTTCAAAATATCTTGAAACTGCTCAGATTGTGAAATATCTATTAATTATTCTTCTTGCCTTGTTATTCTTTGAAAAGGGGATCCTGACGTGAATGTATGAAGAAAAACTTTGCAGTGCATTCATCAGTGGCACCAATAGGTGGGGATATTGAAGTACAAATAGCTCAGTGGGCTTCACCTCTCCACCTAATTCTCTTTGAATTTGTCCTTTCTGGTATAATGTGAGCATTACTTATAACTCCATGCTGCACTAAGCCCTTATTTATTAAAGAATAAAAGGCAGCAAAGGCTGAATTATTGCAATACATTAAGAATATGAAAGATGATGAGTTTAGCTCGTCCACTCAACGGCAGGCGGCTCACAAGATTAGATTTTTCTCTATTTTTTTGCATGGTGTGACGCGGCAGGAAATTAAGTTATATCTACCCCCTGTAATTTATTTTTCCGTCGGCCAACTAAATGAAGTTATTGTTTGTGTCTGAAGCGCAGCTTGTTATAAGGGAAACAAAATAAAAGCGCGTGCGGGGCTTAAAAAGGCGAGATCCCCTCCGGTGCCAAATTAAATAGGCAGGGGAGAGTGGGCCGTGATTATCTGACACCCCAGCTCATCAATCATGTCGTCTTCTCCTCAGCTACTCCTCCTCGACTAACTAACACCGTTAACCCTGTCCTCATCATTCAGCTCGCTGTCTGCCTGTTAGGATGGCCCCTCACATCGTCAGTCAGGCTCCCATCAACTTCCCCCCTGTTCTTTTCTGTGATAAGCAGGCCAGTGAAGGGCTTGTCTATATAAAACCAGTATTTTAGTTGGGGGGGAGCACATGGTGATGAGGTGTGATTGAGTAACAACAACATTACACAAAGGCAGATCTACAGGCTGCATAGGCCTTATCAAACCTCTAAAGGGAGGACTGTTGAACTAAGACTTTACTTCATCATAACCTTAAAGGCAGTACCTGATCCCAGTCTCCCAGTCTCACACTTAGAAGCTTGTCAACAATGCTGCAGTGTTTTTGCTTCATTACAGTTAACTGAGCAGGTGAATTGTTTGGTTAAAATAAAACATGTGCTGACACAGGGGCCACAGAGCAGAACAGTGTTTGCCCTCTGGTGGCTTAGTGCCCAAATCTCTCTCAATACCTCAAACTGTACTTTTTTTTCTTTCAATATTTTGCCAAGTCTTTACATCTTGGCAAAATATTGTGTCTGTGTATGTGGTGTGCCTGCTTGCATGTGTATAATGGATCCTTCCAGGCTGTGTATGTAAGCAATTTAGGCAGTCTGCCTTAACTATGAGTGATGGTGATACAGGTCAGTTGCAGTGCTTGTACGTAGTGGGAGATTGTTTAAAAACAACCCTGCACACATTCACACACACACGGCCTGACTTTGACATTCACAAAGTAAAAATATTGCCCCTCACTCCTTACCCTTGCGTGCGCAGCCACATGGATGCACACAAACTAACACAGCTCAGTCTTGAGTCCAGCTAGCAATGCCCTGCATACTATAAGGTCTGAGTGCCAGTGACATGAGACCAAAGCAAATGAATTACAGTGGAGGTTGAAACAGAGCACAGTGTCTCCTCATATTAACCTGCCCACAGCTAAAAGACCCTGCCACAGCATTTGATGCATTGTGCTATTCAGACAGAGTCGAGTTTGGCTTCAGAAAATCACAATGTTCTCCAGATGCTCGCATAGAGTATTGCTCAGACAAACCAGCATTTGTTTTGAACCTGTCTGTTTTTTGTACATTTACTTTTCAACCATTTTATTTAGACGGCCAGGTAATGAACAGAGAAATGTTTCTGGAACGTTCAATGTCCCACAGAGCCAAACAGCTTGTCCTGCTCAAACTACACCTGAGGCATGCTGAGCGCGGTCTTTTACATATGTTTTCAGCAAAGGTTCAGCAGCAGTGGAAGGTCACACGAATACCATGAGGGCTCTGACCCTTTCACTCCTAAGGGCTAAACATCTGAAATGTAAGAGTCATCGAACGCACAGCGAGGACAAATCTTCTCCCTCTGATTGCGTCTACTGCTTACACTTCTTATCCATTGCTTTGAAAAACACAGGCAGGGCAAAGTTAATCTTGGGCTGTGAAGATTTAAAGTGTTACCACAAGAGGCAGATGTGGCACCCCAGAAATATGTCCCCAAAATTTCCAGATGACTTTGAAATGAAATATTGTGTTGAAACCCATAAAATCTGTATACTGTTTGGCTCATTTTTTTTTGCTTCAACACGTATATAAGACAGTGCCAATGTCATCAGTCATGTTCACGGCCCCTGCTATGCTCCCATCTATCATTTTTTTAATTATCTTTTTTGTCTTTACTATGCCATATTTTATTATGCTGGTGACGACACCCCAATTTCCCCCCCGAGGATTAATAAAGTTTCTGTCTATCTAGGATCTCGCTTATCCGTAACTGTGAGAAGCTGCCAGCCCAGGAGCACTTTATCGTTCAGGAGTACCTGGACAAGCCCTTCCTGATGGAGGGCTACAAGTTTGACCTGCGCATCTACATCCTCGTCACTTCTTCCTGCGACCCACTTCGCATTTTTCTCTACAACGATGGACTAGTTCGCATGGGCACTGAGAAGTACCATCCGCCCAGTGAGGCCAACCTGGTGAGTCACAGACAACAGCACTGTGAATGCTAGTGATAATGATTCTTTATTTTTGTAGTTCTGAGCAAAGTTAGCAAATGTTTCACTGTGGCTCTGTATACCTTGTAGCTAATAACAATACATGCATTTTTATTTGTGTCCCATCTGTGCACAAAGTCAGTTTTGTGAACTGTAGACGTACACACAACTGTTCATGGATTTATAATAAAAAGTACATACAGTACCTAATGTGTTGACAAACAGGTGAGTCAGAAAGGAACTACAAACAGATAGTACAAGTAGAGTCACAGAATAATGTGTTTGCCATGGGCTTGTGTGGCACAACATTATGAAATTGAACACAAACACACAGGAGAGCACAGGTTGGGAGACAGGGTGTAATCTCTGTATGATCATAAAAGCATATATATACTCATATACACAGCCAACACTGTCCAAAGGCTGATATTGCAAGGCTGATATTAACCACCCACCCACACACACACAGACTCACGGAGAGTGTGCAGGCATACTGTATGCACACAGCTGAGCATAAATGTCCACATGCCAGATGTCTCCTGTAATATCAAGCCGCTCATATTTGCCTTGAGGTTCTGCACCTGCTGAAGCACAGTCTGTTGCTGATGATGGGATGCACACACACACACACACAGACACACACACACACACAGGGCTTCCGATCAAGCATGATGCTTATCTACAATATGAACACACGCACACTGGACCCCTCCTGTGACACAAGTGTGTATTGTCTTACTCAGTGTGTGACACATGATGGAGTGAGTCATGCCATGGAAATGGATGTTCAATCCCACAGAGAGTGTCTCCCAGACAGCAATCAGGGGCTGGAGTGGCCTGAAGCCACAGCGTTATTACCATGTAGGTTAAGGACAAGGATGTATTGTCTTCAGCTGTGAGGGATAGTGTTTAAAGAGACAGATACGATGAGGGTTACACAACGGATAATTATAGTCAGCCACTCCAATGATGCATTTTAGCCAGGCACTCTAGGAACTATGGCTCTGACTCATCTTATCAATGAATGCTTGAGATTTTGGCGATCTATGATTGGAAGCTTGTACTGTTGTTGCACATCAGTCAATCCCATAAGAGCATCACCTAAGAACCATTTTTAAAATATAGCACTGATTATTCCCAAATAGCACTGCAAGCTGTTCTTTACCTTTCTTTTTACTGTACCATTTCTTACCATCTTTAGTTGTTGCCAGGGGACCAGTTTATGATGTTTTTGCTTTTCCCTTTATTCTTGTCTGCCCATAATACTTTGGATAAAATGTTTTACATTAAAATGTGGAATGTGCTCTTTGGGGATAAAAGCGTGATCACCCTTGAGGGTGTTCTCTGCTGTGATAATTATCGTCACTAAGAAAGGCATAATTACACTAAAGAGCACTGTCACAGGTACCGTAGCTGTGTAAGTACAATATTCTGTATGTACACCATTTATTAAAACAACATTTCAATGTATTTACTGTTGCCCTGCTATCACCCCTGTCTCAGTGGAGTTATATGTAGTCATTAGTATTAGATTGTGTGTGTACTGGACAACTCTCAGGTATGAATGCATCTAATTGCAAGTAGGAGGCAGGTGATAGAGCTTAATTTATTCATCAGCTCAGTCAATAAAGGAATTAAGGATAAAGAAAATAAAATTATTTTCATTCAGTAACAAACAAAATGTGCCATCTGGTGCAAATATGATCTGCTGTTGTGTGACTTACATTTTGTTT
This sequence comes from Scortum barcoo, assembly GCA_023238725.1. Taxonomy (NCBI): domain Eukaryota; kingdom Metazoa; phylum Chordata; class Actinopteri; order Centrarchiformes; family Terapontidae; genus Scortum; species Scortum barcoo. Next base: position 15,025,625 of record CM041538.1, on the reverse strand, counting down.
TATCTCCCTCAGACCTTTGACTCAGCAATATACCTAATAATAAATCTATATGCCAGATGTCTTTATGTTAAAGACTTGTTTGGAATATTTTTGTTTTATCTTTTAGATGTTGGTAATGATGTGTAAGTGTCAGTATAACCAGCGCTAAAATCGTAGATCTGACTTACTTCGTCCGAGCTATCCCATGCAGTACAGACAGAAACATGCGTATGTTAATGTGTAATCCATAAAGGCCCTTCTTTACTCCTCATTTTGTCTCCACAGAGCCAGCTCTACATGCATCTGACCAACTACTCAGTCAACAAACACAATGAGAACTTCGAGCGAGACGAGACAGTGGACAAAGGCAGCAAGAGGTCCATCAGTTGGTTCACCGAATTCCTCCGCACCAACGACTACGATGTGGCCAAGTTCTGGGGGGACGTCTCTGTACGTGGGTAGTCCACCCAAACCGACACAAACACTGAAACACAGTTACATTATGGGCATTTCATGGCAGATGTGTACACAAAGGCGGGGATGTGTGGTACAATAACAAAACACACCACCAAATGCAACCAGCACATGTGCTCAGCCGTAAGCGTAATCTCTAAGCGCACATGCGAACATATACACATGCGCTTGCTGCTAACCAACACAGGTTGCACGCAAAACACGAGAGGACCAGCAAAGATTTGATATGATTTGTTATGACAGTGATTTGCTGAGCTTCAGAGCTTTGTTTAACTCCAGGAAGAGCTCAGTGAAAACCTCATTCCTGGAGGGTGAGCTCTCCCTATCCGGCACCTCTCTCAGCTCATCCAAACACCTCTAACTTCCTTTCATCAGTGTCTGTTTGGAAGATTCTTTTGCCTCCTGTACTTGATTCATTCATGTTTTTAGACTTATTCCTATCCACCCCATCACGGTCCCCTTTGCACCCTTATGTCCCTTTCTATTTGATTTTTATTTTCAGCGTTATTTTTCTTCACCTTGACTTTTTGTCCCTCTGTCTGAAGTCATTTGGGTTGCATGGTCGCTCAGTGCTTGCTCCCTGTCTCTTTTCATGCTACCAGCATTCAAGTCAGAATCAAATCCCACTGGTTATTATACTCTCCTCAAGGCAATCTTTTATTTCTTCTTTCCATCAGCTTTCCTTTTTCTATATGTTCATGTTAAAGAAAGGGGCTTTTGAACCCGTTGTAGTGTATTGTGGGCCAGTGCTTTACCCGTTTTTCTTTTCTTTAAACTCCTCTTTTATCTGTTGTGTAATCTGTAAAAGTTGTATTTTTTCTCCCTTTTCTTCACTTGCTTCTTTTTCTCTCATCTTTTGTGTCTCTCTGTGACACACACCAGAGTGTCGCCCTCTGACTCAGCCAGACTGTCCTCCTCTTCTCTTGCTCTCTCACCATTTTTTTTTCTCTGCTTTTCCTTCAGAGGTTCCACCACTTTGGTGTTAGTGCTGTCCGTTCGCACTCACACACTGTGTTTTGTTTCAACTCTGTATTTATGCTCTCCGCTCACTCGCCTCTCTCCTTTTCTTTTCATCTCTCCTCTTACATTTTGTTCCCATACAGACCTAGCAGGCTGCCCTGACTCGTCCTGCGAACGGTCATGGTCAGAGAGTTAGAGAGTTTGTTTGCCAAAAGATTGTCTGTGGGGGTTAAAAATATTGTGTTTTTTTTTTTTTTTTCATGTGAAACACTGACATCTCTTTCATATCGAAGTATTATTGATGTGCTGTATGGGGCAGAGTGTCCATGGTTTGACCAGCAAAGCAGCAGCTTTTTTTTCATGTGGGTGTGTTTAGAGCAGTGTCTGACTACAAATGGGGTAGTTATGGAGTCTGGGGGCAGACCACCATACCTCTCTCCTACATCCAGCAGTCAGACTTGGATAGGCCAAACTGCATGGGGCTTTACTGGTGAGGCGAAGCTTTGTGCAGAATATGTGTGTAGTGTGCCAGTGAAGCTTGTGAGCATGTAGTAGTTGGTACAATGGAACTGTTTAAATTTGTCAACTCAGATGGCTCCATTATTTAAGTCTATTGACCTTTTTGGAGGACATTCAAAAACAATAAAGCTTACAATTTTTATGCCACTTGGAAAAATAACATTTACCAAGTGCTTATCTTTGGACTAAAGTTGAGAAGTAGATAATCATTTAAAATGCAGTTTGAAGTGCTTCAGAAAATAGATTTTAAGAATTCTTGTGCATACATTTATATTGACATAATAATGTTTCAGTTAAGGGAATGACATGAATGCTTATCCAAGCAGTTAATGTTTTTTTTTTTTTTTTTTGATCAGTTTAGTTTGACAAATTGTATTTGAAGGCAAACTTCACTTTAACCTGAGCGTAGTTCAGAGTCTGAACCAAGGAACCCACTGTTTGGAGAAAAGCCTCACTGACCACTGGGACTTCCTGCTCTCTCAACTACACCGTGATGGAAACAGGAGTGGCTGTTTTAAAACAGAGATGAAGCAAATTATTAGATAAAATAACATACACATTTATGCAGGTGAAATTAAAAAAATAAAAAGATCAAAGAGGCTTATAAAACCATTTAAGCCCAAAGCTAACAAAACACAGGCACACATGCACAGTGCTAGGAAGCGGCCAGTGCTGGGGGCTTGGGATAAGGAGGGAGGTGATGAGGGCAGGGACAAACACACACACACACACCAGCCAGTGCTGGGGACTTCGGGCATAAACGGCGGCAGTGGGAGCAGGTGTTTGTGCTGGGCAGCCTGTGGGTCAGACGGGTGGATGGACGGAGAGATGGATGGAGGTGTGTGAGCGACAGACAGTTAGAAAAGGGAGGGGGGCTGCTGCCTTATCAGGCCTGGGCCAGACCACCATACCCAACTCCTGCACCCAGCAGTCAGACTGGACTGGGCAAACTGCAGGCCAGCAGCACTGCGTGAGGCTTGACTGGTGAGGGGAAGCTTTATGCAGAGATTGTGTGTGTGTGTATGTGTGTTTGTGTGTGTGTGTGTGTGTGTGTGTGTGTCCCTGTCATAGTGGGCATGTTTACCCCAGTTGCACAGTGGAAACAGACAGGCAAGTAGAAGCCAGCAAGCGTACGTGCAAACACACACATGAACACAGGTTGGGAGCCACTACCCCCACAGATGGATCACCACCAACATTGGTGAAAGTCTGCATGTGAGGGAAATTCAAAAGGTTCTGTGCCAGTAACACTCTCTGTTTCTCCTTGGCTTTTGAATTGACCGAGTATCTTGAGACTCAGAAGTGAGGATTAACATGGATTGTATACCTACCTCTTTAAAGCCCGTCTGTAGGTTACAGCTACAATATGTGTCATGATTACTACGTTATTAGAGTTCAGTGCTAAATCCAAAAGTTCAAGTGTTTGTCTGTAGTTGCAACCTGCAATTATAGCAGGACTACTAATTGCACCATTTTCAGAAGATCTTTAATCAGCGACTGTAAAAATAGTAGCCTATGGCTCTTTAGGATAAATGAAACGGACAAAAAAAAGCGTGCTCTTGGTCATCTTGGTGATTCGTTCTCTTTTTGTGTTCGCCTATTGCCAGGAGCTGGTGGTGAAGACACTAATAGTAGCTGAGCCCCACGTACTACACGCCTATCGCATGTGTCGCCCCGGACAGCCACCAGGGAGCGACAGCGTCTGCTTTGAGGTCCTGGGCTTTGACATCATCCTGGACCGCAAACTTAAACCCTGGCTACTAGAGGTACAACTGTGTGTGTTTATGTATATGTGTGTGTGAAATGGCATAAGTGTGTTTCTCACTTTTTCCTATTACTTTTTACTTGCTATTAATGGCAAAAACTGCATTTTTGATTTAATTTTTTGAATGTGAAAAAATAATGTTATCATTTAAAGGGACAGTTTGTCAGGCGCTTGTTATTTTTATTTCATATATAATGTTAATCATAATAGTGTTTTAAACTTTTTAATTAAAAGCATAGTGTGAGTACAGCAAGAGATTTACTTCTGTGATTGATTCGTTTTTTTTAGGGAATGTATGCGTGTGTTTATCAGAAAGAGGAGAGCTCCAGTCTGTGGAGTCTCACCTCTCTATGCTGCTACTAAAGTGACAGCAGCTCCTAAATTGAAGTAATGTGGCATCAGCAGTGGAGAGGAAGACATTGTCCCACACTGACAGAAAGCATAAACACGTACTGATTTTGCTTACACACTCTTGTCCCTGGTGCACAGAAATGCACCCACACAGTCTCAAGCATATATTTACGTACCCCCGTACACAAGACACATTCCCATGTAAAATGAAAAGAACGTACACAACCACAACCACAACCATGCACACACAATTACATGCATATGTGCCTTAACACACACCCACGCGCACAAATAGAAATGTCTGTGTAGATGGCAGCATATAAGACAAGACAAAGACACCACGTCTTAAAAAGGCATACACGCACATGCAGGGTGTGAAAATATAGGTCAGGACGGCAGGTTGACTAGCAAGACACCCTCTCCTCATTCTCTCAGTGTCTGTCTCTCAAGTGTCAGTCATGCAGGAGATGGATTCAAGTTCAGGTTCCACTCCAGGATTTCTGTCTCCCCGTTCTGATGTCAGCCAGTCAGTTAAAGCGTGACCTAAATCCTTTAACCCAAAGTGGCTGCACCCCCCACCCCCTCCACCTTTTCCCACAAATTTACTCAAGGATGGGAAATGCCTCTGGGATAATTGTTTGTTTTTCCCCATCATGCCAACCCAAAATAAATCTTGTGATTTCTAAAAGCCTCTGATTTGGAGGAAAGAAAAAAAAAAGTGACATTTGATAGTTGGTTGGTGTTTTCAGAGAAGTCATCGCAGAATTAGGGTGTTATAATTACCCTACCTGACTCTTGTGTGGTTGAGCGATTTGTAGGATATGACAAAAGGATGTACAAGAGAGAGCAAGAGGATGGTGTTCCTTTTGACTGCTGGTGCACTGTGACAGTATGTGCGCATTCAGTGTGTGTGTGTGTGTGTGTAAATGTGTATGAGACATGGCAAACAGCCGTGAATGCAGTTGTTCCACTCCAGCAGTAATGATCCCCCCTGTGCTACTAGCAGATCTCTATAACTCTCATCAATTAACATCCCACGCATTGCACGCACGCACACACACACATACATACACACACACACACACACACACACACGCACACACACACACACACACACACACACACACACACACACACATACACATACATACAATCCTGCTTCTCTTTCACGCAACATTTACAGCAACAATCATTTATTTCCAAAATTCTACTGATTAGTCAGTCAGGGATAGTTGCAAGCATTGAGACCCCCCCCCCCGCAAAACCCTCACTGCGTACGCTGTCAAGCCTGAAAATAACTTTATTACCACTTTTTAGCCTGTTGACGTTCATTCCTATTCTGCGGGGACGCTACACGCAGCCCATAGGCTGGTTGCCACAAACGGTACCCTATGGCAAGCCCTCAGGTCCAAATTTAATTTTTCAGCAGATCACTTTGCAGCATTTTGTGCTAAATTGAATCTATTTCACCCCGTTTCACCATTTTCTATTTTTTGTTTTTGTCAGCCCCCTGAGTCCCAAAACAGTAAAAATCATGTCAGGAATTGAAACGCAACCTCGGTCTTACAGGTTTGTTTTAAATTTGTGGACTTCACTTCTCAGGTTTCGTTACTGGTGTCACTGTGAATTACACTTGCCATGCCTGGTTGGGGCTTTACCCAGACTGCTGTTCCGACACTGTCTTCCTCTCTTACTCTTTAAAATGTCAAAGTTGGTTGTTGGACATGCAAACTCTCAGCCAGGAAATGAAAGTTCAACCTGTGTAAACTCAAAGCCAGTCGGATACCTGAAAGCTAGATGGTATCATGTAAAAGAAACTGTCAAATGACATTAGTCCTGCCCTTTGTATTTGTATTTTTGTCTGCCATTTTCTGAGTGTGTGTAGGAGGCTGGGGAGCAAAAAGGGACATGATTGCCGCTCACATCCTCCAATTACACCTCCAAAAAACAGCCACTGTTTTTTTTTTTTTTTCCTTTGGAAAGGGTATTCAAAATAGTGCAACTCCAAACTCCCGTGATTAGAGAAGCGTTCGCCTCTACCTTCCCTATTGCAAGAAACCTCTCGGCAAGACACAATACACCAGCTCTTTGTAAGTGAACAAGCACAAAGAGAAATCATGGCAAATATACTGATAACGAATACAGGAACAACCCACAGACCAGCGCACACCTGCTAAATGGCTTGTCACAGGGGGTGAAAACAGAGAAGGCAAGAGTGATGCTTCTCAAACCAAGGCCAGGCATCACACAGACGCATTGTGCTCAGAGCGAGCATAGAAAGGGGAGAGGAGAAGGTAAAAAGAGAGAGACAGGCTTTTATGTGATTCTTATCTTAATTCAGCTGGGTTTTCAACACAAGTTTTGCCTCCTATTGACATTCAAAACATCAGCGCTACATAGGCACACACACGAACACACACACGCACATACTTGCTCGGATGGCGTAACCCGAGACGTTCACTTTCATTAAACCAGCCCAGACAGCATCTGTGTCTCGTATAGGAAAGGCGTTTCATTGAGCCGTGATCTTCTCTTCACACACACACACACACACACACACACACACACACACACACAGAGTAAATATTCACACACACACACACACAGTCTTCTTAGACTGTGGTTTGTATTGTCGGTGCCAAGGCTTTTGCTTTAACGGTTTCATTGAGTGTTTTCTTTGTCTTTTGGAAACAAAAGAATATAATGCAAGGAAAAACATAATCAGTGCAGTAATACACATACATTCAGTTTAGCTCAGGTTCATGACCCAGGGTGTCATAAATTCTACTTGCAAGTAGTAGTGTCTTAAAATTAGGTGCATGGGTCAAAGCGACCTGCAGGCACCTCCAAATCCAGTGTGAGTCATAAGGAGAGCATTTACTCAGTGGCAAAATATAGCAATGGGACAGCATTATCACCCCTGCACCCCCCTCCTTTCTCAAGTTTATCCAGGGCCCATGTGCTGTAAGCCGGCACAAATAATGTCAAACGGAGTGAGGAAAATGGAAAAAAAATATTACTAGAGGTTTGATGGGTGATGGGCGAGGACAAGAGGAATATAAAAAAACTACTCCTTTAAAAGTTCCACCCCTTATATCTGAAACAGAACCCAACAGAGAGAACGATTTATCGTTCTCGTGAGGTTCTTATTGGTGTCCAGTGGACTCCGACACAAGGACGGGTGGACTGAGTCCCAGCCTCATTACAGGCTCTGGCTTACTTTTTTTTTTTTAAGTTGTTCCCTCATACGCAGTGGAAAAAAAGAGGTCCAGCTGGTCAACTCTAAATAAAAAGAAACAAGTGTTTGTAGTGAGCTTGAATAATTAGAACCTGCCTGCTCCGTGCGAGGCTGCCTTTCCAGTGTCAGGCTCCAGGCAGCTCAAAGGCTGGTTGACCTGCTTGTTAGGGCCCCAGTCGATGTGTGAGGGCGCGCATGTGTGTATGTAAATGATTGTGGGTCAGTGTGTGCGTGAATCTACATTTGATTTGTGCTGTGTCAGTGTGTGTGGTGTGTTTGCCTGCACTATAAGCATCCATGTGCACGTTGAAAGCCACTGCACGCAAAAGTGTGTTTCTCTGTTTCTTGTGAATGCGTCTACTCCCTCTGTGCGTGTGTGTGTGGTTGGTCACTTCGATCTGCCTACCAAACCAACTTCAACCCACAGCCGGTGTTTTTATCCAGTCGGAGAGGCAGGGAGGAATCCTGCTTAAACACAAAAACAGACCAATTCAGTAAATGACAGAATAAAGAGGGGAGGAGGAAACCTTGTTTGCCAACTTTGCCGGCATTTTACATGTAACTGCTCAGCACTGAGATGCCACGGCACACAGGAGCTTGGGCAGCTCGATTATTGATGGCTGCTGCTTAACTACCATCTCGTCATCCATCTCTTTCCCTCTTTCTTCCCCTCCCGGACGGGTTGTGCAGCGTGATTGGCAGCTAATGAGGCGGGCATGGTTAGGTCAACCGTGGCACGGGTTTGTTTGTGTCTCAATGTGTTTGTGTGTATGTGTGTGTGTTTGTGTGTGTGAATGGGCATTACTACAACAGACCAACAGACTACAGCTGGACTGCTCCCCTAAGGGTGGTGATTCTTCACCCCTCCCTCCCTTCACCCCTTCCTGCAACTTTCCCCTCTCTCTGTGCTCTGTCCCCGATTGTTTCAAGATGAGTTTTGGTTTGCCTGTCCATCCCTCAGAGCCAACATAATCCAGACTTCCTTTTTCTTTTGAGTGCAAGTGTATAAATGTGTGTGTGTGTGTATGTGTATTTGTGTTTGGGGTGTGTTTGTTGGGAGTAATCTGCTGCGGCTATGGGTGTAAACAGATGCCCTGTACACACATGCACGTAGAGACAAACACATGGATTTTATTTATTTTTTTTTATTTATTATTTTTTTACTTTCCCACATCCCCAACATACGCAAACACACACTGCAAATAAATTACAACTGCTGAAAATAGTGTTAATTTCCTGTGTGGAATAAATAGTGCTTGAAATTCTATTTCATCCGTGCTGAATGAGGTGAAAATTTTATGTTCTTTCAGCTTTGCATAAAAGTCTAAAGAGTAGCCATTTAAAGCAGAGCTGTTTTCCTGCGAGTTTTGGAAGATGGATTTAGAGGTTAGCCTGCCTTTCAGATATTTCCTCAGGAAATTTGAGAAATGTTTTCTAACCCCTACAACAGCCAGGTCGAACATTATTGTGTATTCAGGGTGATTAAGGGGGAATTTACTTGCTACCTGTGCTCTCCAAATAATTTTCATCCCTTCATGATTGAATTTTCCAGGGTGAGAAATGATAGAGGAGAATACATACAGTTTGATGTACTCAATTATCTCCCAGAGTCTCTCTTGCACCCTTCCACCTTTCATTCTCCTTGTGCCTTTGATTAATCTTTGGCACTTAGTAGGATTCATTCTTATTTAAATGTCCATGGATATTGTCCTTAGCTCTGAGGGGGTGTCTTTCTCCCTGTTAACCCTAGGTGGCAGTAGCTACCTGCGAGCCACTCTTTGGCTTATAAGAGGTTTATTAAAGAATAATTAGAATGATGTATGGGACTGTCTGTCTGTATCCACATCCATTTTCCCCCAACATGACTATTTCATGGAATAAGTATCAAATTAGGAGCGCACAGGCCTCGTATGTGGGGCAGTTGAAAACACACCCCAACATTTAGTCATTTATCATCAGGCATGTATGGCAGCACCGGTAACTGGGTGTGTGTGTGGGTGGGTGTTTGTGTGCATGCATGTGATTGAGAGGGAAGATATATATTGCATGTTTATGACTGACATATGGAACTGTAGTGTGTGTGTGGCTGAGTGTGTAAGAGACTGTAAATGAAGATATTTTCTTGTATATTTATGACTGACAGAGTCGGGCCTTGAAAGCACTTAGGTGGGGATTAGGTTTGTGTGTGCGGCTGCATATCAATGTCCACTCTTCACCTTTCTGTGCACCTGCGATGCACCTTTTGCTTTTTTTTTGTGATGGCCGTGTGCATTTCTGCAAACAAACAAATTGTGTGTGAAAACGTTTCTGTGTGTCAAACAAACAAATTCTGTGTGTGAAAACAAATAAGCTACTCTCCCTGCACCCTGCCAGCCTGCCAGTCAGGCAGGTCAGGCTGACTGGTGGCAAAGCTAAGTGCTGGCCTGCTCACTCCCAGGACCTTTACCAGCAGCTCAGCATGCTCAGCTAGAGTTTCCCCGTGTCTGACAGGACCGCTAAAAACGCCACGAAAAGAACAAAACAGTGATTGATAAGACGGCTGAAACAAGAGAGCGACTTAACATGGCGGCCAGCTGTCTGTCTTTCTGTCGCTCTGCTACTCACGCTCTCTCTCCCTCCCTGCCTCCCTCTCTCATTCCACCATTGTGCGGCAACAAACACTCCATTCTGACAGCGGTTGAACTGTGCCGATACCCTCGAGTATGCGGGGCAGAATGGGAGGCTTGTCAAGGCAGTGGTTGTTTACACTCTGCCAGGAATAATAAGAGGGGGTCGTTTTTCTGAACCGCTTAATCACGAGCGGCCCGTGCACTTGTTTGACGAGTATTTCAGACACAGAATAGATGTCGATGGGGGGGGGGAGCAATTTGTTGTGGAAATAAAGCAGCTGACTGTTGTTGATCCATTGCTGTTGCTATGTTATTAGGGTCGGTGTGACACAGCAGAGGCCACAGGCACAAACTGTTTGATTTTGAACAATGAGTGAGTCATATGATCACTGTAAGGATTTTTATTCATAATTAAAATGATAATAACGATGAATTGTGAGACGGAGGTTGAATCTGAGTAATTGTCACAACTTAGTATGAACTAAGATTATTTCTTTGTATCTCTGTAGAACGGCCTATGGCTACTAATAACAGTGTTATTGTTAGGACTCGATTTTGTTGTATGATCATTACTTGAAGAATACGCTTCTGGTGTGGGGCAAACATTATGAGATCGGCCCTGTGTCCAAACCAGAGGGTAGAGAAAATTTCTCACTTGCAAATGAACAATCAAATATAACAAGGCATGTAAATTTTACTGGTTGCACGTCTACCTCTCTGTTTGTTCTCTGGGTCCTGCAATAAAGATGAGTAGGCAGGTTTGCAGCTCAGACAATTCAAACCAAATGGATAGTTGAAAAAATGCAATAAGTTCCCCCTCCACACCACCACAAGCTTTGTTTTAGTGCCTGCACATAAACAAAACTGGTAGGTCACTCACGTGTGTCAGTCACACACCTCCAGGTGCAGAAAATTAAAAGAGTTACTTGTCATGTATGGAGTAGGTTAATTTCTCGCAGCTCACCCTCTGATCTTTGTGTGTTAATTGGATGATCGGATGATGATAAACCTTCCCTGTGAAAAATTACGGCTGGGTATGTTATGTTCCTACGTGTTCATTCTGCTGTTTGACCGCGCGATATCTGGGCTACACTGATGCAACGCTGATGCTGAACTGAATCAAAGCGCGAGTAAAAAGAAGTTTCTAATCTTTTCATCTGACGTTTTTATTGAATGCATCTTGGAGCGACTGAGGGCTCCTTTAAGACCCTGCCAGAGTCACTTAAGGAAATCAGAGTGGGGGTTTTGGGAGCCTGCAGGGGTTCATTAGGAACAGACTGGTCCAACTTCCTCTGCCAGAGAGGAAAAGGAGAACACAGAAACACAGAGAGAGAAATGAATAGCGGAGGTAACAACCAGAGAGTGAGGGGTAGCAAGTAGTGGGGGTTGGGGGGGTGGAGCAGAGTGACCAGACAGAAAGCGGGGCGAGAGACGGCAAGAAACAGAGTGAGAAGAGAAACTAACCACAAGAAGAGTGCGACAGGCGGAGAGGAGAAGGAGGGAGACGAGAGATTGAGGGAGAGCAGAGACAGCGGGTGCCGCAATGCCAGTCTACTCGGTGACAGCTTGACACCACAAATCAAACTAAGAAATGAAGACAAGTAACGAGACAACCGTCGCCAGGATCACTGCCAGTCTGGCTGTTACCTATAGGCTATGGCGCTCTAAAGCCATACTCTTTTCATTGTGGCTGTCATATCGGGGAGTGCTCTAAATGAAAACAGACCTCTTGCCTCTTTTTCTTTTGTAGAGTTTTTTTTTTCCCTTAGGTAAGGTACTGTAGGTTGAAGTGGAGCTCTGTCCTTCTGAGCACACAGAGGGATGTATTGTAAACTTCATTCTATTGACTGAAAGAGTTGGATAGGGTCTCTGTTCCTTTTTTTTTTTTCCTTTTTGCGCTGGAAGACATTCATCACCCAGTCCCACCCCTCCTTCAGATAAATGGTTGCTGTGTAGAAAAACGCACACACGGGGTGCGTCTCACACACTCACGAAGGCACGCCCATACAAACCCACATCACATTGGCGTAGATTTAGTAGCTCACTTGCACTTGTATTTGTGGATCTATCCTCTGAATTAGTCAGGGAGACTTGGGCAGTGATAACAGGCTCAGAGAAGGTTATAAAATTGCTTCAGGTTAACGTAGACGGGTTTTCATACCCTTGTGTGCTATTCACCTGTGCCCGGCTTTACACGACTACACAGAAGTTTCCTTGTAAAACAATTTGTAGGAGTTTAGGGTTTAGGTGTCTTGCTGAAGGAAACTTTCGGTGAAGCCGTTAATGTAGGGGGCAGCATTGCTGGTTCACTTAAGCTGGCCCAGCTTTCTTTTTCTTTCTTACAGCTAGCCTGTGATCCAAATGGACAATCTGTCAGGAGTTACTGCTCTTTTTTGGGGCTACCTGCCTCTTGGCTGGCAACACAGTCAACGCTTTGGCTCTCCCTATTCCTTGGAGCCCGGTTGTGATGTAAATATTATCTTACAGCACTGTTCCCAAATCTGCCACACAGCAGTGAACACCTTTGTGTCAGGATTAGTAATGGCCAGTTGAGAAGAAGGGACAGAGAAAGACAAATGGCTTTCTGAGAGCTACCCCCCCAACCCTTGGGACGCTTTGCACATCTCTGTAAAGGAGCTTTCAGGTTTTGTTGCTCATTTTTAGCCAAAAATCCTTTACGACTCCAAAATAGCCTGATGTTGCACAGTAGTCTGTTTCCTCATTGGCCTGTTTCACTGTTCTTTATCCAAGTTCCCGATTGGTGGATAGAGCGGATCTGTGATGCACTCTGAAAACTCGGATTGGCTCAGTGTTGCTCAGTTGCTGAAATCCCGATTTGCGGTTGGCTGTCGTGCCACTTTGATGAGTTCAGCTGTATCCAACTGCTGTTTTTTTCTAAAGGAAGATAGGAACAGGACGAATAACGTTCCTGACACAAATATGCACTCCGACTGCAGATTAAGACTACTGGGAGGGATGAATTTCCAGCTAACTATTAGTAGGGATTTTTATCTGACTTGAAAAGGATCATTGATTTTTCACCAACAGATGTAGCCATGTCGGGTCATATTACAGCATTATTATTATTATTATTATTAACTTATTGCAGATCTGTAAAAAAATATATTCCCTAATCCATATATACTACTTCCATGATTTATATTTATTTTCCCTAATGTTGTCAGGTCTTTGTCTGCACCCCGTCTAGTGATCAATTGTACACCTGTCAAGTCACATATCCCTTTGTGTTGAAGATATTTATTCACAATTCTCACATTCAACAAATGCACCTTTATTAAAGCTATTACTAATCTAATGACATCAAAAGGTGCCAGTCATACAATTGTTCCCACATGAAAAAGAAAATTGAGCATTTTGAGCATTTGAACTACGTTAGGAGGAGACCCGACTTATCTCAATAATCAAGGTTTATCAACCCGAGCCAGCCTTTCGGTGGGCATCTGTTGCATTGTCATTTGAAGTCACCTCATAGGAAGATGCCATCCCATCACAGTTGCCGGGTTCATTCACCCTCCCTCTGCACTTCCCTCCATTTTCTGGTCCTTTTGTTGTATCAAACAATCTCTTACCCACCTTGGGATAGAGAAAGAAGGAACATAACAAAGAGTAAAGGGGAAGAATTGATTTGTTGTGTCAGGTATAATAAGTGATATCTGAATACCTTGCACCGGTGCTGGAAATTGTTCTGTTAAGAAAGGTAAGCTGCTCTTGAATTTTTCCCTGGGTGATACTGGCTTTTGTACCTCAAATCACAGGTGGCTTATTCTGTTCTTGCTCAGTTCACTCTCTCCGAGCGCTCTTGATTGTGTGCGATGGCATTGAGCTGAGCAGTGGTAATTCGCTGATGCTCACAAAGAGATTATTGGTGGCCGTGCTACAGATAGGTGTTGCTGTGCCTGGGATACTTAGGAAATACATTCATGGACCGCTTGCTGTGGTTGGCTGGAAAGGGCAGTGTGGTTAACCCGGTGACAGTTTAACCTACACAAACTGTTCCTATGCATGCATTTGTGCACGCATAGGCTTTTCTTCATGCACAAGCATACGCACATCATTGTCAGACAGGATTTATGCCCAGGCAAAGGCTAAGAGTTCCAATGTGTCCTTGAAAAAGGATAAAAAACCTTTCCATGTCTTTCTCCCCTCTTCTCTCCTCTTTCCTCTCCTTCCCACAGATCTTTTTCTTTCCAGAAAGATGCCCTAAATCCACTCCTGTAATTGCATAGCATTTCTGTCTGCTGAATTGAGAAGAAAGCAAGAAAAAAAAATAGATGAAGCAGTAAAAAAAAAAAAAAAAACCCCAGAATGTTCTTTGAATGTTTCTCTCCTCTTCTCCTCTCTGGCAGATCAATCGAGCTCCAAGCTTCGGGACCGATCAGAAGATTGATTACGATGTGAAGAAAGGGGTGCTGCTCAATGCTCTCAAGCTCCTCAACATTCGGTACTGTTCTCCACCACGGTCATACACACACGTGCACACACACACACATGGACTGCATCTAGGGGCCCATTAAGTTCCATGTGCAGAGGCAGGCAAAGCTCATGTCAAACTTTATTTTACAGGGCTCTGAATGTTTAAGGATTTCTGTCGATTCTTTCAGTAGTCTTCATTTGGCGAACCCTTCGGAATTACTTTGATACACGGCAAAATTCAGCCTTTATCTTGTTTTAGTTTCAAACTCATGGCACAGTGGTGATATCAGTCTGAGCTGAAAATGCAGTACTTGAATGTTGGTGCTGCTGTGGTGGCTACAAAGACAGATAATTGCTTAGGTGCAAAGCTATATTGTATGCACTGTGCACCCTTCAATCAGACATGCTGTGTGTGTGTGATAGGAACAGAATAACACTGTTATTCTGTTCCTATGCTGTCTGTATCTTAGAGTCTCCATTGTTTACTCTGCTCTGTATATTTACATAAAATTCCTGTGTTGTAGCTGTATTTGTTTGCCTATTTAGGTTACATATAATGTCACTGTTGTTGTGTAATGTATTTTTTTATACATATGTAGTGTGTGTTTGCGTGCATGTGTTTGCTGGCAAGCTTTTCTATCCCCTGCTACACTGAGTCTGTCCACTGATTGATCATCGTACACCAGACCTCTGGATCTCTGCTCTCTTTTTCTCTTTCTATCTCTGCGCTTGTTCTCTTCTTACTGCTCTAAATATAGTCTCAACTCTACTAGTCACACACAAATGCAGCACAAACACACACACACACACCATGGATCAATTACATGCGCAGCACCATAGATCTAGTTTGGCCAAGTGAGGAGCGTGGTGCAGCCATCCTACATGAAAACTCACTCCATCCTCCCACCCAGCTTCAGTCGGCACAAACAAATCTCTTATCAAAATGATTTGTTTCATGGCTGATGTTTGCTGTGTTCCCACAGATTAAAAGGGGAGATTTGATTATTTCATTACAAATAAATTTCAGGAGGCCTTGAGAGGCGACGGGGAGCTCTTTCCAACCAGACAAACTGCTTAAGTTCATGCTGGAGTGAATGAGGGCTTTGTTCTACCTCACTCACTTTTTCCCTTATATAGTAATGGCTTTGCTTCCCAAAAGGGAGGGGTCGGTGGTGTGTAGAGGTAGGGTCTCACTCCATCCTCCCACCCAGGCACTCAACTCACAACACCAACTGTATCAACGCAAGATCAATTCAGACCCGGCCGGGCATGGACATTGATAAATTTGTTTCATGGCTCATTCTGTGTTCCCCCAACAGCACTCAATATCCAATTTAAAGGGCCAGCGATTGACTATTTCAAATAAATTTCAGGAGTGCCCTTTCTCCAGTCTGCAGCTCTTTCCACGGCCCACTTGTTCAAACTGAATTAGCTGTCTAGTCCTGTTCATCCTGGGGTTGTCGGTTTGTTTGTGTCTCTGCTCCATCTTTATCTCTGTGTTGTTGAATCACTTTTTCCCTTATATAGTTTTTTGTGATGCGTTTCCTTTTAAACCACCACAATGATGTGATCAAAAGGCAAATTCAGGTCATTCTCAAACTCCCTAACAGACCAGCCCGGCCGGGCATGCATTGATAAACCTGCCCCCCAACAGCACTAATATCCAATTTAAAGGGCCAGCGATTGACAAAATGGAGTGCCTTTCTCCAGTCTGCAACGGCCCACTTGTTCAGAATTAGCTGTCTAGTCCTGTTCATCCTGGGGTTGTCGGTTTGTTTGTGTCTCTGCTCCATCTTTATCTCTGTGTTGTTGAATGTTTTTTGTGATGCGTTTCCTTTTAAACCACCACAATGATGTGATCAAAAGGCAAATTTTTCAGCTGTCAAATTCTCATCCCTGCAACAGACCTGTTTGCTGTCAAACTTCATCATAGTTTACAGCATTCATGCAGACCTTTTTCTGCTGAAAACATCTGCTGAAGTATGAGGTGATAAAATAAAATCTTGTGTATTATGAGATAACAATTACAGTTCGTGTTGTGAGATAGAAATGAGGAAGGGAAACACACAGGTTATGACAACGGGATTAAGTCATAGTGAATTTGTTTTTCAACAGTTGCTAAGCCGTGACAGAAAACTAATAGAACATGCAAAGTATCATTGGAAAACAGGGAAAACACAGAAAATGCACTGTAGCTCTGTTTGTATTCTGGGATAATGTATTCTCACTCCTTTTGTTTTAAATGTGCATTCTCTTGACTTGGCTTGTTTAATGTTGCTTCAGAGCCAGTGATAAGAAACGCAACCTGGCCCAGCAAAAGGCAGAGGCTCAGAGACGGCTCTATGGACAAGGCTCCATGAAGAAGCTCCCGGCTGCTTCCACGGACTGGGAGAAACAACGTCACACATTGGAGCGAAGGAAAGAAGAGCTGGTAAAGCACAAACAAAGCATTACATTAATGCAAAGTATTAAACCTTATTATGCACTTTGAGTAGATTTGCTGAGCAAGACCGCGCTTCTCATTTCTATAGCTGCACGTATTCCCACCCCCGGATCTGCTTAGAAAAAGCACAGTTCTCTTTGCTGGCAACTGACCAGCTGCAGCGGAGCAGCTGGGATGCTAAGCACCTGTACAAGGTGGTGCACCTCGACTACGGACAAGGGAGCTAAGAGCGAAACTCATTTATTTCCCCACCCAGACATTCAAAATGAGCCTGGGGAGTAAAACAATGGCTGTACAGTCATACACCCTGATCATAAGTCATGAGCCACCTTTTAAGCCTTTTAGGCCACACCAAAGGTGAGCACAAAAGGTGGCTTCAGCAATTCAGGGACAGGTGTTCTTCGGAAATGAGTACTGAGATAACACTTAGTAAACACATCAATCAGCTGGTAAAAAAAAACAAAAACCCTAAAATCTGAATAATCTTGTTCTATAGCACACGTTCACTTCATTGAATAACCAAACAATACATCATTGTGCTTGTGTTACTTTCTACTACACTTTTCCCCAGGAGTGAAACAAGAAAAGTTGAAATGAGAGAAAAAGCCTGAGTAGAAATGCACTTCTTACTCTGCGTCAAAAGAGTCAAAGTTTTCTAAGACAAGCATACCATTTAATTATTTTCTCTTTGAAATGAAGGAGTCGGGGGAGCTTTTCTCATCTATATGGGTAAAAGTGGCAGCTAGTAGTGCTTTACGCCTCCCACCCTCTTTGATTAGCCTTTTGATCAGCCACAGCAGTAATCAGTGGGAATAAGGCAAGATGGTGCAGAGGCACCATTTAAAAAGGGCACTACCTCATCTTTAAGTGCTGTTATGGCTAAAGTGCGAGACCAGGTTCAGGTCTATTGAAGGCACATATCACTCAGGGCTCAATGATACTGCAGTGCCAGTAGTGAAGTGAACCCCTCCTGTCTACTTTATGCCAAATTGGCCAACTGAGCTCTACAATTATACCTCTATAACATATTAATAAGAGAGTACACTGAAAAAGCCTCACCCTTGTTGGGTGAGAAGACTTTTTTCTTATCTTTCTTTCTACTTGCCTCACATTTTTAAGGCTTTATTCTTTATTTCTGACAGAAGATAAGTTGGGGCGGAGGGAGGGGGGGGCGGTGAATCTCACCTAAGAGATTTAATCCTTTCTCCTTTGGTTTTCTCCTGTTTTTAGAAAGAGCAACTGGCACAGGTCCGCAAGCAGATCTCCAGGGAGGAGCATGAAAAGCAACATCTCGGGAACTACAGGTAAGGAAGAGGCAAATGGGCGGGGAGAGGGGGCTGTCCCTCCAGGAACTCCACCCGGTGCCAGCTTGGCTTACATTTATGGGGTCATCTGCCGAGCACCAAGCTTCCACGAGAATAAATAATGCTGCTGCAGAGAGAACAAACATAAGGGAACACCCAATGTTTTGAGAGCCTGAGATGGAAGAATTAAGACAGGGAGAATATGTAAAATAGAAAGGGAGAATGGAAATCAGAGGTAGTGTGTAATGGTAAGGTTCAAATTGTTTCTCCTCCATGCACAATGTTACCTTTTCAGCATTTCGTGAAGTCAAATTAGCATGTATACTTTGCCTGCCTACTGTAAGCCATTCTCCAGTTCCCTCTCCCCACCGCCCACAACCCACACCTCTATTCTTTTTTCCTGTAACTCCAGCCGGGACTCTGGAAGACACTGAGCGTGTCAATTTTTAATAATCACCTCACAGGCCGACCCGATCCGCTTTCGACCATGACTCAGCAGCAGCGAGTTCTGATTTGCCGCTCATCCCTTGCAAGTTGTTAATGCTCCCTCACTCCCCTGGTTTCTCTTCCCGCCTCTGTCTCTTTATCCAACATGTACACACTTTCATATTTCCAGGTCTTGATTTCCTTCTCCCTGTCTCTCTCACTTTCTCAATTCCTCGCACACACGAGGCAGACACACACGCCTACGCAATTGGCTCGCACACACACACTTGCCCTTCTTGCTGTCTTCCCAAATGTAAGTGACTTCTTGACTCATCACTTGACTGAATGGCTAGTCAGATGGCTGATCCCAGGCTGCATGAAGTGCTGTCACCTCCCTCCTTTTCTCCGACACGCAGCCAGACAGTCAATCAGACAGGCTGGGGTCTGTCTGGAGCACCCCTAATAAAGACCTCTTAGCATTCAAATGGTGTCCCGGCGCAGCGCTGGAGTCTGATTAACACACTGCTTCTCATTAGATGAGTTCGGGTAATGAACTTACTTACATTCTGCTATTAGATGAAACTTGCATCAGGTACAGACAAGCCAGGACTCCGTGGCATCAGAGGGAGGCCTAGCCGCTTGACGTCATTGTTGATTTAACGTCATTTTAAGCAGTCAGAATCAGATGCTGTTGACCAAAAAGAAGAAGGTTTAAAGTGATGTGAATATTAGATTGGTCTCTAGCTCAAGTGGGAACATGGGAGGAAAATATCCTCAGCATGAACATTTTATTTAAAAAATATCGCAGAGTCACCTTCAAATAAAATGTCCATATGTTCGGAGACGGAGGGTGCCAGAGAGAGGGATCAGTTAACACCCACTATTAAAGTGTTGACCTTAGGCTTTTCCAGTCAAGTGATTTATGTTGCTCTTTGAGGACTGACAAGTTCAGACTCTTTTCATATATTTTCATTTCAACTCAGTTTTTTCGGCTGTTATGAAGAGGTGTTTTCCACGTTTCTCAGAGTGTATCTCAAGAGGAAGAAAAGAATCTGGTATCATGTATCTTAAAGATGGTTGAAAACTGTTGCAGTTACAAAATCTCATATAGGGTAGTGCCAAGGGAGGGAAATAAAGTGATTGGTTCATCTCAGGTCTCAACCACTGCTGTAAAGAAAGAAATGCATAGAATTGGGTCAACTTCTCAATAACATGGAAATCATGTACCCAGAACAGCATTTCTGCATAAAGTTGTTAAATGGCAGATGGGGTGCAATGAAAGTTTTAACAGTGAAACTGTGCAATCTTAAACTTTACTTGACATTGTACTTGCACTCAAATCTGCAACTCAGATGCTGGTATGTGTGAATAGCTTAGTAGCAACAGCTTTATAATCAATATTTTAAATAAATCCTCTTGGTCATCGTGGTAAAAGTCTTCCTGCCGCTACATCAACATTCAACTTTATGTTTTTTTTAAAAGGAGCTCTGTACTTTAACTCCTTTTCAACTTTAACTCCCTGTCGATTAAAAAGAGTAAGAGAAAAGGAAAGGTAGGAATAGTCTTGCTCCAAACGTGTCTGTGTAGACGCCAAACTATTTCCCTGCTTTTACACTCCACTCTGGCCAGTGCTTATTTTGATTAAACGCTGTCGTTGTTTTGAGTTGATGGCCAAAGTGATGACTTGAGGGGAGTTTGGAGATGTATTATGAGGATAACCAGGCAGAGGTTTATACATTTTCCTAATCCCCTCAGGCCTAAGATAAACACTTGAGCGCTGCTAAAACTAAGCAGAACTGTGCAGAACGTGTGATTAGGCACATTAGGAAAGACTGCCACAAACGCTGAAGTGCACATCTCAGTGAGGGTGTGTTAATACATTACACCATGTGAAAAGACAGACTGAAGTTTGTTACACATTAATACTTGATTACTGTCTTCGTCTCTTTTTGCTCCCTCCTCGTCCATTCCTCCTCTCCCCTGATCCTGCTACTCACCTTTCTTTTGTCTCCATCATTTCACACCTCTCATTGAGATACTTATAATTCTCTCCGGCTGCGCGCTTCACCTCCTGCCTGCTCTTTTTTCATGTCCAACCACCACCCTCACCTGCTGTGCTTCGACCTCTCTGCGCCCCTCTCCATCCACTCCGCCCTCTTCTTTCATCAATCGCCTCTCTCCATCTTTGTGTTCCACTTTGCTCATTTTTGACATCTTTCTATCTCTTGGCCAACCCTCTTTTCTTACCCTTCTTAATTTTTTTTCTCCTTCTGTCTTTTATCCATCACTGCTTCCTCCCTCCCAATTCTTTCACCGATGCTCCTCTCACCTTTTTTTGCTGAACCCCAATCCCACTCTCCTCTTTCCTCCTCTCCACCCCTTTCTTTTGTTGACCCAAAATCTGTTTTTTCTTTTTTCTCCATTTCATCATTTTTTATTTCTTTCCCTTCTCATCCACTTTCTCCCCACATTGATGACCCTTCCTCCTTTGCCTTTTCTTCCTCCCTCTTTCTCCTCTCCTCCCTCACTCTCCTTGCTTTTCTCTCTGTGTCTCTGCGGCCTACAGACGTATTTACCCCCCAGACGACAAGCTGCTGCTGGAGAAGTATGAAAGCCTGCTCTCGGCCGCCTTTCAGACCTTCCTCGCCGGGCGAGCTGCCTCACTTCAAAAGGAAATGAATAATCCTCTGAAACGAATGAAGGCACGTACGTCAGTGGCAGACTGTCACGCACACACACTTCACACACACACACACACATCATAGAAACCTGTAGAGACCAACACAAATACATGTACGCACAATATGCAGACACTTGTGGACAAGCACATACCAAAGAAAAGAAACACACTCGCATTTCTATTAACATTCTGCCCACAGAGGCAAAAAAGGATGTGCAAATAATGCGGAAAGTATGCCGCAGTCCTTCGCATTTGTTAGAACGTCTGACAGAATGTCCTTCTCCTGCTCTATCTGCCTCGCTCTCGTACTGCCATTCACTCTGTCTCTCCACAAACATTTATTGTGCTGTGTACATGAGCTTTTAAAAGCAAATCAAATCCCACACAACAATGTCATTTTTGTCTCTATATCTTTTTGTCTCATTCTTTCTTTCAGTCAAAGTTAGTTGTGAAGAGCCCTCAGAATTGATTACAGTCGCTGCCTACATATTTGAATGTCCTTTCCTGTAGGTTTATTATTTATTTTATGACAAAGATTCGGGGACACTTAACTGCCACTTAAATTCCTGCCCTTGTGTGTTTGCCCACTTATAACCTTTCAGTAAACCCCAGTCATCATTTACATCAATCAATCTACTCTGCTTTCGGATTGTCTTTCATTTGGGTCCACCTGCTCCACACCTTGACAATAAATGTCAAAGCCTCTCTGGTAGCAGGAGGAATGTGGCTTCAGCTAACTTTGAAGCTAATGGTATGAAGAGACTTTGCATAAAGAGAGAGAGAGAGAGGTTGATTTCCATTCCACACAACTTTGCATAGAGAGGAGAAGACAGCAAGAATGGAGAGGGATGTGGAGCGTTTAAAATAATGATAAAGTAAAAAGATGGTGAGACGCTAGAGGTAGCTGGTTTGTCACTCTTGTTTTTTTTTGTAAAATATTTTTTGAAGCATTGTGACAGACTTCTATTATGAACACACTTTATGAATCGGGATGACTTGAGTACAAAAAGTACGCAACAGAAAGACGTTTTTTTGTTTTCATGTCTGAAAGAGCAAATCAATGAAACAAAAAGACACAGAATGCTTTTGTGAGGTATTAAAACGCATGGAGAGAAAAGCATTGATGAGCAGGAAAGATGCAGATGAAAGAAAAAAAAACCCTTCACTGCATTTGGCATCTGAATAGTTACAGTGAATTCTGAATTAGGATATTTTTACAGTAGTATTGACATTACACATTCAAATCAAAGCACTGGGAGGAGGTGTCATATGCAACTACTGCAGACTCAAACCTTCCTCAACAGCCTCTAGCCCTTCGCAGTTTGTTTTTCAGAAAGTTATTGTGTGTCCTTTCAAGAGTGGAATCTCTGCAGAGGATTTTTATAGAGATGTCAATCAAAGATCAGACAGAGTCGAAACACCAGACCGAGGTAAGTTTAATTCAGTCAACACAGTGAGATGTGGCTCTCGCTCAGAGCAGGAAGGGAGAGAGATAATGAGAACAAAGGACGCTCCAGAGTTTGCTATCTAATAACATAATGATGAGTGACAACTGGACTGCCCTTAATAAGGGACAGAGTGTGAGATGCTAATCTCGGCAATTTATAGAAAAGAAAGAATTTGAATGTGTGATTCAGCAGACCACAAATAAAACATTTTAATCAAGTCATTTTCCTCCATTTTTCAACACTGTATGTGTATTTTTCAAGCCTTTCTACTGTCAGAATAAAACATGATTTGAGTTACTTGGCTTGACAGACTTCACATGGCTTTGTTTGTCCTCCTCAGCTTTGCTGTTGCTTAGTCATTTGTTGATTACTGGGCACAATGACAGTTGAGACACATGGTTTAGCTTAATTATAGCCTTCATGATCTGCACCATCGCCATCGGGTCTGCTCACAAAACACGGCTACTTTTGATTTCGGAAATTATCTAGCTGATGTTAGCATTAGCTTTCTAGCAGTTGACCTACGTCCTGCGTGTGAAAGTATGTACTGCACATGTTATATCTACGCATCTTAAGGCTTATATCTAAACATGACAATTAATGAGCTTATGATAAACCAGAGCCTCTATTGTTGTGCACCAGTCACATTGCTTTGTATGACCCTGGCGGGATCCATAATGATTGATTGATTGATTGATAGATCAACATTTGAGTGTGTAGTTTTTCCTGTTGCAATGGGCAAGAGGTCATTGGCCAGCGTACCATCAGCATATCTGTCAATTCTGACAGAAGTACCCTCAAAACGAAACGTGTTTGCTGCCTTTGTGGGCTTCTTACGGCCATGAATTGAAAAATGTCATGGATTGTCACACTATCAAAGGAAATAAAACGTGCGTTGTAACCCTAGTGATAACATGCTGATGCACCGCAGAGCATCCTTCCTGGCTTCATTGCCGTGCTACTGACAACGCAGCAGCGGATTACGCTGGTTTCCACAGGGTTTGCATCACCCTTCTCCACACTTCCATTACAGTTAGGTTGACAGGTATGCATCAGATTGTTAGTTCTGTTGTTAGCTATCTATGATTTCCTGCCCTCACAGTAGATGTCTTCTTATCCCCCCATTTTTCTCACATGAATACTCCAGATAAAAAAAGAAAAATGTTGTTGAGCAGGTGCACGCTCAGCTGGCCTATGGTGCTCTGCCAGTATAATAAACCAGCACAAGTACACAAAGTTTTGTCTGGGAGCACTTCTGAGGCAGTGCAGATCAAAGTGATCAGCAAGTGCTGCAAATGTACATTAACCAGAGGGATATCAAGAATCTCAAAGGGCCATTATTTTCACCTTAAAACGTTTTTTAGGAGGAATAGTCTGGTTTGAAAACTCGGCTGGATTTTATATTCTTGTGAATCAAGATGTTCTATTTCCTGCTGTACAAAGAAACTATTCACTACAGTGACCAGTTCACAGGGTACTCTCAGCGAGGACGGCTGAAAATGAAACTTCCTGTAACACTGTTAAGAACAATATAAGAGGAAAACACCCGCTGACTTTGTTGCACATCAGGCAGAATTTACGCCTCACCACTGATGTGATGCACCGAAGCCAGTGCGAGCTAACAATTGCCACCTACAGGCAAAAATAGTAACAGCAGTTATTTGTATTTTTACAGCTGCTGTTTGCTATGAAAGACTCTTAAAAATTGGAACACTTTCAGTGGGCGTAGAAGTTTCATAGTCTATCCTCTCTCCTGCAACACTGTTGGGAGGAGGGGGTCCTGACCAGGTTTTGATTTGTCTATAGGCATAAACTGCTGGCTCAGGGGTATGTGGTTTTTTTCTTTGGAGGAAATAAATTCCTAACCAGTGGAATGCGTCCTCTGACTACATTACCACAGAAATGGACGAGACAGGGTCATCTGTCAAACAGCCAAGAAATATAGAGTCAGAGAAGAGCAAAGTAGAGGCTGCCATCAGTTGAACAAAAAAATACTGCTTTTTCAACAAAAATGGATAAAAATGCAACAAAAGCTAACTCCGAAGACCCCCAGACAAAACTGCACACTTGGTTCTTTGGAACCAAAAAAAGTTGGGACAATGTAGTTTATGAGCTGCATATTGTGTTGGCTGACACACAGACACTATAAAATGTTTGATTTGTAAAGTGAGTGAAAAAACCATCATCTGAGCAATCTGAGGGAAATACTATGTGTAACAACCAGTGATTGCTAAATACAAGCTCTCTCCAGTCGACTGAGCTTCATCATTTGATATAGCCCTCTTGTGCTAGAAACACTTTTAGGGACAATAAGTAGCTTTCGGTTCGTCTGTAATTTCTGTATATGGGTCAGGTTTTGCTGCAATTGAACAAGGTAATGGGCCTCAAGAAGCTTTCACCTCAAGAAAGGTTAGTAAGTAGAGAAAAAATGCATCTACTTTCTAAATAAATACTTCAAAGCAAACTACGTTTTTTCCTACCTTTCTTTAAATTAACTAGTTAAATAAATAAAAAAATATTTGGTGTGGTTAGCTTCTCAGGACCACTTCTCAATCCATGTAGGCCATAATATGTTACAGCATCTTATCACATGTTAATGCATGAATGGGCCCAATTTTTTAAAACTTTTATTCATATATTTCGTGATCTTGTGAAATATTAGCAGCTGCAATCTTAGGGATGAATACTACAGTGGACAGAATCGTTTTCAACACATAATCCAAATTGCATAATAGGTTTTGAATTGTTACAGCCAAGTAACTGACTTTGTAATGACTTAATGTTAACTCTCTTTTTAATGTTTTCTTCTGTTCCTTTTACTTATCATTTTAAAATACAAAGTTCTTGATAGAGAATTTACATCTCACACTAGCTTAACTGTCTGACGAGGCTGCAACTTCACAAAGTTCATCCCAACCGTGTTCAGGCTGACACAAGTCCGCACCATCACACACATTAATGCTTGCATAGGCACATAAGTACAAGGTATAGTGAGGTATTTATAAAGTAAAAAGGCACATAGCAGAAACATAACATTTATAAAAATGTCTGAGCCTGTGGATGCATACCTTAAGATGGAAGAACAAAGACTTCCACACGTGGAAATATGCCACTGTGTGAATACGTACATGCACACACACCAACACAGAGAGCCATGGGCACAGTGACCTTCTCGCAGACCCCAGAAAGCAGCTTGATGGCTAATCTGAGAGAAAACAATCACTTTTCATCTGTATTTGAGTGGCAACTGGGAGCTTTTTATGTCCCGGACGTGAAGCAACATTAATCACCTTTGCCTGCATTTCAGCAACGGCCAAATGGCCAAGGCCCCAGCATATTGGCGTTGGCCGTGACGCTGCCTTTTCCAAATCCAGCCTCTATAAGCGCTGCCAAATAGCAGTGCTATGTTCAGCCAGGGTCTTTTTTTCTAACCCCCAGATAAGGCACATAGGCCTGTGAAGTCAAACTTTTCACACACCTCATTTTGACTTCAAGGTAATTAGAGATATGAAACATCAAAGAATTTGCATTATTCCTTATCAGTGTATCATCAAAATTTTACTTCGCTGTTAGTCTTTGCTGATGCTTTATACTGAATTCTCCTTATGTAACAAAAATCATAAACTTTGGCAGACTCTCATCTCATTGTGTCTATTTTTTTGGTGTGTGTTGGTGTGTAGGAGGAGGACATCTTGGATCTGCTGGAGCAATGTGAACTGGACGACGAGAAGCTGATGGGCAAATCCTCCAGGCAAAGAGGCCCTAAGGTGGGTGAGAGCGAGGTAGGGAGACGTGCGAACTGAGAGTGAGAGGAGGGAGAATAAGGGCCACATGCCTCAAGGGACCTAAGAAAAAGTGCAAAGAAGAGTGTCAAGAGAGAGAGAGAGAAAGAGGCAAGGAGGGGGGAGGCAGGTAGGCAGATGCCTGGAGCTAACGCCCACAGAGAGCATATAGGACGTGATTCAGAAAAATAAAGGGGAGTGGGGGGGTGGCGGGTTAGGCGGGAAAGAAAAGAATCAGAAAGAGTCCCAAAGAAAAGACCCAACTCCCTTAGGGGACAGCTGTCAGGCTGTGTCTCTCGCTCTCTCCGTGCTATCTTTCTTTCTGTCTATCTCCCCCTCTTTCTCTCTCTTTCTCTGTCACATACACCTATACGCCCCCTCGATTTCCCACGACAGCACATTACTCCCTCCATCACCTTGCTTCACACCCCTCCCTTCACCTCTCCATCCCCGTTCTCTCCCTGCACATCTACATCCATCCCTCACTCGAGGGCTAAATTGGCTGGAACACTCAAAGAGTATGTTAGGGACTCGACAGGGCAGTTCAGCGCTGCATTAGAGAGGCCTTAGCTGGAATGAGGACTTGTTCAGACACAATCACTGTTGTCCAAATTAATTTGGACTCCGTCAGTTTCGATGTTGCCGAGTGCGCGGAGAGAGACATTGAGAGCAGGGGAAAGAAAGAGCTGTGACGGATAGATTCACTCCTCTGGGTGTAGTGCTTGCAAGCCATCTGGTGAAACTGAACCAAACGAGCGCACGCGAGCTAGAAGAGAGGAGTGAGGCAAAGCGATTAGAGGCAGGATTTTTGAGGGAAGGAAGGGCCGCTATGGTTTGTTATCGCTGAGGAAATGTTCAGACGGAGCAGGCGAGAAGAAGGCAGAAAGTGGAAATGGTGAAAGGAGGGAGAGCCCAAGAGTGCCTTCGGGTTCTCTTTCCTTTTCTTCTTATTTAGTTGTTTCTTTTGATGTCTTCCTCTGTCTTTTTGACGCCTTCCCTTCTAATTATGATATACACCTAATCACATTTGTTCCTCGTGGTATCAGCCTATCACCCCCCTCACCTTTCTCCTCAGCTCACATTTAGCTCGATTTTCACCGTCCCTCGCTTAGCCTACATCCATATCCAAAGTTTCTTTCTTTCCTCTCTCGTCTCATCTGCTCAGTGTCTGGCCTTCTCTCTCTTTGCCTTGCCCTCCGCTGTTTATCCGCAGCCTGGTCCCGTCTCCTTTTCTTTCTCTCTCTTGTTCATTTCCGCTCTCTCCAGCCATTCAATGCCTCCTCTCCGTTTCTCTCCGCTGCCATACTCGGATTCACCTTGTCCTCCCTCTTTATTTCTCTCCCCATCAATCTGATGTTCTCATCTTCCCTTTTATTTTCCTCTCATGTATTTAATCTCTCTCTGTCTCTATCCTCCTCTATCACTCACCCACACAGCTAGCCAGCGGTGACTGTGTAAGCCCTGTGATCACTTCCTGCCCGTTAATTTGGGTGGTCTGACAGCACTGCCCGGGCTAACCGTTGAATAACAGATGAATAAATGCTTTATTAATGCTATCAGTGTGTCCCCTTCCAGGATGTGAAACAGACACTCAACTTAATGAACTCCTGCTTTAAAAAAAACAAACAAAAAAACCCTTGTGTGTCTGTGTGTGTTTTAGGGGTGAAGCAGATTATGATTTCAAGTGCACAGAATCAGCCACTTGTACTCTGCTGAGATTAAGAATTTTGATTATTATCCCACAAACTTTATGATTTTTAGTCTTTTCACTTCTTATTAGTAGATGCAGGTTCGTGTCAAAGTGGGAACATCACAGAAATCCTCAGAAGTCCCAACACATGTCATTTTCTCCTTTACACAGGCCGTCAGATATGTAAAACATTTAATATTATACAGAAACTTTGAATTTAACCTTTACATGTCCAATCAGGTCAAATCTGTTAAAGCCACTGGGCCGCTCATGTTCTCCTTTATAATTACGGCCGTGCTTACAAAGGAGTGCATGTGTAATTGTGTGTCTGTGCATAACGAGCCTGCGAGCAAATGTACACACTGTGGGCACGTGGGCTGGCTGTGTTACCACCGGATCTCCCAGTGACAGATGGTAATGGGCTGAGGGTGAGGAGAGGCTGAGGGAGGTTGACAACATCTCAATGTCTTTACCTATATGTGTGTGTGTGTGTTTGTTTATTCATGTACTTATGTCCTTGTGAGAGGCTGTTTGAGCTTTAGACCTCTGGAAGGAGAACATTTTTCCGAAATTGGGTAATTTTGGACGGTTTAAGGTTAGGAAGCAAATGCAGTCAGAGGAAGGTCCCATGAGGATAAAGGGAAAAAGATGCTTTTGTGTGTGTGTGTATGATAGGGAGAAAGAGCACACATGTATGCGCATGTAAATGCGCATATGTGCACAAATCAATCAACTATATGAATCTATGTGTGCACATTCTGCTCTTAATTATAGTAAACGTATATCTTGTGCACATCCGTGCGTTTGCCGAATGTGTCCGTGTTTGTCCCTGCCAGGCTATGACCGCCATGCCAGAATGCAGTCAGACACCAAGACGTCAGCGACCAGACTACCTGGCCGACTTCACCAGCGGCAGCAGCGCCGACAACTCTTGCTCCTCGTCAGACGAGGAAGAGGAGGAGAGGAGGAAAGCAGGTGGAGGAAGAGGCGGGGAGAAAAGGGAAAAGAAAGTTTCCTACGACCTTGGGGACAGCAAGGAGAAGAACTTGGCTGAGCGCTCAGGTAAAGCAGCAGGATGTATAAAAGTGTCTAAGAATGTCTTTATTAGGAAGCCAGAGCGTGGGGGGGGTTGACAGGGACCTTGTTTCCTGTGATCGTTTTTTTTTTTTCTTTCAAGCTTTCTTTTTTGTTTACTTTGTTTCCGTGCTTGCTCGCTTGCTCCCTCCTCATTTTGCTTGCTCTCTCTTCCTCCTGGTCCTGTTTGTCGGTTTCTTTCTTTTTTTAGTTGGAATCCTCCATCTGATTGCAGCGGTTAGCTTAATTGCTGAAACATACTTGTTTTGCAGATGCGTAAATGCATGCCCAGTCAGACACCTGTACACGCACACACACACACACACACACACATTTTTAAGATCTCTGTTGTAGCATTTACATATCCGTTTCCATTATATCGGACTAGGACAGAGAACAAAGTGCAGACAGTGAGCATAGTGAGCGTGAATGTATATAATGATGCGATAAGGATACTGGAATTGATCCTGTGATGCTACAAGCACAGAACATACTGGTACACTTTTCACATTTATAAAGTTTGAAATTTCCATATCCATGTATCCATCCATTTCCATATACATGCACACACACTAAAATACAGATACTGAGAGTTTTGCTTTGCTCAGTACCGACAGTGGATACACACATACTCTCCAGCAACAGAAACGGGGCAGGATGGTGTGAGCCAACAGGGGCCACATTACAGGTGTTCAGCCCCCCAGTATTTATATGCTTAATTGATGTGATAAAAACGGCAGTAGATCCTTGGATTTTAATTAAAGCATGAGCAGGGTGATTGTAGCCTGTGACTCATGGGATGTCGCTCTTTGTTGCCGAGTTCCTGTGTAAGGGAAGGTCCTGGCTTCACACGCTAGCCGGACACACACACACACAGATACCCACAAATGTCAAAGCACTGTAAGGCCCTTAAGGGAGTAAAAGTGTCCTGAAGAGTGCGGTTCCAGTGAAAGGGAGAGACGAAGGAATTTGATTTGAGAGAGGAGGCGGAAAAAAAGACCCTTTCGTTGTTTACCTTGAAAACACCTTGAGTTTAATGCTGAAATATTCCCTGTTTTACAGTGAGAGTGATAAGTCCCAAGCATTCCCTCAAATTCGCATAAAGTCATATACATCAACTCACTTTCAGCTCTCTGAAGTGAGTGAGAGGGCACCTTTCACAGAAGCCTGTGTGCCGACCTTGGGAAGAAAAAATTCTCCGGTTGCATTGTGGGCCGCCGGTTTTACTGCTCAATGGAGAGTACCCTTGCATGAGCTCATTCTATTTGTCACAAAATAAGGGACAAACCCATGAAAAAGCCCAATTTTTGGACTCCGTAACTGAGTGTGTGTGTGTGTGTGTGTGCAGAGAGACAGCAACCCTGCCAAGCCCTACTCCATACCAAGCCACCAAAGAGCTGCTAGGACTAAGCCCCATAATGCTCTCATTTGGCAATGGCCAAACCTCCGAAGGTTCAGCAGCCACACACTCAAACTCACATCGACAGACAGACACATATAATCACTTGTGTGCACACTTGATGTGAGACACACACGCACACACACACGCACATAAACTGCACAAATAGAAAATACACACTAATACATCGGCTGGTAGACAAGCTGGAGGAGTTTCAAGGGTGATGGCGAGTGTCAGTGTGGGTTTTCAGCTTCATTTTCTGTGTATTTGCATCAGTTTTCCGTGCGTTTGTCTGGTGTGTATGTGCCTGTAAACAGAGAGAGAGGGAGAGAAAGAGATGCTCTTTAATCCATCCCCAAACCAGAGAGGACTACTGTTTAGTTTCTGGTTTCGACTACACATGCTGCGGTCGTTAATAACATACATACACTGGGCCACTGGGCCAGTGTGCCACAGTGTGGCAGTGGGAGTTTTAATGCCACACTTCATCTCCAAAGCCACCCGGCAATGGGTGGAAAGCAGAGAGAAGAGCTTGACAGTGACAGGGACACTGAGACAGGACCAGGGAAGAAAAGAAATTGAAGTGTGACAGTGAGTCACATTTCCTCCCCCTCTCCCTCTCTTTTTGTTTCTCTGCAGGTCGCATGCACTGGAAACCTCCAATCAAATCACTCAAAACCAGCCACGCCCCTACCGCTTCCCCAACACTTCCCGGTCCAATCAGGCGCTCCATCTCCTGCCCTCGCTCGATTGCCTCCCTCTCGTCACCCAGCGAAGTGCGGGCGTTGTCCACCAGGACTTCTCCCACGGTGCCAATGGCCACTCCGCTCGTCAGGCCAAGCTCCGCCACGCTGCGCTCTCATTCGCTGAGCCGCAGTGGTTCCGCCCACCGCGTGCCTCACAGCAACAGCCTTGGGACCATCCACTCCAACATAGTAAGCTACTCTACACACACAAATGCAGAGTTCGCCTCTTTACAATTCAGAATGTGTCGAGAACAGAAAATTACACCAAATTCTTTTTCAAATAGTCGAGCTGTCATATTGCGCAATGTGGCAATCCTCTGCTGATCCACTACTCCACACAGGTTTAAAGTATAATCAAGAATTACTTTCCACTCCCGTTTCACCAAAGGTCTGATGCACAAATGTACTTGTTCTGCCCTCATAGCGTTTACCTTTCCCTTTTGCTTTTCTTCTCCTGTAGTGTTTATTGTATCCACTCGGAATCTCTTAAGCAGCTCCTTCAATACTGTATAGGCCTACTGTAGCCCACCACAATGATCTTCTATTATGTTGCCATCTGTTGCTTTCAGCCTGCCTCCTCCATTCCCTTCCCTTCTTTACAAGTATGCTGGTAACCTTTAGATACAGTGGAACGAAATTATATGGAGCACAATACTTTTTTTGAGAAAAGAACTAAATGGAAAACCTCTGTACTAAAAAGAGCGGTAAAGTGCACCAGTTGTATTGTTGTATCCTGACACACATGTACACAAAGTGACAGGAGAATTTTTTTTTTCTCATTTGTTTTGCATACTTGACTTCACACCTGTGGGGATAAGTGCTTGCTAGTTCAGAAGACCTGAAATTGGATATACGTTCATGAATGGGTGCATTGAAATGCAATAAACTGGTTATTCTTATACAAAGCATGCTGCATGTCAGTGATACTGCACTGTGCTGCTATGTAAAGGAAATAATGATCTGTGACTGTAATAGGTGGCGGCAGGATCGTAAATTAATGAGCACTCAGGGCAAAAATGCCTGTTTATAAAAAGCCTGTGAAATTTAAAGTGCCCCTGATAATTTGAAATAATAATGACTAATATACATAATGCAGTAGTAACACATTTACACCCTGCTCACATTGTTTTGACATGTTAACGAACATACGTGTGAATGCAACTATACCCTCTCCTGCGCCGACATGATTCAGAGGAGCCCCCTAAATAGATTATCATAGTTAAAATGTTCTATGACACAAAAAAAGCCTTTGTATTGTCAGGGGAAATACCATTAATTGATAACTGGTAATAAATAATTATATGAATAATATACGAATAATAATTAATTACAACCAGACTTAGTGTCCAAAACCTGAAATGTCCTCATAACAAAATCAGACTCTTTTACCAGATTTATATACATTTATCTTCCATGTCTGGTACATGCTGTATGTGTTGAGCAGTCTGTTTGGTTGGATATATAAAATAAATATTTAGCTTATTACTAATATGTATCGGTATACTTAGTTGGCTTGTTTCCATTTGTGTGTGTGTACTGTGTATAGGGTGATCCGTTGATAAACCTGAGGAGTAAAGAGCAGGAAGCTGAGCTGGTGCGTCAGACTCTGGCCGTGCTCACCGCCATGAGGATCAGGTTTCCGGGCAAAACTGAGGAAGAGGCTGAGGCTGTGCTGGATGAGGTGGGTGCACTATTTCTGTTGAGTTTGTGTGTGTGCAATAGCTTATACAACAATCTGATGTGTATGAAAAAATTATTCAGAGCCAGAAAAAGTGTACAAAATGTTACAAAAATAATGAAAGGAGACATAAAGGAAGAAGAGAAAGTGGGAGTGAACGCGGAGTACGAGTGTTGCACAGAGAACCGGACCCACTTTATTCCCAGTGCCCCCTCTGTGGCCAGGTGCGGTCACTCTGCAGCCCAACTAAAAGAGACCTCCTCGCCTCCCTCCACAATAGCCATGCGCTCTGGCTTGGCTCCCATTGTCTTTCAAATGACCCCTGTGACAACCTGTCGGTCAGTACTATTCCCCACTGCTCCTTTGTATTAATCAGTGCCTCCTCTATTTCTGGTCAGATCTCTGTGTCCTTGCATTTGGTGTGTGTGTATGCGTGCTTGTGCTTGTGTGCTGTTGCTGAACTTATCGCTTAAATCTGAGTTTTGTAAAATACAACTGCACAAACAAAAGAAGGATTAGGCCCACAGTAACATCTTGGAGCCTAATAAGTTTGAAACGTGCATTCTTCACTTTATGGAAAATTGCAATAGAAAAAGCTGAAATAGATTTATCGAGAAGAAAAGAAATAAAAGCCCAAACAGAAGCAAGAGCTCACCTTGTATTCGCAGCAGAAGCAACACATCAGCGGCACAAAAGTACAATGAAAGCATCCACCCGTCTAATCCACAGTGACTCTGACCTCCGTTACGGCCGTCGCTGTCCTCAGAACCAGCTGTCTGTTCAGCACCACAGCTCCCGCGGTGCTGAAAGGACAGCAGCCGGCCAGTCCGTCTTCTCCGGGGTGACTAATGACAGAAATGCCACTGAAACAACATGTTCAATGGACTGAAAACCTTTTCAGAGGCGGCACAAGAAGGATACAGGAAGAAAATAGGAGTTGTTTATGTTAGTTTATTTATGTCACATTTGGGTCAAAATCTAAGGTCAGTGGTCCTGCTCTCACATGGCTACTTTACTTTACAAAGCCACTGGGTGAAGTAGCTAGGCGGCAACAAGCCTTGCATATAATTGGAACAACCCTTTGCAGCTGTTGAGTGCTTAGATATGCTGCTCAAGGTGGTCCCGATGATCCTCTAGACCTCATGTTGACATTGTAGTTTTAATTTGTGAGTAAGACTCACATTTTAATGTCCTATCTCATCTTCTGTGATGTCAAAATATTAGATCTTCACACGGTTGAAGCGACAGTTCAGCTGTAAAATCTCAGCGTGAACAGCATTAGAGGAGTTTGTGCCAGCATTTGGTTCAAAAGCAGATTTGCAGACGTTGCTAACAGTAAATAGGGAGTAGCAAACAGATGCAAGTCGCTCTATTTTGTGTCATTAGTCTTGTAGTTGATTCATTTTGAGATGAGACTAGATTGATAAAATAGTGCAGCTTGCTTCATGACATGTTAGTGTTGAAATTGTATTATATTTATTAATAAAAATCAGGTCAGTTCAAGGTTGTGTAAGGGTTAAGGTTAAGCATGTAGTTGTTATGATCAAGAATGTGTGTGTGTGTGTGTGTGGTAAAGTGTGTGACACCTGGGTGTGTCAGGGGTCGTGAGAGACAATTACCGCCACACCTGTACTGTTAACAAACCCTAATGGGAGAACCATGGAAACGCAGATGAGCAACTGCACCTGTACCATTCACTCTTTGCCTCAGGAGAGAAGAAGTGTTCACTTGGCATGAAAACAATCTTTGGCAATTTATGCTTTCCATGATTTAAAGTTGACGTCTAATTGGGCTGATGATGTGTTTGTATCAGAGTAATTGCCTCCTTTATCTTTCACTCAAAACCTCATGTTTTTGTAGCAGTTGGAACCATTGAAAGGTGAAATGCATTGAGTTGTTTTGTTGTGCTTTAATTGAGGGTAATCTGTGTACCAATGAAACAAATGTGACAAATGAGTGTGGATCTAACCAGACAAGGTTTATAAAGTTCTTATAGAGAGAAAATACTAAACAAGCAAACATGCAACTTTCTAGAAAGCGAAATCAAAGTGTTTACTGTATACCTTTGCTCTGTATGTGTATCCTTGTGGATTGTTTTTTTTCATGCTTGTGTGCATATGCGTGTGTGAGTTTGTGTGCGTGTGTTTGTGTGTTTGAGAGTAAACATAAAGTTTGCGCTGGAGATTCCCAAAGGGAGCACTGTTTGCAGGGGATCTAGCATGCTACGTGAGAGGTTTATGTGCACCAGTGGGGAGATGTAGACTAAGTCAACAGAGCAACAATAACAGTGCCTGTAGGTACACAGTGATGTTGGCACTAGGAGCAAGTGCATGGGAATATCCAGCACAGCTTTTGAGCATAACGACACATGCCCCAAGGATTTCTGACACACCCACAAGACAATGTGTAGCTGAAAAACCAAAGATCACGACTCCATTTTTCTATTATCCCTGAGATGCATTTAAATTCACCTGAGAGAAGATACCACACAAAAGTCTGTTACAGACAAGCAGTGTGTTCTGCAAATGCGCAACTTTTTACATATTGATATGATTGAAAATGTCTTCTTTCCAAAGATGGTACTTTGGCAGTACACCTACTTTTAGAAATAATTAATGATTCCATAATTTTACATGGCTCAAAAAATTAAGATTTTCTTAGAGATCATTGTGGGGCTGGAAACTTTTATGAAGACGGACTTGTTCAAGAAAAAACCCACAGGATTACTCTCCCTGTGAACAGAATAAGAAGACAGCGTAGTGATTGGCTGCAGTAAACAATCGCTCCCTTCTTACATTAGATTTCCTGTGTTGCCTAGTATCACATGCCAGATGCCAAATGTCACACAAGCATTGCGTCTCTCTCAGCAATGGTCCGGTCATATTCCAGAGTTGAACTTTTCCATAATGGAGACCTACGTGTGAAAGCCAAAAACACATTACGTTAACACATGCGTGAACCCAGCAAAAGTTACAGATTCCATGTCTGAGCTGGGGTGTGAAAGAAAGTCTGCCAGGATGAGTGTGTGACGGTGGGAATGAGCTCTAGACTTTCTGCGTATGTTCTTCTTCTACATCTGACACGTTCTTATGGTATAAAATACTAAAAGAAATTACTTCAAGTTTCACCATGCTCCAGCTCGGCAGTGACAAGTTGCTGTAGAGCAGCATTGTGACAATCAGAGCACTTTTCACAAAGGCCTATTCTCATTTTTAAAAAAGGTGCTCAGTTCTCCTTGCTGGGGCTTTTCTAGCCTGATCTGCTGATTGTATTTATGCTGTTTTTGGCTGCACAGCACAGTAAATGTGGATTCCTGGGAAACAGCACCTGTAATAAAATGGCAGTGGAGTACACTTGTGTTCTCTTTTGTTCTAAATGATACCTATAAAATAATTCAAGAGAGTGTATTTCTACTTCTTAAGGAATAGTGGTCTGTAATCAAGACAAGTTTTGTGCATGTTAGAAGAATTACTTTTTTTTTTAACCCAGGCTTTTCTTCCACAGATCCTTGACAACTGGAAATACCATAAATCAAAGGTGGCATCCTATTGGCTGGTGAAGCTGGACTCTACCAAACAACGGAAGGTGAGTCTTATGCTGGAATCAGATTAGCAGATACCTGAGTCAATTTACCCCTGACTTACCCCTCTGCAGGACTGAAGGACAGTTTGGCTCCAGGTCTTCAGTAGGTAACGATGATGGAAGAATATTTGCCTAAAATGTTCACATCCTGAACTGCTTCAAGATGCACGGAGGACACCTGACTATTTCAGACCTGCTTGATATTTGCAAGAATCTGGATCAGAAGTCACTTTGTCTTAAGAGTAGATCATTATAACCCTGACAGACATTGAGGGACAATTCCACAAAGAAATGTGGCCTCAGACAGTTGTAAAGATCTGGTAGGTATCTGCATGTGTTTAAGAAAGACAAAAAGTGAGAGTGTGTGAGTTGTTAAACCTCACCTGTGACTTTTTTATTAATAGACCT
Organism: Scortum barcoo; assembly: GCA_023238725.1. NCBI lineage: Eukaryota > Metazoa > Chordata > Actinopteri > Centrarchiformes > Terapontidae > Scortum > Scortum barcoo. Next base: position 14,988,636 of record CM041538.1, on the reverse strand, counting down.
GATGAAAATAACTGTAGTTCTCAGACTCTATTGTCAGAGACAGCGCTTCTTTTTTGGATAATTCTGAAATTCTTAAAAGTTGGCCATATTTATCTTGTGACACCTGTACTGTATAAATTGCCTGCCTTTACCCTTGATGACAGGCTATACTGTCAACCTGTATAGAACGGACATTGTTAAACCTGGTGAACACGCCAGAATGTCACCGCTCCTATCTATTCCTTTGAATGTTTTTGCACAACTTTTAAAACACGAACCCAAATCAAACAAATCAGAGGAAAAATAAAAAATAAGACATGCATGAAGATCATTACCATGTCAGACAGTGAGAGGCAGAGACACCAAATAGGATGTAAACAAAACAGAAGAGGGGGACAAGACGTGAAATGGCATCCAGTAGGCGTGTCAGTAATGATGTGATCTCTCAGCCGCTGCTTTCTGCACAACTGGGCTCGGCTGTGCGGTGGGCTGTGGCGGTGCGAGCTGATGTTTTATTTGGAGTGGAGCAGCCTAATGAGCAGCAGGCAGAGGTCAGGAATGTAGCGCCCACCGTGCTTCCATCTGATTACCATACCAAAACATATCTGTGTGTGTGTTTACTCATCTATCAGTTTGTCTGAGTGTGTATGCGCGTCTCGCTTCCCTCATATTGCTGTAGGGAAATCTTGCCTCTTCGCATTGCGCGCACACACACACACACACAGTCAGTCAGACGGGCACGTCAGTAATGAGGAGCGAGGAATCAAAGTCAAAAGGGCCACAGCGCTGCACTCAGAGCCGGGCAAAAGAGGAAAGAAAAAGGGAGGAAGAGAAGGCAGCGAGGTGGGGAGGGATGGGAAAACAAAGAGGGGAAGATGGAAGGCTGGTGCAGGTGTCCTCAGACCGCCTGGGAACTTGTGACACCTTCTCTCCAAGACTGACGTCGCTGCAGCAATTAGTCCTCTCCCATGCTCTCCACTGTCTGCCCCAGCACTTTTCGTCCTGCCTCTACCACACACACATACACACACACTCACACAAACTACACTTGGGCTGCATGTCTGTGCATGCTTGAACATGAATGTAGAGATAAATCTGCTCAAATCCTCATTATGTGTGTGTGTGAGGTCTGGTTAAATTAGTTGTCAGGATGTGTTTGTGCCGTGTGTGTATGTGTGTACATGCATCTGTCAGTTTATTCATAAATGCAAGTTTGCTCTGTTACTGAGTGAATGCATTAGCCTCTGTGATTGCTCATTTTATGGTAAGATTAAAAAAAGAAAAGAAATCTTACAGTTAGAACAAATGCCAACTCACGCATATCAATTAGAAATGCTGTCACCTTTTGTCTCGCAGCATTAATTTCCTTCATTATCGCATACTTAATTTGAACCTTTGTGGCTCTCTCTTTCCGTCACTCAGGTGTTGGACATCGTACATACCAATGTACGCTCAGCACTTCAGCGGATCTGGAGGGAGCCGGACGTCGAAAGCCTCCACCTCTACCGGCTCTTTAACCGGGTCTTCAACCGGCTGCTCTGGAGTCATGGCAAGGGCCTGTGGAACTGCTTCTCCAACAATGGGTAGGCCGCTTTGAGCAAGGCCATGAGCCAGGTCAGGTTAAGTGTTGTTCCACCATGTCACACTCCGAGATGGGGTGAAACGCCTGCCATCGTAGAGAGGGGCGAGGTGTGACTGATCGAACAAGTGGGGACAATTTCGGGTAGTCTCTCCTCAAAAGCCTTCATGGTGCTGAAAAGGTTCACTCAGTTTTAAACAGAAAAAAAGTGACAAAAGTAGCTGTGTGAAGAGTGAGCTTGAGAAAGGAGTTCAAACCATCTTATCTTATCTTATCTTATCTTATCTTTCTCACTTCTGCACGCCTGGCTAATATGCGTGAGGTGGGATTGATGATCAGATTGTCTGTTTCAGAAAGTTGTGAGATGCTGTTCAATCCAGCAAGTACGCAGCACAGACACAAGTCTGTGCAACCATCAAATTCAAACTCACCTTGGCTCACCTATAATAATGTAAATTTGTTTTGACTGTAATTCATTACTTAAACCGAGGCCATCCAAGAAAAAAAGAACGTAAAAACAGAGAAAGGAAAGTAAAAAACGGAGAGCAGAGAAAAGAACAGCCCTGAATGAACTGAGATGTTCAGGGAAACTAATTATTATAAATCTGCACAAACAAGTGATCACTCTGCAGGCCAATTACCACTCTATTCATTGCATAACGCCGCTCTTTCATCTCCATAACTAGCAGTTCACGCACTACACAATCTCCTCATGTCCTCAAACCCAGTGTTCCTCAGTATATTGGTTTCAGTGACAGCAGGGACAATTTGCCATTTTTATTCAAGATGACTGGGGAAGCAGCGGAAGCTGAATGACAGAGAATGAGTGACAGACCGACCAGACCCTGCTGCACTTTCCTGAAAGCTCTCCGGGATAAAAGAAACATGTTGCTCTGTGGAGACAGGGTGCAAATTAAGGTCACAAATCTGGGCTGTTAATCAGGGCTTTTTCACAGGTGAGAGCAAGAGAAAGCGAAGGGGAGGAATGGAAGCAGGAAGAGGGTGAATTAAGGCCTCTCAGTTCTTTTACTTTGGTTTGTTATCGGATACTTTGAAGTTTTCATTTGGTGCCTTTTTTATTTATTTATTTATTTTCTTACTTTTTTGGTGCGACAGAAAGTGGCTTCCTACAAGATGAGTCACTGCAGTGACAGCACACTTGATCGCATCCATGTAGAAACCCCAAAACAGCAGACAGGACACACACACACACAGTTTCCCATCAGGGGTTCACATTGGCTTTCTTAAAACACATATTTTACTTCCCTAAATATATATATATATATATATATATATATATATATATATATATCCCTGAAGCATACAGACAGCTGCTGTGCTTTTCATCTCATCTGTGATGAAGGTGTGACCTTCTTACACCTCCTCCTCTCCATATTCTTTACAGTTCAGTTGTTCGGTGTCCGTGTTCCCCTCGACACAGAGGGCTCAGAGGGTGTAACCAAAGTCGCTGCCCACAGTTCTCCATTTTCATCCTCTCTTACTTTCTTGGCAGTCGTAATTGAGGAAGAGTGAGGAAGGCAGTGAGTGGGTGATAGAGATGAAGGAGATGATAAGCAGAAAGAGAGAAGGGGAGGGACTCAGTGCTGGGGAAAAAAGCAGAGTGGAGAGTGATTGAAAATGAGACATTGTAAGAAATGGTCAAGGGGAGATTGGGTGGAGGGGCAGAGGCCTTGGAGGATTAGTTTAGCCTAGTCCCAGCTATGCCAGAACGCTGCGCCCCATGCAGCTTTTGTCTGATCACAGCCTGCCCTGGATGATCCAGCTAGCTTGCTAGCCTTAAGTCTGGCCCCTCCCTGCAACAGGCTGTGGCCCAAACACGGATGAACCCAACAGGGGGTCCTGATGTCACGCAGCGACAGGGAAGCCGTGCACCTCAAAAAGCACACTTCAAATCCGAGTACAGCCCCCTTCACCCCCCCCTCCCCAGTCTCTCTCTGTCTCTTGTTTGATATTTTATCTAAGGGACTTAACAACAATCAAATGGCCTAGCAGCTATTGTGGGCGATGAATTCAACAGGCTTTGAAAAAGACTTAGAGGAAGAGAATGGAAACACACACAGTTTTGAACCCTTTCAGAGAAAGCACCCCCCACCACCCAAGGAGCGAAAGGGGGTAGACATCAAACGTACCCCCCGGAGTTGTGTGTCTCAGCTGTTGAAGCTCTCTCACAGTCAGGGGTATGTCCGGGGTTGTAAAGGGGGTTAACTGTACTTGGATTTGTTTCATCCTTCCTCTCTGTGTCTGTCTTCCTGCGTGTGAGCTTATGCAAATCTATGTGCACACATGTACAGTAAAGGCCACACATTAGAGAACACATTTCCAACATATGCGCGCCTCCACAACGATATCCATGTGCTGTATTCTTGCACACAGTGGTGACCTCATGGCGATCATTTCGTTTGCTCTGCAGTTCATCATGGGAGACTATCTTCAGTAAGAGCAGCGAGGTGGTGTCACCTCAGGAGCTGCAGTGCTGCCGCCGGCTGGTCCAGCTGTGCCGAGACTGCCTGTTGGTCGTCTACAAGTTCGTCTTGGAGTCCCGCGGCTCTCTGACCGGACTCAGCCTCGAATGGGACGACACCAGGTGAGAGGGACACCCGAACCTTTGATGTCTTTCCACTGAGTTCTTTATTTTTGAAAGATTCTTATAGTATTCCTGCTGCAATAGATAGTACATTATGCAGCAGGGTGGCTGGATAAGATTCAAGGATACTGATAGGTATCGGGTTAAAGCTGTACTCAAGATGGAAGATGGAAGGAGCATCAATCTGAAGATGGAAACTGGTTAAAATCAAGTTTATAAAGGCAGAGTGAGCCACAGAAACGCCTCGTTATAAAGTTTGTTTAAACTCCCTTTAGAATGAAAGGACCTAACTTGACTTAAACAAAAAAAAAACGGATAAACACACTTTGACACACAGACAAGAAAACTTTGATTTGAAAATTTCAGCTCTCATCATTAAACCTCTCTCAGGAAACATTTCCTCTTTCTCCTCCGCTGAGCCTTAGAGCCATCATCTTCATCACACAACCCCGATAAAACAAACAAACAACACACACAGAAAAAAAAAAAGTCAGCCTCATTCTATTTTTAAGGTTGATCCCCGCAGGAGACAGCAGCTCAGGTTTGGAGTGAGCGAACTTTTAAAGCACATATGCTTTGGGCTGGCAGGCGGGGAGGGAGTGAGGGTAGGGAGGAGGAGGGTTGGGAAGGGGGAGAGAAGGAGTGTGCTGTTAACAGGAAATAATGGCCCACAGATTAGCGTTCAGGTTAGCCCGGGGCCCCCCGAGGCCTGCTTTGAATTCAATTAGAGCCCAGATGAGCCTGTGCAGCAAATGACCTTACTTAGAGAGAGAGAGAGAGAGAGAGAGAGAGAGAGAGAGAGAGCTCCTTTTTCCCAAATGGGGCCTCGCTTTACATGATTCATAACTCTTGCGCATATTTTATTTTAACAGGCTATCACTTTGCGCCTACAGTATAAAAACCTCAACTCAGCTGTTTAAAAAAAAAAAAAAAAAAGTAGTGGGGTTTGTGTACAGAGCTACTTATGTTCTGACTAATCTGACACTGTTGCTATTGATGGTTTTTTATCTTGAGCAATACTTGTTTTGAGGTTACATTCATGACTATAAATCTATCAGCGGACTACGCGAGGATTTAAATACATTGTACTGTAATTGGATTTAGTAACTCGAGCATGCACACAATGATACACTGGTGTATCCGTTTTTTTGCAGTAGGTATCCTTGAGAGTCCGTTTAAGCATGCACTGGTCTGTCTCTCCTTATTTCTTCTGTGTCTATATATGTCTGTGTAAAAAAGCTTACCATTTGCTGCTGGACCAGCCTCTACCCATGGCTCCACCCCTGCTGCTGTCGCTGCCGCTTCTTCTTCTTCCTCCGTCTCTTCGCCCCTCGACACAGGTCTTTGCTTGGTTTAGTTACAAAGTATAGTTCTGTAACAAAGGCTTGGTTTCCGTCTGACCCAATGATGGTTGCTTTGGCTGCACCACCAACAGTCTAACATGGCCTCTCTTTTCCCTCACTAATATTCCAATAAGTGATGTATGGATTGACACATACAAGATGAGAATGGGACATATTTCAAATTATCTGATGATTCGCCGCCCAAAACTGTAAACAACGTATTGGAAAGGAAGGAGAGAGGAGACGGTAGCATATTAAGACTGTTTGTCAACACCGCAACCATTTGGCCCGCTTGCTGTAGCATCACCAGCCAATCGCCCTGCTGCCACATGCTACACTCTGCCTTTCACTCAAAGCTTTTTATCGAGAACATCTCACCCTAAGTGCGTTTTCAGCATGAGTGTCCTCAGTGGGAACTGAGCGCCTCACCTGCACAGCATCAGCGCCATGATCAACTTAAGCGCCGCTCTCTTCTTGTAACAAAGAAGACAGAAAAATGGCTCGGCTTGCATTGTGTGGTTTGCAGTTTCACAGCACAAACGGTTCACATCTCTCCATCAGGCATGCAGGGAACAGTCGCAGCCCGCCGCCACTTCAGATAGCCGAGAGGAAATTAGGATTATTTTCTCATTGATGCATAGGCTTTTACATGAGAGGGTAAACTATGTGTGTATGAGAGTGTATGTGTATGTGCGTGTGCGTGTGCATGCACATGTCGTGTTACTCAACGATCATCCGTCCCCCCTCGGTGTTTCACGCTCAGCTAACCTCAAACTATCTCTCTCAATCTGTGTCCACATCCAACTGACAGGTATATTTAAAGGATAGGTTAAGTTTTTTTTAAAAAGTCTGTTTTGAAACAGTATCACACTGGCTGTGAAGAGATGCCTTCCTATCACTTACTGGATAAAAGGTGGGAGACAAAATAGGATGTGGATATACAGCGAGTAAATGTGGATATTCATATGTTTATTTCAGTTTTAACACATGCTTAAAATGAACAATGAACATTTTTCATGTAAACTTTTAAATAAATAATTTAATAATAAAAAGATTATTAGGTTTATTTTTTCAAGTCAGCTTTATTTAACTCAAATAAAATATAACAATACCATATTTTTTATAGAGTGCTTTTCATGACACTCAAAGACACTTTAAAGTCAAAATGGTCAAAGAAGAAAAAATAGATTCCTATTGGATAAGATGAAAACTAAGAAATGTGAAATATCCTCAAGCACCTGCCAGTGAGCTGCTAGATGCTTGTATATTATGTATGACATTTCTCAAAGGCTGAAGTGGACAGTTATTTTGCCAGGAATGACACACAGGATTTTTTTTCCAGCTTTTTCTGTACAATATATAATCATAGACAGAAAATGCTTGTCCAGAATTCCAGTTTGACAGACCTCCCCAGTCTGATGACACTGGCTCTTGTGCGTGAACAGTACACACACACACACACAACGCATACACTCGCAGAGCTCTCGGCAGCCTTTGGCACACATCAAAGTGGGTCTGTTAGCCGGGGGGGCTTTGGGGTCTCTCGTTGTTGACCACACCTGCCCGTTCTTGTTCAAGCATCCTTCCTCGGTGGAGTGCCCCGATCAGGTGTGTCAACAGCCTCATGGGGTCTTCGAAAAGTCCTTCAGCCTGTGTGGGCAGATGAGAGGAAGTAGCCAAATAGCTCCACTAATGACTTTCTTGTTAAGCCTGGAATTACTGTCACTACCCAAAGACAATTTTCCCATGATGACAAAAGTTTCAGATTCTATTAACTTTCATCTGTCTGAAAAGTGTGGCAGTAATTAGGGTTAATTGGGGTGTTGAGCTGAATGTGGGCTGCCGATAACCTTCAAGCCTCTTTGTACCTCTTGGTTTATGATTGCGTCAGCTATTGTGGCAGTCTCCCTCCACCCTCCATCCATAATTATGGCATTTCGTTTTGTTTGGCCTTCTCTTAATTCGCGGTGGCAGTTGCATCTCGATGGAGGACTTGAGCGTTGAAGGCCTGTCAGCAGTCAGCAGTGGTAGATTGTAGCTTTTGCATGTGACGAACAGAGCAGGAGAGTATCTTTTCCCTCTCTCCCCATCAACTGATGGATCGAAGCGAAGCGCGAGTACACGAACAAGCCTCCCCCTGGCTTTCAAGCATACACGCTGTTGCCAAGACCTTCTTCATGATCAAAAGGAGGACGAACCTGGAAGATGCTGAATGAGGGTCCAATTAAATATAGCCTGCAGAGACAGCGGCCGCTTGGACGTGAGAAGCCCCCCCACCCACCCCACCCATTGCCACAACCATCACCGTGATTCTTTCTACGAGCAGAATATTCTCAAAGTGAATAGCAGAGGATCTCTGAAGAACATACACTCGGCCCCCAATGAATGTTCAATATTTGATTTTTTTTTTTTTTTTATGTTTCCACTTCTGTGCTTGGGGGTTTTCAGTGAAAACCTTATGGAAATGGAAGGGAGAAAGGAGGAATCACTACAGAGAACCATGGACAGAATCCCAATGGATGTACAGTGGTGCAGAGCGTGGGGTGGCGGGGTGGAGAAACAGAAGAAGTCGACACAAAATCATGGCATGACGTCACTAAATGTCACTTTTAAGGCTGCACTTCTCACACCTAGGAGAAGCAAATGTGAAAGGCTTAAAGCAAAGCCTAGCCTGCCCCCCTGTTCTCTGGGGTTTGAGTGGAGGAGTTTAAGAAGACCGAGCCCTTGTTCACCAAGTCCAGTCAGAGCTGAGGCAGATGTGCCGGAGGGATACCTACGGCCCACTTGAAACTGCTTCAAGGACACTCTCGTTGGACTAAATGAAGTTAATTTGAATCCCTCCTAACTCTCCTGGGTCTGGGGCTGTGTTGAAGCGGACGCCCTCAGCGACATGCAATTTTTTTTTTTTGTGTGTGTGTGTGTCTTCTTCTTCTTTCCGGTCGACTTTAGAAGAAGTCACTCGGCTAATTTGTCCAAGAGCTATTTCACAAAGACAAAGAGCTGTCAGAGAAGAAGCGCGCTATCTCCGCACCAACTTAAAAGAAGATATTATTTCTTCACTCTGTAATCCTCAGCCCCAGTGGCTCCCTTTTTTTTTTTTTTTTTTTATTAGATCGTCACATCTTAAACACTTCCACAGGGACTATTTCTTTTGACCATTGTACTCGTTTAACTAAACGAGCATTAGATGTATTTTTTATTAGCTAAAGATCCTTGCAGAAGATGTGGCAGGAAGGTCGCAAAATGTCTAATCTCACAATATGACAACTGTGCTGCAACAGCCCATAAATGTAAAGTCATTCCTCCAACTGATCAGTCTGGAAGAATTCAAACTTCCCCTGTCTCATGTCTTCTGAACGCCACCCCCGACATTTGCATAACCTTCAGTTAACCTTGTCCAGGATTTGATCATCTCATCTGACATTGCTCTGACAACCATATCTGACTCATTTCCAGTAACTAAGGAGGATGGGAGCAGGGTTCAGCCCCTACTGACTCTATCTCAACCTGACGCTGGTCTCATTCTCAGGTACTGGAACGCTGTTAGCAGGAGCTGCCTCACTGCTCTGTCTCGGTGGAAGGTGTCATAGAAAAGTCTTAGAAAGGTACTGACGTCTGTGCCTCGGAATGATAGGTGAGGATTTTCTGTTCATGATACCACAAATTTAATGGTCAAAGTTGAACGATTCAGTTGTCCTGAAAGAAAAAGAAAGATTCATAATTCATAATTCATTACCCTACGAGGAGATAACATAAATACTGCATATAACCTCATTAAACTGTAACTGACAGCACTATGTATGTGGCATTTTAGATTTGGTAAGTTTTGCAGTGAATCCATCAACAGAAAATTAATCACTGACTAAAGTGATTATCTGGTTTTCAGAATTGTTTCCTCTTTTAAACAAAAATGTCAAATGTTTGCTTTTTCCAACTGTTGAAATATGAGGATTTGATGCATTTTCTTCATCAAAAGTGATAGTAAATTGAATAGATTTCGGTTTTGGACTGTTGTTCAGATAAAAGACTTTTTAAGATGTCACCCTTCTTCACAATTTTCTGTCATTCGATCGATAAATTGATAGATCGGAAAAATAAAATGCTCATATTAACTGACAATGAAAATAATTATTAGTTGCAGCCCTACATGTAATACTACAGATCATATGGATCTCACAATTGAAGCCTTCAATTAATTACTTTTTTGCTTTCCTTTTTTCTCTTTTTCAAGGGGAGGGTGATGTCATAATATCTTGAAATCAGCAGGCCATTATTAAAGTTGAAATGTGCAAACGGAGATGGCCATAAACGGCAGAGTCAGTATGTGAAAAGTGCGCAATATGTGGGCTCGGTGCTGAGCTCTAATGCGCCCTGACCTCTAAATTGTGACCTTTGCATATCTAATCCTCTCATTATGTTCATCCTTTCCCCCTAATCCCTCCGTCCCTCGCTCTTGTCCGTCTGTCCAGGTATCTGCTGCCAGTGACCTCCCAGTTCATCATAAAGTGGCCTTCGTCCAGCTTTGGCCGCATCTCCTCGGCCGTGCCACGCTCACGCAGCCTTTTCGCCGCCAGGATGGGCCACTTCTGAGGTCACCGTGGCAACCCTGGCTTCTGACACCTCGCCTTTTGACCTCAACAACCCCTCCCCCACCCCCCGACTCTCACCAAGCCAAACTTCGATCTCAGCAAGTCCAGTATGGATCTGAATTTAGGGCAGCTCTGGACACCGGATGGAGCCTCAGCCTCGGCCAAATCCCCTTGTGGAAGACCAACAAAGAAAGGCCGGGTGATTTGAGATTGCTAAAGGGCCTCGTTCACTTTAGATTAGTCTGGACCTGCGCAGACCAGCAGACCACCAGTACCCTCGATCCCTCCCTTTAACCCCAGTAACACCAGACAGCGGGTTTACCCCTCTTCTCTCATTGTAATTGCTGTATTATACCTACTCACTGTACAGTTACAAGTCATGGTACTGTAAAAGGAAAGAATAACAAATACTAAACAATGCAAGGATTATTTATTTATGTACTTACTTATTTTGTAAGGTATTCCATGAATGCAGTGAATGCAGATGCAGAATGCAGATATGGAATGATATCAACAAAAACTATCCCTTGTTTGAGAAAGTGGATGTAAAAAGAGAAAAAAAAAGAAACAACAAAAAGCTTATTTTTGCTGGCTGTAATCAGTTATTTTATTTCAGAATTTAATTTATTTATTTCCTAACTTATATCAGAGGCTTTATGTTTACAAATGTTTTAACGGTCACTTTATGTTGTGGTTTTTACTGGAGAGAGGAGGTGCCCAGAGTACTTTAACTTTTGAATGCTAACGCTTCATGTTTTACCTGTGTGATATTTAAGTGCAGCACTATTAAGCAACACAATGTTTAGAATGTCAGTGTAGTAAAGCCAAGCCTCTTCGCCTTGTAGAGAACGACTTTGACGCCACAGCGTAAAGAGCCAAACTTAAGTCTCAAAGAGCGTAAAGAGCCAAACTTAAGTCTCAGAGAGCGCCCAGCTCCTAATATGCACTTTTGTCACGGAGAGGGGAAGTGGGTGCACATTACAGTAGTGTTTGCATGCTTAGATTTTAGTCCGTCGCCCAGACTGTAGTGGTTAGACAGAGGAGCTGCGTTTGGAATATACTTGAAGTTTTGTGTTGTGTCATGAATTATTGTCTTTGTGTCGGCTGCACTCGGAAGAAGACACTCCGCTTGTAGATTTGTCGTCTTGAGTAGGGATGCGTTCAGGATAATAAGGATGCGTTGCGCTGCTTAAGAGAGATTGCGCAGCACGTCGAATGACTCGGCTCATCAGGCCAAATGTACTGTACTGCAACAGCGGTGATTTGCCAGGGACGAGCAGCTGCAGCCTTTTTTTTCTTTTTTCCCCACCGCACTGTAGGTACAAGTGCCAGGGATATTATGGATGTGCCAATAATAAGCGCATCTACTTCATGTGTCCAGTTGGGTTTTATTTAAGGTTATGTCTTGAATCTACTGTAGGACCTCAGTTACATACAGTATTAAATGTCGATAGGGAGAAAAACGCAATTGTTGTATGTTTAGTAATTTATTGGCTCTGTGTACGACCCCATGAGATGATACATCGACAAGACTTTTAAAGATCTGTCAGCAGACTGTACAATACAGTACAGCATTTTACAGCATTAATTCTGACTGTGCTAAACCTGCTCAAGTCTCCCCATACACTGAACATCAGTTCACAATGCCAAATATTTTTATTTTGCCTGAGTTTATTTGTGTTATTTAAGAGTAGTACTTTTTCATTGGAGGTATGAGATTTTTAATTTTACATAGCAATAAAATGTTTAAACAAAACACTTGTCATTTGTTTTCTTGAGGTAGAAATTTTCTCTTTTTTTTTTTTTTTTACACTTTGGACTTTTTAAATTGAGAATTGTTGTTGTTTTTTTATTTATCTCCAGACCAGAAGTAAGCCTTAATAAAAAAAAAAAAAAAAACGATACAAAAAGATGCAAGAAAGAGGATATATGAAAGAGGAGACAGGCATAAAAATGAAACTTAACTTTATTTAGTTTGTTTTTTATTAAGGTTATAAGTCTTATTTTGAGGGGAGTGGGGGTCTGTGTAGGGACAGACAGGAAACAAGGACAGGAGGAGAGAGAGCATGACGTGTAACAAAAGATGCCGAATGCAACTGAACCAGGGACATTGTGGTTATGTGACCTTTGTTTAAACCATTCGGCTTCCCGTGTCTTTGAAATATTAACTTATTTTTTATTAGGAACCAGGTAATAAGGAAAAATGAAGCACAGACTGAGCCAAGTTCATTTAATTGCAAACACAAACTGAAAACTATGACAGCCTATCAACTTCTATTTCTGCTGTGCAAATGTTCTGAGGCCTGCTGCCGGTCCAAAAGTTTGGGAACATCTCATTTCCTGACTGCAGATAGTTACATTGCAATTCATCAGGTAGCTCTTTGATGGGGGATCTTTAATATTTTTTCACAGTGTTATTTATTTTTTTAAAAACAATTAATTACCTCAGATAGTATCAATGGAAGTAGGAGCTGTGGAACCAATAAATAGACAAAATCAAGCGGAACTAATTATAAACATTGAATTTAAGTGCTGTGGAACTCTAATGGGTTTTAAAACTTCCTGTCCACCTGATATCCATTACTCGAGCAGCTCTCGGGCTATGTGGGTCAGCCTCCGAGTGGTATCGCGTTACACACCAGAGGCCCCCGTGGACAGGTGACACTCCTGAACTGTCACTCGCCTCAGAAATGAGAGTGTGTACCCAGCAGCCTTTTCTTGTTCAATCTTGACCCGAAAGCCGCGCTGCACGGGTGCCTGTGCAAAGTGCGAGCGTGTGTAAAGCGTGTGTGTGCTTGAGGAGAACGAAGCAAGTTTTATTTAGACCTGTAACAGCAGCATGGCGTCCAGGTTCTTGTGA